>OY540831.1:25138292-26349949 GCA_961205895.1 Mythimna pallens
GGTGTTACTCAATGTGTTACAGGTTTCATACTATGTTACTCCTCGCAGCCGTCCAATTTATATTTGAAGGTCACTTTCTTTTCAGGTCTTTGTGTACTTTTGAAGTTTTTTGAACCATTGAAAACGATGCGGTTGTTTATTCGTAAAATATATTTTCATTTCTTATTGTACAGTCTTAAATAATCTGTGTACATTGTGTGTATGTATTGTAATAAAATCATATCACACTAATATTGCAAAGTCGAAAATCTATATATGTGTGTGTGTATGTTTGCTACTCCTTTATGCTCAAACGGCTGAACGAATTTAGATAAAATTTGGTGCCAGGATAGTTTATAACCCAGATATAAATAAATAAAAGTGGGAAGTACTATGAAGTAATATCAAGGGGCTTAAGATTGTCAAAGATAAGACAACAAGAAGATCCTCAACGAAATTAAAGGCGTGTTTGATTTCAATTTTAGGCCGCCCACGTGTATCTTTAGGCACTGAGCTATTACGATGGCCCAAATTTAGTAGGAAACAGAAACAGTGCTATTTCTCTCCAATAGCTCCGTCTCTCTCTCACACAGGACTCGAGATGTTTTTAGAAGCGCCCAACCAGACCAGCCAACCAGAGATACATTTCCATAAAACAGCAGGCTCTTACATGATTATAGAGTTATTACATATCTTTCTCTAGATATTTTGGAAACTAAGATATCTGGTGGCTATTATCTAGTAAAGACCACCAAAAATCTGATATTTTGCGTGAACTTTGGCCCTTCATATTGTAATCATAAATAAAAAAAAATGTAAAAAATATTTTATAGAAACCTTGCACATTTAATCGAAATTCTGAAACACGAATTTTTTTTTCAAAAATTTTTAAGGATTTAAAAAATGCACGTATTTTCTGAAACAAGGTTTGTAAAATATTCGTGTAACTGACGGAATTACTGAACGTCAACAAAGTTACAATCGTATCGTTCGTGTTAAACGCCTCGAGCAGGCCACGCCTCCGATTCCTTCCTTTGTTCTGACGTCATCTCAACGCTCAGTCACGTTGTCAGAACAAAGGAATCGGAGGCGTGGCCTTTTCGAGGCGTTCGGCGTAAACGAAACGATTGTAACTAGCTAGGAGGGCAGGCGTTATCTCTCCCCTTTTCGCATTGCCTCTTTAACAAACATTACATTGGATTGCGTTAGATGAAACAGCAAGCTTTTAAACCATGGTCCTGTTGAAGATAGACAAATCGAGAAGGGCCCTCTTAAGACGTTATATATAGCACAGCCCCAGGACTGTTATTATTCCGAGCTAGAGTGATTTTATGATTATTACAATAAAAGCTTTTTGAACATACCATTTCTTTTATTGTTATAAATGAATGAAGTGTAAATAAGGAGAATAACTGCGTAAATCTTTATTGTAAGTCTAAGAATTTTACGAGTTTTATTACTCAATAATTTTGAGAGTTTTCGAGCCTTTTTTTATCCATTGGTAAGCAAATACAGATACACAACTGAATGGTTATCGAATAACAGTGAGTGATGCCTTGGAAGATCTAGGCGAAGATGGCGATGAGTTCGTGAGGTTTTAGGCTCTCACTACAGAAGCAGTGTCAAGCGAAAGTGGTGGAGCCGTTTTTTTTTTTAGGTGGGTAATCTCGTGCTCTAGGGCGTAGCGAGAGGGAGTGTCTGACTTTTACTGACCTACTCTTATGTTCCTTCTTTGTCTATGTTCCAGAGCCCCTGGGTTTTCTTTCGCACAATCCATGGTTCCAGTAAGCTTCGAACTTGCTGGGCTCCTACAGTTTTGCTGACATCTCCTTAAGGCGCGCAAGGAATACTACACGCCGTTGACGATTCAGGCTTGGTCCGGACGGTCACCGAACGGCCAGATGGCGAGCTACCCATTGCATGCCATCCGCCTACGATGGGTGGAGACGTTCTATTGGAATGAATCAGTTTTGTTGGTCTCTTTTAGAGCCTTATTTGGACGTCATGGTGACATGACAGGTCCGCCAAAGCAATGTACGGTAAACTGTGTGACTAACAGTGGCCAGGTGAGGTATAGACTAAAGAACTGCATGCATTTTCTTGGCTGCGCGAACTGGTAGCACTGCCATGGCGTCCCAGTGAGGCACAGGCCTTGCTGTCGCAACTACCGTTTCTAAATTACTGTTGACAATCATACTACATCAAAATTGGTCGTGATGGTGGTCAAAAGCGAGCTTATCAATAAAAAATAAACTACAACTGCAGAATTGTTCGAAACAGTTTTCGCAGCCCTGAAACGCAAAGAGCAACTAAAGGAACACGGGTGGGTTCTAGTTCGTCAAAGTCTGACACTACCTCGCGCTCCCAACGGGGACCCCAAACGGAAGATTTTTGATAATAATTTGCCACCCAGAAAAAAACATAAAAACTACCAGACTGGAATTCTTGCTTGCATGAATTCAATTGTTAGGATATTGTATTCTGGGTTTAAAAAGCGCGCTCTGAAATGAGTACCTATAATAGACTTGGGCAAAAAGGTAGCTCAAATGGGATAATTGGTTGGGTCATGTCAATTGCATGCACAATGATTTCTGGCTTTTGCCCAGATACCATTGTTCACGCAGTGGGTTCCTGAAGATGGAAAATGCCACCGAGGTTGGCTCTGAAAGAGATGGTGAGATTATTTAAATGCGTACAACGAGGATTGGTTCGAGATGGCGCGGAAGACGTTTGGAGGTATGCGGAACAGAGAAAAAAAAAAGTAAAGTCCTGCAAAACTCCGTTGAAAAGGGAGGATCCTTCGACCAGACGGGTGTTATGTCTGGTGGACAACTGCCCGATAGATAATTTCGGGTCCGAAAAGCAGTGGTAGCCGAGTGGTAACGGCCCCAACTTACGAGTTGTAGGTCGCGGGTTCAAACCCAGCCAGGCGCATTACTTTGTAATTTATTTCATCACCACTGCTCTCAAAACGGTGAAGGAAAACATCGTGAGGAAACCGGCATGTCCTAGAACCAAAAAATCGAAGACATGTGACATTCACCAACACGCACTGGGCCCGCGTGCTGGATTACAGCCTATTCCCTCTCTTAGAGAGGAGGCCTGAGTCCCAGCAGTGGGAACATTAAAAAGCTGACTATGCTTATATTCTTAAGCCGGGGCCATTACCACGGGCACAGCAAAGATCAGAAGCTAAAACATCGTCATTTAATTACGATGATATTCCTTTTGATTCTCAACCAGTCCCAGGCGTAACAATTACGTATGTCATGTTCTTGATGACATTATGTTAGTAGTGCGTAGATCATCGCAGCTCGAATGTTATCCATATAACATAAATGTGAACACGTCACAAGAGGCCACTATCCCTGTGAACTTACACGCGTATAGCGGTCTTGACATCTTAGGGTGTTAATAGACTTACTTGGCTGGTGCGTCCGGGTGTATTATTTGGTTTAAACTATGCCGTGTGGAGTCACGTCGTCGGGTGTGACATAGTGACTGAACTGGACAGATAGTTTCAAATGAGGGTTCTTTTGAGGCTTCGGGATTGTTTCTAAGAGTCACCGTAACCCTGCAGTTTAAAGGGCAAGTCAAAAGAACACAAGAGTTTTAGTCGATAAATGTAGCTAGATTCTCCCTCTCGCTCCACCCAGCGCGGGAGAAATTATTTGATGATTTATCACACCTAAAATAAAAGGTTCTAAAGTTGCGTTCTAGAGACATCAATTTCGACAGCGCTGCAAATCTATACATTTTGAACTTTTTGTTCAGTCGCTGTCTCTAACAACATGTCGCTATATCTTGACAAAATTTTAAGGGGCTCTAGAGCCTATTATGCAAATAAGGTGAGCTTAGGCATTGGTTCCATGGGTCACATCCACAGAGCAAGTACAGTCACATCTGAATGATCCCAGGGGAAACAAGTTCCTATTTTTTTGAGTTGGGAAACCATCTAATGATTTTGTCCTGCTTTAGGATGGAGCGGAGCGGAAGGCGTGTCAGAATTTTACTGACTTAAACCACACCTGTGATTCCTCAGTTGCCTTTTGCATTCTAGGACCACGAGTATCCCTTGTACTTTTAGGGCAAACAAGACCGTCGAAAATTGAGGCCTATCTTAATAAGTCATCAAAGTCAGTCTACCATCGCCTTTGCTATTGTTTCCGCTCTGCAAGTCTAAAGCGTGCCCACACATGCATAAACAGAATCTCAGGCCCACAAGCCGTCTGGCCTTGCTCTCAAAATATACATATTTATAGTAACAGCGACATATTTATTCAAATCAGTGCTTCCGCTAGTGATGTACCAAAAACTTGGGGTCATTTTTCAAAGAATGTTTACTTCAGAAATGTTTTCTCTCGCCTCGATTTTTGTTGAGGAAAATAGTGAGTCCAGTTTGAAAAATAGTGTAGATTCTTTGTTGATTTTCATATTCTGACGTTCTGACATAATTGCTATCTTTTATCTTCTGTAAACACTTTCACAAGTTGAATTCCGATTATTCTTAAAAGAAATAAACGCAGGTCACAGTCTCTTTTGAAATCTACTCCTTATAGTGGAGGAATTGACCTTTTTTGCCTAATGTCTGAGATAGTCTTTTAAGGAAAAATTCATACAGTGGACTCCAATGAGAGAACTTTTTCAGCACGCATTAGTTACTGATCGAAAAGCTCAACTCAAAACTAGTCTTTGTTTTGAGTTGTGTATCCAAATATACGAGTAATATTGGTTACTCGTTAACTAATTTGGAGTAGATGCACGCATTAGTGATTGCAAAGCTCAACTCTAAACTATTCTTTGTTTTGAGCTCAGCTCAACGATTCGCAGAACAATACTAAAGAAAGGCCGTTCGCTTTGAGTTGTGTGTCCAAATATAGAAGTGGTTGCTTAACTAACTAAAGGCAATTAGAGCTCCGGTAGATTCTACGAAATTCTGTCACTTGTTTGAAGTTTAGTGAGACAAGTGAAATGTTTGTCTCTAACTGTATTAATAGTCTACACGAGCGACTCACAGTCTACTACTACTAGTTTTAGTCTATTTATAAAATACAAGTTTAACTTTTTCTGTATTTTTTATTTATTTTATTATTGATAGGCTCGCGTTTGGTCATTATCTCACCTGATGGTAAGCGATGATGTGGCCGACGATGGAGCACGCTTGCCTAGAATTAACCTATTCACTCTTTACTTAAAGACCCCTAGGTTGTACCTATCAGGGAACACAGACTCCGGCAGGGAATCCCACTCCTTAGCTGTACGCATTATGCATGTGTTCCCAAAACGCTTTATAAGTATTCTGACTCAGTACAACTTCTTTTTAAGCCTTTGTTAAATAATACATATTGATGAGGCGTGTAAATAGCCTCATCTGAGAAAGGGAGGTGTTTTAAGACAACCAATATGGCGGTGAAAGAAAAATTTAAATTACGCAAAATTAAATCCCTGTTGACGATTCCTCTGAGACACCAATACCCACAACATCTATTTGCAGAAATAAAGCCCACGTACCTTGCTAATCCAGGGACCTCACTTGAAGGTAGGAAGGCGCCTCGTTCACGGGTGCGTGGTTGCTTGGTGGGCTGCCGGCCGGCGAGCTAACTTGGTTCATCCACCGGTGGACTGGTCAGAACTCGTGAAACCAACACTGCACTATAAGGTCTCAATGTCTCACAGTAGCAGATACACTTATCACACGAGAATTCTCAGGTTTTCAACATATATGGGATTTTTATAGCGGTGCGGTATGCATTCGACACAAAGTCGTAATCGGCAGTGGAGCGGAGAGTTTTTTCTTTTGCGGGAAGACGCCCTCTATCGGTCTTTAGCGAGCGTCTCAAGGGAGCATTCGATACGTCAACCAATGGGCGCTGCGGTTGTAGATATTGGTGAATGGAATCCTCAACAGAGACTCAATTGACTTACTTTTTTTCCAAACTAAGTAATGTTTTTAATAAAGTGCGGAGAATGCGGGAAACGTAACTAATTTATATTATTTATTCTCTAAAAAACATATACACATTGAGAAAAGGCATTGACGCTTCACCACATATTTTGTTCAAGAATGTAATCTACACCAATTCCTACAATAATGATCAACTGTTCCGGTTAAACTTTGCTGTGCCAGATCAACAAATATTCTACAGTCCTGAGTACGTCAAATAACTTCTCTCGCTCTGGGTGAATCGAGAAGGAGTGTCATACTTTTACTGACTAGAACCCAACTGTGTTACTTCAGTTGCCCTTTGTGTTACAGGGCCGTGGTGACATCTTCGAACCATCCTACAGCCTTGATATGCTGACACAGATCTTTGACGAGTGCGTGAAAAAACACGGCATCAACCGGGCCTGGGCCTTAAAGGACGGAGAGCTACCGATTGCTCGCCATTCGCAAGCCCCTGTCCTTCAGTGGCTGGAGCCTAAATATTGTCTCTCCCTCATGCTTTTAACCACCTCGTTCACTCGCATTACTGTTTTGCTAAAAGAGGAGACAAATTCAATTCAACAAGAAACACCCGGGTGTTTCTTGTCGCTCTCCATGGGCACTTTTTTAAATCACCTTATAAATATATTAAAAGTATCTCGGTTACATATTTCTATCGCTTCTATTATGTAAGAACAATGAAAAAAGAAATACAGAAATTAAAATAAGCCAGTAGGTACCGGTTAAGAGATTGGGTTTTAAAAAGAAAACACTGTGCACAATAAATAAATAACAGATATTTGAGATAGAATGTAGTATCGTTAAATTAGCATAGCGTATGCATAATCAGCCTTTTAATGTTCCCACTGTTGGGACTCAAGCCTCCTCTCTCTAGGAGAGGAAATGGGCCGTAATCTACCACGCGGGCCCAGTGCGGATTGGTGAATGTCACATGTCTTCTATTTTTTTTGGTTCTAGGACATGCCAGTTTCCTCACGATGTTTTTCTTCACCGTTTTGAGAGCAGTGGTGATGAAATAAATTACACAAAGTAGGTAATGCCGTTAAATTATGTTGCATAAAATAATAAAATACTTATGTATACTAATTATTTTTGTGAGCATAGTTGTTTCAATTATTTTTGTGTATACACCTAACAGATACTGGAATCATTAATTATAAGAGAAATATTATGTACATCCTCTGTTGGAGATCCTAAATAAATAAATAAACGGTTTTGGTAAGATGTAGAACAAGTGAAAGCCATAGCTCGAATTACGATATAGAATATTGTATATATTATCCCGTTAGTCAATACGTTCCCATAAGATAATTTATAACTTCAATGCGAGTGAAGTCACTGGCAATTTGTTATCAAATAAAATTCAATGATTATTACGAGTATTAAAACGATACTCATTAAAGCTTAATTTTAGACCTCTCATCCTTTCTTGTTCAGTAAGTACAGTATTTATATATATAGCTCTGTTTTAGAGCCATTAATAAACACAGTACTGTCTAAACTGGATGGCAGCCCAATTCGGCGGCTAATCTGCTGCGAGTCTAATGGCGTAACAGATGGATCCTTATCATCCGCCCCATTTAACTGGAGGATACGGGATTGGGTTGGTAGGTCGGGTGTTGAAGTGCCATTCATTAATTATGCAGATAAATGTCAATATTATTTTATTGTTAAAAGCGGTATTTTAACCAGTCGTCAATAGCGTCTTTATCTTTCTTTTGATTATAGTATACCAGCTGCTGCATGTGGCTTTGCGCGTGTTAAAGTAGATAATTGTACCAAGAGAACATAAAATGTATTATACATGTATGTGAGTTTTTTTTTTTTTTTATTTATTTATCTCATACATTTTTAACAATCGTTTTATATATTTTTAGCTCGCCAAACTTTATAGTTTGATGGCGAGAAACGCTCGTTTTACAATTATATCTATGACATCATAAAAAAGTAAAAATAATATGAGAGGCTTTGCTGTCTCAGGATGTGTACAATATACCTTATAAACTTAATGCTTAATTTATGATTTTTTAATGTACATATATTGTTATAAAATATGTATAAATATATATATAATTTTTTTTTCCTCTTTGAGGAACCTATTTCTCGACAACGGCAGACCCGGCAATGTTTTTGTGTGTTTTTTACTTCTCTGTATGTATGATTGTTTGAACGAATTTGAATGATGTTGGGCACACGGGTAGATAATGTACGATACTTTTTATTCTGAGACTGTATTCCCTTGGGAGAGTTTCCTTAATTCATGCAGGCGTAGCCGGTGGAAGCAGCTAGCACATCGTAATTCTATTCATTTCGAAAAGACTTTAAGACTGTTATTTCCTCATTTTTTAAAACATTCACAGCCTAACAAGATAATATGCCCCAAATACTTCGCTAAACAAAGTCTTATTAAAACCAGACAAAATTTTTCGTCTAAACGAGGAAGAATTAGTCGAAAATACCGTGAAAATGTGAATTATTTCGTGGCCGTAATAAGTCAGGGTCTCAAACATTTTGTTGGCTTTGCGTCCATTAGTCACGGAGAGTGTAAGTCGTGAGTAATAAGCGCAAAAACGTTGAGACACGGTGACACCGCTCTCCTCTGCCGATGACGTGTGCACAGATTAATTTATTAAACTCTGTAGGATTGTGCTCGGGAATTGTTGTTCCTGGAACTTTTGTTTGGAAATAGTTGGATTGTATTGATTGTATTATTATTGTTATCTTTGAGAGTTACGTGACTTAAACTTTGGAGATTACTATTGATGTTGAGCAGAGAAATGTATTTAAGAAATTTCTCAAAGCCAGCAAAAGTTATTCAAACATGTAACAGCCTTGGTTTATAAGCTATCGTGACCTGTGAGTATTAAATTCGCAAAACTGAATAGGAATAATGTATCTACCTAACTTTATAGACTGAGTAATCAGACAGTAGGAAGAGTTCTTTTTTGATATTTCTCTTTAATGCAATCGAGGCTGGCCTGTTGGTCTAGTGGTTAGTGGCCCTGACTGCTATTGCGATAATATAATATAATATTTCACAACTATCACACAACGCCGTCTAGTCCCAAGCTAAGCAGAGCTTGTGTTATGGGTACTAGATAACTGATTAACATACTTATATATTTCTAAACACATACATATTATATAGATAAATTACACCCAGACACAAAACTAATGATCGTGCTCATCACACAAACATTTGTCCTGGGTGTGAATCGAACCCACAACCTCCGGCATAGCAGTCAGGGCCTCTAACTACTAGACCAATAACATTTGTTCCGTGTATGGGTGTATTTTGTCTACATATGTGTGTATTTAGAAATATATAAGTATGTTTATAAGTTCTCTAGTACCCATAACACAAGCTGTGCTTAGCTTGGGACTAGACGGAGTTGTGTGATAGTTGTGGAATATTATTGTATATTATATTAATCTGCCACACTCAATAAGTTAGAAAAAAATATTCAGCTGTAAGTTACGTTGTGTCTTTCTAATCCATTTTCTTAATTACCAGTCTCGTCCTCCCATAATGAATGTGAGTATAGCATAAGGATAATCAGCCTTACAATGTCCTCACTGTTAGGAATCAAGACTCTTTTTTGTGAAAGGAAAGAGGCCTTAATCCACTGCGTGGGCTCAGAGCGAGTCAGTGATTGTCACATTATCTAGGATATGCCTAGGATATGTTTTGTTACATTTTTTTCTGTCGAATGTTAGCATGAAATGTAATGTTTAGTCAGTAAAAGTCTGACACTATCTATCGCTCCACCCAAGAGCGGGATTTGTCATAAGATGATTTTCCCACCTAAAAAAAAAAGCATGAAATAGAATGAGACCTACAGTTTTTTTTTAATATTCGAGCTCTAAAACGCTGGCTGGTTTTCTGGCTCAGAAACGTGGTCTTGCACAATGGGCATCATCAGAACACTTAAAGTCACCTAAAGAGCAATGGAGAGGGCTATGCTCGGAGTTTCATTGCTTGAACGGATCAGAAAAGAAGATATCCGCAGGAAAACCAATGTTACCGACATAGCCCGAAGAATCGTCCAACTTAAATTGCAATGGGCAGATCACATTGTTCGCAAAACAAATGGTCAATGGGGCCGAAAGATTTTGGAGTAGCGACCATGTTCTGGAAGATGCAGTGTTGAAAGGCCTCCCACAAGGTGGAACAATGGCCTGGCGAGGGTTGCGGGAATTCGATGGAAGCGAGACGTTGATCTGAGGTATTGATAAAGTAAGTTATTTTTAATATTAACAATAATTTTATGAAGACTTGTATTAAAATACAAGCAACGATTAAGTCTGACTATTTTTCGATATCAATACTCAGGTAAAAATAAAAAAAATGTCTTTTATTCGTACAAAATATTAATCAAAACTGCAAACCTGCATAGTTTCGTCTACCACCTTAAGACTCCGACTACAAATCTAAGGTAACCCGAAGAGAAACGACGTCAATTTTTCAAGGCTTACTGAGTTTTATGAATACTGCGCCCCGCTCTGCTGGGCTTAAAATATTATGTGCGTAAGCGATATTATGGCTTAAATACCTCGCCGTCTCAAGAGGTTATTTTAAGATAATTTTCTTACTAAGTGTTGGCATTAATTTGTAATATCTTTTGAGGATTCAAGAGAAAACCATCTTGTTTCGTGCATTTTTAAAAGAGTATGAAGGTTCGAGTTTTGGTTTTGATAAAAGTTTTTGTAAATATTATAGTATTAGGTTATGGTAAAGTTTAGGAACTGGTTATTAATTTTTAAGGTTCATTACTGAAAAGGTAAAAACGGGACCATATCACTAAAAAAATAACAATAATTTTCTACAACACGCGATACCATCTAATCTCTACTACTATGCAGAACTTGTGCTATGAGTACTAGACAACTGATAAACAAACATTTATAATTATTTCTAAATACATACACATTATAGATAAATTACACCCAGACACAGAAAAAATGATCGTGCTCATCACACAAACATTTGTCCTGGGTGGGAATCAAAACAACGAACTCCAGCTTAGCAGTCAGAACCACAATCCACTAGACCAACAGGCCAGTCAAACCCCACCCCACTAAGACCCCACTATCCGTCTGTCTTACACCAGGCTGTATCTCATGAACCGTGATAGCTAGACAGTTCTTCAGTTCAAATTTTCACAGATTATATATTTTTGTCGCCACTATTTTATAGCCAAACAACTACTAAAAACAGAATAAAATTAATTATGTAAAGTTGTATAAATAGTGATGCGGAAACTTTGTGAGCGAGTCCGAATCGAAATTAGCCAGTTTTTAAAATAGGAAGTCATATTATAGCATACCTGACATAAACTGTGTTGAGCGGCAAGAACCTATATCAAGCAGCCGTAGTTTACTGGTTTTACAGCCCCCTTAGCCAAGTTACAACCGTTTCGTTTCGACTCTCTTTTCGTCGATCGCCTCGAGTAGGCCACGCCTCTGATTCCTTTATTCTGACGTCACCTCAACGCTCAGTCACATGGTCAGAACAGAACGAAAATAAAATCGAAACAAAACGGTTGTAACTTGGCTAGGAGGGCAGTCTTTATCGACCGTAGCATGTCGGTCTAATGCTGGTAGTATTACAGTCATACGTTACCCTAATATTATAAAGGTGAAAGCTTGTAAGTGTGTGTGTGTGCATATGTGTATGTTTGTTATTTCATTATGCTCTAGCAGCTGAAGGGATTTATATGAAATTTGGTACACGGGTTGTGTAAAAATTTATCCCAATATATTTTTAGAAGTATTTTTTATGGAAAAATACACACGGAATAAGAAAACTTATTTTCTTCACCATTCAGTCATTTAGGTGTGGAAACTAACAAACAAACTGACTGACAAACAGATAGAGTTGCAATCACATTTTATAATATTAAATTTGGGTTGTGGGATACAGAAACAGAGTCCTACACAAAAATACAGAATCCGAAACCATTGTTTAACTCATTAATTACCCGAATCCATTTCAATTACATAAATTATCGTAATAAACGTTTATCTAACCATACAATTGAGGATTTTTACGTGAATCGCTCCATTCACGGCGATTCTTTTATTAAGAAGATAAAAAGAACATTTTTAAATTTGATGCTAGAGAGGTAAACTTTATTCAATTAGCTGAGGAAATTAATCTTCAAGTTCTGCGAGACTTTTTTAAGGAAACAAGGACACATTGTTCTGCATTTGGAAGAAAACTAATTAGATGTTGTTTTAAAGTTAAATATGTTTTTGCCTGCTGCGGTCTTTCCTTCTGGTAATAATTTAGGTGTCTTCATGGCTAGAGTGAACCAGCTCTTAATAAAGTATGCGATTCACCATCAACAATTGCATGCCAGGCCCTGGTACAGGCTATGTTTTGGAGCGAAAAGGAATGGCAAGCGGTCGCCTCCTTTTGCGAATCAGTTATGCTTGCAAATAAGACGGCCGCATGCCCGAGCGAACGGCCCTCACGCTCCAGCCGCTGGAATCTCAATCCCGATTTACAGCCACCGTAGGCGTAGACTTGCGGACGGTAAGCAATAGGTAGCACGCCGTTCGGTCGAGCCCAAGTCGTCGACGGCGCGTAGTGTTCCACGCGCGCCTCAAGGAGATGTCAGCAAAACGTAGGGGCTCAGCAGGGTCGAAGCCTACTGGGCAACTGGCTACTGGGTTAAGTGAAAATGGACCCCTGTGCCCTGAAAAGCAAGACAAAGAAGGAACATACGAGTGGGTTTTAGTTAGTAGTAGCAAGTCACTGGATGATCACAACCTTAAAAAAAAAAAAAACTATCAACGATTGCATGACTGCTTACTATCAGGTGGGATCGCAGTCAAGCACATAGAATAGAATAGAATAAAAATGCTTTTATTCGGGATAGACACAGCATAATGGTTATAAACAAAAAGTTAAAAAAAAAAACAAAGTACAAAGTGCACCGAGCGTGCCCGCACCGAAAGGGTGACTACCTCAGCATTGGCTAGGCGTTAGATACCCAGCGCTGGTTTTCAGTTGGCACCCTGCAGTGACGTACGGACTAGAGTAAACATATATAAATATATTACTTGTATGTAATTGAAAATTATATTGATATCAAAACACATGGCAGTATGTCATATAAAAAAATGTGAAATAAAAAAAAATATTTCACATAGTCGTACATAGGTACTTATTCAGAAGCTAGCACAATATATAAACACTGAGTCATACCACAACCAGAGTTTCTTAACTTACCAACAGCTGGCCAAACCACAATCAAAAGTATTTCAATAAATTATATTAATAACTTCTTTAACAATCTCAACTAAATGCACGCAAACTTATACAGACGTACCACTTTGAGCTGTAAATCAATACACATTGAGCTTAAAATGGCTTGAAACAATAACTGGGAAAATGGTCATACCCTTCAAGAGACTTTGACCTTTGGTGACCGGCAAAGGGCGAAAGTCAATAGAATAAAAGTGTTGGCAGTATAACTATGAAAAATAAAATGTCGACTTTTATAGAGAGGTGTTAAAAGCATCGTTTTGTATCGCGAAGAGCGTTGTAATAACGAAGTTATAGGGTATAAGGGTAAAAGAAAAACTGAACTGTCGGGCAAGCTTAAGACAGAAGATTATTAGATTTGCTAGAGAACGTGTTACGACAGTTACGGTGTCGTAGAGGTCTGATCTGATCTGATGAAGATATCCGCAGGACAACACAAGGTCGCCGACATAGTCCTTAGAAAAACCGAACTAAAGTGGCAGTGGGTAGCGCACATTGCTCGTAGGACGGATGATCGATGGAGCCGAAGTATTTTAGAATGGCGACCGCGCACTGGAAAACGCAGCGTTGGAAGGCCTCCCACAAGGTGGTGAGAGCATTTAGTCCTATGCGGACAATCTCCAAAAACAGATTGGGCCTCTCAGGTTTTTTGAAGGCGTCAATGAGGGAGTTTGGGGATCCTAAGGTTTGTTTGCGTGTTTCAGTGACACCTGTGCAGTTCAGGAGCACATGCGCAATTGTATCCTCCCCCTCCAAGCATGCTCTGCACAGGGGACTGTCTGTGACGGCTATTGCGTGGAGGTGCTTATTCAGTGTGCAGTGTCCAGTGATGGTCCCCACCACCAGGCGCAGGCTGACTCTATCCAGTCGCAGTATCAAGTTGAAGACGGATAAAAAGTAGCCTATTTCCATCCTTGAAGTTCAAGCTTCCTCCGTATCGATTTTCATCAAAATCGGTTTAATACTTTAACCATCGAAAGACGATGGCAACCTCGAAAGGTTCATTTTGACCGGTAAAGTGGATGGGAAAAGGCCTCGCGGGCGCAGCCCAATACGTTGGTCCGACCAGATCCGCACCGCTCTTGACTCTACCGTACAATATACAATGCCTTTCACACCGCCAGAGACAGAAACGAATGGAGGAATATCATAAAAGTTGAAGTGATGAAGGACACGACCCTCAGCAATGAGGAATACGATGCAAAGAGGAGGAGTTTAACTGTAAAAGCGTAACAGACAGATAGATAGAGTTACTTTCACAATGATAATATTAGATATAAATATTATAGATTTTATGTTTTCCTATGACAGTACGGTCGCTGTAATACAGAATTTAATTAGGTACTTGAAAATCGTTAAGACTACAGTAGCATTAAGTACTAAGAAAATATACATTGCTTGGCACCTTGTACCTGCAGACGTTTCAAGACGGGACTACTTTATTAAAGCTCTGTTTCCCTCTCTTATTTACCTTGTTTTCTTTCACAGACTGAACTGAATACTAAATCTAAACAAGATATAAATCAGTACCTTCAGTATTACTCGTATAAATCAAAGTTTCCGCTGTGACCTGTTTAACTTTCTGTAATTTAGGGGGACCTAAAATTCTCTTGGTAGTGGTCAGCTTTTCTATTTCCTTTTATTGATCAATTTAATAAATAAGTGTCTATTGTCCATTTCTGACAGACCTGATAGTCTAGTGGTTAGTGGCATTCAGTGCTATGTCGGGAGTCGTGAGTTCGATTCCCACCCGGGACAAATGTTTTTGTGTGATGAGCACGATCATTCGTTCTGTGTACGGGTGTAAATTATATATAATATGTATGTATTTAGCAATATATAAGTATGTTTATCAGTTGTCTAGCACTCATAACACAAGCTCTGCTTATCTTGGGACTAGACGGTGTAGTGTGATAGTTGTGGAATATTATTATTATTAAAGTAAAATGTATTAAAAACCTAAATAAATTCATGTGGATAAGAAGATACTACAGGATTACATTTCTTACGATTTACGCGATTGTATCATACAGGCGCATCAATACGAATGCAATCGCGAAGCGAAGCAGTGCGAATGGAACAAATATTTAATGCTCTATAGCGATCAACTGTACATGGGTGCGGTGTAGTGACGAGCGAAGCGAAGCGGACGCTGTCAGCTGATATGATATTTCCACGCAAACTCGTGCAGAGCGGTGGTATATTTTAAATAAATTGTGGCTAACGCGCCGATATCGCGCGCACGTAGTACGGAGCCACCGCATCGCATCGCATCCAATTCGCGTAGATCTCATCGAGTTTATTCAAGTAGATAGACAATAACTCGTCACAAACGCAAACCATTACTACGTTCCTGATCATTTTGAAGGGCATCACGAAAAAAGTCATCGCTTAAAGTCTCATAAGTTACAATAAACAGTCCGATATGAAGCTAGGCTATCGTAAGTCTGAGCCCGCAGGCTCAATTCAAACTTCGTAGTGATTCTGAGAACAAAAGGCGCTTCGTCCTTTTTAAGAATCAATAGTACCTTTGACTTAAAAGGTCGAGAATTTTCGTAGTTACTCCCGTAACTACGAAAATTTTGTACTTCCACGAAAATCTGAGATCGTTTGCAAAATTGACAATTGTCAGTTATAACTTAAAGCATTCAAGATGTGGTATAACGATGTATTCCCAGAAAAGCATTTTAAATTTGAATTTGAAACGGGTTTTTAGTAGATTTGTTCGGAAAATTCTAGTTTGAAATTCTCAGCTAGTAATTGGGAATAAAATAAGCCTGTTACGAAGTACTGTTTTATTAAATAGTTTATAAAAAATAATTTATTTCAAAAATTAGTGCGTATTGATGAATTTTGGTGTTTCTCTATGTTCTTTAAATAATATAATATACTGCTGGTTCCGGCATATCCGAGAACCAAAAATTTGAAGACCTAATGTAACACATAAAGGGAAAACTTGCAGTGGGGTTGCGGCCGCTGAAGCTTTCGCAGAATATTTCGCGAGTGTTTTCCAAACTGAAGTACCAAAATTAGATCCGGAGAATGTAGCCCATCCTTGCAAATGCAATGTCAGTAACTATATTAATATACTCAATTTCACTGAGAATGATATAAACAAAGGAATAGATAAGATAAAATCTGATAGTTCAATTGGTCCTGATAATATTCCTCCATGGTTCCTAAAACAGGCTCAGAAGTTTCTTACTTTGCCCCTTAGCTACATCTTCAACTTAGCATTAAAAACTGGAGTTTATCCATCCCAGTGGAAATTGTCGCGCGTTACTCCTATACCGAAATCTTTGAATAAATCATCTGTAGATGAATATCGCCCGATAGCTATACTATCTTCTGCAGCGAAAGTTTTCGAAAATGTCCTGCACGATAGTATTTACAGTCAGGTGAAACAGCATCTTTGCAATGAGCAGCATGGCTTTCGCACTAAAAGGTCAGTGAACTCTAATCTGCTGACACTTGTTGACTCTATTTCCACCAGTCTTGATCGCGGACGTCAGGTCGATGTTCTCTACTTTGACTTTCGAAAGGCATTTGATAGAGTCAACAATGACGTTCTGCTATCAAAGCTCAGTGCGATAGGTGTTGCTCCAGGACTTCTCCGGCTTCTTGCAGACTATTTACGAGATCGACAGCAATTTGTGAGACTAGGACTATACGAGTCACTTCCGTATCACACTCGCTCAGGAGTAAGCCAAGGTTCGGTGCTTGGTCCTCTCCTTTTCATTTTGATGGTCAATGACCTACCTAACGTTATTAAAAATTTTAAATGCCTCTTATATGCCGATGACTTAAAACTTTTCTACGAAATAAAATCCGAGTTTGATTGCCTGGCCCTGCAAGCTGATATAGACGTAGTGTATAAGTGGAGTTTGGATAACCAAATGGACTTTAATACCTCAAAGTGTTACGTAATGACTTTTGGTCGAATGCGGCACCCATTATGCTTCAGATATAAGCTTGATAATGATCTTATTGCACGAACTGATGCTATGAAAGACCTGGGAGTCACATTTGACCAGAAACTCACCTTTCACAACCATATAACATCTACCGCCAAGGAGTCCTTTAGACGTCTTGGTTTTGTTTTAAGAAACTGTCGCGATTTTCAGTCCCCATGTGATCAAACTTGTTTTCGGTGCATTAGTTCGTAGCAAGCTTGAGTCAAGTGCGTGCGTTTGGAATCCTTTTGAAAAACAATATATATTAACTTTGGAAAAAGTGCAAAAAGCATTTCTAAGGAATCTTTATAAACGGCTTTATGGCTATTATCCTTTTTTATATCCCACAAAATTCCTGCTGGGTTGCTTGGGTTTCAATTCCTTAGAAGCTAGACGGTTACGCGATCAGATGATTGTTGCATTCAAAATACTCAGGGGAATTATAGATGCTCCTGACCTACAAAACCTTATCTGTAATTTGTATGTGCCAAACAACTACAGCCGTGGCAGGAAGCATCGGCTCCTGGCAGTTCCGACGTGTCGTACAGTTGCTCACTCCAAATCACCCATACCGCGGACACTCTCTGCGTTTAATGCTCTCCTAGACAAAAACACCGATTTTGATATGTTTGGTGAAGAATGGAAGATGATACTGTCAGAATGTATGAAATTTTGTGAGATGAATGTATGACTGTGTGTAATATTTATTAAATAGGTCCCCTTAAAAGTCCTGCGTGACTTCTGACTTGTCTGTTTTTAATTTTTAACTATTGTTTTATTTTGTTTTTCTGTATGTGTTTAAATGGTGTAATTGGCTTCGGCCGTTCTGTTTAATTAAAATAAATAAATAAATAAATGTGACATCCACCAACCCGCACTGGGCCCGCGTGGTGGATTATGGCCTCTCCTAGAGAGGAGGTCTGAGTCCCAACAGTGGGAATATTATATATATATATAAAAAAATATGTTATTATATATATATAATAACATATTTTTTGTCAATTTTTTTTATTAAATACTAATATAGACATTATCAGTGATGCTAATCAAAAATTTTGTTCCATTTGTTCATTATCGGCCTTGTAATTTTTGACTGCTGGGACTCAGGTCTCCTCTCTAGGAGAGAGAATGGGCCGTTATCCACTACGCGGGCCCAATGCGGATTGGTAGCCATTTTGTAGTAGATATTTTTGGTCCTAAGACATGCCGGTTTCCGCCCAATGTTCTTGTTCACCGCTTTGAGAGCAGTGGTGATGAAATCAATTACATAAACTAATGAGCCGGGCTGGGTTTGAATCTACAACATAAAACTTGTAAGACGGGGCAGTTACCACTGGGCCATCACTGCTCCAATTGTTCGGCACAGAAAAATGAAATACTACCGACTTCAATGTAAAAAAAACACAAAAAAGTGCAAAATACTAAATTTAATAATAATTTCAGAAGTCGGTGTTTCTATAATAGTTTTTTCTCATCGTTATTTAACACCGACTTCCGAAATTAAAGTTATTTTACACTTTTTAGTATTTTATTTTCACATTGAAGTCGGTTTTATTTTATTTGTAAAAAGTTTTTTTTTTATTTTACACTTTTTAGTTGCGGTATCACAACTAAAAAGTACCAGTCAAACTTAAAGTCATCGCGTGTATGACGTATAAACAAAGCAATTTTACTTGTTGCGACAGTTCTGTTTAGGAGTTCCGATCCATATCTTCGAAGTTCATCATTAGATCATAACAATATTTCTGTGGGATCAATTCGGAAATATAACCTTTCAATCAAAAAAATAATTTTCAATATCGGTCCACAATTATTATTGGCCGTGAAATCGATGAACTTATATAAAAAAAAAATACATACAGCCGAACATAGAACCTCCGTCTTTTTTAAGTCGGTAAAAAAACACATCCATACCACTATAAAACAAAAAGAAAAAAACAGTTTAAAAACTGATATTAAAAATGTAAAACCAACCAGTGCTCTAAAAGAAAAATCCATTACCGACACAACACTCTAAAATACGGCTACACTAAACATTAAACATTGGTGTATTTTCCGTATTCAGTGCGAGCTGGTTCGCACCACAGTGGTTTTGTTTTGACAGCATCCGACCGGAGAGCGACGCACTACAAACACATAGATCGGCTTTGAACGGACCCACACAAAAGTGATGCGCTGATAGCTTGGAGCATAACATTGGTAGAGAAATCTAGCGAACGATAATAAATGTAACGGAAATACGATTTAATATTGAATTATAAAACCTTTACCTAACTCTGACAAGCTCGTTCCATCTACAGTACGTACGGCAATGCACCACCGATATATATAATAATAATAATCTTTATTTATATAAAAAAACAGATTGTAGTACATGTAACAGTTTTAACAAAGTGGGTAGTATAAAATCTATGGCAATCAAATGGGTGACGTGCTGCTCTCCTTGCTAGGCTATGACATAGCCTGCATTAAGGAGTAACAGTGCCGATCCCCTCTAATTGTATATATTACCTACTACAATTTTATTTTTTTACAGTTATTGTTTTTAAATACAAGTATTATTGCGCGAGCGCATTTGTGTGTGTGCTTGTGAGTGTGCGTTTGTGTGTGTGCTGTGTGTACGTGTAGGGTCTGTGTGTGTATGTGCGTGCGGCTGTGTAAGCGTGCGTTAGTAAAGGGATTGGATCACTGACCTCTATAGTACATATGGTAGACATCCTACCCATACGTCTAAACGTTTTGGAAACATTCATTGTGCGTACAGACAAGGAGTCGAATTCCCTCCTGGACTCTGTGTTTCTTAATAGCTACAACCTCTTCTCCATCAACCATATCGTCACTTTCCATCAGGTGAGATAGTGGTCAAGCGCGAGCCTATCAACAGTAAAAAAAAGAATTCGTAATACTTTGGACAGAAAAAATATTAACGAAAGAAGAAAAGAAAAAGAAGATTACTGAAGTGTTAGTTATAACATCGCCTTGGACTCGTCTGTAAAGGTGTTATAATTATATACATAGCCCGAAGAATCGTTAATCGTAAGTTACAGTGGGCAGAGCACATTGCTCGCAGAACATATGGTTAAAGGGACTGAAAGGTCCTAGAGTGGCGACCGCGTACCGAAAAACGCAGCATTGGAAGGTTTCTCATAAGGTGGCCCGTTGTCCTTGTGAGGATCGTGGATAATCGATTGATGCAAGGCGCACAAGACCATTCGTTGTTATGATACTTGAGGGAGGTCCATGTCCCACAGTCGACGTCTTTCGGTTGAAATGATGATGATACAGTGTGTAGTGACATCTATGAGGACACATAGAAACTAAAACTCAAAATCCTACATCACAATATTAGAGTTCTCCGCGCGCTAGAACATTAAACATACAACAGCCCAAAATAAATCATAGATTACTTATCACAACATCGGTCTTTTTAAAAAAAATACTGTAATCCAGTGCTACCTGATGGTAAGCAGTGATGCAGTCAGTGATGGTGAGGCGCACTAGTTTATTAAGAGCCTATTCACTCTAGCCTTGAAGTCACCTACATTATAGTTGGATGGAAAGACCGCAACAGGCAAATTGTTTCAGTCCTTCGATGTCAGAAGATCGCCTTTTTTAATATAGACTTGCGGAACTATAAAACTCGTTTCCACATACCTGTAGAAGTGCATTAGCTTCTAAGGAGGTACAAATATTCCAAGAAGAAGATGTTGGGACAAGCTGGACTCATTTTATCAGAACTAGAAGGAGGAAGCACGGACGCACCAAAGATGGAACGAGTGGCGTGACAGGCTAGCAAAAAAGTGCTCAAGTGGTCCCAAATGAAATATTTCCAATTAAATTGAGTGATACTCTTCATTCTTCCACCAACATTCAGCACAAATTGAACCACTAAACCGCATGACCCAGTAAACAAAACAAGACCTAATTTATCTGAAATGACGCAACAATAAATACGGATTCATTGCCCGTATGCAAAACGTTGACACCACATTAAAAGCGGACCACAAACGAATCGGTGTGACAGTGGCAATCTGGGCGAGATAATGAAGCTGTATGGTCACGGATATGTGAACTGTTGGATTTCATTTCAATTGTTTTAATCTCTATTGAAGTGCATGTTGCTTCAATATTTATGAATATAAACATCGGTGGATGGAGAAGGAAGCCAAGGGAACAATAGTAGGATTGTGGCAGTGTAAGGGAGACTCGGTTGCTGACATAGCACGAAGAATCGCCAAACTTAAGTGGTAATGGGCAGGGCACATCGCTCGCAGAACAGATGGCCGTTGAGGCCGAAATGTTCTGGAGTAGAGTTCGCGTACCGGAAGACGCAGCTTTGGAAGGCCTCCTACAAGGTGGACCAATAACCTGATGGTAAAGGTTGCGGGAATCCGATGGATGCGAGATGGACAGGACCGTTTATTGTGGCGACACTTCTGGAAGGCCTATGTCCAACAGTGGACGTCTTTTGGCTGAAATGATGATGATGATGATGAAGGGAGACTCATAATGTGATAGTTAACCGTTTGGAGTGGAATAAGAAACTGGACATACATAACAGGCATACGTTATGTCTACTAACTTATGCTTCATAAACACGTTCTTGGTATATCATTATTTTTATCCTGTTGAACAATATGTTTTGGGTCAACACAAAATTTATTTTATTTATGGAAAATTTTAATAATTATTATCTCAATAGTTACCTCATTCAACATTATGACATAATTACATTTTAGACTTTTTAATTTCGAGCATATCGCACACATGGGCTGCAGCTGAAAATCAGCATCAGGTCTTGTGTGACCATTTGGCATTGTGTTGAGCTGAGGCCCTTTAGACATTATTCAGTTTCTTGTTTAATTTTCAGGTGTTTCCGTTTTTATTATGCCAATAAACGCAATTCTCTTTCTTTCTTTACGTCAAGTCGTCAATCGTCCCATTATTCATCTCCTACTTATATTGGCCGTCAAGTAGATTTATACTCAAATCTTTGTCCACGACATTTTCTTCATTCCTCTCCGTTAACTAAGCATACCATAACTTTTTTAGCACAGAAGTAAACTCACTGATTGTATCAGTA
Organism: Mythimna pallens; assembly: GCA_961205895.1. Taxonomy (NCBI): domain Eukaryota; kingdom Metazoa; phylum Arthropoda; class Insecta; order Lepidoptera; family Noctuidae; genus Mythimna; species Mythimna pallens. The sequence goes on from OY540831.1 coordinate 25,160,525, forward strand.
TCACTGCTTTTGCTGAACTACTACCCACAAAACACAAGCATTTTCAAAATTTACAAATTTCGAGGACGCTCTTGAAATGATTTTCAATTCACAATCGGTCTACCACCATCCGTCTGTAACTGACCCAAACAAACGCGGCTGTCGCATAGTCGTGTCACTGTCAAATGGTTTAGCGCTGCATCGCTTCCACAGTAGAACTTTACGCCGAATTAACTGGTACTGCATTTTGGATGGCCAAATTAAATAATTGCTTTAAATAATAATTGCTTTGATCGAAATATTGCTTTTTGCAGGAAGGGTTATTTTATTTCCTAATTTAATCCCTCGCGCGCGTGAGGGTATTATTATTACGTAATTACGCGTTTTTACGTAAAATAAAATAAAAGAAATCTTCTGGTATTTTTCTAGGAAAAACAGAGATATTTAGAAACCAAAGTTTTCGATCAAATAAATTTCATATAAACGTGTGTACAGTACGACAATTAAACGTTTTTCAAGGTCATTCAATTATAGAAGTATGTACAATCGACGCTCGAGGGTTTAAAAGTATGTATTTATGATAATATCGTACTAAAAATGTTAGGACTTTTTATTCATCAAACTCTGATCTATTCGAATCATCATCGACATATTCCTAACAACATTTACATTTAACTTTTTAATTAGGAAATAAAAAACCCTTCCTAAAGAAATTACAAACTGTTACTTACCTCACTTATGTCACTTATGTTCTTCCTAAAAAGGCTCTGAAATTATCTAATATAAAGACACTGCAGCAACTTGCCTTTGTTTGCCGTTACCCTTATTTCGCAATGTTTATTAGAGAGGCCAAATCATACAGTTTTTCTAGCCGCACTATAACTATTTTATTATATTACTTAGATTTTGAATCTAGTAGTCTATTAGATAGAAGAAAGAAAGAAAGAAAACATGTTTATTCTGCCTGAATAGATGCACAATTCGTTACAAAAATACAAAAACCAAGTTCCCTGACAAGCCATATGTGTATCGGGCATAACTGTGTTGCACCACTAGGACCATAGACAACTCAGTTGTCTAGTATCTGTTGCATTTTGACGCCGGCCTCAACAAAGACAAACAGAAACAAAAATACACCAAAAAAAAACTAAGAATCAAAGGTGTGCGTCGCATCTTAGCAACAATAGGCCGTTGCTCAGCATATACCATGACGCTAGGCAAATCTAGCTATCTAACTTGCTGGTTTTCTTTCTGGTCTAATTTATTTATATATCACAAAGCTTTGAATGACAATCACTCAATTTCAAACAATCAATTTCCTTTGCATGACCCATTCAATTTTAATTCGGAAGCTAACACTGGAAGATATAGAGGACCAACATTTAACAGAGAAGTACGAGTCATGCAGACAATTATACACGAATCATTTTGACGAACCCATCCGGCCATGAGTCGGGCCACAATATAGACAGGTACAGAAGGTTAGCTTCACAAAGAGTGGACTAAGCAGTACCCTCAAAAAATTGACCATTGCGTAGAAGGAGATAGAGACTGTGCAGCCAATACTTTTTTAAATTTTTTGGTAGATAATTATCAAATAACTTTTTGGAGGTATGCAGAACAGAGACTAAAGTCCCGCAAACCTCCGTTGAAAAAGGAGGATCCTCCGACCAGACGGGTGTTATGTCTGGTGGGCAACTGCCCGATAGATAAAATTTGCTGTTCTATATGTTCTAATCGTGCAAAGAATTTTAATTGCGCGATACAAGTTTAGTTCTTATGTGACGCGATAGATGTCACTACAACTTCTTCTGCTCTAAATGAAGAGAGAGAGGGAGTGTAAGACTTTTAATGATTTGAATACCCACCTGTGTTGCTTCAGTTGCCGTTTTGGGTTCAGGGTCTTGGTAACTCATTTGAGCAACCTTGCCCGTGGAGCCAATACCTGAATCTTTTCTGTAGGTCATCTAAACGAAGGTGACAGTACAAACCTGTGACGTGACCCAATCAGACTTCTAGAAAAAGACGAGAACTCTAACGCTTTTTCTCGCTCCTAGTGTTTTACCCGTATTCATTTTATAGCTAGACTGGTTCCATACTACGAAAAAGGCGTACACACTCATAGACACATTAATAATTATGGTGATTTCAATCAAATGGCAATCGTATGTTAGCATACACACGCTGTACGTGAAGCATCCTTGTACAGATTGAGCTCACGGTGACTGGGGCGACTGAGGGGTCGATGGCTTTACGTGTTTCCTCAGGGTAAAATAGAATGGATTTTAAATGAAGATCGCTCACTAAAGATGTCACTCCGCCATGTCAAGTTAGCTATCCACCTTAGTCACTTCAGAATGGCTACGGTTATATATCTTGTAACATAATAAGAAGAAAGTAGTATGTTCAAAATAGACTAAGTACTGATTCTATTTCAGCAATTTTTTTTTAAATTTATTTATTTAACTAAAACGACAAAATGCCAATGATAAATTACATTGATTACATTAGGTACAAATTATGTAAAACACATTAAAGAAAATATAACACTGATAATGTAACTAAATCTCTCACTCGGTCTTCTCGCAAATCACCAGATATACAGTCAGTATCTCCTTCCATTCATCAGCGAATACATCTAGTCTAGGACTCGATTCAAGGAGAGCGTTGAGTGCGATTAACATTCGCGGTATAGGTGACATACGTCGTGCAACCGTACGGCAACGTGGTACTACAAATAATTTTATGCCGTCTTGCCCGGCAATAATTATCGGGGACAAAAATTTAACACAGCTCTCCATGCAAACTAGGCGAGTCGGTGGTTCCATGTATGATCGATCTTGCAGGCAGTTAAGGCAATATAAAATAGGTTATTTAGTTATTTCTAAATCAAGAACTATTGTAGGTTAAAAAATTACCTATTTCCATAAATTCTTGATAAATCTTGATTGTGTTATTAGCGTGTGTGTGTGTGTGTGCATGCATAGATACGAATACAGATGTGCAACTAATATAGTGCATTGATTCCCATACCTATTATTTGCTTACAATTAGGATAATAATTTAATTTTCCAATTGGGGTGTATAAGCGTGTGCAATATTCTAGTTACATGTTATATATGTTTGATCTTTCGCCTGGTTTTGCACCCGATATGTTCTTTATATCGGCCAATAAGCCAGCCTTCTGCATTCATCTAGGTTGTAGTCAGATGCTCATCAGCTAGGGACGCATGATGCTTTCCGTCCCGTTCAACTCAAAATTGTTTTATTATTCGATACTGCTTTTCTGTTACTTACTAATTAATTACGCTGTCTCTTCTTATTTGAAAATAGCGTACATGTACAAAGTTATATTTTCATTTGAAAAATCTTATTGTGTTTAGTGGCCATTTGCTGTAGGTAACATAATGTGCCATTAAATTTAAAAATTCGAACTCAATGTTCAAAAATATTCTTGTATTTTAGATTATATGACGGTATTCATAGGAAGATACACACAAACCGTTTATTATTCGTACATTATAACGAATAATAAACTTATAATTACAATATACACATATATTTATACATATATTTAGAGCGGCAGCACGTCAATGTAAAACTGCTAACATTCAATAACATGATGAGCTATTGTAAAACTTGAAGTTAGTCTAATACGGTACAATAAATTTAATTTTTATGCTTATTGCACTTATAGGTCCTGCTGACCATCCAACATAACTTGATTACTGCATATTTCCGCAAGTGATGTTTCATTATTTCTAAAATCCTTATAGAAGGACACTCTTCGACATCAGAGAGTATTAAATATGTCAACCTGGTACTTACCACTTGTGGTGTATATCTAAAGATCTCGTCCAGGTCTCGGTACCACTTGACGGAGTGTAGCGGAGGTTCGTGCTGCTGTCTTATGTACTGACAGCGAAGCTCTGCCTCGCGCCGTGGGTCCGCCCATAGCGGCACTTCTAGTGTTGTGATCGTGTGGGATACACTTCGAGCTGTAACAAAGACGAAGTTGTAGATTAGTAAAATGAACATTTAAGACATCATTATCCTCTTGTCCATCTCTCAATAGAGTCTGTAAGCTGCCATCTCAAAATTTGTGGCCATATCATTTCTTGCATAAATCACACCACTATACTGAAATTTTGTGAGTGTGAATATTTCGACACTCGCATCGAAGAATTACAGTCCAAACAAAATTCAAACTATAAAAAAAAAATTTGACGAGAAATACCATCTCAGAGAAAAAAAAAATACAGTCTAGAATAAAAGAAAAGAAATCAGATTAGATCAAAAGGTAACTGAAGGTGATTGAAAAGGACACCAACAACTAAAAAAAAAAAAATACAAATTCTGTAAAAATCGTCCCTAAATTCGAGAAAACACATATTTCCTTACGTCTATCTGATGAAGCTATCAAATACCTCCAACATATTGATGCGAGTTTGTTCCCAACTTCAACAGAAACATGTCGAGAATTTAAGCTCAATGTATTAGTTAGTTAAGTTGTTATCTTGGAACAGATCAATTTACTATCTGAATGCCCCGAATTTCTTCGTTATGTTATTTCTTATCTCCGTCTATCGTTCTCTGCGCTTCCAATTACTGGTTAGCTCAACTTCTACCGATAGTTTCTGAACGTTAACACAGTTTGCAGACCGCAATACTGTAATTAAACAACAAATTGTAGTTTCAACAGATTTCAGTTTTGCTATTGGATTATTTGTATTTGAACTTTGTTACGTAGTTTGTTTCTGGTCAGAGAGAAGATTCTCTTAAATTAGATGGTATTGTTTTGTGGGAGGATATATGGCAATTACGTAATACGTCACTAGTTTTTAATTAGTATAAATACTTTAAGGGCTTATTAGAAAAGGTCTTGCTATTATTTAAAGGAATTCTCAATAAATAATATTCATAAACAGCAGAGTTATTAGCTTTTGTTTATACCCTAAAATGTCACTCAATTTATGGATATTGATTATAAATGAAAAACAATGGAAAAACACTGCGCGTAGTATTTTCTAGTACCATTAGTTATGAATAATTCATTCAATTTGAATTTACCAATTAGGACAAATTTTCGTGGACAATTTTGGGATTTCGTTTTTTTTTTTTTTTACTTTTGACTACATAAATGTGATCAGTAACGGGTACGGATAGAGCCCAATTTTTTTTTTGTACTAATTAAAAACTAGGGGTCAATAATGTATACCAGAAAAACCAAGGTTACCGTCATAGCTCGAAGAATCGCCAAACTTAAGTGGCAGTTGGCAGGGGCACATTGCTTGCAGAACAGTTGGTCGATGGGGACTAAAGGAGCGACCTGAAGATGCTGTGTTGGCAGGCCTCCCACAAGGTGGACCGATGACCTGGTGAGGATCACGGGAATCCGATGGATGCAAGACGCACAGGACTGATGATAATAACGATATATACCATTACGTCTGCATTTCCCGATTTAATCACAGAACTTATAGTAAACCCATATTAACTTCAACAATTATGAAATTTTAAGTAAGTTATGAGCTCGATCCTATCAACAGTAAAAAAACCTATAATGAACTGCTACTGAAAAAAGTCAGATTAAAAACACCAATTATAATTTAGTCAACCAGGTTTTTTTTTATTATTATTGTTAGGCTCGCGTTTGACCACTATCTCACCTGATGGTAAGCGATGATGTGGTCGACGATGAAGCACGCTTACCTAGAAGTAACCTATTCAACTTCATACTAAGTAGTAGTACCTATTAGCTGCCACTAAATAACGAGGCATATTTTATTCATTTCTTTACCAATTTACTTGTCTAAATAAAATGGACGAAAATAGCTGATTTAATTCTAGTTGCGAAAAGAACAAAGGATTACATTACGGCTAAAAGGTATTCGATCACGAAAAAAAAAATCCTTTTTGAATCCACATTTAACAAAGTCTCCGCTATTTATAAATCTCCTCTTATATCTGAGTTTATTGCGTAGGAATATGCTGAAAATGAAATATGGCTTTGTTTGCCTCTGTGATGTATTTTTATTTTAAATATCCCTTTGTACAAAAAGTACTGTAGAAGGTACATTTTATGACAAAACGGGATTTGAATATGACTATTTTTTTATGATATTGTACTTAAGATGTGAGGTAAATAGTCCAATGTATCTATCATTAATTTTCATGCCCTACTTTTATTTCTTATCTATCTTTAAATCTAAGGTCTTTCCTATATTTATTATTCTTCTACATTGTAGTTTTATTGACACAGCCAAGGACCCTTGCCCACTACTGTTACAGGCAATAATGGTGTGTAGTTATTCATGGAATGCCTCTAACCACGTATTTACGACCCTCTGCTATTTGAAATAAAAACGATTCTATGTCGTCGAGTCCTTTTCGCTTTCCTTTTTATCTCCTCTCTTTGAGATGTTTGTATTTTTAGCCGCGAGGCTTAGACCCTCCCGTCTTATCTGGCCAACATCTACTAGGTTTGTACAAAATAAAAGATAAATCTTGTAAAATTTCTTGAAATAGTAAATGTTTATTAAACTTTGTGGTATGTTAGTATATTTTTTTTAATATAAAATAGTTACCTATATATTGTGTCCCTCATTATCAAGTTATTCACATTACTTTTTTAGAATTTGACGAGTTTATCACAAATAAACAAGGTAAAAACATTTAATTAGCTAACTAACAAATTAGCATCGTTAGTAGAAATGTATAAAGTAAAATCCCAAGTCAAAAACTCTGAATACTAATTAAACTTCATTTTCGAAGTTAATTCATGAGTAAGATTAATAAGAACTAAGATATTCCGAGAAAAGAGAAGCAAATCTTTATAGCTTCATCAAACTTGATAGTTTAACCAAATTCTCGAAACAGACTGTATAATGAAATCGTTACTGCCATGCAAATTTCACTTGCGCGATTCAGGATCTTAATCCCAAATTTAGTTAAACGCCATCTATTGTTTATTACCGCAAGCTACCCTATTACTTTGCCAATGAAGAACCATAGAAGACCATTTATACAGTGTAGTTGCGTACGTGCGTATTAAGTGTAAGCGAGCTATAAGGTCATTCTCTCTGTGTACTATATTGTTTCTAAAACCCGACCCTTACTGATGTAATACACATAAAATGCAAACAACGTCTCGCATACAAAGTGGGAATTTTGCAGTTTACGTCAGTTGTCGTCGTGAGTAATTATTTTAGGACGATGCCAAAATTAAGTGTCATGCCCATCATTATCTATGACCAATGTGTTTCCAATAACAGCCACTCAAACCCTCATATCAATAGTTATTACTGTTTGATGTGTGGGTATTGTGATATAAACTTGTCCTATAATCACTGATCGAGGTCCGTTGTGTGTTGTATGGAGGAAATTGCTGGCAAATTGGAGTTTCGTAAGTTACAGACTTTGGGACTATAATGGAATTGTTGGTTGAGTGGTGATATTTTAGAGTTTATTTTCACAGAAGAAATTTCGTTAAAAAAATGCCACCTGTAAATCCGCAACATTCCACACAATTTTCCGAAAGCTTAAGCAAAAAATGTGTTCACATAAAAAAGATTACCAGCCGATAAAATGGTTCGTTGGAACACAAACAAAACTGGAAGTGTTCGTTCTAACACCCAATGTAATCTCAAACACGATCCCGATCACGATTTAGCCTCGAAAGAATACGCTAAGCCTTCTCGTTTTTCATAATCTGCTTTCGTGATACAGATTAGTATTACTATTCAATGGCTGGGGTCTTTTTTCCGAACTAACCGCTACTGCAGAGCGTGAGAGCTTCATAAAACATTCAATCGGCGCGACCCTTCTGATGTTCTCTATAAATTTTAATACGGTCCAGGTATAAGAAGCTGGAAAAACATTAATACAACGTGTAGTGAAATGTGTCTTGGATTTGCATAAATAAGCAGTGGGCTGTAAAATATTCTGTTAGGGGGTGTTGTTTTAAACGGTAATGCGGAGGTCTAATGGATTCGGTTGCGATTACGGTGTATCGCTTTTATCCTTTGTTGGAAGAGTGTGTGAAGCGTGGATATGAATGTTTGTTGTGTTATTTTCGCAAGGTTTTATTTACCTGTATCGCTCTGCACGTGATACTTCGGAAGGTCAATACTTTTATTTATCAACACGCACTCCTGATTGGCTTGTTGATTAGTGGCCCTTACTGCTATGCCGGAGGTTGTGGGTTCGAATCCTACTTAAGACTAATGTTTGTGTGATGAGCACGATCATTTGTTCGGTGTCTGGGCGTAATTTATCTATAAAATGTTTGTATTTAAAAATGTATAAGTGTGTTTATCAGTTGTCTAGTACTCATAGCACAAACTCTGCCTAGTTTGGGACTAGATGGCGTTGTTTCAAAGTTGTGGAGTATTATTGTTATCAATTATTCCTTTAATAAACATAAAATTAAAGCATTTCTGTGTCATGGTTCTATAGTTTCAGCATAAATGATTTAAAAATAATAAATAGCAAATAGATAGATATCCAACGACCTAGTGAGGGTCGCGGGAGTGCGGTGGATGCGAGAAGCACAGGATTGGTCGTTGTGGCGACGCTTGGGAGTGGCCTATGTCCAACAGTGGATGTCTTTCGGCTGAAATTAATGAATGAATGAGATAGGTATCGCGAATTTGAGAACATGTTTTACAGCTTTTTCTACAACTTCAACAGAGTATTTTTTTCTGCCACTCACTAAGGGCGGAATTCACCAATAAAACTAATCGCGTTTTAACGTTTAGCTCGCATAATCGCGTTTAGCCGCTGTCACTAGTGTCACTTGTCTGTAATTTTCTTTTGTTGTATTTTTACAAGTGACACTAGTGACAGCGGCGAAACGCGATTATGCGAGTCAAACGTTAAAACGCGATTAGTTTTATTGGTGAATTCCGCCCTAAGTTTCTGTCGTAGTTCGTTGCGAACTCAGGTTTTAAAAACTTCCATTTTAAAAAGTAACCATTAAGATAAGCAGGAACTACTTCGAGCTGCAGTTGTCCACAATTAGCTACGAAATCCGAGTTTGCAACCAAAATAAATTCTCGCTATACCTCCCGAACTAGTTCAGACTTAGCTATTCTTATCTAGCCCGAAAACAAGTCAAGAATTCCAATTGTAAACAGAAAATGAGCTAGCAAGTTTTACTTTTCCTTATTAAATAAACTAGTTTTCCCTCTTAGCTTGGGGCAGATGCAATTTTTTGCGACAAGAACGTCGTGTCCCACTTTCGTCGCCTGTTTTGTGCTCTGAACATGGCGCACATTTTTGTTTTCTCAAGACGGATGGGAATGAGGAACAAGTGGGCTATAGTGCGCTTGGAGAGGTTAGGAATGTTGCAACGTTATTTTTTTAACTTGATTGTTTAAATTAAGTTGAATTTTTGAAAAGAAACTGTATTGTAAAATAAACATAATTGAATTAAATACATACAAGGCTAAATTCAAAATTGAGGAGTGGCTAAAAGAGCAAGACTACGAGACAATTGAGAGTCTACTTACATGGATCTGCTAATCACTTATATCATACCACACAACCCTCTCACTTACACGTACTAACACTACATTTGCACATGACACGACACCACTGACAAATACATTTACATTTTTTTTTTTGTGTGTGGCCTCTCGCATGTCAACCTAGAACGTTGTCGGCTGCTTAACCGGACTTGCCTGTGGCGGCCTCGATTCGAGAATCAAAGCCTCCAGCCAGGGCTTACTTAACCAACCTTACAAACTAAGCGACTACACGCTAAGGGCACCCCCTGTGGGATACGGACCTCGGCTTAGGGCGTCGCTGTCGCTTGGGGCAGCAAGGGACGGGCTGGATCGAACAAAGATTTTATTATTATTATCGGGGAATTTTAAAACTACGGCTCAGCCACGCGGGCTGTCTTGCGAACTGTACTGGTTTCCTTACGGCTCTCTTGGAGCAGGGTAGTGGGGTCATCGGGGGTGACGAGAGTATGCCTAGGACGGCGAATCTTGGAGATGCGGGAGGGTTCGTATCGGGCTGCCGATACTATAAAGGGGTTGCAGTGTTTCACAGCAGTATTGAAGAAACGCTTGCAAAGGCGTTTCATGAACTGCTGGATGGTGGGGTAAAATACATTTACACTACACTCATACTCTATTATACACACACGTACACTATACACTACATACAAACTGTAAAAAAAAAAAAATATATACAATATAGAGATAATATATTTTCGTAAATTACAGATAATCATAATATTATAATAATAATTTTACAAAATATAAAATGTCAAATGTCAATAAATAACCCGCCCCTGATCGTTCCCGGTGCAAAAGTGCCCATAATACTGGCCGCATTACCTCGCTGAATAGCGATGGCCATCCTTTGCACCAAGAACGACCCGGACCGGGAGTCACCCGTTGCCTCCCCGAGCCTACGGCCCAAATCCCCCACAAAACACTTTGCCTCCGTACTCCAACTGCCCAGAGTCTCTACAGCAATCGGCACAAAATGGTAAAGCTGACCCAAGGAAGCGTACTTCAGCCTTTTTTTAGAGCAGGCGTCTTCAGCGGCGGCAGAGGCAGTGTGCATGATGCGACTCAAGTGACTGGCGGCGACAGTGCTGACGCAAGGTATAATATAGATATAATTATATACTTATATATTTCTTTCCTCATTAGTTCACATCTTGTCTATAATTCTACGCTGTACGCTCATAATGTGTTCGTCTACTATTTATGCGAAGACACCGCCTCCTAAGATACAGGATTTTCCTAGTTTAGGAGTCAGGATATTTAAATTATTGACTGTTATATTAAAAGTTTTTTTTGGTACTTTGCATTTTGTGTCAAATATGTATTTGATGATAAATATTATTATTATTATTGAACACGTGTTTCTGGACTGTAAACTTATTGCCAAAACACTCATTAGAAGCGTAGGAAGGCTTCCTACAAGGTGTACCGATGATCTGATAAGAGCTGCAGGAATCCGATGGATGCGAAACGCACAGAACCGTTCATTGTGGTGACATTTAGAGGAGGCCTATGTCCAGTAGTGGACGTCTTTAAGCTGAAACGATGATGATGGTGACTCATTATCATTAACCCTTTGTTATGAAGTGTGAATTTGGAACTTCTACCCTTATATTTACAGCCAATACTGTCTTTAATCCCTTGAGTCATCTGCAGATATCATCGAATAATATACTCGTGAAAAATAAGAATAAATGGTCCGATCCGTTCGGAACAGATGCCTTGTTTTACGGCGCTTCTGCTAGAGCATCCCCATCATTTGTGTAAAGATATTGGATGAAAACTTCCTTATTTTACGAAACGCAATTTTCCAAGTGTTTTGTTTTTTGCAGATCTTCGCTTCCTTTAGTTTGATTGGAATGATTTGTGCAATTCTATTTGAAAACCGAAGTGTAATGGTGACGGGAGGATTTGAAAATCTGTGAAGTTTAAGTTTCAGAGCTGCTGGCGTACTCGTAGCTACTATGAATAATTTGAAGCTAATCTTGCATGAAACGAGAAAGGAACTAAGTTACTAAGAACAGCTTCTGGAATAGGTATAGTTACTGAATGGACCATTAAACCAGAAAGCAAGCAAAGTTGCTTCATACAAAGACTTATTTTGTATCTAATAGAGTGAAACCTACTATATATTACACATTTATGACCAATGTTCCGAAACAACTTTTTTCCCAGGAAAACTATATCTTAGTAGACAAGTTTTTTTTTAATCAGAGTTCATACAAAACAATAATCCGTATAAACATAAAAATTATAAGATCCAATAAATTGCGAAATGATCCGCTTCTAATCCTTAACAGAAACTTTGATTATCCTTGCGATAACTTTGCTAATCCCGGGGCGAATAGTTGGGGGTGAGATGAAACTTTTAAAAGAGATCGGGCATGACATAATAGGTGACGTGGAACCAAGTTTCTCTGGTCTAGCGGTAAATTAGAAAGGGTCTGGTTTGACGTGTCATCGTGATACCGATTTTAGACCATGAGATGGCAAAAACTTTGGGGATGTTCCATTGGCTGCTTTGAAACAGCGATTAGTGGTCTGAAAAAAAAACGTTGAATTTTTTTCCAGAGTTTTAAATAAATGTCTACTGTACATAGACTACTAAGTTTCGCTACCTCTGTCTTGGTTTTAACATTAACTTCAGCAATGTCAGCATGAGATTTAATAAATGTTATTCACATAAAACGAGACGTGAAATGCTTCGTCATGAATATTTACTGAAATTGGTATTTCATTGTACAACGGCTGTACTTTTGGTGTAGTAAATGCCACGGCATAGCGAATTCTTTATCAGTCAATTTTTTTGGTTAAAAGAAATCAGTTTAATCTAGAAACCCCGCATGATAGATGATAAGGGTTATACAAATTGATATTTAAACTTTTTGAATGTACGCAAGTTAATTGAAATCTCAATAGATATTATGAAGAAGTATTTTCACTGACTCGTTCACTTCCTACATCTTTACTTTTTTTTTTTTGAATGGCTGTATAAAAATACAGTCGCTCAGTGCATGATTCTTGTATGAGAAGCCACGGTTACAAAACCGCGAGACAATACAAGTTGTACTAATTGTAAAACCTAATAGTAACAGTGTGTAAAGTCTTGCTTATCTCTGTTGAAAAAGGAGAATCCTCCGACTAGACATGTGTTGTGTCTGGGTCCAGGCAACTGCCCGATAATAGATTTAGAACTATTATATTTATCACGATGCAGGATTTAGAATTTTAATTCCTATGTGGGATTATAGAAGTTACTAAATTTTTTACATGATAACTATGAATCGCAGCTTATCTAATAAAATTACGTTTCCATCCACAAAGCCTTCTCCATAACATCTTTGCACCACTACACATGAAAGTGCAAAGAAATAAAACTATTGGCTTACTAGAAGAGAACAAGTCTAGCGATAAAAGTAACACGATATAGTTTGCTTAACAATCCAGTGAACAAACATCTTGGGCGGTAAACATAAAACATGTTGAGAAATAAAATCGAGGTAGAGAGCAGTTTTTGGAAGGAGGATAGTCCTTTTGGGATTAGAGTTTGTTGATTTTAAGATAAATCTTAGTAGCAAGCTTTAATAAATAATACCTCCTCATTCACTTGTGACCAAACATTTCGTACCAACTGCTGTCTTCGCCTTATTCTTGGTGTTTACTGGCTCAAGAAAATCTCCGACGTAAATCTGTGGGAACACAACAGAAAAACTCAAATCAACAGATCCAATGTCGCTAGTGGAACTGGATCGGCCCCACGCTCCGGAGGGAACCTGAACATATACCAAGGCATGTTCTAGACTGGAATCCTCAAGGAAAGCGTAAGCGAGGGTGCCCTAAGCAGACTTGGCGACAAACGATCATCACAGAGGCGGAGAACATAGGGAAGACCTGGAGCGAAATTAAGCGCAAAGCTCAATACTGAATGGGATGGCTGCGTACTATGGATGCCTTCTGCCCCATTTATGGGATACAGGAATTTAGGTCCAGACTTGTGACCACTTTTACTGACTAAAAAAAAACCCACTCCTGTTCCTTGGACGGTTACCAAATTGTCGGACGGCGAGCTACCCATTGTTCGCCGTCCGCAAGCCCGCGTCTACGGTGGTTGGAAATCGGGTTCGGGATCCCAGCGGCTGGGGCGTGAGGGCCGTGCCAACGGCTGGACAAATTTAGTTGATCGAAACACAAGTTTAGTTGATGATCTGAATAGGGACGAAGGACATTATGCCGAGGAATAATTTTCGATTTTCCCGTGGCCCTAGCCGCTGGATAAAGTCTCACTTAATTTGGGTAGATTAATTTATCTAAGCTTAAGCTTCAAAAAAAAACATAAAAAAGTAAATTTAATGTCTTAGGCGTAAACATAAATTTATGTAGAATTTTACAAGAACTATAAATTTTATGAATATTTCTTTGAATTTTATAGGTTATATATGACTGCCACAATAACTTATGGTATTGGGTTATTACTTTTAATAAAAGTTCTTCTAATCTTTGTACGATAGTAGATATTGTTTATTTTTATCTACAAAATACTTTTATTTCTATACTAATTAATCTACCGAGATCAAGCACAGGATTGGAAGTGGAAGTTTACGAGATTCAACGCGAGAAAAAGTTCTCTGCTACACGAAGTGAAGACAAGAATATTTCACAGTACCTACGTAATGAAAAAAGTGCTTGATTGAAGCTACAAAGCATTCAAGCAATCTTGCAGTGAAGTTAATAAATTGTAGTCAGGAAACATTTCAAATTCCTAGTCGAATAACTGAATTATTTCAACTCCTATTACGACAAAATTCAATTAAAAATTTACTTTTCGCTGCAAGTTGTATCGATTAGAGGAAATAGGTCAGTACTTGCAGGAGCTTGCAGGCTGTCACTACTTCACTAATAGTGTTGGAGAGTGGAGAGCCAATAATATTGCTTGTTTCCAAGTTAGTGATATAACCGCTACGGGAATCGTAACTGTTACCTACAGACTACAGTTACGACTGTACTATTTTCAAAAGGTGAGTAGATTTTCGAGTTTAGAATACTGTTGTTGAATCTATGCATGAATTGGTATTCATTGTCGCAGTAATTGAAATTTTTGTTGCTCTGAGAGTAGCGTTTGAAGCTCGCCAGAGGTGCTTCTTAAACAATTAGATTTAAAGGTTTTTTTTCCCTGATAATTTGATGGTCGTGTGTTTAAAGGCTACAGTGGGGCTAAAATACCACTAGCTCTATACAAGGAAAATTTGTTGAACCGACCAAATAATTTCTGTGCTTCAAACGTTTTACACCATATACTCATATAATAAAGGTTGCCTTTTCTCCCTTGTATCTTCTTTTTATAATTTTAATAAAATATGTGTGAAAATACCGATATGAATAGAAGAATGGCTTTACTTCTAGAAACTTACAGTATCGCTGTATGAGTCATGTGCACCAGCACTTGCATCAGCAATATCGCTTTAACCTTAAACGCATTATAATTATTATAAAGCGGCATTACAAAATCATTATTCATATACATTTGTACTCGTTATTGGAAATCAGTTTAAATTACCCAATAAATCAAACTATCTTTGGCTGTCAGCGACTATCATTTCAACATCTTTTCGGTCCTTCGAGCCGGATGGAGCACAGTGATTTTCATTTTAAGGTAACATCCAAGATGTGTGCGACCCATTCAGCAGTGCATACAATGGTAGTTATGTAGGCTATTTATTGTCCCTACAAAAATATACTGCGTCCGCAGCAGCAACGCCACGGGTAAAGCTTGTATAAAATAAATAAAAAAAATGAATTTAAATTCCTTTCGAATTTTATATCATTAATCGGAATTGCAATTATCTGTTTTGCATTTAAATAACAAATAATTTTTAAAAAATGTAACGCTCACCAGCATCTCAACAAAAACACTAATTGCTTCCTTAAAAAAGCTTAAAAAACACACCTATCAAGTAATTGGGTTAATACAGCAGCGTCAAACACAGTATCGTTGAATTATGCAAACAGTCGCATACATAATCCCCTTTCCAAATTATCATAATATCCGTCGCGTGTTAGTTAAAATTGCACGTCGCTTCGTTGCGCGTTTTATTATATTGCAAATGTATTCTGCCCTGTATAACTGCGTAATGTATGTGCTATTATGGTTAAGAGATAGAGTTTGAATACATCATTAGTTAATTGAAATGTCAATGTGTTGATAATAGATATGGGTTGTTCAGATTGGGTCGCTTTCTGTTTAGTTTATGTCGATACTGTTAGTGAATGTGTTCAATAGCGGGGTGTTTATTGGATGAATTTGGCCATGAAAACGCTGCCATGTCTGCCGAATCTTGCTAAAATTTAAGTTTATAGAAGTATAGTGTGGATAGTTTTTCAGCTATTTTTGAAGGATTCTCAGGCCAGTCGATGTTATGTCTGGTGGGTAAACTGTGAATGGTTGTTATTGTTTTGTATTAGTAGTATACTGATCGCACGGATAACATTGCTATCGCAGTACAGGGTGGGTTTCTGAATTAACTATTCCGAGTTAAGAACATCTCAAACTCTACTTAAATGAACACAAATTTTGACAGGTTTTCGGAATAGGATTTAAGAGGTTTTTTTTCGGTGACGAAATCATCCAATGAAATCCTGGGCGGAGCGCGGGACTTTCACTGACTAAAAACCCACTGCAGTGCTCGCGTCTCTTAGCAGCCCGAGCCGCCTTACCCGCTTCTTCCTAGGCTCCAGCCACCTGCCATTCTGCTTGGGCCGGAGATTGCGTAGGCAGGGGAGATTTTTTTTTTTAAGGTGGGAAAATCATGTAATGACAAATCCCGCTCTTGGGCGGGGCGGGAGATAGTGTCAGACTTTTACTGACTCACACTACCCATGGCCCTAGTAGGCTTCGACCCTGCTGGGCCCCTACGATTTGCTGACATCACCCTGAGGCGCACGTAGAACAATACGCGCCGTCGACGACTTGGGCTCGGTCCGGACAGTTACCGGACGGTCGGACGGCGAGCCACCTACGGTGCCGGAAATCGGGATCGGAATCCCGGCGGCGGTTGGGGCGTGAGGACCGTAGCCGTTGCCTCACGCGATCGGCCGCCTCCTTTGCTAGCATTACTGCTTCGCAGAAGGAGGCGACCGCCTGCCACTCCTCCGCTCCGGACTATGGCCTGACCAAGGCCCGGTGAGGCAGGGGAGGTGGCATAGGCCGCCTGCTTGTCGCCACGGCGGAAGCTCCTGCCGTTTTGGTGGCCAGCGCCTCTCTGCCCTTCTTAGGAGGGGCAGCAGCAGGTGCTGGCTTTCCCTGCTGCTTTAGGATTCGTGCAACGTTGGTTTTAATTATAATTTATAGTTGCATATAAATATCGTTATTGTAATGGATCAGTCTATCTGTGTAGGTAACACACAAAACAGATATTGGACCAACCTACAAGTAGCCAGGTTCGACCAAGTCCTTCTTGTGAATTTACCGCCAAAAGAAATGTTTTGGTGATAATGATTGAACTATAAAAAATAAATATGGTCAGTGTTGAATCAATAACAATAGCTACGATATGATTATAATCAAATTAATTATTATAGTATTACTGTACATTAATTAATAAGTAAATGAATTATAATTAATTTCATATAATTAGGTATGACTGTTAAAAGCGGTAGGTAGGGTCTCTTTACCTTCAGAATTGCTATCCTAAGCTCTGAGAATTTACTCAAATCTCTGTTGTTTCTTTTTATTGCCTCTTTGTTATAACAGACTAGAGTTGTGTCTGAGGCTCGGTGAAAGGGGTCAAAAAACCCTTTATCCGTAGTCGCCAAAACCTAACGTATCCAATAAAAACTACATCAGAACAAAATATGGGTTCTTAGTAGGTAACCGAGTCCGATCAAGGGCAAATGTAAATACTTGATAAAATATTGTTTGTAACATATGAATAAGCAGTTGTAGCGAATTGGTGTTTGTATTGCAAGTTGTCCTGCTTTGAACAATGAACTACGGGGATAAATGTATGTTTTGCCATGGGTACAAAATAAAGACATGCGTAGACATATTCTTTTCTTCTTTTCGTGTCGATGTACTCTTAACTAAATTTTTTCTCTAACCTCTACGGCTCTGTTATTGGCCTCGTATGTGAAGAGGAGGGATGAAGCGCATGTTACTAAACGAGTTATGAGTTTACATGTGGATGGATGGAAGACCAAAGAAAAGATGGATGGA
Source organism: Mythimna pallens (assembly GCA_961205895.1). Classification (NCBI taxonomy): domain Eukaryota; kingdom Metazoa; phylum Arthropoda; class Insecta; order Lepidoptera; family Noctuidae; genus Mythimna; species Mythimna pallens. The sequence goes on from OY540831.1 coordinate 25,178,237, forward strand.
TTGTGTGAAGAGTGATATGAAAGAAAAGGAAGTTAGTGATAGCATGACGAGTGACAGGGCAGAATGGAAGAAAAAAACATGTTGCGCCGACCCCAAATAACAAGGGCAGAAAGACGATGATGATAGATCCTGAAAACTGCAGGTGGTTTTGCAGGATAGACGCACAGCAAATGACGCACGTCCTTTGCAACGGCTCCACACTGGCACATTCTGACATGCTATATAAGATACAAGAAACATAAAAATCCGAGTCCAGAACTAAGTGCGAGTCGTACTCACGCGCAAAGGGTTTTGAACAATTTCTCTTTAAAATGTTAGATATTTATAAGCCATAAGCTTCTTAAAGGGCTTTCTGTAATCTCGTAAGATTTAATAATGAGGACTCTTAGATTCTGAGAAGTTGAAGCGTATGGAAACTTCTAGCTCTCAAACAGATGATATCTCGAACAGGATTTATAAAGAAGTGTCCTTTTTAATTAGACAATGAAGCTTTTCAGCAACTGACAAAATCTAGTGAAACATAATTAACACCTCTGCTGTCCTTCTGCTACTCCAAGCATGGTTGCGGAAGCAAAGGCCGGGTGCCACCACTGTGTGGACCGCCCGGAGGACATGGTGGAGCACACGGTAGAGGTGTGCCCCGTCTGGGCAGAGCACCACCGTGTCCTCATGGGGGCGATCGGTGGCAGTGATCTCTCGCGCCGGCTTTGGTACAGGCCATAGTCCGAAGCGAGGAGGAGTGTTTGTCTCCTTCTGCGAAGCGGTAATGCTATCAAAGGAGGAGGCCGCACGCGTGAGGCAACCACGGTCGTCACGCCCCAGCCGCCGCCGGGATATCGATTCCGATTTCTCTGACACTATGTCCCGTACCGCTCAAGAGTGGGGGATGTCATTGGATGATTTTCCCACCGGAAAAAAAAAACATGATGGGATGTCAAGCAAGTTTCGGATACATCGATAGTTCTGATGGAAGCAGTATTGATTTAAAAAAGCACCATTTCTCTTCATTCGAAATACGGTCGTCTTCCGCATGCATTTTAATGAAGAGACTACAGCAGCGAGACTAAGCGAAAGATTATTACTGCGATAATTATGTGCTATGCAAAGTACTAGTATTAACAGTCTAGTGCAGAAAGAGATCCCGCTCTTTGAATATATTTCGAAAATCCTGTTTCTGCGGCAGTAAATTATTGTGAGTAGTAGTTCCTAAGCCAATGAATTATAACCAGTTTTATTCTTATTGCCAATGACCAGTGGCTTATCAAAAGATAACAACATTTTTTTTTTAAAAAGTAGCCATGGAGTTTTTTGCCGGTTCTTCTCCATAGGAAACGACCAATTTGAAACCGTGCACTAGCTTCTGACGTTTTATAAGCGCCCATGTAGGCCTATGTGAAATAAAAAACTTTTTAATTTTGAATGTCAAATATAGTATGTTTGCTTGTTATACGTTTTTTTTTGTGACATAAACGACTGTATCTTTTAGCTTAGAAGTTTGTTTTTTTCACAGCTTCAAGGCACCGCAGACCCAAGTATGGTTTTAATTTCAACTCGATACCTCCATGCGTTCCCGAGATAAAGGGTCTTGAGAGACAGACGGACAACAAAGTGATCCTATAAGGGTTCCGCTTTTTTCCTTTTGAGGTACGGAGCCGTAAAAAAAGATATAAGTAAAGATTTCAGGGTGAAACATCATCATGAAAAGATGAAAAATAACGAAATAAGACAAAACACCATGGTACAAGCAAGCCTTCAACTGTTTCCTTTGAGCATAATGATTGGCATTCTATCTTTCAAACTACCGTTTCTTGTTTATTGTTCGTAAGGTACAACCTACCTACTGTTAGGTTGTCAGGCTATCGTCTGTCGTTTAGAGCCAGTAACCCTTCCCTACTCAAGTTTACGACCTGCGCAGAATGTTAAGCAGCTGACGCTAGTCGATGCTTTTCAACTGCCTCCGGTCGAAAACTAGTTTCGGGGTACAAGTAATTTTGCTAGTTTGATTTTTAAATTTGTTTGAAAGCGATCTCTTTGAAGCTCTCTTAGTATCATTTTATATCCACTAATAATATTTTTTTTTCCGTGTATGAAGTGCTGCTCTTATCTTTGGGACGTAGGTATCCGCCAGAAAGCAGCTTGATGAGCTTGAACTAATTTACAAACGAGTCAAGAAACTTGGGTGTCTTCAAGGCTAGAGTGAATAAGCTCTTAATAAACTAGTGTGCCTCACCATCAACGACTGCATCACTGCTTACCATCAAGTGGGATCGCAGTCAAGCACTGGTTTATATCAAATAAAAAAAAAGAAGATTATCGGCAATGATATACTTGCCTAATTAAAACTTTAAAGTCTTCGGCAGCCATGCCGACGTGCTGACCTCTTGGTTTTCTATCGGTTGTATATCGAAAAGTGTGTATTAAAATTGTTTAACTTTAATCGTCCAAGCGTTCCATCATTGGTCCATGCGGTATCAATATAATATGATGGTTTCTTGTTACTTACAACTAAAAATAATTTATTATTATTTATTTATCGTTTTATTTCAGGCATTAATGAACCCATAATAACATTATAGAATTAAATAAAATTACTATTATATAAATCATTGAAACATTGATAAAATAAACAATTAAATAAAAAGTAACAAAGTTTTTTTTTTGTTATTATTTAATATTTAATAACTCAACAGTAAATAGGTTAATTATAGCCAAACGTACTCCATTGTCGACCTAATCCGCGTTTACCATCAGGTGAGATAGTGGTTAAATCAAGTGGCCTAACATTAATAAAAATGAATCCTACCTGATCATAATATGTCCATTACAAACACGAATATTTGCATTACCGCTACAAATTACTTGCCATTATTACCGAAAGCTGCTGGTGCTGTCGATTCGCAACATAGCAAAAGATATCCTTATATTAAATACCAGCTATTTCTAGAATAAACGGAAAAAGAAAATCTTCCAAGTTAACAAGTCTAGATATTAGAAAATACTGCACATTGTTATAAAGAGAAGTAACTAAAGACAGCCCATGTTACGAGGCCATTACATTCGAGACTAAGTCTGCAAGAGCTTACTTGCTTACAGGTACGCTAGACCCGATTAAGACTAGACTTTTATCTTTTACACACATAAAAGGAAAACGGATAAGATATCTTTTATTTTTATTATTCTTTCTTCGTTGCAGAATGAGAAACTAAGCGGTGGTGGTATAGTAAAGGCTCATATTAGTGTGTTTAATTAATGTAACGGTACCGTTGGCAAAATATTAAGAGGATTACTTTGTAGTAGGTACTTCTAGACCGATTTTGTTGTTGTGAAACGAGAGTCGTATTTATATATAGTAAAATATATTTTTTATATATTAGAATCCATCCACCATGAATTCCTCGTAATTTATTTTGTTAACATGTCATTTATTCATAATTGTAATTATTTATTTTTCTTGCTTTTTTTATTTATCCTCTTTTTTATAATGTGAATGTGAGAACACTGTAGACTCCGCGAATTCTTAGGTTACTTCCTATTACAACTCTCTTTTTATTATGATTATTTTTATTGTACTTTTTAGTACAATATTGACTGGTCTACACTGTCCTTACGTATTATCTACTTATACTGTAATATGGAAATATTTTAAGAACAATATTTTTTTTAAAAGAGTAAGAACAACAGTTTCTTGCCGGTTCTTCTCCATAGGAAACGACCAATTTTGAACCGTGCACTAGCTTCTGACATTTTATAAGTGCCCATGTAGGCCTATGTGAAACAAAAAACTTTGACTTTGAACAAACCAGCAGGCTTAGCCAATTTGATAATCTGCAATCTTTAACGCTAGTAAAAAACTATTCAAATGTGTGGGAATGACATCATCTCAACATTAAGTCATGTGGCAGAACAAAGAAATAGGAGGCGTTACCGATTGTATAAAGAGATTCGCCATGAAATTCGTAACTTGGCTAGGCCTGGTTGTTATAATAAATATAATTATTGAAATATTTCCATTTTACAATATTAATAGGTATGTGAGAACAATGTAGACCAGTCTATATTGCATCCAAAAGCAAAATAAAAATAATAAAAAAGTGGGTCGAAATAGAAAGTAATCTATGAATCCGCGGAGTCTACAGTGTTCTCACATTCACACTATAAAAAAGAGGCTATATAAAAATAAAAATAAACCTATCTCTAAAGAAGTTAGGATGAGAAGGTAAATAAAAATATGTCATAATCTATATTGAACATAGATATAACAAGAAAAATAAAAACACATAAGTAACTAATTAAAATTACATAATATGTATAAACAATAACTCCTATCTAAATTATGGCGTCAAAACATTTATCCCCATCGCTGTCGACTGGAAGTGTGCCCAAAAGTCTGGCGGCATTGCCACGTTGTCTGGCAATGCTTAATCTCTGACCGCGGTAAAAGCCAGCTCTTGGGTCACGCGAAGTTAGGGTGGATGAATTACCATCATCCGTGCGTCACTGCGGGGTGCCAGCTGAAAATCAGCGTTGGGTGTCTGACGCCCAGCAATTGCTGAGTTGGCGACCCTTTCGGTTCGGGCACGCTCAGCGCAACTATATTGTAAATCTGAACTTATTTTTTTGTGTTTTGTTGCCTATTGCACTGTATTGCCTGCATCGAATAAATACTATTCTATTCTATTCTATTCTATAATCAAAGTCTAAATCACATATAAAAAAAAAAGATCAAAAAAACAATCTAATAAAAAGAAAAAATATATATTTGTATAATAAATGTTTACATACTTTCAACAAGAGATTACATAGTAGACATGTAGTGGTACAATATCACCCAGATGAGACTACTACCAACTTAGTGGATTCGAGTATGTTTGGTAAACAGTGCCTCGAAAGTGGGAAGCTCCTCCAAGAGTGCCGTGAGCTCTTGTTTGTCTGTGTTATCACGTAGGGTTATGCGCTGGCAAAAATTACGGGGTAAGTGTATGTTTGCTTACTAAATTGACCCTTTCTTAGAGAATAGGCTTCCTTGATAAAACATACCAAAAGATTTTATTATGTAGTTGGGTGTGTAGTGATTATCTAGTATATTCGTAAGCATTTGGTCACAGGATTTGAGGTGGGAAATCATCCAATGAATCATCTTGCTCTAGGGTGGAGCAAGAGAGTGTCTCAGAATTTCACTGGCTATAATCCGTCTGTATTCCTTTATTTGCGTTTTGCGGTGTAGGCCCAAGGTAACTTTTTCAAGCATTTTTACAATACGTTTCCTCTTCACCTTAAAAAGCTCAGAGCAAAATTTTTTTTAAACGTAAAATTTGGAATTACTACTTAAAGTTCTGTCATCATATAATTATAATTTTAATATATGCATCTATTTTATTATGATACCTACTTAATTCAATTTCAAATTTGACGGGCCTGTTAGTCTAATGGTTAGTGGCCCTGACTGCTACGCTAAAGGTCGTGGGTTTTATTCCCACCCAGGACAAATGTTTGTGTGATGAGCACGATTATTTGTTCTGTGTTTGGTTGTAACTTACCTATAATATGTATGTATGTAGAAATATATAAGTATGTTTATCAGTTGTTTAGTACCCATAACACAAGCTCTGATTAGCTTGAGACTAGACAACGCCGTCTATTCTGATAGTTATGGAATAGTATTACCAAAAAAAAACCCTAATTTATTGTTAGTTTTTTTAAAACAAAAGTTGACTGGTGGGGAATGCCTTGTTGCATAATGTCCGCCTATGTACATTAAATGCTCTACACATCTTGAATGTTTGGCTTTAAATACAACATAACTTATGCTATATGAAAATAACATAAATATTCGCTAATGAGTACAGCTGTCTATGAATGCTAATTTGTGCACACCCGATTTACATTATGTATAACTCGTGCAAGGCGACAAATATTAGCTGATGTGTAATACGCAAGCAGTGCCGTAACTAAGTGACCTACGGCCTCGGGGCGAAAATAACAATGGGCCCATTTTTACGTGAAAAATTATCAAATAACTTCTCCTGCTCAACGTGAAGCGAGAGGCAGTGTCAGAAGAGTTACCATAATTAAAGTAGTGTTGCAACCTCTTTTATTTAGATTTTGAAGGTTACTTCTTGTTTTTTGTTCCTATTACATCTCCTGCCCTTTCGTGTCAGACTTTTACCGACTAAAACCCACTCTTGTTCCTTCTTTGCCCTCGTTCGACGGCCTCGGGATTCTCTTTCGTATCACTTGTGGCCCCAGTATCACCCATGGCCCCAGTAAGATTTCGAAGGTGGGTTTTCGTTAGCTCAGTAAGAGTTTTGTTAATTAGATTTTGGGAGCCCAAGCCTGGGGGCCTCAAGGCACTACCCTACCTAGCCCTTTGGCCCAGTGTACGCAAGTGTTATTTACGAATCATGACTCGTACAGTATCACTAATGTAAATAAATGATAGATAGATATATACTTTATTGTACACCAAAAATAAAAATATACGGAGGGATATAGGAGTGTTTAAAAAAATTAATCTACACTAATATTATAAAGAGGTAAAGTTTGCTTTTTGTTTGTAGGGGGTAATCTCTGAAAGCACTGCTCTGATTGCTAAAACTTTTTTATCGATAGAAAGCTGCTTTATTGCTGAGAGACGGGCTATGTTTTATGTACGCGGGCGAAGCTGCGGACAAAAGCTAGTCAAGCATAAATGCCATTATGCGAATACTATAGATTTTTCTCTTAACTAGAAATACAAACAACACACCCATTCATCTTTGAATCATTAAGAAAACACAATTTACTAGGTAATCTTTCTAAACAACGCCCTATCACCGAAGATGTATGTTTATGTGCCACTAAAATATATGTGATAGCGCGAGAATATTAGTCACGGTGATAAAAATACTCGTCACATCACTATGACCTTTACCAGGGATGGCAAACCTTTTTTTGGAAACATGCATTTACAAAAAAAGAATGTGGTCATGTAGGGCATGTAGTCATGTAGTAGTGAATAAAATCAATTACTATAAAACTAGGTGTTCTTAATATAATTCTTGATTTGCAGCGGAATCCATTCAGAAGTCCACTCAAATTTGTATAGTTCTTTCCTCAAAAGATCATCTCAGACACCAATCTGCATAATTCTCATATGATTCGACAATAACATGTTTACTGTATGGATTTAAACAGCGACTTTGATTCCTGAGTTTGTTTCGGTCTCTTCTCAGGGTAATCACCTAGGAAACCTTGGCGTCATCTAGTTTAAATTGACAAAAAAGTTGACGTGTAAAAGTATTTTTTAAAAATCATTTATTATTTATGTTACATATGTTTATTTAAATAGAATAAAAATTCAATGTAATTAAACTGCGGTCACAAATCATCTACATGTTAAATACGAATAACTTCAACTTTTCATTAATGGCAAACGAATAATTCTTATATTGTCGCTTGACATATTTCGTCACACACGTTTCATAGGTTTGCCATCCCTGGCCTATCCAGCCAGATGATGTCATAAATCCACAGAACTGTGATTAGGGATGTGCTCAGGTGTATCACAAGTTGGTATAATATCCGATTTTTTTTTTCATAAAGGTTTCAGCGTCAAATGACGTCGTAAATCCACGCTGGTGCGGTTAAGGATGTGCCGTGTCGGATATTAAAGATGGAGTAGTTTTACATAAAAATCTGATTCTGAAGTAATATCTTTTTATGATTTTAGTAAATCTGGTTCGATTAAAAAAACAACGATTAAAAATAGCACTGCACTCTACGTCATCGCGTCCATAGACTATACACTGTAAACAGAATCGCGTCCTTTGGCTCAGACGCAACGTAATGTTGTCACTTTATACATAATATGATTTCGTATTTCTTCTTTATTTATTCATTGTTTTTTATTTTTCCTCCAAAAATTCATTCGATTTATCTAACTCATTCAAATCTATTAGCACATAATATCGTGCCGACGTCTTTATGTCGATACCGTTACCGGCCCACGCTGAAAACCAGCCTGTAAACTTATCCATTTTGCGTGTGGTCACGGCATTATGCTGAGCGTTCGGCCATTTTGCGCGGATGTGGCGCAAATTATTCACATAATTTACTTATAATTTGTTAGTTCTAAATTTGGGCCTTGTTCCGCCAGATAAAATATTTTTCTTTCTTTCTTTCTTTCAATGTTGCTGGGTGTCATAAGTCAAACAAATTACACACGATAAACCACACAGCTCCTGTGGAATTGAAAATAGAAAAAAAGCCACGAACAACTAGCATTGCATATTTCATAGTTTTTTTTTTCTTCTAAATATCAAGTAAGTCATTTGATTTTGTAAAGGAATATTAATTCAGCATCTATTTTTTTTTTATATAAAGCTTTGCCTCACACTAGGAGTTACCTCTGTTACGGTGGATTCACAAACATGTAAACATACAAAAATTTGATTTTTCTTTGATTATTTAATTAAATTGCCCAGGTTATTTATTTAATTTTAAAAGAAACTAATTTTATAAAACTTTTACTGCTATGTTAATTTTTTTCTGAGTTTTACTTATTTTTTATTTATTTAAATTAACATAATAAATTAATTATAATAGTATATCTTTCTTGCATGTTACATTATTTCATTGTTAATTATGTATTTTGTGTGTACCAATTTTCCTTTTACTTCTACACACAGTCTCTACATCTCTATTTTCTCCAACTCTCTTTTCGCAGGTATGCTGGAAGAGATTTCTTTAGAAATAAGCATCACCTTTGTACTATTCTTCTGTTTCCTTATTTTTTTCTTTTATTATTGTGTGTACATAAATTGTTAAAAAATATAAAAAGTAATATAATACTGATTTAATAATGTGTGTCTATCTTGTATTTGTTTTTGTTTATTAACATAATTTTAAGTACCTACTTTCTAACACAAAATATGGATCTTGTATCTGAGGCAAAATAAATGACAATAAAAAAAAAACACTAAGGGCTGTATTTCACCGGGACACGATGGTGGCGCGACAAATCGCCGCTACCAACAAAATGTATACAGCTCTATAGAGAGTTACACACCTGGTGTCTGTATGGTGTCTAATTTGGTAGCTTACGGACACCACGGCGGCGCAACCGGTCGCGCCGCCATGGTGTCCTGGTGAAATATAGCCCTAAGATTCGGCACAATTGTCTGTAGGCCACACAAATATTTTTCCCGCACGGTAATCGATACCGTGATACACAGTGCAGCACCTAATTGCAAGCAAAAAAGGTCATGTTTTTTTTTAACTATCACACAACGCCGTCTGGTCCCAAGCTAAACAGAGCTTGTGTTCTGACTACTAGACAACTGATAAACATACTTATATATTTCTAATTACATATACATATTATAGATAAATTACACCCAGACACAGAACAAATGATCGTGCTCATCACACAAACATTTGTCCTGGGTGGGAATCGAACCCACGACCTCCGGCATAACAGTCAGGGCCACTAACCACTAGACCAACAGGCCAGTCAATTGAATCGTTATAGTCAGTATTATTTAACTTCTGACATAGTTCGTATTAAGTTTTCACTGACATCCAAATAAACTGGCTAAGTGCGAGTCGGACTCACACACAGATATAAGGTTCCGTACTACCATAATAAAATAGAGCAAAAAAATTGCTGACAAAATAATGTTTCTTGTATGGAAACACCCATCAAAAAAATGGAAATGGCAATAGAAATACATATTCTGTAAAAAACTGCCCTCTGACAGACGAGATAGGTAGACGGACAAACGTACAGCCAAGGCTTAGTAATAAAGTGCCTGAAAACTACAGTTCCCCCTACATTTGCATAATAGTTCGCAGTTCATACTGAAATACATAAGTGTTTCTCCAGATGTGTATTCCGTTCCCTCGCGTCCATACAACAGGTGCAGAGAGTTTCATCTGCAAACGTGTTCGTATCTCAGTTCTTAAATGACAATGGGCTAGTGCGAACCAGTGAGGAAGGATGTGAACTTACGCTCTTATAGATATATAATCCTTGAAAGTGTTATGATTGATGGTGACAGGTGTGTTTGTGGAGCAGGTTAGACTGAGGAAGGACATTGGACGTATTACATACTTCATCTATAATCACCTTTCTCCGAAGGCGGTTTCAACTACGGTATAACAATAATATAGTATTTTTATGAAGCGTTTAAACAGGCATTTTTTTGTTATTGATAGGCTGGCGCTTGACCAATATCTCACACCTGATGGAAAGCGATGATGTGATCGACGTCGGAGCACGCTTGCCTAGAAGTAACCTATTCACTCTTGACTTAAAGATCCCTAGGTTGTAGCTTTCAGGAAACACAGACTCCGGCAAGGAATTCCACTCCTTAGCTGTACGCACAATAAATGTTCCCAAAACATTTTGCATGGATGGGAGGTCTATCGTGTACTGGAGGCGCATCGCCTTTTGTTTGTTGCTCTTTTATGCTCAAATGGGTGAGCGGTTTTTATTAAAATTTGGCGCACATGTAGACCATATTCTGGCCTTGCACATAAAATAACTTTTTATCCCAGGAATGGATTAAACCCCTGGCAGAAGTTAGTTCTTTATACCATCAAGGAGTTATAGAACATTGAACTGGTCATTATTTATTTATTTATTTAGTCATAGGAAAACCAACAGCTATAACAAAAGAATAACAATAGTATAAGAGACATTGAGCCAATTACAGGTTCTCACAGGTAGAAACCGGTAAAGTAATAGAAAACTTACGATCATTAATAAGCACGATAAAAAAAGAACATAATTAAACATCTCTTGAGTAAAATTTACACTGCACTTTTGAAAAAGTCTGCATTCAGCTGAGTGCGTGCCGAATAGGTTTTAATAGTAAACGGGTCAAAAGAGAACTCTTTACAAAGAACATTAAAGTCTTTACACGCTCGCACCATGCAGGAGTTTCGCCTGTAATTAAAAGAGGAAGAAGGAATAGAGATAGGTGGATTAAATCTAACCGATCTCTGGGGGACATTAAAGCATAATTTATGCAAGAGATCAGGACAGGCAATCTCATTAGATACAATTTTTAGCAGGAAAGTGCAATCTGCTAATCGACGACGATTGCTTTATTATCCGCAATGGCAAGCAAGGCAAAATATACGTAACTAATTTAAGTGCCAGCTATAGGTATCACTTCACACAGACTCCCGGAAACCATAGCATTGTATATAAATGTAGAAGCACTTTTTTCAAATCTTGTGAATGTGAATTACCACGGAGCCTTTTTACTAGGTTGCAAATTGTTCGACATAAACGAGCATGACAGTTGAAAGTTTGTCTTGCTCTCTCAAATGTCTCGCTGATGGTGACACGTGTTATTGGGTCATTTAGTTCCCTTCAAAATGGTTGAGTTGAGTGGGGCTAATGCACGCGTTATACCCGTGAACGGGTGCCGTCAGTTGAGACGGGTCATCTCTTAGCTGCCAGTGGCTTATTTCAATGTATTTTTAATTACTTCTTTTTCATTACCTATCTACATTGTGCTTACATAATAGAAGCACCAATAACTATGTAACCAAGACTTTAGAGCATAATATGATTTAAAAGAGTGTCCATAGCGTTTCTTGCACGTTCTTCTCCATAGAGATCTATTTTTTCACGCTTTGGAACGTGCAATTTAACTCCACTTTTTTTTGGAATAATAATAATAATAACAATAATGACCGACATTTGACTATTCAAAGCCTGTAAATGGTCCATTTGAATTAAATGCTTTTGATTTGAATTGATTTGACACCTGTATTTCTATGAAAATGGTATTACTGTACGTTAGTACTCCAATACCAACTCCTAGACATGATAGCTCTTAGTCGATGTTATGTAAAGACCACTTACAACACAGTCCTGAAAACAAACAGGTATTCTATCTAAGGTTTACTTATCATATCCACGTGTGCACGTACTTACCTCGGTACATACTAAACGTGGCTAAATACTGTTTATTTGGGATCGCAAATCTACTCAAGTAGTGTCTATATTGACATAGAAACCTTTGAGTGTCCTACTAAGAATCTTAAATGACGTAGGACTTCTTAATTTCTTCGTAGGATATCTATTTTATATTTTATTTTAGGAATGTCCAATTTTTAACCCATGATGGTTTGGGCACGCCATAATTATGGCGGTAAATCCCCTCTTTGAGGCGTGGCTGGAAAGACCTCACGGCGTCCTCACCTTACACATGACGAAGGCCCTCACCGGACATGGTAAGTTCGAGAGGTTCCTGCACCGGATTCGTGCGGAAAAAAACGCACGGGTGTCACCATTGTGTGGACTGCCCGGAGAACATGGTGGAGCATACGGTGGAGGTGTGCTCCGCCTGGGCTGAGCTGAGCACCACTGTGTTCTCGTGGGGGCGATCGGCGGCGGCGATCTCTCGCGCCGGGCCTTAGGCCATGGTCCGGAGCGAGGAGGAGTGGCAGACGGTCGCCTCCTTCTGCGAAGTAATGTTACCAAAGAGGAGGCCGCACGTGTGAGGCAATGGTCCTCACGCCCCAGCCGCCACCGGGATCCTGATTTCCGGCCACCGTAGGCGCGGGCTTGCGGACGGCGAACAATGAGTAGCTCGCTGTCTGACCGTCCGGTAATGGTCCGGACCGAGCCCAAGTCGTCGACGGCGTGTACTGTTCCACGCACGCCTCAAGGAGATGTTAGCAAACCGTAGGGGCCCAGCAGGGTCGAAGCCTACTCGGACTAAGGGTCTGCTTCTGAAAGGAAAACTCGGCCCTGGTACGAAAGGCAACGAAGGAACAGGAATAGATTTTTAGTCAGTAAAAGTCTGACACTATCTCCCACTCCGCCCAAGAGCGGGGGATGACATAAGATGATTTACCCACCGCAACAAAAAAAAAACCGTGATGGTTGACTGGTAGAGAATGCCTAAGGCATTAAATCCGCCTTTGTAGCTTTATGTTGGATGTAATCATAAATAAATAATAATGATACTTTATTGACAAGATTACAATAATTAAAGGCACTGGCAAGTACACTAGCTTCTGACATTTTATAAGTGCCTATCGGAAATTAAAAAAAATGACTTTGACTTTGACACAAAAGTTAAGAATTCCTGTGGCTAAGGAGTCGGTGTACTACTGCCACTTGGAGAATATAAACCGGTATAATATATAAAAATGTTAATATGCTGCACTCAGTTGTTTATTTTATATACTTAATTCTTCTGTACGTGTGTTTGTCACCTAACTCCTCCTAAACGGCTTGACTGATTTGAATGAAATTTTGTGTGGGTCCTTGGATGGTTTGAAAATAAAATTAAACCTGGTGGCGTTGCAATCAGGTTCTCAATTTTTTCTGATTAAAAGTGAGCTATTGGGCAAGACAAAGTCTGGCGGGACCGCTTGTATAAAAATAAAACAAAATAAAAGTAAATTATGAACTAGTTTAAAAAAAAAGTAATAGCAACACTTTGCACGACGATGACTTACCATATCCGCATCCGTAATCCGCGGACAAAATATCCGCCGCTTAAGTTCCCGTGCTCGATCATTTCCGTGTAACATCCCTACGTCCCGATGGCTATCAATTTGTTACTCTGACGTTTTTACGCGATCATCGGGTGCTCGGCGCGGCGCGGCACGGTACTGTGCGGTTATTGATAAACTCGCTTGCCCACTGACTACGCCCGTTGACACATCGATAACAATATTTTCCAAGCTCTTTATTGCTTCCAATTTTTATAAATCACTTTATCGATTAAAATTTGCATATTTATAGGTGTTTGCGATGTGTGCGGATCAAATTTAAATTTGTTTGAACACGGATAGGATTACACGTCCCTAGTCATGTTTAATATTGTAATACTTCATTTATTTTTGTGTCCAACTCTTCCCAGTATTGTTCATTTTTTTTATCGTTTTTGCTTTTGTCATTTCATTGTGTTTCCGGATTTATTTTCCGGAATAAAACTATAAAACTGTTGTAAAACAGTGAGAGAAAACATTTGCACACAACAATATGCAGTTAAAACCCCGTACTTCTCACATTTGTGCAGCGAAGTAAAAACTGAATAATAGAACTAAATGCGGCGACAAGCTCGCTAAAAATCCCGGGAACTTGTCAAGGACCGTAGTTCGATTGCAGGCATTGTGGTCCCGGGGTTTTATTAAAACTTTTTTTTTAGTTATCAAACATTCATACTTTACGTGGACCAAGTTTTATTTGTCCCCGGCGCTTTCCTTCAGCGAATAATTTAATTTTTTGCACCCACAAAGCTTCGGATTACGTAAAGGTCTGTAACAAGTTTTTGCTTCACAAAATTAAGTCTTTGATCGTTTCAGGATTTTTTACTTAGAACGAATCAATCATCCGTCGACGTCGTTTAAAAATAATGTTTTTTGATGGCGTGGATCTAGATAATTAAGACTTTTACTTAGTTTTTTTTTTCAGTTTTAATATTTCCAGCTCATGATACTTTTATAACATTTCGCAATATTTTTATTCGTTATACAAGTGATAAATGATATTTATTTTGCAAATAGGTTTTAAAAACACACGTTTACATGTATTTTTTGTTGACCTCCACACAATTTGAGTGGACCTGTCAGTGCAAGCAGTTGTCAGTATTCGTAAGGCTCAAATCACATCGAAATGGCAGCAGCCGGCAGCGAAGCGGCGAGCAGTTTCAGTGTCATATAATTTCAAACTTTATCTTTATTTCTATAATACATAGTATCGCTTGAGAAACTTGAAAAAGTCGCGAAGCCGCGGGGGGCTCCGCGGGCACTCCGACGACTCGACGACACCGTGGCTCAAGCGATACTATCTATTACAAACAGTGAAACTACTCGCCGATTCGCTGCCGGCCGCTACCATCACGGTGTGATTTGAGCTTAAAGCTCAACTTAGGACTGCTAAGGAGCTCAACGACTGGACGAACAATACCAGTGTAAGGACATTTGTGTAGACCGAAGAAAATGAAAGGCCTATAACATACATATTATAGATAAATTACACCCAGATACAGAATTCAGAAATATATACTCTCGTAAGTATGTTTATTAGTTGTCTAGTACTCATAGCACAAGCTCTGTTCAATTTGGGACTTAATGGCGTTGTGTGATAGATATATTGTGTAATATTATTATTCCAATATTTATTTTTAATTACGTACTCTTTAAATTTTTAAATGTTTCTTAAATAAGTGTTAAAAAAAAAACATTAAGAAATATATAAGTACCGGGAACAGCGCCCAAGTTATTATTATTTTACCTCACGACACCACAAACCAAGATAGGCAACATCTCAAAGAGATTAGCGATACACTGTACATATCAACAAGTCGATGATTCCTCTCAGATTTGAAGGGGTCCGGAAATAATACTAATCTGCTCCACCTTTGAGTATGGGTTTCAAAGATGCAACCCGGAGGCTGAACACGGTTCAACTTGCAACTGGGTCGGTATAAGTAGCGATTACTTTTTATCAGTATATCCTTTATGAGTGTTTTAGAAGGCCGGGAAAGTTTAAGGGAAATAAAGTTTTTTGGCTGATATTTTGTGGAGCTGAGGTTGAAATTCAATCCAAGTGCTTCACATGGGCTGATTTATTCAACAAAATTTGAGAAATATTCTTATTATATTCTCATCATTATCGTCATCATTTCAGCCCCAAAGACGTCCACTGTTAGACATAGACCTCCCAGAAGTTTCGCCACATTGAACGGTCCTGTGCGTCTCGCATCCAATTGATTCCCTTACGGCGGTAAGTCCCCTCTTTGAGGATTGGCTGGAAAGGCAACACGGCGTCATTACCTTCCGCATGACGCAGGCCCTCACCGGACACGGTAATTTCGGGAAGTTCCTGCACCGGATTCGTGCGGAAGCGACGCCCGGGTGTCACCACTGTGTGGACCGCCCGGAGGACACGGTGGAGCATACGGTGGAGGTGTGCCCCGCTTGGGCAGAGCAACGCCGTCCGACCGTCCGGTAACCGTCCGGACCGAGCCCAAGTCGTCAACGGCGCGTGCTGTTCCACGCGCGCCTCAAGGAGATGTCAGCAACTGTAGGGGCCCAGCAGGGTCGAAGCCTACTGGGGCCAAGGGTCTGATTCTGAAAGGAAGAATCGGCCCTGGTACGAAAGGCAACGAAGGAACAGGAGTGGGTTTTTAGTCAGTAAAAGTCTGACACTATCACCCGCCCCGCCCAAGTGCGGGGGATGTCATAAGATAATTTTCCCACCAAAAAAAAAAAAAATCCAATTGATTCCCGCAACCCTTACCAGGTCATCGGTCCACCTTGAAGGAGGCCCTCCAGAAAGTTTTAATAAATTAAAATAATGTTCGGTGGTGGAAAATGACAAATTAAATTTCTACAACAAATTATGAAACATATCTAATAACAAGAATTTAATAAACATCAACGTACGGTCTCATCATTCAAAATGGTCATATCAATGATCGATCGAAAAACTTTCATTATCGAATGACGATATCATATCTATCTACTAACAACAGCTACAGGTCAATCACATATATCCCAAAGGCCTCATTCACACAAAATTGACCGAAACGGAGGGAAGTTCCAGGCGGACCTTTTCCATAAAACTAAGTGAAAGTGTACCTTCCTCTATGCGATTATTTAGGAGCACCATACCCCATTCCTTCTGTCGACCCTTTGCGAGTTACGGGGCGAATAAGCACCTGATATATACTTTTTCTTTTCGCAATTCGAAATATGAAAATATACGTTATTTCTCGCAAGGGACGTACCGTAGAGTTAATTTATGCACCAATGTCAGGTTTTTCATTTTAGAAAAAAGATAATTTGACACGGTAATGGTATCTCCGACCCTAATGGACATACAATTTTTATATCGAATTGTGTTTTAAACAAATTCCCGAAGAAATTTTGATCTACAAAAGCTTCTAGACATAAAATATCACTATTGTTTTCTTTCACTACGACGAAAATATTAGAAATAAAAGTATAAACCAGTTACATTCATATAAAAAAAAAAAAACTATTTGGAGCCATTTTATTCGGAGGCAGAACAGCATTTTTTTTTTCACTTCATATTTGGACACTAAAATTAGAATAGAATAAAATAAACTTTATTGTAAATTATAAAAGTAATAAATAAGTAACAACACACACTTAAATCTATGAGTACAATGACGGTCTTATCATTGACAACGATATCTGCTAGACAACTTTAAGATGGCTGTTAGAATTTAAAATAATACAGAGGGCAGTCTTCGGTGTACTACTAACAAATCAATCAAACATTACATTTTATATAAACATAATGTGTAAAATAATTATATACCTACCTGTATAAAACTCAATACATAACCTTAACTGACACTGTAAAAATTCAAACAACATCGCATCATAGCTGAGTAACCCACTAAGCCAGCAATCTTATTTAACAGTGTTCAAGAAAAAGAAGATTGTCTGCTCGCTGCACTGTTCTATCAATAACTAGCCGCAGTCTCCCCAGAGTACAACAACTTTTATTTTAACATAATGAAAACATGACACGCTATCACTGAGTAGATACGATCAGAAGGCCAGCTCCAGAAGCGCGATCTTTTTATTAATATTTATTACTATCTCACCTGATGGTAAGCGATGATGTGGCCGACGATGCAGCATGCTTACCCAGAAGTAACCTATTCGCACTTAGTTTAAAGACTCCTAGGTTGTATCTATCAGGTATCACAGATATGTGGGTATGCGGAACAGAGAGTAAAGATCCATATACCTCCGTTGAAAAGGGAGGATCCTCGGGCCAGACGGGTGTTATGTCTGGTGGGCAGCTGCCCAATAGATGATTTCGAGCTGTTCTATATGTTCTACCCGAGCGGAGAACTTTGATTGCGCGATGCAGGATTAGTTCTTATGTGACGCCATAGCCATAGCCGCTACACAGACTTTGGCAGAAAATTCCACTCCTTAGCATAGCTGTACGTAAAATAAATGTGTTCCCGAAACGCTTCTGCATATGGGTGGGAGGTCCACCATCTTCTTCTTATAGCGTGTTTATGGCTTTAGTTTTTAAATAATGGCAACTGTATTCAGACCATAGCAACAGCATTCACAATAAGCTTTTCACATGTACAGGCAAAAGATTATGCAAAGTAAAGAAAGGTATGCCATGGTCTGCGGAGAGGTGCAAACACCGAAGATCGACGATAGATCGAAGCGAAAGCGTTCTGGACTTTTGAGAACACATTTATTGTGCGTACAGCTAAGGAGTGGAATTTCCTGCCAGGATCTATTTCCTGATAGGTCATTTTTAGACGAGCGTGTTCCATCGTCGACCACATCATCGCTTACCATTAGGTGAGAATGATAGTGATCAAACGAAAGCCTACCCATAATAAAAAATACGTACAGAGAAAGAAAGTTTCTATTTGATCGAACATAACACAACAACAAGAATGTCAATTAAAAGAAGACTCAAGAAGAACAAAGAAATGAAAAGTAAACAAGGCAGGTTAACAGGCAAGGTAAGTTACCATTACACGAATAATGCGTATAGTAGGTACATCAGTAAATGGCTGTTTTCACCCATTGTATGAATCAGGGTTCATTTTTTTTTTTGGTGAAAAATCATCATATAACTCCTTCCGATATGAATGGAGAGAAACTTGTACCCACTTTTCAATTATCGTTTGAGGTCCAGTATTCACCCTTACGCTGTTGAAACCTCTACGGTCTGGACCAAGCGTTTCACCTCGTCATTTATACCACGTACATCGAGGCACTAGAACAATTTGCCTGCTACGGGTTTCCATTCCGATTATAATTTAGGTGTCTTCAAGGCTAGAGTGAATAGGTTCTTAATAAATTAGTACAGCTCACCATCAACGATTGCATCACTACTTACCATCAGGTGGGATCGCAGTCAAGTACCTACTAGTTAAGATCAATTAAAAAAAAGTTCCAGGGCCAAGGAAACTCTTTCGGACCATTCAGCAGATACATCAGGGACCCTAGGGTCATATTCTATCAGCGTTAGCAATATTGTTTAAAGTTCAAAATTCTTGTGATTGGCAACCTATATACACCGCTAATTTTTATTTAGTACAAATACTTGAAAGAAAGAAAGAAAAACATTTTATTTGCCGGAAAAGGCGCAAACTTATAACTAACATATTGCAAGACAAAAATATAATTAATTAAAAATAACATATATGCGCCACGTCCGAGCAAAACGGCCGTACGCTCAGCATAATGCCGTGTCCACAACGCAAAAATGCGACGAGTCCACAGCGCTGGTTTTCAGCGTGGGCCGGTGACTTTATCGACTAACAGACTTCGGCAACGGTATTGTGTACCAATAGATTTGAGTAAAAAGTACTTAAATGGCTTATTAGAAAAGGTCTTGTTATTGTTTAAGTAAAGTTTCAATAATTAATATTCATAAACAACAAAGTCATTTGCGTCTGTTTATATCCCAAAATGTCACTCAATTTATGGAAATATTGCGCAGGCTAATTGATGAAAATAAATGACGATAAAAATGAAAAAAAAAATTCGCGTAGTATTTTCTAGCAGTAATTGTTGCACAGAGATACTTTTTATGATGTACAGAAAGAAAAAGAAAGAATATTTCAAAATTCACCCCCTAGCTCAAACGGGGGTCCAAAGTTTGTATATAGAAACCTTCTCTCACGCGGACGAAGTCACAGGCAGATGCTAGTCGATTCATGTTTTTTAAGGAGCATGTTTATTGCGCTTGCCTTTTCACTTGTTGTAAAGTGGCATTCTGTGGTACAATCTATTCTGTGGCGTAATCTTGGATATACCACGATGAATCTGTTCCCTCGTAAATATTACTTTAGTTGCTTCCAAGGGGTTTATAGCCAGTTCCAAGAGTATGTGGAAGGATTTTATGATGTTGTTAAAATGTTTTTGGTCGTTTGTCTATCCTTTCAAATTGTGGCGACAGTGTTGTTCGGATTGGATTGAGACCTGATTGGTCTACTACATTATATTTGAAATTATTATTTGTGTTCGACAAACAGTTTCATACGTCCCTTGATGGTAAGTGAGGACCGTTATGCCATACAATATGAATTGATTTTTTGTTTAAACTCGTTAAAAAATAAAGGGCCCGTTTTGACATTTGAGAAAAACCCTAGAATGTAACGTGGAACGAAACTGAAAGAAACAATAATAATTAGGGATCCGGTGTAGAAGTAGTGCTATTTAAGCTATTTTAGTAATAGCTACACTACACCGGACAAGCCACTAGGTAATCAAAATACAAATGTCAAAACGGGCCTTTTATTTTATGACTATTCTGTCAATTTCAGTACAGTTACTAGATATATATTCTGTGGTAACAAGTTCTAATTACCTAATAAATAGTTGTCTTAAACGCGACCTATTTGCATGATTGCCTCAAGCTCTATTTTCGTATAGCAATAATAAACTTGATCCTACAACAATGTCTCCTGGGTTAGACTCTCGCGTCTAACTTGATGCTATATTGATTTTTAATATTCAAAGTTTGCTAACTGGAGCGCGCGCCTCGCTACTTTTTATGACTTGGTATTGACACCGCCCCCAGCTCTGCACACTTCGCAAGAGAACTCACAATATCCCCGAGAGGAATATAGCTAACAATACTTAGAATATGAAACCAATTCCGGAAAAGACTGGAAGTCGTAGAATTTCTGATGAATCTGATTTTATTTAGGTTGTTGAGTTCCGTTCGAGTCGGATTGATCCGACTGAGAGCGATGTTTCCCAAACCAACCGCAAATCTTCGCCTTCAATCCTCAATAGATCCTGTCTCAGAAAATATCGTACAGAAACCGTTATTTATTATCAGATTAGCAGTATTGCCTCTATCTCGTGTATTGTGGAAGCCGCGAATCAAGGAATTAGAAACATTTTTACACTCTGAATCTCCCCTCAATGAATAACTTAAGCCCAAATGAATCAAAGTGATGATTCTTGGTCTTAATTGCGGTGGAAAATTATTCGTATCTGGCTTCCGTATTTATTTAGGATTTACATTTCGAGATAGTAAACAAGATAAATCTGTGGCGCTGTCAGGCGGAAAATTCGAGAAAACGGGGAAATACAGACGTCGCGAATTTTCCACCGATATGGAATGAATGGTCGGGAGTTTTTTTTATCCTTCTTATCGGCGGAGCGCCTCCGGGTAAGGTTTGATGGAACCGGGCGGGGCGGCCATGCTGTAGTGTTACTTTGTTTATCTGAGTTGGCATAAAACCTGAGATAAGTTGTCAGAAAAAATTAATAAAACAGAAGTCCCTTTAGGATTATGGCAGCAGATTACGTAAGAATTTTCCAGAAAGAAATTGCAGCACTTGCTATAAAGTTATGTGTGTCGTTGAAAATTTTTACTTAGCATGTGTGAAACGTTGAACCTTGTTAAAACTTCAAGAATATGTAGCTTCAAACTTATGAATAGTTTTGAGTTTGCGTTCGCTCGATGTTCAATTCATTTTGTTTTTATGTCATCTAAATTAACTTTAGTACGAGGTATCTTTAAAAACATCTTTTTAAAGATACCTCCATCTATCTCTATATATATGACTATCTAACAAAACTGAGATGAAAAAATGGTGAAACTATTTATTTGTAGGGGGTAAGTTTATTCAACATCCCATCACTACAAACTATCGCACCGTAGGTGCCGAATGAGAAACACAATTTTATTTTATTTTTTTATTCCACATTCGGCACCAAGCTAAAATACCTATTGGTGCCAAAAGAGGAATAATAATAATAATATTTATTTATTTAAGACCACTTTTGGTCCATATTATGTCAGTACCTACTTATTTTTATGTTAGTTCATACATTTTTCATTCATTTCATTCTTCCAATACAAATTAGATAATTATTAAATTCAGATACATTAAAGAGAATCAAGAGAAAAAATCGTCTTATGACAAATCGCGCTCTTGGGCGGAGCGCGAGATAGTGTCAGACATTTACTGACTAAAAACCCACTTCTGTTCCTTCTTTGCCTTCGTCCCAGGGTCCCGGATTTCACTTACACATTACCCGTGGCCCCAGTAGGCTTTGACCCTGTTGGGCCTCTACGATTGGCTGACATCTCCCTGAGGCGCGTGTGGAACAGTACGCGCCATCGCCGTCTGCAAGCCCGCGCCTACGGTGGCCGGAAATCATGATCAGAATCCCGGCGGCGCTTGAGGCGTGAGGACCGTTGATCACGCGATTGGCCGCCTCCTTTGCTAGCATTACTGCTTCGCAGAAGGAGGCGACCGCCTGCCACTCCTCCTCGCTCCGGTCCATGGCCTGTACCAAGGCACGGCGCGAGAGATTGCCACCGCCACCCCAAGGGGTTGAAACTGTTTATTTGTATGCGTGATATTACCTGCAGAGAAGTCATGACGTGACAAGTGGTATGACAAATAAACTCTGGAGTGAGAAAAATGACTTATCTTTTAGCGATCCCGCAAAATTCGAAGTACAAAACGACATTTCTTTCACTAATTAAAAGCTTCAATATGATTCTTTATGACACTGTTTAATTATAGTGTCATTAAAATATATTTTACCTCAGAAGGGAATCATAGAATTAAAACAGTAGACAAATCAACGCAATAAAAATGTTTATTATCAATATCAAACACGATTTAGTACATGTTAACACTATTTTACTAACCTTAAACTTATCACGCCGGTGTCTCGTTCAATATTGCCCGTCGTCGGCAACTTGTTAAACTGACAATTCGATTCAGAATCGAATGATTTTACAACTTGACAGTGACAGCGAATGATTCGAAAATGACACAAACGAAACTCGATTACATATATAACAAGACTAGCTTCTGCCAGCGAAAATAAAAATAGGTATCTCCATACAAACTTTAGACCCCCGTTTCATCCCCTTAGGGAGCGAATTTCGGAAAATCCTGTCGTAGTGCTCGCCTACGTCATAAAAGGAAACCTTGTGCAAAATTTCACGCTCCTAGTCCCAGTAGTTTCGGCTGTCCGTTGATATGTCAGTCAGTCAGTTTCTCCTTTTATATATATAGATTTGTTATAGTAGATTAATATTTGTAACACTAAAGTGTTACAAAATCTACCCTCACATAGACAAATCTTCTGACAAATACAACATATTGCAGCTTTTATTACAAAAAATAGCTGCTCTCAGTGGCTTTGCCCAAGTGATAGCAGAAAATCCAAAAAACAGCCTTTCGGTATTTTACAGGTTGCACTTTGGAGAGACTTGATTCCGCTATCTCTTTTCTACCATAGGACGTACGGCGAGTATCCACCCTTACGTTGTTGAAACTTCAACAGTCCGGACTAAGCGTTTCGCTTTGTCGTATACCGCGTACATCGAAAAACTGGAACAATTTGCCTGCACAACATTTCTTCCTGTCCAACTATAATTTAGGTGTCTTCAAGGCTAGAGTGAATAGGCTCTTAATAAACTAGTGCGCCTCACCGTCAATTGCATCTCTGCTTACCATCAGGCGGGATTGCAGTCAAGCATTGGTTTTTATCAATAAAAAAAAAACATCTCAAGAGAACAATACGTCCAGTCTAGGTATCTTATGTGCTAAATGGACTAGGTCCACCCGTGTGCATGCTTTGTCGAAATCCGTTCAGCCATTTGAGTGTGATGAATTAGGTAAAAAACATACTCGACTTTACAATTAAATATTAGTGTGATAAAAACTGCCAGTATTTCCTACAATGCAATGAAATTTCGCAAATTTAATATGACGTACATGCATTAAAGTTAAATTAGCCACGCGAACTATTCCGCAATATAGTTTCGTTTCCATTTTGTGACGAAGTGTGCAGGAATTCACTCGTTAGCTCACAATTGTGAACGGTTTGCAGGGAAATATCGACACTGAATACGAGTAAATTTTAAACTAAAACGGTCCTATCTTCTTTAAAAATCTAAAATAGAATAAAGTGTTTTGTTTGTTTGTTTTTTAATAAAAGGTAATCTTTACAGGTACCTTTCTAGTTTTTTAGGGTTCCGAAAGAAAAAAACTGAACCCTTATAGAATCACTTTGTTGTCCGTCTATCTGTCTGCCTGTCCGTCTATCAAGACCCTTTATCTCGAGAACGCGTAACTCGATATCTCCTATCGAGTTAAAATTAAAACCACATACATGGGGTCTGCGGTCCCTTGAAGGTATATAAATCAAACTTCTAAGTTACTGAAAAGAAAAAGTTTATGTCGCAAAAATCGTATATTTCGACACTCTAAAAAAAATCAAAATTTATAGAGTACTTCCCGTTGACCCAAAATCCTAAAGTTTAGCACAAAGCAAGGTCTTGTAGTACAGGTATAGGAATAAATCTAAAAACAGATTTTTTTTTGTTACGTCACAAAAAAAACTTTTACAATTAGGAAATAATTTCTTAACTCCAATCGGGAATTGAACTATTTACATGGGTAAGTTTGTACGGAACCCTCAGTGCGCGAGTCCGACTCGCCTTTGTCCAGTTTATTTTTATTTTTGAGGGGAAAACTTCAAAAGATTAGGTGTTCACCTAATAAAAACCATGCTGATGATCACCGCCAGCACATGGAAGGGATCCCGTGATCTCTTAAAATACCACCTCGAAACCTCCTCCTCCTACAAAGCCGGTAAGGGCGTATTAGGAAGATTGTAAATACTAGGCTCCTCGGAGTCTTGTTGTGTACGTCGATACCTATATGTTAATTCGAATGATTCATACTACGAACTTTTCTGGGGTCACTAGTTTTGCAAATAGGGTCTCCACTCTGAGCACCTGCGATCACTGGGTCGTTTAGTGGGACTGCTGAGTCCCACTCACTTTAAATAGTGCAGTCACTTTGGAAATACCTACTGACGAAATAGCAAAAAATCTTTCACTGATAGCAAGCTATACCTACTATCTGTCTATACACTATAACTGTTGTTATTGAAATAGATTACTTTTTATACTTAAACTAGCGTCTGCCCGCGGCGTCGCTCGCGTGAAAGTAGGTTTCTCCATACAAACTTTGGACCCCCATTTCACCCCCTTAGGGGGTGAATTTTGGAAAACCCTCTCTTAGTGCTCGCCTACGTCATAAAAGGAAACCTTGTGCAAAATTTCACGCTCCTAGTCGCAGCAGTTTCGGCTGTGCGTTGATATGTCAGTCAGTCAGTTTCTCCTTTTATATATGTAGATGTACGGGTTCTGTGGGCAGAGTCGACAGATGAGGAGACTTGCATCACCTCATCAATCTGGAATCGAGACGGTGGCTAATTATAAAACAAATCGTTACCATATGTTACCAATATTATACTTCTCAATGAATACTCAACCAAACTAGTATAATAAAGGTGAACTTTTGTGAGTGTATGTTTGTTACATCTTCACGCTCAAACGGCTGAACGAATTTCGATGAAATTCAGCACACTGATACATAGCATAGCATAGTCATAGTCAGCCTTTTAATGTTCCCACTGTTGGGACTCAGGCCTCCTTTCTAGGAGAGGGAATGGGCCGTAATCCACCACGCGGGCCCAGTGCGGGTTGGTGGATGTCACATGTCATTGAATTTTTGGTTCTAGGACATGCCGGTTTCCTCTCGATGTTTTCCTTCACCGTTTTTGAGAGCAGTGGTGATGAAATAAATTACACAAAGTAATGCGCCTGGCTGGGTTTGAACCCGCGACCTACAACTCGTAAGTCGGGGCCGTTACCACTCGGCCACCACTGCTCTCTTCACTGATACATATGTCCTGGAATAGTACATAGAATGCTTTTTGTCCCTGGAGTATGTCTTCTTGAAACAGGCAATCCTGAAAGCTGATATATCAATTTTTTTCAAAAAAAAAAACTCAAACATTATTAAACCAAGGCGTCTAAAAATAAGCATACTTCATACAGGCCAATCAACATGAACATCATCCGGAAATCCGGCGCTAATATCATATATAATGCAGCGGCACTTCTCTTAATTTTATGATCATGTCGGATTTTTTCTCGACATTATGTACGAGGTTCGAGGTACGTTTCTAAAGGCACATTTACACGTGTTAATTTTCTCGCCGAAAGGCAAGAACTTGTGAAGTTAGGCACACGTCACGTCGCACTTACGTGTTTACTTTGGAATGAGAAAAAAAAATGCCAATAACGATATTGTGATATCTAAAGAGGTCGCATGCTTTTATTGCTCTTATTAACGTGCAAACTGGCAAGATAATGATACTTTTTAAGGTTTATACTTTATATAGCATAGGTGTTTGTATTTTTATAGGAAGAAAAAAGAAGATTGTTTTTTTAATATCAGAGAAAGCAGCCCCCCTAGCCAAGTTATATAACCGTTTCGTTTCGATTCTCTTCTTGTCTATCGCCTCGAGTTGGGCACGCCTCCGATTCCTTTTTTCTGACGTCATCTCAATGCTCAGTCACGTGGTCAGAACAAAGAATAGGAGGCGTGGCCAACTCGAGGCGACAGACGAAAAGAGAATCGAAACGAAACGGTTGTAACTTGGCTAGGGGGGCAGGACGGCTGTCACTCCGATAAACAAATATAATGCTTCTAACAATATAAAATAATAAATTAACTACACATAAGCACATAAATATAATGAAAATATATTTCCGCCTTCACAATATTGTCACAAAATGAATAAATACATTATATTATACTTACATACTTGGTATTGTATGTTTAGAAACAGGGTACAATAATAAAATCATTTGCAGGAAATAACGCAATCTTAAGACTAGCTTTCAATAAATTTTCAACTAGCATTGGTACCACGCAGGTCTATATTTTTCTAAAAAAACGAAACGATTTTCGCCTTTGATTGTACGTGAATCCCTCGAGTCAAGTTGACAACACTTGAAAAAACTGCCTCTTCATGGCGAGAATTTCTTCCCATCTAAGCGAGTCTTAATCGTGGGGCGCTACGAATTATTTAGACGCAACCTCTGCTCCAGGCTTTACTCATACCTACTTAGCTATAACTTACTTATATCAGGGATTCACCCGGCTATAGTTAAGCTCCCTTTTGCACTTTTGTAAGTTAATCCTGGGCAGGTTGGAAATTAGTAGCGTCTTCTGTGGCGTTTTTACTTCTCAGACGTTTTTCGATTATTAGGGCTTCGTACCTCAAAAGGAAATAACGGAACCCTCATAAGATCACTATGTTGTCCGTCTGTCTGTCTGTTAAGACCCTTTATCTCGGGAACGTCTGGAGGTATCGAGTTAAAATTGTTGCCCGCAGCTTGGCCTGCGTGCATAAAATATAGCCTATTTTAGCAATCGCATCAGTACTTTTAGAGTTAACCTCCTAGAAACAAAAAAAGTTAATATTAGTAAAGACGTCAATAAAGATTAAAGATTATTCAACTAGTCGCCCAAATTATATAATTCAATCTTTCAATGAAACAGCTAAGCAAATAACTTGAATCGATAACGTTTAATTACTTACCGAGCCCGGAATTTTGAGAGAAGCTGTGGTAAGTCATAAAATTAATTTTGATTTGCGTTCAGCCGGCAATATGTTGACGACAATTGCAATCAAGAAAAGCTGACAGCAATAGGAGCCCGCCACAGGGTGTTCATATTGCTGTTTGCAGGGCTTAAAGAAACCTAACTTAAAAGATATGACGGGAGCTTCGGTAGCTCACTTTGTTCGCTCACTATAGTCCCCTACATCCCAAACTATGGTGAGCGTAAATAAGTAAACCGTCAAAATTATTTTAATTGCATTTATAAGCATGTATCAATATAATAATAATAATATTCTTTGTTTCGAGAAACTATTTATATATGACTTGAATCTACATCTACAATTAATTGATAAAAAACACTTAACTAATTAAAACTATATATACACTAAAGACAAAAACTACTAGCTAAAATATGGCGTCATAAAATTCCTCCGCATCGCTGTCGACTGGAAGTGTGCCCAAAAAGCTGGCGGCATTGCCACGTTGTATGGCAATGCTTAATCTCTGACCGAGGTAAAAGCCAGCCCTTGGGTCACGCGAAGTGTCAACTAAGCGTCTGGATAGTTCTTTGAAAAGCTTATGAGCACTCGGACCCCACGACCCAAGAGTTTCAACCCCAAACGGCTCAAAAATATAACTTCCGACGAGGTTGTTATATTTCCGCCGCTTGAGGTTCTCCGCAGCCGCAGCGGCAGCACCAGCACAGCACGAAGAGCTAGGAAGATGGGATGGCGCAAGAGTGTCGACACAGGTAGCGTCCCACACTAAAGGCCTACCCATCTTCCACGGAAATAAAGACATACCGTCCGGTCTCTTACCATCGTCGCGTGCCAGGCCATTAGGTTCCAAAACAGCCGAAACGCCGACGGTGACAAGGGCTCGTCGGATGATGTCGTTAATATTCGCGTGCCGTGCTATCCGTCCCGCGCTTCGACTGCATGACAGGCCGTGGTGGCCAAGGCTGTTGACAACTTCGCCACAGTGGCAGCGATGAGGAGAACAGCAAGGAGCGCCTAGGCGTAGGGCAACAGCTAGGCGGAAAGTAGTATCGTCGAATAAGGTGCCAATATTCGACGACGGCAGTGCGTGAAGCCAAAGACCTGATTCCCAATTTCCCACAGCTAGGAGGCGCGCACGCTCCGCAGTAGTAGCAGATGTTAGGATTAGGTTTTTCTGGACTACTTTGCAGAGCGGCTCATCCCACCGTCTCTGGGAGGTAAGGTTGTCAGGCGGATTTGTATTCGGGCAAGCGATTCTCCAGGCATCCATAGCCTCGGTGAAGCACGGCACTTCAAAAGGAATCAGTGTGGAAGTTAGAATGTTCCTGATTAATTTATCAGTGCTGTAAACCGAAGATATGAATGCCGGTAAACTAATACTGGTAATTTTGCGAACGCCAAGGCCTCCCATACGGATGGGAAGAGTAACTTGATCCCAAGCTCGATCGTCCAAGGTCATATTTAAAATTAAAGTAAGTGTATGTCGGATAATTTGGTCCATTTTTTCCAAAAGGTGAAGGTGCTTCCATAAGTGGGAAGCCCGAAGGAAATATATTAATTTAGGACCGAAACAACAATAACGAATTAGGGTAATGGCCGAATGCATGTTAATTTGGAGTAGTCTTTCCGAAACGTCATTGAAATTTTGTATTTTTTCCTCAACAAAACTGGGAAAGGAATCCTCAAAGATTGGGGACCCAAGGAGACGAAGAGAACTTTTATCGATAATTTTGATTGCAGGGGCTATTGCATTGAATTTTGGAAGAGTCAGATGTCTGTCAGTACTGTCAGAGAGGAATAATTCACATTTAGAGAAGTTGAGATCTAGTCCTATAGAAAAGAGTTGGTTTTTTAAAAATTGTAAATCATTTAAAACGGTGTCTACATCGCCTCCCAAGGTTCCATCATCGAGGTACCACACGTTGAATTTGGAATTTAGTTTTCGAATGATTGGGTGTATAGCTAAGCTAAAGATCACTGGCCCGAGTGGGTCACCTTGTTGACAGCCAACAGCGGATTCTAAAAGGTTGTCCCGAAAGAGTAATTTAGATGGTTGTCTATAACATTGTCAAAGAAAACTATAGATTTGAGGTATTTCTTTTTTAGTTTCTGCCAGCAAGGTGTCCCTATTAACCAAATTAAATGCATTTTTTATGTCAACCTTAAGGATAGCCTCTCCTTTGCCAGAATTTAGATAGGTCGACAACGCGTGTACGGTGGCCTCACAGCCCCCTTTGGAGCCGTAACCAAGCTGAAGGGGCTGAAATTTTTCCGAAACGACCTCACCATAAAATTTGCAACAAATCTTGGCTGCCATACGACGGTAGGTAGTTCCCACGGCAATGGGACGAATACCGCCATCCCTCTTGCGCAAGGCACATAAATTAGCCCCGTACAAGATGTCGATGATGGTTTCGTTCACCTTGCCAGAGAGCATTAGGTTAATCAGAGCCGTGAGCTCCTTCAAGAGCAACTCACCAGCTTCCCCGGCGCCTGAACAGGTAAGGTCCATTAGGTGCTGAGGACTGAGGCCATCGAGGCCGCCAGCAGAGCCGCTCCGGAAAGAGCAAACGGCTGTGATCACTTCTCGACCTGTAATGGTGAGGGTGTGAATTGCCGGATCAGGGGGGTCGGGAAAAGAAAGGCCATCCGCTGGGGCAGGGTGTTTTCTCTCCAGATCTGCGAGAGTATCTGGAGAACACGGAGCCACCACATCACTACCAAAAAGAATCCTGGCTGCTCCGCTGATGTCACCTCCCCCCAACTTTGTTTCTACCAGATGGGATATACCTTTTGAAGGGATAAATCTCTGTAACGGTAATTTTGAAACTAAATGACAGGCCGAAACATTACAGTTATCTTTAATTTGTGCAGTTAAAGTCTTTTTTGTTGCCAAATTCTTTTGGACGTGTAAAATTCTGTAGGGGAAGGTGAGCAGGTGTTCCCAAGCACTTTGCGAGTTCTCCCGTACTGCAAGGCGAACGCATCCTGCTAGGTTTTGCGCCACAAGAGGTCTAGCTCCGCGGGGAACTCGCTTTAAAACTGGGCAAGAGTTTTTGAATTTTGAAAGAATTTTCCAAAACGGATCTAAAGATGAAGTAGTAGGTGTTGGAAATGGTGTACTTACAGGGTCCGAAGTGGGTGCATTTTGGGATTTATGTACCTTCCCAATATGCACACTCAGACCCCGCTTACCTTTGAAAAATCGTGCCTGGGTGCACAGAGGGCACCTCTCCAGGATGTTTAAAGGTTGACTGGCACTGTTTTCAACCACTTCACTGTTGTCGCTAAGCATATGTATAAAATTTACACTTATGCACTAACTTATTTACAATAAATATAGCTAAATAAAAGGAAAATCACTAAAAAATAAACACTGACAAAAAAAATCGTTCGACTGTCACAGAGAAAATGACAACACGTGTCAACTGAAGCAGCGCAGTCGCGTAGGCGGCCTGGGGCGCCGCAACACCGATGATGGCATTTCGGTGGCGGCGCCCTAACAATCGTTGCCGGGTGATGATACGCGTCGCGTCCTCGGCGTCACCTTCAGGCGGCACGTCAGCGACGTTTTTTGTGCACACAGAGCACTTTATAACGTTCGAGAAACTGATACTCATATGGTTTTAGTAACAATAAACAAACTTACAACTATGTTAGTGACGCAAATATATCAATTTGTTGTGTGTGATAAATGATTAAGACACAAAACAAAACAATCGTTGCTTCAGCTGTCTGTGTGTGTGTGTCTGTGCAAAAAACTGGAGCAAAGATTCACTACATAGCAGTCCAGACTATCAGCAATCATGCCCTGAATGTCGCTGGAACTGGCCCATACCATGCGCACCAGGGAAGCACATCTTTTACGCATGACTGCATAAAAGCAATCAACACACATGTCCACAAACATCCCTAATGCGTTACAGAAGCGAGGCAGTACCATCAACACCCTAAAAGCATTATTAGACCATTCTACTTATTACTATCATATTCGACAAAAGCTACTCTAATTTTACAAACATTAAGTTTTTTTTTATCTTTAGGAACAAATACGTATACGAACAAATAAATGTAGCTACTTAAGCATATACATATAGTATGTACACAAACGCGTAATATTGAATCCAATTTTAACTTCGAAGATACGGAACAGTTGGTAAGGTTGGTATATTTACTAGAAACACAGCTTCTTCTTCGTTTTTTTTTTTTTCACCCAATTCTAAGTAGGTAAACACCTATTCCTTTTTGTCTGCATAAATAAATTTCTTTGTCTTGTTTCTCAGATCGTCAACGTTTCTTTCAAAATTTTTCCATCTCACATTATTATTTTTAA
This sequence comes from Mythimna pallens, assembly GCA_961205895.1. NCBI lineage: Eukaryota > Metazoa > Arthropoda > Insecta > Lepidoptera > Noctuidae > Mythimna > Mythimna pallens. The sequence continues at coordinate 25,210,011 of OY540831.1, forward strand.
TTTTCGGCATGCTTTTCATTACTTATTGCGTTGAATTTAGAGATGTTTGTTTTACCTTTTTTGTTACGTCAAGCCGACCGACAAGCGACAAATCAATAAAGCGCAGATAATAGAGTGGCAAATCTAGATCGCTTTAGAAACACCACCATGTGCTTCTTAACTCAAGTAAAATAAAGCTAGGCTGAAATGGAAGTGAGGTGCTCCTGGAAGGATGAGCGAAGACCATCACTCGTTAGATGATGGAAGGAAGATGCTGCCGGTGAAGTCTTGACAAACTTAGCCATAGAATATGCAAGACAGAGAAGTCTGGAAGGTAAAAGACCTTGCCCTGCAGTGGGACAAAAAATGTTCATGTTGTCAAAAAATAAAAGAAAAACGATTACTGGTTTATGGCCAATGTCAGGTTGCGCTCGGTTTTCTACCTTAACTACTTTATTGCTTTTGAAAAGTTGAACGCTTTCGTCAGTCGCAGAAAGTAAACTTGTACAATTAAACTTGTTAGTGAACATTGCTGGTGTACCACAGTTGGAGATAACTGAACTACCTGTACCTGTAAAATCGTTTAAGAATTTAATCGACTGAAAATTAAAACGTTTCCTTTCTAATTGCCATCTCGAAAATCTTTTAGTCGTTTAAAATCGGAAACTCAGAACTTATTTTACCCGCATGAGTTTGAAAAGGTTCTAAGTACTGAACAGTTTCTTCTGAGAGGTAATGCATAAATATGCATTAACGTCAAAGCCAACAGCCCAGGCGCTCGTATCGTTAAGAAATTCATACAAGGACTTCCTACACCTGCAAACGCAATTTTCTTTTTTCTTTTTTTTATGAGGAAATATTATGAGATTTGCATGAATGAGAATATAAGTAACAAGTAGTTTTAATTGATGTTATTAGACTTTCTTACGTTTCATTTGACTGGAAAGGACTAGGCAGAATAAGACATTTTTGTGGTCGGTTTTCAGCCTCATAAAGTAGATTTAGTAACGTGGGCTGATAATTAAAGTTGATATTGATTAACCAATGGAATAAGTGTTTCTTTTTTTTAGGTGGGAAAATCATCTAATGACGAATCTCGCTCTTGGGCGGAGCTAGAGATCGTGTCAGACTTGAACTGACAAAAAACCCACTCCTGTTCCTTCGTTGCCTTACATACCAGGGCCGAGTCTTCCTTTCAGAATCAGACCCTTGGCCCCGGTAGACTTCGACCCTGCTAGGCCCCTACAGTTGCTGACATCTTGAGGCACGCGTGGAACAGTACGCGCCGTCGACGACTTAGGCTCGGTCCGGACGGTTACCGGACGGTTGGACGGCGAGTCACCCATTGCTCGCCGTCCGCAAGCCCACGCCTACGGTGGCCGGAAATCCCGGCGGCGGTTGGGGAGTGAGGACCGTTGCCTCACGCGAGTGTTCACACGAGTTCGAATTTTATCAGTGTGACATCACGCACTCTTCTTTTAAAAGACGTGGGATGGGCCGGGGTTTTTTCGTGTACTTTATACGTCTTGTCACAACGTGCAGTGCTCAGTGATCAAGCTTACTGCGTCGTAAATACATTACACGCGTATGCGATTCAAAGACTGCTCAAATTTGATTAGGACGCGATTCATTCTTATCATAAGAACGTGCTCTAAAGTAGTGACCTCGTCTCTTGCTGAGAAGCTGCAGAAGAAATTGATAGCGACGCTTACTCACTGCAATCAGACGATTTTAGGCCAAATTCATTAGAGCTGCGAGGTTGTTCGAAAGACTTACCGCGGCCCTGATACGCAAAAGGAATACAAGTGGGCGTTAGTAAAACTCTAACACTCCCTCTAACTCCTCCAAGAGCCGGAGGAGCTATTTGATGGTTTACAACTTTGGAGTCAGGTAAACGGAACAGAGTGGAAAGTCCCACATACCTCCGTTGAAAAGGGAGGATCCTCTGACCAAACTGGAGCATCTGATATGGGCATCTGCCCAATAGATGATTTCCAGCTGTTGTATATGTTCAAATCGCGCGGAGAGCTTTAATAGCACGACGCAGGATTTCGTAGTTTAGTTCTCATGTGACGTCATATATGACGCCACATGAGACCCTAAGGACCTACCTTATGATCCTTCTTTGCCTTGCGTTCCAGAGCACCCGGGCACACTTTCGCCCTAGTTGGTTTCTACCCTTCTGGGCCCCTACGATTTGTTGACATTTCCATGAGGCACGAGTGGAATACTACGCGCTGTCGATGACTCGGGCTCGGTCCAGACGATTACTTGACAACCAGACGGCGAGCTACCCATTGCGCGCCGTCCGTAAGCGCATGTCTACGGTGGGTGAAAATCGGGGTCGGGATCCCGGCGGCTCATTGAGATCAAGTGGATGTCAATAAATTGGAATGCACACTTTGGACGTAAGTGAAACAAAGAGTAAAGCCCCACATACCTCCGTTAAAAAGGGAGGATCCTCCGGCCAGACCGGTGTTATGTCTGGCGGGCTACTGCCCTATAGATGATTTCGGGCTGTTCTATACATTCCAATCGCGCGGAGAACTTTGATTGCGCGATGTAGGATTAGTTCTTTTGTGACGCTATAGATGTCGCTACAACACTAATCGATTCTAATAACAATAGTTACTCCGTAAACCTATCCGATTGGCGATCCCCCCAAATTACCGTACAAGCTGATACTGCAGCAAATTGTATAACGCAAACGATATTATGTTACAAAACTTGTTAACTTGGAATACAGTTACAAACTGTGGACGTCGTAATATAGTCACTGTTCAAGTTTAGTTATTACACTAGCCTCTCTGAAACGCGTTACCACTTGCTTAGTGGTTCGTTGCCAAGTTAGGATAGCTTGCAGCGTCTAAATGAAACTTAACTTGCACAAACTTAATATGTGAATGTTGCTAACTTATTTAATATTTGTTTCGTATGTGTTTTTAGTTAAGTTTATTTTGAAAAAGTTTGTCTTGAAGAGTATTTCTATCATTAAGAGGCTTCTTCTCGACCCGTCTATCGTCAACCTCAAGTTTAAAAGCTTTTTTTATTATTAATATAAGCCAGTGCTTTACTGAGATCCCACCTGATGGTAAACAGTGATGCAGTCATTGATGGTGAGGCGCACTAGTTTATTAAGAGCCTATTCACTCTAGCCTTGAAGACACCTAAATTATAGTTGGACGGGAAGACCGCAGCAAGCATTTTGATAAAGAGGCATCGCGATAAAGAAAGATAACACCTGAGAGCTCTGTTGGCATTTGGTGATTCCGTCAATCATTCGAATATTCCACAAAACTTGTTCTAGGATATAAGTGTCTTTTTTTAAACCCTAAAAAAATTACGTCTTTCAGCATCTCGATTAAATGTGCAAGGTTTCTGTAGTTATATTTTTTTTTTTTGTGAGCTCAGGTCATAAAAAGCTTTACTGTGCTTCGAGCTGAGATTGTGTTATCAAAGCAATCAGATCTCTTTTGCTTCTAATTGTTATTTTACTATGTTATATTCACGTATATGTTACATGTAACATTCCACCCCCCTGTTTGTATTTTTCTTTTTCTTTCTTTGTAATTGTGCAACATATAATATGTATATATATAATTAATATTATTCATGAGATTGTTTTTGCCTTTTGTATAAATATAATAGCTATACAATATAATTTTATATCTATGTATAGTCTAATATATATTTCTAATGTAAAATTTAATACTTCATTAATTTGCAGTACACCGGAGACTACCCCCTTTTTATTTTAAATTCTTACAGTCCATCCTAAGGTTGTCTGGTACCGCCATTGTACTCATAGATTTAAGTTAGTTTAAAAGTTTAGTTACTGTTTTGGTTCACAATAAAGTTTAATCTATTCTAATCACTTTAATTGTACAGTTGGCGCAGTGGTTGAGCGATTGACTGCTACGCTGTATGTCGTGGGTTCGATTCTCGTATGGAAGAAATACTTCTATGACCTACAGATAGTTGTTCCGGGTCTGGGTATCTTGTGTTGGTGACTTTATATGTTTGTGAACAAACCCACGATACAGGAGTAATACCTAAAGTGATACAAAGTAGATAATTAAGTTACAATCTTAAGTTATTGGCCGAGTGGTAACGGCCCCGACTTACGACTTGTAGGTCGCGGGTTCAAACCCAGCCAGGCGCATTACTTTGTGTAATTTGGTTTCATCACTACTGCTCTCAAAACGGTGAACGAAACCATCGTGAGGGAACCGGTATGTCCTAGAACCAAAAATTCAAAGACATGTGACATTCACCAACCCGCACTGGTCCCGCGTGGTGGATTACGGTCCATTCCCTCTCCTAGAGAGGAGGCCTGAGTCTAAGCAGTGGGAATATTAGAAGGCCTTTACATTATATGTTATTAGATATTTTTTGTGTTGTTCTAAAAAGTGGTATCCTAATAGTAAGCATAAAGGTACCAGGAGACCCATCTGTGTCAATTCTTTTCCAGCGGTAAAAAAATTTCTTTCAGTTTATTTCTCAATAAACCTACAAGACATATAACCTTACAAAATATACATTTGTTACCGATATTTGAACCCCACTTCGTGCAACCAATATTTCTTATAATTTATTCAGAGCCACCCTTTACCGACGTACACTGCCGGCCACGAAATTGACCAACAAATTAAATATTAAATAAACAATCCATCGTACTGAATAAATACTTGTTCTATAGATTTATTTCGCCACGTAAAATTAATGGTTATTTTATTGTGCCAGATCTGTCAAGATAAAAGACATTGTAAGATAAAATAAACATTAATTCACATTTATCACAGTAATATTGGTTAAAAAGGCAAAAGTTTATTTAAGTCACGTACTTAAATAAACTTTTGCCTTTTTATTATGTATGTTTGTTACTTCTTCACACTCAAACGGCTGATCGGTTTTGAATTACATTTGGCATACGGATAGATGTTGCCGCCAAAGACACCACCACCTGCGCGTTGACGGGGAAGAAGGGGGTGGACCTCAGCTTTGAACCCCCGCCTATCCCCGGTGCAAGTGTCCAGCACATGCGACGGACACAATCAATGAATGACAATGTTATGCGCTCATTTTGTCATGCTTCACTTTAGGGCTACAGCGGGAGGAAGTAACCTGACTGCGTACCGTGATTGGATTGTATCTGTGTTTCAGTTGCTTGAGCCAGCTGTCAACGTTTCAGCCCAACGTCGATTTTTTAGAATAGCTGATAGGATAATTTGCATCTCGAGAGTGTAATCCCTTGGGATAATTTTCTATTTTCACGTGGATGCAAAGAAACCACTGACAAACTAACAAAAGTTAGTAAATATTAAGGTAGAACTACACTGCGCACACGTGTGCCACGCACGCCAATCTGAGCGCAACGGTTTCCATACATTTTATATGGCAACTAAACTTGTAGAGCTACATTAGATCCACGCCACGTGTCGCCACGCCACGTGAGATAGTGATCAAGCGCGTGCGTATCAATAAAAAAAAATCTGGTTTCTCAATTAATGAAGTGGTCGCCACTATCATTGTATCAGTTTGTTAAAATAACCACACGGTCTATTTACTATCTAAAGCTACTAATTAATTTTCTTTTCAGGTGTTAATTTGTACCTAAAATGTGTACCAGGAACGATCAACAACGAAATTAATTATGATTTGAATTGAAACAGCTTTTAGGCGCCGAAAGTTAGTTGATTTAAGGATGAATATTAAATTTATGTTTCGAAGTTAACTTTAAATTAATCAGTAGTTCTAAGAAATAACAGGGCACGTCGTCGTCTTATTATATCTTTAAAATAGATCGAGTTAGGACAATTTATATTAATATTAATAATAACTTTTGACTGGCCTGTTGGTCTAGTGGTTAGTGGCCCTGACTGCTATGCCGGAGGTCGTGGGTTCGATTCCCACCCAGGACAAATGTTTGTGTGATGAGCACGATCCTTTTTTTCTGTGTCTGGGTGTAATTTATCTATAATATGTATGTATTTAAAAATATATAAGTATGTTTATCAGTTGTCTAGTACTCATAACACAAGCTCTGCTTAGCTTAGGACTAGACGGCGTTGTGTGATAGTTGTGGAATATTATTATTATTAACTCTTTATTTTCAGGCTACTAAGACTCATACTCCATAGACACTATACATAAATAACAATTTTAAAAATAATAAACGAATACATAAGAATGACATTCTAGTAATTTATTATTAAAACAATAACAATAGCCCTTCGCCGTATCTTTGTTACGTTGACGTCGGTCGTGGTGGGGCTTGCGCGCTCCAATATATCGTAGGTCTGTGTCGGTAGCGTATGGTTTGCCGTAATATGCCTAGGGTGAGGGGCCTGCTAAGAGAGATGCAATCCGCTGGGCAGTTTTGTGGCGGACCACGGACCCGATCTCCCGGGATATTTCTTATTCTTCATCTACGGCTTGCCCGGTCGTAGTGAACACTGACGAGGCACAGAGCTCCCACCTCTCTCTTGCCTTTATTGGTTGGCTCGAGTGGAGATTCGCAAGAACAAACGTGCTCGATAGAAAGATGTATAACCTAGTAAGGTGCTGGTAAGGATCTTTACCGTACTTGCGGGATTGTCCTAATAGCCGTGCAATGGGATACCTCTCCACTCCTCAAGCACCTCAGGATATGTTGCCCTCTAGCTGCTATGTCACTTTGTGCTAGCGACCGTTTATCATTTATTGAGCGTGCAAGCCCTGCCTTTTTAACGATGGAAATTAATAACATTGTTCAGGCAGGCCATAGTCTAAACATAGTTCCTGGTAACCAGTCCACTTAAGAATCCGAAAACCGTAGCCTTATATCTTACTCATAGTTTTCTTTATATCGCAATTGTTTCCTTCCAACCGGGGGTTGTCCATGGATGCACTAGCATAGCGCGTACAGGGGTAATCACCGGTTTTTTTTAATGTTGGAAATCATCTAATGTCATCTTCCGCCCTTTTCGTGGCAGACTTTTACCGACTAAAACCCACTCCTGTTCCTTCTTTCCAGAGCCCCTGAGTTCTCTTTCGCATCATCCATGGCCCTAGTAGGCTTCGAACCTGCTGAGCCCTTACGGTTTCTCCTGCTGACATCTCCTTGAGGCACGCGTGGATCACTACACGCCGTCGATAACTTGGGTTCGGTCTGAACGATTACCGAACGGTCGGACGGCGAGCTACCCATCACTCGCCGTCGGGGGTAACGAGGGGGTAACGAGTAAACGAGGGGTAATCACCGGTTAGTACCACGTTCCATTAAAAGCGTCTAAAAGAGACTACGAGTTGGTTTCAGCTCCTCGTACGCCTTCCAAATGTCCTGAGATAAATAAATATAGTAATAATAATATTATAATGTTTTTTTTAATATTGATATTACTTGATAAAAGTCTATTTATTTTGGCTTCAACAACAAAACGTAGAAAAAAAAAACAGCTTAGGTATATATTTTTTATCAAAGATTAGAAAAATAAAATCAAACACAATCAAAGAAATCCAACTTCAAATGTCGAAAGTATTTTCCCTAATTCCTCACGAAATTCCTTAAACGTAACAAAAATTATCATCAAAGCGACGCTATAAAAACGCAGTGGAACGTAAAATAAAAGGCGAAAGTCGGAGTTTCGTGACCCGTAGGCACTTAAGTTGAGACCAACGATACGTCGCGGGCAAAAGCAAGTCATTACGCCTAATGCTAAAATATCCTATTCTCGGCCTTCGCGTATTGAATACGCAACAATACGTGCCTTTCTCGCAATAAAGGTTTAATCCCCAATGTATACTTTTCTTCGACCTCCAGTGTACTTATGAGATCAAAAGAAATATTCGCTTTGCGCACTTTTTTGTTTCGTAAGAAGCAAGTGGTAGTTTACATGCGTTATGCATTAGACTACGCACTTTGGGCTGCCGGGGAAAGAACTTTATGAGCCTAGTTTATGCCATGAAGAGGATTCTGCGTTGACCTTGTGAAATATTCAGTTTTGTCTTTAGGCTTCAATGGAAAATATGAGTCCATAATTCCGATCACTAAATCACTAGTAAAATTTAAATCACAGGCTTTCTCCGCCTCGTTATTTCCATAATATAGCCAAGAATTTTTGTTAAGTCATTAATTCAATTAGTTTTGTCGATTTATTGCTGCCGACAGTTGGCCTTAATCGGCTACGTGATTATTTTTCAACCATTTTCTATAACGAAATCTTAATTGCTGAAATTGCCTCATTAACTACTAACGATTAAACAATTTTAGGGGAGCCACTTGACCTTTACACTTCAACAATCTTGAACTCTCGTAGGTAGGTATTAGACGGCATTCACTCTTGAAATAGAAATCTAATAATTATCAGAAATAGCCTAAGTACTGAGCCGATTAATTTTGTGTTAAATTTTGACTGTAGCTCAAGCACTTTCAAGTCCAAGTACTCAATAGCCAAAATACTAAACTTACTGTAAAATTAACATCCAAAGAATATAACTGGAGCGAACGAGAAAGTTCCGAAGAGTTTTTGAGTAATGCCTCATAATAAATAAGGGCCCATTTTTTCCTAAAAATAACCCAAATATATCGCTGCTTTTTTCTCTGATGGAATCTTTGCAACTAATTAAAAATAAAAGCAATCTATACCCAAATGACTTTAATTCCGAACTTACGCAACAACATCGGATATATATCGACGGTTACACCCTCCAAACCGCATCGGTCGACCAAAACTTGTTAGTTGCCAATTTTATATAACGGCACTGCATTTGGCAACCCTAGTTGCTTGTGAACCTAGCCTATCCGTCCGGATCATTTTACGATCGGCTGTGCATAGAATTGTTCCCCTGTTTAGGCTTTTATCACCATGAGAGAACAGTGCGCAGGATATGCGGGGATTCTGGCACATTCTGGCTTATTGCCTGCTTAAGTGGAATTTGATACCGACTGGATTGGCTTGTCATGTCCTTTAGGTAAGTATCTTGTATCGTTACGGTCTTGCACGTCATCTACTGTAATTGCCTACTAGGTAATTTAGAGGTTGTTCACTGTTTTTGGAGAAAGATTTTCATGTAGAAAGAAGGTATTTAAGAGTGATTGATATTAGGATGACTAGAAGTTTCGAAGGTGTTGGTTTTTAGAACATATTGTTATCTGGATTTAATTTGACATCATCTTTAGCTATCACAAGTAATTTGTATTAAGAGTGCTAAAAAATCGTTACGATAAAAATAAGCATAAGCATAGCCTTTTAATGTTCCCACTGCTAGGAGTCAGGCCTCCTCTCTAGGAGAGGGAATGGACCGTAATCCACTACGCGAGACCAGTGCAGGTTGGTGAATGTCATATGTCTTCGAATTTTTATTCTGGGACACGCTGGTTTTCTCGCGATGTTTTCCGTCACCGTTTTGAGAGCAGTGGTGATGAAATAAATTACACAAAGTAATGCGCTTGGCTGGGTTTGACGTTTTGGATGACTGAGTTTTGCATACAAAATCTAGTCCTCGAAATCACTTATAAATTGATTTAAAGGACATCGGCCATAATATCTTAATTTAGCTCACATAAAGATAATTTTAGTATATATGTTACATCATAGCGACCTTGGCCAACTTTAAGAGTCTACGCGTGAGAAACTGAAGCCTGTACTTCAACTAAAAACAAACAAAACTCCAAACTAACACGGAACTCATAAATGCTAATAAGGCTTTAAAACTTTCTGCCAAAAATTTTCTTAAACGAAACATAGAAGACATCCACGTATTTCATTATTCCCTGGTACCACAAAACTTGTTCGTAATCAAAGTTTTATTGAAATTTCGCCTTGGTTCTGATCTCCGTGCGGTTGGCGACTGTTGGCTATGTTACACGAAACACGAATTTTATAGACAAGGCGATTTCCGTAACTTCGCATTTGTATTGTTTTAAAACTAATCTAGGTTATCGTGTATGTTACATTTTAGTAGACATATTTAGCTTTTCTGGTTTAAGATAAATGGGTTGTTAACGCTTTCAGGTAAAACTTCAATTTATTTCTTTATTGCACACAATGTGGTAGTTATAGAACAGTTTTAACTTAATGGGTACACGAGCCCGTCAGGGCAAAGCAAACTGACATAATATGGAAAGATCTTAATATTATAGCACGAATAAAGTAATATCACATTAGGAACTTTAACCATATGCATGTAATAGCTATTATTGTCACATACTAAAATATTACGAGTGTACGAATATTCGTAATATTAATTATAGAATTATACCACGAGCACATAAAATTACAAAAAATATTTTCAACGCAATTCTTTTATTAAATCGTTTATATAACTTATCATAACTTTTATTCTAGGAGTAATGTCTTTGATCCAGCTTTAAATACTTTCATATGGACGATAAAAATGAAGATGTACATATTTTTCTTATCTTTTTTTATTCATTAGCTGAACCGGAGAACTTCATACCGCCTAACAGTCAATGAATAGAGTATATCTTTCGATATAGTCAACCGATTGCAATGAAACAAAGCCTAAGTAATATATCAAGTTACACACAATTTTAATCAATAAAAATTATCTACATCAGTTTCGTAAATTTTACGTGGTATGCGCACAACTAAAAACTTCTATAGATTTATTATGTGTATCTATAGAGTTAAAAGGAAAAAGGTAATTATTTTTTCTTAACTACTTTCTGCTTTTCCATTTATATGCCTGATATAAATTCTCTTTAGCTAAATTATTTGCCATATTCACTTTGAGAATCCAGTTCATTCATGTTCACCTCTATCTCAGTTTATTCTTTGTTAAATCTTGGATACTGAACATTGCATGAGTAGCAGCAGTTTTTATTGTGTGTGCGCACTGACTATTCGGGGTACTATGTCTTTCGTCCATTACTCGTTCTGATCTTTCAGGAGACAGTATTGTGCAGTTGTAGTGATTAAGGAAATGAAAGTAGAAACTGCTAGATTCTTTCTGCTCTTGTGGTATTGGGAGTGGGTTTGTATCAGGGTTGTTACGGATTTGCGGATCTAGATGGGTAAAGATACGGATATATAAATGATATAATTATTTCGGTTTATCCCCTAGTTTCGGATATGTATATAAGAGACGCACAGGACTGTTCGTTATGACGATACTTGGGGGAGGCCTATGTCCAACAGTGGACGTCCTTCAGCTGAAATAATGATGATATTAGAATTTAAAAATTAAAATATAAAATATATACTATTTAAGTTTTATTTCGGGTCTTACTAGATTTTATCATTTGTTTGGTTGGACAGAACAAAAACAAACCTGCCGTACCGTGGCATTTAGACTCCGCCGAAACTAACCGATTTTTTTTAGAAAATATTAATTTCTCCATAAAATCCCTTTTTTATTCAGGTGGGAAATCATCTAATGGATTCTTGCGCTCTAGGACAGAGTGAGTGTGTACTGACTTAAGTCACACCTAGGTTCCTTCAATTACCCTTTGCATTTTAGGACCACGGGTTTCCTTTTTAGAAGTTAATCTATGGCCCTAGTAAGCTTCGGCCCTACAGGGATGCATTGTGCAGTTAAGGAATTTTGTAAATGCTCCAATTTCGGCACGGGGCAGCTGAGTGGATAATATAACATTAATTTATTCCTGTGGAGCTTGTGGCTAACGTAATATCAGATGCACGAGTCGATTTTCTTTGAAACGTCGATAGTTCTTAAAATAGTGAGTGAACGAACCATTTAGTTTAAATATACGTAGAAAATGTCGCCACGACCAAATAAACTTTAGATATAGTGCGACCAATGGTGGCCGATCAATTTCGTACACCCGTGTGTATAACTAGACGGTCGAAGGGTAAGTCGCTTGTCAAGGTCAGGCTGTGGATAGGTGACCATCTTAACATATCAAGACTCCTCTGTGCCTCAGACAGCACGACAAGCAGTTATTCAGGGTTGTCTTTTTGTAAATCTTAGAAAGTCATTACGGATTGCCAGAAACCAAGAAATCTGGCTCCAGACTTGCAAAAGGGGTATCGTGTAACACAATTACTGGGTTGTGGAAGTCAGATAGGCAGTCGCTCCATGTAGCATAAGCATAACATAATCAGCTTTTTATTGTTCCCACTGCTGGGACTCAGGCTACCTCTCTAGGAGAGAGAATGGGCCGTAATCCACCACGCGAGCCCAGTGCGGGTTGGTGAATGTAATATGTATTCGAATTTTTTGTTTCTAGTACATGCTGGTTTCCTCACGATGTTTTCCTTCACCGTTTTTAGAGCAGTGGTGATGAAATAAATTACACAAAGTAATGCGCCTGGCTGAGTTTTCAACCCGCGACCTACAACTCGTAAGTCGGGGCCGTTACCTCTCAGCCACCACTGCTCTATGTAAAATGCTGGTATTCAGCTGTATATGGTGAGATATGAAGCCTATCCTAATAAAGTTGAGAAAAGGCTCGGCAAGCAACGTTCATTAATTCCTCCATGCTAAAAAACCTAAAAAAACTATAACTTTTTATGAATTTAGCAGATGACGAAGAAAAAACAACCAGGCTGAAGTAGAAGTGGATTGGCCATGTGCACAAATGCGTCCAGAGAGATGGGCGAGGATCGTCACTCACTGGATGCCTGAGGAAGGACGACGTCATCGAGTTCGATCGTGGCAAAAGTGGTGTGACGATTCGTGAGCCAAACTTGGCCAGAGATCACCCAAGATAGAAAAGTTTGAAAGGAGAAGGAGGAGAGTTTTGCCCAGTCGTAGAAAAATACAGGCTATTAATAAAATCTGTTTCTGAAAGGAAGGTTCGGCTCCGGTACGAAAGGTAACGAAGGAACAGGAGTGGGTTTTTAGTCAGTAAAAGTCTGATACACCCTCTCGCTCTGCCTAAGGGCGAGAGATGTCATTAGATGATTGAAATTGAAAAAAAAGGGGGGCACTACCTCTTCTCTTCTCCTTCGTACGCCACTTCACATTTCCAGCTCCGCCATAGGGGCCGGAAGTGTTTCTTTTCTGTAACTGCAGTGGAACTCTCTGCCACACTCTCTTCGCGACAGCCCTTCTCTAGATGTTTTCAAGAGGAAACTTAAAGAGCACTTCCTTTCATTATTGACATAATATTAATATGTATATATTAGTATGTAATAGTATTTATATTATAATTATATATTAGACTTTTGTATAATAATTATATATTAGATTTAGTTATGTAAGGTTTATATTGTGCACTGGATCCTACCCTCGAATGTGTTCTCGCTCTGTAACTCAAAGGTTTGCTGGAAGAAAACTCATTGTTGAGTTAAGCTCGCCTTTGTACATAAACTGTATATGTATCACATGTATTATGTATGTTTTGTGTACAATAAAGAATTAAAGAGTTAAAGAATAATATTAGTGTGGTAATCTCCTAAATAACACAGTTACAGTATGTAAATATTTCCACACATAAACGCCCATTTACCTAAATGTTACCCTAAAAGCATAACAAAAGCGTGTTGAATTACCCGCTTAAAGTATTACCTCACTTCACGTCACTACCGCTTACTATGAAACCCAATACATTGGTTACCCGTCTACCCCATCCACACACGCATATAATATACATATATATGTAAGTATAAAAGTATTACATACACACACACATACACAATTCTTGATGGATCTCGTGTACGCTTAGTGAAGATAATAATTGAACAACAAAAGTTATGGCTGTTCAGGGACAGCCCTGACTGTTTGTACCAAAAACTAACGTAGCACAACCCTAACTAATCATAATTTTGTACCATCCCCACCTGTGAATTGAGCTGTCGCTTCTAATAAATGTTGTTTATTCAATTTTGTATCTTGTTATGTTCGTCGTGAAGTTTATATTTAGTTGTTGTGTTTTTTTTGCGTGTACTTTTAATAATTTTCAGCCTAACGTAGGCTCAATTTAATTAGCATGTCGTCAAATAGTGACAACGGAGTGCTCCGAAATAATTGTAGGTAACGAAACGAGATGTGTTTCGTGAAACAGTTTTATTCTCTCTCTAGTTGATGAGAAACGATAAAATATTTTAAAAAACTTGTTAACCATACCGATGGAAGTTATTTTTGTATTTTAGTGGTTATCTTATTATGGCACTTGTTTATATAAAACCTTATCATTTTTATAATGATTTAGAATGGGTACTTGTTGTTCACTTATAAATTTTTATAAATTTTATTAAATTTTCTACCTAATAATATGTTAATTAAAGGCCATAAAGTAAACTAGTTGATAATTCAAATCTGCATTTAACTTACACAATATTTTATTCATCGATCCCCCTGCGACCCTACCCTGACACACTTCTGTACAAGCTCATCCACGCCAGTTCACACCAGGTACACTGGCGTGCATTTTACACATCTGCTAAGTGCTGCACTTATGGGAATAACCGCAGGCTGTGTAAATATTGTAGGCGTATACGGAGTCAGTTGTGTGCGTCTAGGCTTGTGTCAGCTGTGAAGTTTCTCTAAAGTACCTACTGAATAATTCTTATTCACATGGTTTATAATATTGAGACACAGATCCTTGAGTATCTACCTTTTGTTTTAAATGACAATCTAGTGCTTGACTGCGATCCCAACTGATGGTAAGCAGTGACGCAATCGTTGATGGTGAAGCGCACTAATTTATTAAGAGCCTATTTACTCTAGCCTTGAAGGTCTGCTGCGTTCTTCCCGTCTGATTATAATATAAGTGTTATAATAAGACGGGAAGACCGCAGCAGACAAATTATTCCAGTCCTTCGATGTACGCGGTATAAACGACGAGGCGAAACGCTTAGTACACGCTGTACGTCGTATTATCCGACGCCGACGGTAGAAAGACTACTTTATTTATATGGGAAAACAAATAGTTACACTAACTTTCTTATTTAATAATAAATAAAAGTATATTTAGTTAACTCACACCGTTATCCACATGTTACATAGTACGAGTATTTTTTTTATATAAGAACTAACTCTAACTAGTCTAATGCGAGTGAAGTTACATATTTAGATTATAATTATAAGTAGTTTGTTAAGTTTTTTCATAAATGTTCTTAGCGTGTCGATGGGAACACTAGTTTTTTTTTTACGTTAAATTCCATGCCTGGCCCAGTATTCGATCACAGCAATGCCGTCCGCTGACGCTGCCATGTTAATATAATACCATACATACTTTATCGTGTGTTGTCGATCGCAGACCATATCTACCCAGTCTATTGTCTAAAAATCTAATCGTGAAGAGGAGTTGAAGTGGACACAAGTCATCGTTAAAACGAGTACAAGTGAGATGTCAAATTCGTAAAATAAAATTATGTAGAATGAAAAAATGTTCACAGTACTTTTTTTATAGAATTTAGGTTTATAAACAGGTAAATCCATCTATTTTTTTAAGCGTTGAATTAAAAACGTGTTGGCTAGGTATGAAAAAAATAATCTTTCAATTAATTTTCAGGACCATCATAATTTCGTGGAAAATTCCAAATCAAAACCTTCCCTATTTAATCCTTAAATAACCTTCACCACAACAATTTTGCCACTCATCTAACAATTCAAAATTAAAACAATCCTCAATAAACTTCACAGTCCAGATTTCCCTCAAAACCTTATAGGTAGAGTAATAAACAAATATTGTTCAAAGACAAACAGACACGCCCCACGAGAGCCTAAACAATCAAATCTGTAATAACAACAAAATCACGCTCAACTTTAATAAAACAGCCTGTACATACTGATCTACAAAAACTTTGAAGACGGGGAACAGTATCCTTCTTCATATATAATAAAAACTTACTGGACTGCGAAGCTTCCATTTGAGATCTACAAAGCAGGAAAGAGACAACACTATACGAAATACTATCTCCATTTCCTTCTAGGTAAGTCGTGATCGCTTCAAGTCGTCATAGTGTTCCGTATGTGATGGTATCTTATAAGTGAAACACAAAGTAGGAACATAAGTGAATACATAAGTTATGAGGACTGAACTTGGAGAGGACTGCTTAAAGATTAATATCATGTATGTTGCTCTTACGTCATCTTGTATATGGTAACTTGACAAGTATATTTATTTTTTCATAGTGAACCAGCGAACTTTGATAATTCAGTAGAGATAATAAGGATAACAGAGAGCAGTGGTGGCCGAGTGGTAACGGCCCCGACTTACGAGTTGTAGGTCGCGGGTTCAAACCGAGCCAGGCGCATTACTTTGTGTAATTTATTTCATCACCACTGCTCTCAAAACGGTGAAGGAAAATATCGTGAGGAAACCGGCATGTCCTAGAACCAAACATTCGAAGACATGTGACATTCACCAATCCGCACTGGGCCCGCGTGGTGGATTACGGCCCCTTCCCTCTCCTAGATAGAGGAGGCCTGAGTCCCAGCAGTGGGAACATTAAAAAGGCTGATTATGCTATGCTATGCTAATAAGGATAATAACCCCAACGCAGTATCTCTACGTTGACGTCGTGGTGGAGCTTGCGCGCTCCTATAAACCCAAGATCTGTAACCAGTAGAGTTTGCTTTACTGTAACATGCCCAGGGTGAGGGGACAGACTAAGAGTGATACAATCCACAGAGTAGTTCTGTGGCAAATTGATGGCATTAGCAACCCCACGGACTCGATTTCTCTAAAGAAATCTTGTTCCTCATCTCCGGCTTGCCTTTATTGGCCGACCGTAGTGAACACTGACGAGGAACAGAGCTCCCACCTCTCTCTTGCCTTTATTGGCTGGCTTAAGCGGAGAATCGCAAGAGTAAACGTGTTCGGGAGAAGAATGTATAATCCAGTAAGGTGCTGGTAGGGATCTTGATCGTACTTCCAGGATTCTCCACTCCTCAAGCACCTCAGGATACGTCACTTTGTGCTAGCGACCATTTTTTGTGTGCGAGTCACCCCCTGCCTTTATTATCGATATATATTAATAACATTGTTCAGGCAGGTGCCATAGTCTAAACATAGTTCCTGGTAACCAGTCCAATTAAGACTTCAAAAACCATTGGCATATATCTTGGTTTGCATGTATCGCAATAGTTTCCCACTAACCTAAAATTGTACTTGGGTACATAAAACATACAGGGATCATCGTCGGTTGGTACCACGTTCCATGAAAACCAATATGGAGTTGGCTCCGGCCCCTCACATGCCTTCCAAAGGTCCAGGACCTCAGGTTCCGAGATATACTAACATATAATGCAATATATAGAAATGTAAAGTGACAAGAACTCCTAACTGTCGAAGTCAAAAATTTTTGTTTTAAAAACGTTAGGATGTAATACTATAAATTGTCATGTTGGTTTAGTTAGGAAGTGTTTCCACAATTAAATTTGGTGCAGTTGCAACTAAATATTCGCTTCAGAGATGTCACAAAAATATGCGGAAACACACATTTGAATTAAAAGCGATAAAAAGTAATTTTCTCGAAAAATGTTAGTAAGAAGATATTGGCACTTCACCGTCGATATATTGCATTAGGTTACCAACCGGGTGTTGTCCACGGAAGTACTAGCATAGTGTGTACAGGCATAATCTTTGGTTAGTACGGCGTTAAAGTATTTAATAAATAAATAACTGAACCACCTTGCTCATCCAGACAAAAATGTCAAGGATTCGTATGCATAGTTAATTCTTATCCATCCATCATCGTTTTCTATCGTTTACATTTCGGGGAGTGTGATAATTTAATTCCGCTTAGCCCGCTCCATCATTGGACCACCAGGCGTACGGCGTTGTGCCATCGGTATAATTATGGTCGACATCCCACCTATACGCACAAAGCGTTTTGGGAACACATTCATTGTGCGTACAGTTAAGGAGTGGAATTCCCTGCGGGAGTCTGTGTTTCCTGATAGCTACTTCCTAGGCATTTTTAAGTCAAGAGTGAATAGCTTCTGGGCAAACGTGATCCACCATCGACTACATCATCGCTTACAATCGGGTGAAATAGTGGTCGAGCACGAGCATGCTGATAAAATGATGATTTTCAAGAACACATTTAGAACTACCCACTCCCTGTAACCTAATTTATCTTAATAAATTATTATTATTATTATTACATTTATTATGCGTACAGCCAAGGAGTGGAATTCCTTTCCGGAGTCTGTGTTTCCAGATAGCTACAACTTAGGAGTCTTTAAGTCAAGAGTGAATAGGCTACTTCTAGGCAAGCGTGCTCCATCGTCAACCACATCATTGCTTGCCATCGGGTGAGATGGTGGTCAAACGCGAGCCTATCATTAATAAAAAAAAAATAGTTAACAGTAAACGTTAAGCTTTCTCTTTTCAAATCCTTTTGTTTCTATACTAGGTAAAAGAAACCTAAATGTCCAGATGTTATTTGGGCTAATAGCCTAAATAACCAGATGATCGCAATACCAAATGTTAAGTAAAATTTGCCTTTACTTTTTTTATTCTACTGTTCTTGGTTGAAGCAAAGGGGGGCGGTAATCAGACTTGGTCATCTGTGCAAGAGATTTTGTTTTAAAATCGATTAGGTTTGGACATTGCTTTAGGTTTAGCGTTGTGACACTTTGTCAAGTTCAAGTATATATGTTATCTAGCAAAGTCCCCCACCACAGCTGTCTGTCTCTACGTCTATATGTTCGCGATAAACTCAAAAACTACTGTATAGATAATCATATGGTTTTCACCAATGTACGTCAGAGCTTTCAGCAAACCGTTGAAATAGGGCCGAAGCCTGAACGCCGAATTTGACCTATGGCCCTGGTGGGTTGACTTCTGAAAAGGTTGCCCGTAGTCATAGAATACAAAGACCAACTGAAGGTCCCGCTCCGCCCAGGGCGGGAGAAGTCATGATAATTACCTACTCTATAAAAAAAGTATACAAAGTTGATACGACAGATAGGCTTTCCTTTAAACTGCCTATACTAGGTACCATTTTCAAGCTCTGTACCAAAAATCAATTAAATAGGAGCAGTAGTTTAGTCGCAAATGATTTTTTAAGTTTTTGCTCCGTTTGAACACGATGTATTTTTCCTAACAGCTGATTATGTCTATACGCATAGGTCATGCACCTTAAAACGATAAATCGGAGTATAACCTACGATGCGTTGTTGCCGCTCTGACGCAAGTCACAAGTACAAACAAATATTTTCGCTAAAAGATATCAATGCAAACAGGGAAGCGATAAATACACACACTTGCAATTTCATTACGAGAGTGAAAAGGACGACCATAGCAAAACATCCCGCGCGTAAATGAAATAGACACACACACACACATTATGTTGCTACTGCATCTTAGATTTTTGCGGTGGGCCGTCTAAAAAACTTGTTTTTTCAGTTCGCCGACGCAACCCTTTGGGAACGTACTTAGGTTACGTAACACGGAAGCTCCCGCGCCGCTTTCGTTTTTTCGAACTCGCGCGCTAACAATTGTGATTTTGTTATTGTGATAGGACACTAAATAAGTTTAAGACAGACAGTATTTCTTTTTTTTATTGTGATAGGACAAGTAACTTGGGATTATTATTATTTAGTGTTAGTGTTTTTTTGTGATTGACTGCTTTTATCGTGATACGACACATAAACTAATAATAGTAATAATTATTATAAACTAATAATTAAACTTTGGTTGTGTGTGTGTGTGTAATTAAAGTGTTCAACAATGCCTCGTGTAACTTACACGGCGTCAGAATACACAGACATGATTTTAATTTACGGCGAATGCCGTGGAAACGCTGCATTAGCCCTGCGTACATACCGACAGAGGTTTGGTGACAGCCGCAATTGCCCTAGAAACGCCCGCACCATACAGTTGGCAGTACAGAGAATACGGGAAAATAAAAGTATAGTGCCGCAACAGGAGGGAGTGCCACCGCGGCAAATACCCGCTGCTTGGGAAGAACGAATTTTAGACCATTTTTCCCGCAACCCGACAACGAGTCTCCACAGAGCCGCCCGGCAGTTTAGGGTTTGTCATAGAACCATCCACAAGGTTCTAAAACGTAACAAACGCAAACCTTATAAATATCGGAAGGTGCAAGCTTTGTTATCGAGAGACTTGCCGGTCAGGAACAGTTACTGCCAATGGCTACTAAATAAAACAACCGAAGACCGCGATTTCTTAGGTAATGTAATATGGACCGATGAGAGTACTTTTACTCGGAACGGCATCTGGAATCGGCAAAACCTCCGGTACTGGAGTTTGGAAAATCCACACGTGTTTCGAGAATCTGAACACCAGTACAGATTTTCTCTCAATGTGTGGGCTGGTATCCATAATAATAATATTATTGGCCCAGTTTTTATTGACCTTACAGCGGCGAAATTTGTAGAATTGTTAAGTGGTCCTGTGGCCGAGTACATTGATCAACTGCCTTTAGCCGTTTATCGCAAGTTGTGGTACCAGCTGGACGGAGCGCCTCCACATTCTGTGATGGCTTCCAGGGAGCGGCTCACAGAAATGTTTGGGCAGCAATGGATCGGTCGATTCGGACCTGTTCGGTGGCCACCACGGTCTCCAGACCTCACTCCCATGGATTTCTTTTTGTGGGGGTACATTAAGGGTGAAGTGTATGCCTCAGAGGTAAATACAATTAATGAACTAAAAAATAGGATTATTTTAGCATTTCACAAATTAAAGTGCTTAGCGATGGACAGTGATTTAATTAGAAAAATAAATAACAATATTCTCCGTCGGTATAATTTGTGCATTAATGTGAATGGAGGACACATCGAGAATTTAAAAATGTAGTGTTTTTGTTATTATTGATGTTGTGCGCGTATTTCAAAAACTAACATAAAAGCCACCGCCGGCCGACCGCGCCGACACGAGAGAGAGAACACACGCGCGCCGCGCGCGTGCGACGTTGCCGCTTTAATACCTACGTATCTAAGGTCAGTTAAATTTATTTACAAAGGGTGTTTGCGTTTTACTCTGATTTGTAAGCTATTTAGTTTGTTTGAAAAAAAAAAAACTCATTTTTATTTATATTTTATTTTCTACCGTATCGAATTAATACTAAAAACGTATAGTATACGTAGTGTAATTTAATGCCTCTATGTCATATCAACTCTGTATAATACACGCATATTATAGAAGAGATAAGTTGAAACATTTGAAGACTCCGAACACCGTTGCGAAGCTGGTACTAGTCACTAATTTTAGTTAAGACTATAATGAAGGATGAACTAAGTTTTTACACAAAACCTCACCAGGATGTAAACAGGAAGTGGTCTGTTTACTTCCATCCATTCTTCACCTACCCAAGCCGGTGACACTGACATAAACCAAAGCTAAGAGCTGCATATTAACCCTGTCACCTCTAAGCCGCTCCGCAAACGTCCACTTTCACATAAGCCTCAAAGTTTCAAGCCCGACCTCTGCTAACTGTTCCCCTTGAGGGATTATAAACGTAAAATTAAATATGTATGTAGTACTAACAATAGTCGGGCCTTCAACTCTTTCACCCCACTTTACTCCCCTTCGCCCTTGACTCGCTTTCGACCAAGTAATAACATGCATATTAAAAATTCGCACAAGTCCGCAATAACAAAATGAAGTCAAGGTTCCACGGTAGGGTTAGCCAAGATGCGGTTATTGATAGTTGAAAAATTGCCAACGGGTTTTAGAAGGTATACAATTTTAGTGATAATTTAAAATGGAGGAAAAGACACGATATGGGGTTAATTGGGAGAGCAATGGTAGCTGAGTGGTAACGGCCCCGACTCACGAGTTGTAGTTCGCGGGATCAAACCAAGCCAGGCGCATTACTTTGTGTAATTTATTTCATCACCACTGCTCTCAAAACGGTGAAGGAAAACATTGTGAGGAAACTGGCGTATCCTGGAACTGAAAATTCAAAGTCATGTGACATTCACCAACCGACACTGGGCCCACGTTGTGGATTACGGCCCATTCCATCTCCTATAGAGGAGGTCTGAGTCCCAGCAGTAGGAACATTAAAAGGCTGATTATAGACTATCCTATGGGGTTAATTTATTGACAGGTTTATTTTTATTTCACTTTTTATAATATGAATGTGAGAACACTGTAGACTCCGCAGATTAACAGATTACCTACTATTTTATTGTGCTTTTTGGTACAGAGTTAACCGGTCTACACTGTCCTCTCTCGTAATATGGAAATATGTAGAATATTTTTTTTTAAAGAGTAACCATGGATTTCTTGTCGGTTCTTTTCCATAGGAATCAACCAATTGGCACCGTGCAATAGCTTCTGACGTTTTATAAGTGCCAATGTAGGCCTATGTGAAATAAAAACATTTTGGATTGAGTTTCAGTTTTGAGCTACATGTCTCATAAAATAATATTAGGAAGAGGTAGTTTGTGTTTTTGTTATCTACTTTTTTCCTGAGTAACATAAGCTATATTTTATGTACAAAAGCGTCTCATAAATTAAATACGGTAATATATTGTATTTGATTACATTAATTGAGAGATGTTAAAACCAGATTAATAGTAATGTTATTATTATGACGCAGACCAAACTAATTAACTACCATTTAATTAGATGCAATGATTAATAAATCATAACTTTACAATATGCTGGCAACTTCATTACAAATTACACCTCGTTCGGAAATTGCACGACCAACCATTATTATATTAAAAACAAGGACAATGTTTTTTTTCACTTTATTTATTTACATTGTTTCCATATAATAGAAGAGATAAAGAAAGTAAACAAGTTTATTTGGTACACCGGTACACATAATGAAATAACAATATTTTAGAAACTATTTATTTATTACTATTTATACTTAAATACGTCAATCATTATGTGTCTCACGGCTGCGCCAAACAGGTCCAGTTCAGCATAATACCAGGCCACTATGTAGCAGTTGCTTGACGCTGGTTTTCAATTGAACCTTACTATGAGTCTACGGATGTTAATCAGTTTTTTAAGGGGTGAGGAAAATGTAGGGGGACGCTTCCGGACGTCGAGCAATGGGTAGCACGCCGCCAGGTCGTCCGGTAACCGTCCAGACCGAGCTCAAGTCGGAGACGGCTCGTAGTGTTTCACGCGCGCCTCAAGGAGATTGTCAGCAAATCGTCGGGGTCCAGCAGGGGTGAAGCCTACTAAAGAAAAACACAGCCCTGGAACGCAAGGCAAAGAAGGACCAACGAGTGGGTTTTAGTTAGTAAAAGTCTGACACACCCTCTCGCTCCGGCCAAGAGCGGATGTCACTGGATGATTTACCCACTGAAAAAAGGGCCACAGAGAATTTCTGAAAAGGAAACAGTGTACCCAGAACGCAAAAGGCAACTGAAGGACACAGGTATGGTTTTGGTCAGTAAAAATCTTACACGCGCTCTTGCTTCACCCTGCATTGGGAGTCATAAGAAATAAAATAAAACATTTAAAACCAATCACTCTTTATTGGCTAAGACAGCTACACGTGTAATACGTGTGTGATGGTGTTTGTGTGTATTAATATGAAATAGACGAGAGTGAACCAGCCGACAGGAGCTAGTAACAAAATAAATCACGTACGATAAACTCTGGTACATTTCACACACCGAGGAAGAATTCACACGTCTCACATTACAGTCCACATCATAAACTCGCACAGACTAGACTACCAAAATGAATATACACAGAAGTAAATAAAACCTTGGGTAGTAAAGTGTAAAAGCTAAGTGAAGAAATCGGGTTACAGGCCGTAATTCGTTAACTGGTCCTTTTACTAGTTAAGTACGTGAATTCTGCCCAGTACCTAGTGTTATTCGTTCCGTGATAGGCCACGCTCGTAATTTTCTGAGTGCTTGTGTTTTCGCTTGGTCTGTTTAACACATCGGAAGACATGGTCATGCTGAAAGCTTTTATGTTTGTGGCATCGCCTCAATCTCACAGGAGCCGTCATTTTTTTTTCTCGTAAAAATACAGATGACCTTCTCTGTTAAATCCATCCAAAGGTTGTCTGTAAGAAATCGCTTTTAGCGATAAGACCGCCCATTGTGACACCCTATTAATTTTAAGTTTCTAATGTAATTTTGTATTTTTGGTGTACAATAAAGAATCTATCTATCTATCTATGTCCTTCAACTATAGTGTAACTTTCTATGAGGGAAAGAATTGCCTCAATCGGATTGATTCTTCCAATTATTAACTAAGAAAGACAATTTATGCACAAATAAATAATTACACATCTTTAATTTACCAAGATTTATGAAAAAATAGCAATAAAATAAATAACTAAAAAGAGAAATTCTACCAGCAATAACACGTGTTGAAATTTCAAATTGACCACGTTAAATTTATATAGCACATGTCGATCCTACATTTAGTATGTCACTAAAAATAAATAACCAAAAAGAGAAATTCTACCAACAATAACACGTGTTGAAATTTAAAATTGACCACGTTAAATTTATATAGCACATGTCAATCCTACATTTAGTAAGTCACTAAAAATAAATAACTAAAAAGAGAAATTCCACCAGCAATAACACGTGTTGAAATTTCAAATTGACCACGTTAAATTTATATAGCACATGTCAATCCCATACATTTAGAATGTCACTATGAACATCTAAATTTCAATTGAATTAATTTTTTAAATAATAATTGATGGTCGAGGTATCAATAAATTTAAAATTAATCAACTCTAGTACAAACAACTACAATATTAAACATCATAAAACGATATAATTATATTAAATAAAGAGTAAGCAAACAAAACAACTGCCAGCAACCAGCGTTGTACAGCAAGTTATTTTCTGACGAATATAAACAACTAATGAACAATATATTTTTCCTTCAACCAGTAAGTAAGCCCCACGATCCATCTTGTAATACTCTACTATCTATCTTTTGTTGGAAATCTATGGTAGCAATATACTAGTACTCATTTATGCGGAAGATTCAAATGGTTTTGCTACGTGATTGACTGAACGACCTGGGCTATCTCAGGGCTGAAGCGGCCTGAAATAGTAACTGAAGGCAATACGCATTCCAGTTAGTCGATCTTACTTAATCTTTGTCTTGGTGGCTCCGTTGGTGTAGTGTTTATAAGTACGAGTGCTGACCGTAGTGTCATGGATTTGTTTCCATTCATTAATATTCATATTGCTTTTCTGTCAAAAAAAAAACTTCTTAGTGATAGAGGAGTTATACTTTTGTATATACTTTATTTATTAAAACTTTATACACTAATAGAAAAACTATAAAAAGGTGGACTTAATTAATAAAAGTATGAAGTAACTTAATAGAAGACTCACAGAAAAAAAAAAGTTTTATAATAAATTAATACTAAGATATCTACATACAAATAAAGATTTAGTTATTGTAAAAAAAAATGTGACGATGACGTTCGAATGAAGACGTCATAATGACTCAGTAAGTAAGATATTGCCCATCGGTTAGGATATGCTATATATTACTCAATGATTTTTTCTGTAGCTATCACTGTCCCACTGCTGGGCAAACGCATCCCCAAGTCCTATATATCAGTCTCCCTCACCGTCTCGAAACAGTCCTCGTGGTACGCGCCTAGATCATCTTGCCACCTTTTTCTGGGCCGGCTTTGAGGGCGCATTCTTAGTGAATTAGGGCTTCAAAATTTCAAATGCATGCATAATTATACATACCAAAGTAACTTTAACAATACATTTGTACTTTCCAAGACTTCATCATCTTTATAGACATCATTAGTATCGGTGAAGGAAAACATCGTCTGCCTATGTCTTGGAATAGGACAGGAATAAACTGATGTACTTAGCATTATAATTTTCATCTATTTATAGACCGGAGCCTAGATTTGTGTCCGATTTAGTGACAGTGGACACACCCACCATTAGGGACATGGGTTATAAGCAAATGGGTAAATGTGTTCTATATATATCTGATTAACTTTGGCGAATAGAGGCAAAACGTCATGGACATTCTACGTACCGTCTATGTAGGATGTTAGAGCTTCTATTGCTCCAGATCTAGGGAAAAAACTGGGTCGTTTTTTGCCGAAGTCTTGAAGATCGTAACTTGGATATTAAGCCGATATTTTTTTGCGAGTTTTTTGCAGCAATCGTTTTTTATGTAGATATTAGGTTTGATAAGATTTAGCTCGTCGTAAACCAAGTTCTATATTGGAAGGACCGATTGGTGAAATTATTGAATTTTTACGTCATGGGTCGTAAGTTCGTTTCCTAATTGAAACAATAGTTTTGCTTTTAGGAATACTAAAGCTTTAGCACCATGAAGAAGTTTTCTGTAAGGAAGCCCATGTTCCTAGAACGCAAAGGGCATCTGAAGGACACAGGCTTTAGCAAAAGTTGTCAGTAGAATTTCAATTATTTAGATAGGTTTGCTTTTCAAATTTTTAATCATGTATTTTTGCGTTTTAACGCGCTAACTTTAGAATCTAAAATTACCGTAACAAAAAGCTAAAATCAACAATAGCTACTTTGTATTGAGCCAGACTGTGTTTCATTTATTTTGTACCACGAGTATTTTCATAATATATAATTATCTCCTTCATCTTCACACAGTGTAAAACAAACCGTCACGTCTGTCTGAGTATCCGCTACCTCCTTTTAAACTATGTAACGAATTTTGATGCGGTTTTTATAAACAGAAGGAGCAATAAATGAGAAAGATTTATAATTAGCACCCATGTGAAGCCAGAGCAAGTTACTACTATAAAATTAAAGCTGAACTACGAAAATTCATGGTTATTTCCGAAAACACTGTATCTATTTATTCTCACAATTTGTACAAATATTCATACAATCATTATCACTTTAGCCAAAAGACATCCACTTCTAGACATAGGGCGGGGGATGTCATAAGATGTATTTCCCACCGAAAAAAAAAAGACCAAGTCAATCAAGTGTCACTTCGGCCAGTTCTATACATTTTGCATCCATCAGATTTCTACAAATCTCATCATCGGGCACTTTGTGGGAGACCTTTCAACGTGTACCTCTGGAGGTGGCCACCGGTACGCGGTCGTCACTCCAGAACCTTTCGACCTCATTGACCATTTGTTCTGCAAGCCTGCTACTTAAATTTGGCGATTTTTCGAGCTATGACGATAACCTTGTTTATTCAGCAGTTAACTACATTACTGATTTGATCACGCAAGGAAACTCAAAGCATATCGTTTTATTTTCTTTTATATTTTAAGCCTACAATCCACACTAATACATATTACAAATATGAAAATAACTCTATATGTCTATATAAAGAATCTACTTTGATGAAATTTGGTACAGAGGATGCTTGAACTTCAAGGATTGACAATAATGAAAATAGGCTACTTTTTATCCATCTTCGACTTTAACTTCACGTCTAAACCAACATTCACGTGGACGGAGACGTTGGCAGAAGCTAGTATTATGTATGTGAATAATAATAACGATATTCCACAACTATCACACAACGTCGTCTAGTCCCAAGCTTCTGCTTAGCTTGGGACTATGTTATGAGTACTAGATAACTGATAAAAATACTTATATATTTCTAATTATTATAAATAAATTACACCCAGACACAGAATGATCGTGCTCATCACACAAACATTTATCCTGGGAGGGAATTGAACCCACGACTTCCGGCATAGCAGTCAGGGCCACTAACTACTAGACCAACAGATCAGTCTAATTACACAGTTCTAGCTATTTCCCCCTATATTAAATAACTCGCACATTTTCAATTACCAATATTAATCGGCTTAAAAACATTAAGCTGATTACCACGGAACTCTGCTCAATGGAACAAAACGTTCATTTATCATTAATCACTTAAACCTCAATCCTCTTTATTTGTAAAAAAGCGATCAATCAATCAAAACAGCTGTCATATTTATTCATCCAGATAACATAGTTAAAAAACGTTGTTGATAAATTATATACTTTCAAAGATATGTCACTTGCAGTCATTATCATCATCACCATCATTCAAAGACGTCCATTAGACTTCGGCCTCCCCCAAGTGTCGCCATAACGACCAGTCCTGTGCGTCTCGCATCCATCGGATTCTCGTGACCTTCGCCAGTTTATCGGACCACTTTGTGGGAGGATTTCCAACGCTGCATCTTGCGGTACGTGATCACCACCCTAGAACCTTTCGGCCCCATCGATCATCTGTTTGGCGAGCAATATGCCCTGCCCACTGACACTAAGGTTTGGCGATTCTTCGGTCACTTCGGTCACTAGTAGTACTAATAAGCATAATCAGCCTTATAATGCTCCCACTGATGGGACTCAGGCCTCTCTTTCTAGAAGAAGGAATAGGCCGTAATCCACCACGCGGGCCCAGTGTTGGTTGTTGGATGTCACATGTATTCGAACTTTTAGTTCTAGGAAATGCCGGTTTCCTCACGATGTTTTCCTTCAACGTTTTGAGAGCAGTAGTGATGAAATAAATTACGCAAAGTTATGTGCCTGCTTGGGTTCGAACCCACGACGCACAACTCGTAAGTCAGGGGACTATTACTACTGGTAATATGTGCCTAGATATAATTCTAGTTGTAGATCTAGGCTTCTCCAATTTGCCAGACAGTTATATCACCTTTTTGTTTTTATTTTTATAGAGTGGGAAATCATCAAATTACGCCTCGTCCTCTAGATAGAGCGTGACAGACTTTACTGTCTAAAACCCATCTTGGTTTTTATCATTTACCCTCCAAAAGGTCCAAATTCAGGACCTTGGTGACCCTCAAATATTCTTGCGGCCCGCCAGATAAATCACTTGGACGCCAATTGAAAATGTTCACAGTCTACCTATCTTAACTCGTTTACAATCAATATCTTATTTAAGTAAACTGCAGATTTTTTGGCAGAGATTAGAATGCCAACGTCTTGAATAATTCAGTAATCTCGAATACATCAACTGTCATAAGAATTTTCGATAGATCCTACAGTAGATAAATAAATCGGGACTACTACCGGCTACTAATATAAAAAAATCTTTGATGTTAGATTCAAATTATCTGTAGAAAATTATGTTTAAATATCCGCTAATCAGTCACACATCAGTCCAGAGATTTTAATAAATAAGGGTAAAATACAATCGTTTAACTCAGTCTAGGCGGATATACTCAATGAGATGTAGGAAGTAACCATCATGTTTTCTAACTAGCCTGCTCGCACATACCTTCGTCTGACATTAGCTACAACCATGCAGATTGCCTCCATCTTCTATTGAAAACAACATGAGATACACCAGAAAAGCCCTTGATCATTGACAGAATGGTAAATCCACTAAGTAATTCAAGTTACCTTCAGCTAGTTGTAAGGTTCAAAAATCTTACCAAACACTTTTAAATTTAATAAAAACTTAACGCAACTCACCAACAAACATGCCGATTAATAAGAACAACATTGTTAATAATAAATCACTGCACTGTTCTTGTGTCACATAATTCAGAACTTTATAATCATTCACTAAAGTATTCCAACTCCGTACTTTCACATTACTTTCGTACTCGCGTATATGTTCGCTTGGGACCGCGGAGATGCGTGCGGTCGGTGCGCGCGTCGATTGTCAACTGCCAGATGCTAGATGATAAGATACCGGCCCGGGGTTGCTAGAAGTAAACCGCAAATACCTATCGAATTTATTTAATTGGGGTAATACAACATTTTTGTCGGAAGGCCCCTCACAAGGTGGACTAATGACGTGATAAATTGGCTGACAAGGTCTTACAAGGCAGCAATGCTTGAGAAGGCCTTTACTATGTCCAGCTGTAAACTATTTTGGGATAGAATTGTGTTGATCTATCTTATCATTCGTTATGTCTATAAGCTCCTTTCTATCTTTTCTACATATGTTTATACTCTTCCATTATGGTACCAATGAGTATAAAAGACAGTACGATTTTAAAGATTTAGAAATATCAATGTTCAGTGAAATTAAGTTTATGGGAAATAACATCATCATCATCATCCTTTTAGCCGAAAGACGTCCACTGTTGGACATAGGGCTCCCCCAAGCGTCGCCACAACGACCGATCCTGTGCTTCTCGCATCCACCGCACTCCCGCGACCCTCACCAGGTCGTCGGTCGGACCTTGTGGGAGGCCTTCCAAGGCTGCGTCTTCCGGTGCGCGGTCGCCACTCTAGAACCTTTCGGCCCCATCGACCATCCGTTCTACGAGCAATGTGCCCTGCCCACTGCCACTTTAGTTTGGCGATTCTTCGGAAATAATGTCCGTTTAGAATTTTGCGAACATTATTTTTAAAAGTATATAACGAAACGTAATCATTCTATAAATTTGGTAGAAATTAATGTTAATGGCTGATAGCATTTTGGCCAAAGCAAGAAAAGCTCTACGATGTGGCTACGCCGTAGCACGCAGCTACGACTGCTACGAAATCGTAGCACTGGTAGCAAAGAAGCTTGGATTTCAGTTTGAATACTTTCACTTCATTTGAAATTCTAAAACGAATTGTAAGAAAAACTTTCTCACAATTCTATTTATAAATAGCAGGTTTGATTAAACTACAAAATCGGACAACGTCTATCATTTTTTGAGACATCCAAAAACAATTTAAAAAAAATCAGGTAGTAATAATATTCTTATAATAGTCACCATTTAACATTTACACCCCATTGCACTCACTACACTATTCATGTAATTTCTTCTCCATTTCCCTTTATATTCGGGAAACCGTTCCTAAATCTGGCAATACATATTTAATTGAGAGCCGGCCGGCCGCCGCGCGCATGCGCACTAACATCGTGACATTTTTATGAAAACAATATGTTGACACTTTATTTCTGGAGTCAGAGCTCTGGACTTGCGAATTAGACTAACGTGTAATGGAATATGTAATTTTAAAAGGTTAAAGTATGTAAATAGATGATGTGTGAGATGTGGGTTTTATTTTTATTAGGGTACCCACCGGATTTTATTTTTAGCGTTTGTAGGCATTTTTTTGTTTTGGGTATTTTTAGTATCTGTTAACTTTCACAGATTTTTATTTAGATATGTATTTATTTCTGTAGGTTAAACTTTATTCTATGTTCAATAGTCTTTACAATAGTAATTCCCGAGGTACCAGTGGGCATCAGCCCTGCTGGGCCCCTACAGATTTGCTGACATCTCTTTGAGTCGCACGTGGACCACTATGCGCTGTCCACGATTTCAGTTCGATCCGGACGGTGGGTATTACCCCACTGGGTAACCCATTGCTCGTCGTCCACAAGCCCGCAGTTAGTGTGGCCGGTAGGCGGGGTCGTGGTTGCAATGACTGAGGCGTGAAGCCTATCATTCTATAATAAAAAAACACATATTAAAATAGACTTTCGCTTCCTAGCACACTAGGTCTATAGAACATGTGACTGGAATTACGCACACTATTATATACCCCAATTAAAAAAAAAATAAGTTACAATCATAATTTAAGAACTGATATTTCACATGAACTTAGGTAGTGTTGTTTTTAAGAAATTAGTTACCCAAATTGTAGGCAAATAATATGGGAACCAATATACTACACAACTGGTAGCGCATCGGTAGTGGTATCTTACGAATATACAAACATTTTAGAATTAAATTTTAGTATTTTTTTTTATTAAAACGTTGTTTTTGCATTATCTACTCAATTAGTGGGCTTGCGGACGACGGGCAACGAGTAGCTCACCGTCTAGCCCTCCGGTAACTATCAGGACCGAGCCCGGGTCGTTCTATGCGCACCCCGCCTTAACCGCCGCCGGGATTCCGATCCTGATTTCCGGCCACCGTAGGCGCGGGCTTGCGGACGGCAAGCAATGGGTGGCTCGCCGTCCGATCGTCCGGTAACCGGCGTTAACAGGCGTTCAGTACACAATCATGCAAGCGTCAATCAACTCCATCAATCATGAATGATGTTGAATGACGGAATTTTATCACCATTATGTTTTCGTCATGCAAATGTCAAATCAAATCAAGACTAAATAACGTGAGTTTCTATTGAAACCGTCTTCCATTTCATTACCCAATCGACACAGTGAGGAGACTGTTTGTTGACACAGTTCAGTCTGTGCTTACCTATCATTTACTTGAGCGGTGTGGGAAGCTGGCTAAACGTCCAAACACCCACAGGTACAAAAGAATTATCATACTGAAAGAATAATATGAATGAATAACTAATTTGAAATACGTTGGCGGAATTATATTGCCTTTCAGATAGGCCTACGCATGTTTTCAAATAAATAAACAAAATGAATTGTCCATGGAGAAAAAGACGTAAATATGTAGAAAATAGTCCAAAGCAGGGGTTCCCAATATTTTTAGGGTTCTGTACCTAAAGGGTAAAAATGGAATTCAAGTATTCAAGACCCCACTGTCCGTCTGTCTATCACCAGACTATATCTCATGAACCGTGATAGCTTGACGGTTGAAATTTTCACAGATGATTTCTATTCCCGCCATAACAGACTCAACATAGAAAAATAAAACGGCAAAACAATCATGTTTGTTATGGATAGGTTAGGAAATTGAAATATTCACTAAATATTTCGTTTTTCGTTTTTCGTTTTCGTTTTTTGTATGCTGAGTTAGGCGCCTTTTTGACCTTGCACAGATCAGACAATAATTTTTATTTTATATTTTTTTTTTATTTTTTTTTATTTTATTTTACTCCCAATGTATTCTACTGTTTTTTAATTTTACTGTATGTGTGAGGTACGAATAAACGTTTTTTCTTTCTTTCTTTCTTTCTTTTTTTTAGAAATAAGTAATTAAATTAAAAATAAATATTTAAGCGGGGCTCCCATACAACAAACGTGTTTCATTTTTGCTTATATATAGTGTCTAATATTATATAGATAATGATTTGGAACCCATCGTGCGCGACTCGCACTTGGCCGGTTTTTACACTGCGTCTCCCTTTACATGTTTTTCTGTGATGCCTCGGTGATGATCTATAAATAAAATATAATAATTACTTTTAATAAAACATAAATATGATAATATTGGGACACATTTAATACAAGATTGAACAGCATTGTCTCCATCGAGTCGTAGTTTTACAGACAGTTAAAATTGCCTGCGATCAGAGCGTACCAGTTTGCTAGGCTTCTCGAACAGGATCGTGTTGCCCTGGAGAGTCGCGACACATAATTTTGGAAACTCCTGGTCTAGGATTCTGAAACCTGATTTTATATCAATACTGGCTGCTGCCAGCGGCTTCACCCGCGAGATAGTCGAAAATTATCCCAAGGCAACATACTTAGAGGTGCCGTCTGCTAGGACTAACCTCCTAAAGTTTGCCGCTTTGTCACGAGCCATACGAACTATCAATAATATAGCACAATCGGAGGATATATTTGGCCAAACACTGCCGAAATTTTTGGAAGCAGCTCAAATGATTATTGAGAAAGGTCTGGACATTACATCCTAATTAATAGAATATCATAACCATGTACATATATTAAGTGTTAGTTATAACATCGCCTTGGACTTATCTGTAAAGGTGTTATAATGAAATAAATAAATAAATAAAATACTGTCGAGATAAAAAGTATCCTATGTGCTAATCCAGGACGTGGCGGTACTCGGGTAGAGTACCGAGTTTTATCGAAATCCATTTCGTAGTTGTAGTAGTAGATGCGACCTCTGGCGGGAAAAGTTTAAACCTCCTGATGATTTGGTCGAGCCATCGGAGAGCCTCTCTCCTGGACACGAGTTGCCATGGCCCACCTGGAAAACTCTAAACAGACTCCGCACCCAAGTTGGGCGCAGCAAAGACAATCTCCACAGATGGGGGTTCTCGGACGGTTCGAATCTTCAGTGTTTGTGCGGCGTCTCTCCGCAGACCATGTTCCACCTTCGATAGGATCACGTGCCCTGTTACTTGTACATGTAGGGACCTAATAAGAGCATCAGCGGACGGCATTGCCGTTTATTGGGCCAGGCGAGGAATTTAACTTGTTTTGCCATCGATACGCTAAGGAGAAGATTTCGTAGTTTTTGCGTGAAAGAGTAACAAATATCCATACATAGAAACTTTCGCGGTTATAACATTAAGTAGGATTGACCAATTTATAGTCTTGTCAAGGGGTATCATGACAACAGTAACTGGGTCGGGGGGACCAGACCAGGCAGCCGCTTCATGTGAAATATTGGTATTCCGCAGCAGGTTCGCAGGCGCCAACAAATTGATTCGCAGGTGCCAATATATTTTTTTTGGTTTGTTCATTTGTGCACGCTAAGCTCTGGGACTATGTGAAGAAAAGAAGGCAGCTACTAATGGAAACAGAGCAGTAACCAAGGTCGCGATGCTACTTATTCTTTCATGGGTTTCGAACCGAAAAGTAATGTAGTCGTTTATAATATTAGCATATATATGTATTTTATTATTATGAGAAACTTAATTTATTGATACTACATACTATTTGAAATATTTGTTATTGTGCACATAGGTGTGTACAATAACTAAATAACAAATATTTAAAAGCATACAAAGCCAGTGTTATCTTTTTTAACCCAGTGGTTTTTTATTTATTTTTTAAGGTCGGAAATCATCCAGATGACTTCTCGCGCTCTGGGTGGAGCGGGAGGGCGTGTCAGACTTTTACTGACTAAAACCACACCTGTATCCTTCAATTACCCTTTACATTCTAGGACTACGGGTTTCCTTTTCAGAAATTCTTCGCGGTCCTAGCTAGCGGGCAGCGGCCCTGCTGGGCCCTACGGTTTGCTGACATCTCTTTGAGGAGCGCGAGGATCACTACACGCTGTTGACGACTGGGCTCGGTCCGGTTAGTTACCGAGCAGCCGGACGGCGAGCGACCCAGTGCTCGACGTCCGCAAGCCCGCGTCTACCGTGGCTGGTAGTCGGGGTTGGAATTACGGCGGCTAGGGCGTCAGGACCTTGGTTTCCTCACGCGTGCAGCCTCCTCCTTCGCTAGCATTACTGCTTCGCAGAAGGAGGCGACCACCTGCCATTCCTCCTCGCTCCGGACAATAGCCTAAGCCAGGGCCCGACGCGAAAGGTCGCTGCTGCCAGTTGCCTCGACGAAGACACGGCGGTGCTCCGCCCAAGCGGGGCACACCTCCACCGTGTCCTTTGGATGGTCCGTACAATGATGGCACCCGGGAGTTGCTTCCGCCTGAATCCAATGCAGGAACCTCCTGGACTTGCCATGTCCGGTGAGGACCTGCGTCATGCAGAAGGTGAGGACGCCGTGTTGCCATTCCAGCCACTCCTCAAAGAGGGGACTTACCACCATAATTGTAACGTGCCCAGCACTGGGTTGCGACAGTCGCCGTCGCTATTCCACTTTGTCCGCCATGCCGAGACTTGGCGTGGCAGCGGAGTTTCGCCCCGGCGTTGCATCTCCACGCGCAAATCGTGCATGCATGCAAGGACTGTTGCCTCCAAATCTCATGGTGGCAGGCCAGCAAGGAGGCTCGCCACTTCGCGGGAAATCGTGCAGTATCCCCGTACCATGACCATGACCCTCTGGCAAGCGTTCAGCATGGCCGCTGGTCGCTTTTTCAGTGACGGCGCCCACACCTGTGCCCCGTAAAGGGCCATATACCGAATAATTCCCGTGTAGAGCCTCCGGCAGGAGGCGTTTGGACCCCCAAGGTTGGGCAGGAGTCGCTTTAGAGCAGCCCCGGTCCGTTCCAGCTTGGGAGTGAGACGTCAAAAGTGCTCCACAAAGTTCCACCGACTATCGACTACAAGGCCGGTATGCGGATGGAGAGTCCGCAGGGCGCCCCGGCTTCGCTTTAAGGACCAGTTTCCCGGTCTTCCAACGAAATGGGAACTGGCCCCTCTCCAAACATGCGCTAAACAGCCCTCTTAGTCGACGCCTGAGTTTCTCCATGGCCAGAACCCGGGCTTTCCCAGGCAAGCCATCGGGTCCTGGGGCGGTATTTTTAGCGTTTACCCTTCGTACCGCCACACTGTAACCCAGTGGTTGACTGGTAGAGAATGTTTTATTGCATTAAGTCTTGTGTACCACTATTGTACGTAAAGTTTAAATAAAAAAAAAAACAAAGTTCTTGAAAGAGCATTTTTCGCTTAGACTGTTCTTAGATTTCAGTAGCATCCAGTTTTGCTTTGAACTCGAATTAATTTTTCAAATTTATAGGTACTGGGAACTTGTACTCAAACTGATCCTGAATCGCGCAATTGGAGTTCTACGCACGATTTGAACATATCAATAGCAAACAATCCAAAATTATCTCTCGGGCAGTTACCCGGATCAGACGTAACACCCATCTGGTCAGAGGATCCGCTCTTTTCAACGGAGGCTATCATAATAGAAATAAATATCTAAAAGATTAGCATATCATCAAAATGCAATAACCTCATAAAATCTTCTCACTCAGTCAATACTCATTTAAAAGAAACCTTCACAGATTGAAATCGAAATAAATCTAGATAAGTTATAAGCAGACTCACACCCTCCCCCCTTTTGGTGCACGGACACTTGCCTGCACTGATTGCATTAAGCTGTGCCGTGCAATCTGTGCTATCGTGCATTTTTCACTTATCCCGTGCATTTGATTGTGAAAAGGCGAACTCAATCTGCGTTATGTAGGTACTGAAGCTGCGCCCGAAATGTTGATTGCTCCTCGATCGTTCTCTAGTACACTGCGATAGGTTTTTAGTGAACTACCTCCAGCTTTATATTCAGAAATATCCGAGTTCAATAAGTGATTTATTTTTGAACGACGGCGTGGATTGTGTTTGATTAAAGCACTTTTGCCAGCTTAGCGGTCAAATGGTATAATAATATTCTTTCGTCTAGACCAATTTGGTGAAGAAAGAAAGATTTTTTT
The DNA here is from genome assembly GCA_961205895.1 of Mythimna pallens. Classification (NCBI taxonomy): domain Eukaryota; kingdom Metazoa; phylum Arthropoda; class Insecta; order Lepidoptera; family Noctuidae; genus Mythimna; species Mythimna pallens. The sequence continues at coordinate 25,246,664 of OY540831.1, forward strand.
TTATCATTTATTGGCATTATAAAAACGGAAACAACTTAAAATGAAACCAAATGAAAATAGTACTTAAAATAATGCCAAAAGGACCTAAGCACAGCATAATGCCAAAGGGGAATATAAGGCTGTCACCTGACGCTGATATTCAGCTGCAGCCTACCTTCAAGAAACCATCACCAGGTAGGACAAAGAAAAATACAAAATTGCTTATAAGCGGCTTCATCCACGTGAAAGTAAGTTTCTCCATACAAAGTTTGGATCCCCGATTCAACCCCTTAGTGAGTGAATTTTCAAAAGTCCTTTCTTGGTTTTTTTATAAATTATAAAAGGAAGCTCTGTGAAAAATTTCAGCATTCTACGAGTAGGTCCGTGGGTTTTTTTTCTCGGTGCGAAAATCATCCAATGACATCCCCTGCTTTTGTGAGGAGCGCGAGGGTGTGTCAGACTTTTAGTGGCTAAAAATCCACTCCTGTTCCTTTGTTGCCTTTCATACCAGGGCCGAGTCTTTCTTTCAGAAGCAGACCCGTGACCCCAGTAGGCCCCTGCAGTACCCTGCTGCCTTCTACGGTTTGCTGACATCTTCTTGAAGCGCGCGTAGAACAGTACGCGTACATAAATTATCGCTAGGCCAAATAGCAAATAATACTTACGGGGTTCAATTACGAGAAAAAAGTATCTTAATTTCTATTCCAGGACATGGTCTACCAGCATGGTCAATTTTATCCAAATCTCTTTAGCCGTTTGCGTGTGAAAGAGTTGCAAACACACAATATCATACTAGCTGCTGCCAGCAGCTTCTACAGCATGATAGTTGAAAACTACTCCAAGAGAACATCCTCCCCAAATATCCTATGCGCTATTCCAGGACATGGTCTACTCACGTACTAAGTTTCATTAAAATCCGTTCAGCCGTTTGAGCGTAAAGAGCTTATTAATATACACACTCACAAACTTTCACCATTTTAATATTAATGCTATATTCGTGATATATAGTGTTTATTGTAATTTATGGTCAAAAAATCTTGTCTGAAAATGGTCTATCAAATCTTGAGACAGCTTGGTTAATTCTAGCGCCCTACTCAACAAATCTTCACAAGATACGCTAACCCGCCACACTTGGCAAGCGCATAGACAACGCTATTCGTTCGGCAATAAAAAATGCATCTGCTTCACAAATACATATTTTCTGTCAATATAAATGGCACTGGCTTCCGTTTGGCTGTACATAATGCATTTTAATATGCAATATATCAGCTATCCGGACCACAAGCGATCCGAGAAAATTGTCAGATAATTTCCTATATTGACAGTCTTATTAATTCTGTATTGTGAAACGGGGCGTTTATTATTTAAATGTAGAAATGTGATTTTGTTGGCAATGGCTTTTAGTTAATTTATTTAGAATTGCTGTTATCTAGAAATACACCGCAGTTTAAGTCGTGTGTAGTAGGAAAAAATGCATTAAAAATCCTTGAACTACCTTAGGAATCAAACCTGATGCTCTCCAGGGCTAGATATTTTCAAAGTAGTTACAGGGTCAGAGTTCAGCCTAGTTAGCAATTACTGCAAATCTGGTAAAAGTTGGTTTACTAAATTGTCGCGTACAGAAGTACGTCATTAGTATGTTTGGTACCAAACACTCGCAACAGTTTAACATATTATTAAAAAAAACAAATATATGAACGTTCTTATACTAAGGTTAAGTTAGTGAAGTATATTATAAAAGATTATTTTATCATCATTATCAACATAGCGTGATTGCATAAGAAATGAAGATATCCGCAGGAGAACCAAGGAATGATTATTTATTGAATATTAACTCTTTTTTATTTTATATGCTGCCTCCCTCAAGGTGGACGGAGAATCGCGCCAATCCAATGGATGCAAGAGGAAAAGGGCCTCTCATTGTGGCGATACTTGGAGGAAGCATGGACGTTTTTCAGCTGAAATGATGATGATGATTTTTTACAATTATATAATTAGGCTTCTGCCCTTACTATAATACTAGTGACAAGTACATTCTCAAAGAAAATCTTATAACATAGTATAGATTATCAGCGTTATAATCTTCCCACTGCTGGGACTCGGGCCTCTTCTCTAGGACAGGGAGTAGGCCGTAATCCACAAATCGGGCCCAGTACGGATTAGTGGATGACACATCGCAACTGTTTTACGCTGTTTGCTGAGCGCTAACTTTACAGATTGCGTTAAACACTGTTTTTTTTTTTTGAAGAATTTCGTTTAGTGACGTTATTGGATAAAAGGTGCGACATTTCTTTGCATTTTTAGGTTCTAAGACATGTCGGTTCCTTCACGATGCTTTCCTTCACCATTTTAAAAGCAGTGGTTATGATATAAATTACAAAAATTAATGCGTCTGGTTGGGTTCGAACTTACGATCTACACTTCGTAAGTAAGGGCCGTTACGATGGGGCCATCACTGTTCACAAAGAAGACCATACTTTATTGTAAATGAATAAAGTATAGACGCGACAATATGTCTCAATCACGGTAATAGCAGCTATCTGTATCTCACTACATTACCTTTCTTTATTTATTTTCCTGTCCTGACTCCACGTCTCTTTCACGCCCATTGGTCTGTCCGTTATTCAGCCATTTTGTAACAGTGATTACCAGTTACTCTAGCAGGTTGGCAACTTTTGCATTAAATTTTGAAACTGTCCTAAGGAAACATACTGCCGGGATAAAAATTACTGTACGTGTTATTCCAGATCATGTTATACCTGTGTGCCAAACATTGATATTAGTTCTGCCGTTCGGGCGTGAAAAAGTAACAAACACACAGACACTTACAAACTTTTGCCTTTTAATATTAGAAAATCATCTTATGACATCCCCCGCCCTTGGGCGGGGCGGGAGATAGTGTCAGACTTTTACTGACTAAAAACCCACTCTTGTTCTTCGTTGCCTTCGTTCCAGTGCCCCGGGTTTCGTTTTCACACTATCCATGACCCCAGCAGGCTTCGACCCTGCTGGGCCTCTACGGTTTGCTGACATCTCCCTGAGGCGCGCGTGGAACAATACGTGCCGTCGACGACTTGGGCTCGGTCCGGACGGTTACCGGACGGTCGGACGGTGGGCTACCCATTGCTCGCCGTCCGCAACGTCGCACGCCTACGGTAGCCGAAAATCGGGATCGGAATCCCGGCGGAGTCTGATTACTTGTGTTTCTCGTCAAATATGTTACCTACACGATGTGCAAATCGCAAGTCAATGTTAATTTTATGATTCACTTTGTTCGTCAAGTCTTTGAGCTCGTAGTTATATGAATACTGACAAATGCTTGCACTGACAGCATTCGTGTTGGTTGTGATGGTTCTCATGTGATTTAACCATTACATGTTTACTGTATGGAGTTTAAAAGAGACTTTGACCTCTGAGTTTGTTTTGGTGTTCCTTCTCAGGGTAGTTTAAATTGACGTGTGAAAGTGTTATGGAACGAAGTTCCTTATCGCGCGTTGCGAAAGGGGGCCATGTATTTTCAGTATCACATACAAGCTTACCGTTTCAGAGAATGAATATATGGATTTGAATGCTACAATAGAGTCTATCAAAATATGTAATGGTAAGACATACATTAGAGTTGGGGATATTAAATTGATATAAACATAACCTCAAGCCTCAAGTTATCATCCTCGGCAGACAAGACAATGCCGGCGAAGCCGAAGGCGTGATAAGCGCCAATTACAGTATATACACCGAAGATCAACTACCGACATTGTTTTTTTTTTTTTTGGCAATTGAGCCGGTTTCGACTATTCTGCCAGTGTCACGTTGGGACGGCGGCCCGGTGAGAGCAACCGTCGAACTTTGTACATCGTGGTAGGTGTTATTTTAACAATCAGAACTTTAGGTCATTTTCTTTCAAAAATGTAGCCAGGAAGTTAATTAGTTTGGGGGAGAAGTGAGAAAGAAGGGAGTGGAAGTTAGTTGGGAGGGGAATGTTACATTTGGGAAGTTTACGATAGAGGTCAAAAGATTTATTATTCAAGGAGCAGGAGAAGAAAATATGGTCCAAAGTACCCTCCGCTAGACCACACTCGCACAGAGAACTATCTCGGACATGGATCTTATTCAGGAACACTGGGCTAATAGCATGAACAACATTCATATATCATACATTTACAAAAATATGTCGACCATTCTGCCAATGTTAAAAGTGAAGTAGAAAAATATCATGACAATGACGCTAATATATAAATATTTTTTTTTGTATTTAACACAAGTGACAAACACTGGCGCGTAATACGTATAATAATATAATTGGATCTTTTTAATGCGTTTTGTTTTGCATTAGTGCGTTTTATTTCCGTAACGGGGCTGCACCCTAAAGTCATGTTTTTTTTTAATTACTCCCAACAACTATTAAAAGATTTTAGCTTGGAAAATAATTACGGATATAAAACCTATAATTTGCATCTAACTAGATTTTGAAACGTTTGGATTTTGTTGAGGTACCCAACTCGCCTCCTCCTTTGTAACGACAGTTTTTGCTGTAGTTGTAAGCCGTGTGGCGTGAGCTTGTTTCTCTGTCTGTCTCTCTCTCTCTTAGAAAGCAAGCCAGTTATTTTCTATTCGTCTTTCTACTTCGCATTGAACACTGTGGTGTCGCGACGTACTTTATAACTTAAAAAAAAAAAAATTACAATTACTTAAATAATTAATCGAAAGGAACTTCGTTCCATTCGGGTGTCCCTTGACACCTCTCAAGTTTTTTGTTTTAAGTTTTTCCTGCAATAAACACAATATTAGCAGGCTCTATGAAGACTGTATCTCTGGCTCTTGATGAGGCAGCTGGGATCTTATGTTTATTAAGATAAATTAGGTGCTCAATATTTCAATAGCAATAATACTACCAGAATACAATTTGTCTGTATATTTGTTACTTCTTTACATTTAAACGGCTGAATAGTTTTGTATGAAATTTGGCACACTGAAAGACAATGTCCTGGAATAGCACAGAGGATACTTTTCGTCCAAAAGTATGTTCCTTTGAGACAATTTTCTATTTTCGGCACTCCTATTACATAGTCTATCAAACAGACTTAAAAACAGATTTAATTATTCTTTTGTTCTGGTGTATTTCTGTTCTAATACAACCCTTTAAAAGTATATTTGTCCGACCAGCCCTCAAGCTAGAACAAAGTTCTCATGGTTGGTCTCAGGCCTCCTCTCTAGGAGAGGGAATGGCCCGTAATCCACCACGCGTCCCAGTGCGGGTTAGTGGATGTCACATGTCTTTGAAGACCTAATAATTGCCTCGACTCGTAAGTCGAGGCCCCAAGCTAATAAGGCACATTTCTCATGCTCCTTTGATATTACACTTCCTACATACACCCACGTCTGCGTCCCTTGAAACAGCATTTAATATATTCAACTTCCTCAAATTCTAATTTATCTCTCATAATTATGTCAAAAAAGCTGCCTCGGAAATCCGCGACTCCCTAAGGCCAAAAGAGATAATCACTCAAAAAAAACCAACTCCAATTTTTGTCGCGAAATCCTTAATAAAATCGAGTATCTCATAAGCCTCGTATGTCGAGATTAGGCCTACGTATTTGGCCAGGGAATTAAACCACAATATATTTTGGCCTCAGCCTCCCGAAAGAAGAAAGCTCAGCGATTTCTTTCATTATTTGACTTTGCACTTAACTTTCAGCAATTTGAACAAAAAATCATACTAAGCGAACGTTGAATAGAGACTTAAAGTCGGTCAACTGGATATTGGGGTTATGTTGCCTTTCGCCAACGTTTTAGTGATGGGGATAAGGAAATTGGAATGGCTGACTTGAAGCGCCAAGGCATTGTGGTAGAGCGACTGGCTGCTCAGCTTCGTGTCGTGGGTTCGATTCCCGCTCAGAACAAAATATTTGTATGCCCTACAGGTTGGTGTTCCTGGTCTGGATGTCCTACGATACAAGAGTCATTTCTAGTCAAACCCTAAATCATTTTATTTCACACAGGTCTACATGGCCATTTATAAAAAGCCAGAAGTTAGTGCACGGTACAAACTGATTGTTTCATATGGAGAAGAACCGGCAAGAAACTCCATGGTTACTCTTTTAAAAAAATTATTCGTCTTGCAATAGTTCCACATTACAATATTAGTAGGTATGAGAGGATAGTGGAGACCGGTAGTATAGGAAAACTTTTTTTTTGTTATAAATATAGCGGTATTATTATATTGCGTTAGTATATCTCAGAACCCTGGGGACCTGGACCTTTGGAAGGCGTATGAAGAGTAGAATAAAAAAATAAATAAAATAAAATGTGGTACCGATTATCAATGTACGCGCTATGCTAGTGCACCCAAGTGCAAGTCCCGGTTCGTCATCATCATTTTAGTCGAAAGACGTCCACTGTTTGACATAGGCCTCCCCCAAGCGTCTCCACATCGACCGATCCTGTGCGTCTCACAACCACCGCATTTCCGCGACTCTCACCAGGTCGTCGGTCCACCTTGTGGAAGGCCTTCCAACACTGCGTTTTCCGGTGCGCGGTCGCCACTCTAGAACCTTTCGGCCCCATCGACCATCCGTTCAAAATATTGCGACATATGGAAAACTAAGATATAAGGCTATGGTTTTCGGAGTCTTAAGTGGACCGACTTTTAGGAACTATGTTAAGACTCTTATCATTATATACAATGTTGCACACCTTAACTTAACGTAGGACAAACATTTTTAAAATAAGGCAGGCGTTCCTTAAATCAAAACATTTTAGGAAACCAAGTGAAATTGAGACAATGGTGAAACATAGACTCTTTTTTTATTCTTGATAGGTTCGTGCTTGACCACTATCTCACCTGATGGAAAACGACGATGTGGTCGACGATGGAACGCGCTTACCTAGAAGTAGGTAGTAAATAGTATTCACTCTTCCAAGCGCGCCTCAAGGAGATGGCAGCAACCGTAGGGGCCCAGCAGGGTCGAAGCCTACTGAGGCCAAGGGTCTGATTCTGAAAGGAAGACTCGGCCCTGGTACGAAAGGCAATGAAAGAACAGGGTTTTTAGTCAGTAAAAGTCTGACACTATCTCGCGATCCGCCCAAGAGCGGGGGATGTCATAATATAATTTTCCCGCCGAAAAAAAAAAGTATTCACTCTTGACTTAAAGATTCCCGGGTTGTAGCCATCAGGAAAAGGACTCTAGAATTTTTCAGGACAAACTTTGCAAAACACTAACCTAGTTTGTTTCTGACCTCTCTACTTCATTAATTATAAAATCAGTAATAAAATAACTTCAACGTCATTCGTTAATGAATTACTCAAGTGAATAACTTGAGGAGAATGTTACAACGCTGAATTAAGTTATGTAAATGTAAACTCGTTATGAATTACCTTCATAACAATGTTTCAGCACTTACGTTCTACATCCCGTGGTTTTAAAGTCCCTCTTATTTTCTTGTAAAAGTTTTTTAGAATCAAAATAAGCAGGGCTTTATTTTGAAATATCGTGTGAGAACTGCTTGAAACCTAAGTGTTGAAACTCTAGAAGTAAGGCGTTATCATATCGATCTCAAAAAAAAACCGGTCATGTGCGAGTTAGACTCGCGCACATTTAGGGTTTAGGGTTACGTAGAAACTTACCTATGAAAACAGTTCAATTCCCAAATTGAGTTACGAACATTTTTCAGAATAGCATTTTTTTTTTGTGACGTAACTACTAATTTACAGTTTTCAGATAAGAGACCTTGCTTCATTGCACCAAATTTTAGAACTCTAGGTCAACGGGAAGTACCCTACAAATTTGGATTCCCTTGAGAGTGTTGAATTGAAATACACATTTTTATGCTACATAAACAGCCGTATCTTTATTATCAGTAGGGCCGAAGCCTAATGGGGCCATGGGTTGGAAAACCCGGGGTCCTAGAACGCAACGCAAAAAAAGAACATAGGAATGGGTTTTAGTCAGTATAAGTCTGAAACGCCTCCCACTCCGCCCTAGAGCGAGAGAAGTCGTTTGATGATTTACCACCTTAAAAAAAACATACTTCACTAAATGAGCTTCTAAACTGGTAGCCAGACATTTTGTAACAACATACATATTCTCAAAACACATGATGAGCACAAATCTAAATAAATGACATCAAAAAACACTGAAAGAGTGAGAGACGAAAACATCATACCACTTACCTTATTAAACGTCGAACAAAAAACTTGATTAGCATAATAGTGCCGCGCCATATATATGCAGATGCACTAAACCAATTATGCAGCTGACGGTAATTCCCACTGCTGGGCAACGGGAATTGGATTTACGTCGCTCTAAGGATACGAGCGATTCGTTTAAAGAAATTACGTTTTTTTTAATGAAGCTTTGACTAGTGAGGTTCTGATTGGATTTTATATTGTTAAATACCTATGTTAAATTGGAAAAGACACTCATTTTTCCTCAGCCGTACACTCCTAGTGAAGTAGTCGTGATTATGGGTCGTCTGGTAGATTGGTTGCGACTTTTGCGAGACTTCTCTATCTGTCTGTCTGTCAGTTATGGGTGGCAATGCGTGTACATTCAATGAAGAAACACTTCGAAAGTGATTTAATGAAGACCTCATTAAATCATCTTCATCTGGTAGGTAGTACTTGGCCTTCAACTCTTCTCTGTTCCACTAAACATTCCTAAGAGCTTTAATTATGGCTTGTAAAATAAAATTGCGAATAGAAAATGATTTAATCTAATTTGCCCATTAAGTCCCATTGCTGGGTGAAGGCTTTCCTCTGCCTTTTCCACACACGTCTGTCTTCTACCATTGCGGGCCAGTCACTCCTAAAAATTATGGACTTGTGTATTCTCTCTATACTCACGTTTGGAACACAATGTGGAATGCCCGGAGGACACTGTGGAGCACACGGTGGAGGTGTGCCCCGCTTGGGCAGAGTAACGCCGTGTCCTCGTGGGGGCGATCGGCGGCGGCGATCTCTCGCACCGGGCCTTGGTACAGGCCATGGTCCGGAGTGAGGAGGAGTGGCAGGCGGTCGCCTCCTTCTGCGAATTAGTAATTCTAGCAAAGGAGGCGGCTGATCGCGTGAGGCAACGGTCCTCACGTCCTAGTCGCCACCGGGATTCAGATCCCGATTTCCGGCCACCGTAGGCGCAGGCTTGCGGACGGCGAGCAAAGAGTGGCTCACCGTCCGACCGTCCAGTAACCGTCCGGACCGAGCCCAAGTCGTCGACGGCGCGTATTATTCCACGCGCGCCTCTGGGTGATGTCAGCAAATCGTAGGGGCTCAGCAGGGTCGAAGCCTACTGGGGCCATGGGTAGTGTGAATACGAAACCCGGGGCCCTGGGACGAAGGCAACGAAGGAACAGGAGTGGGTTTTTAGTCAGTAAAAGTCTGACACTATCTCCCGCTCCGCCCAAGAGCCCAATTTCAACTCGATGCTTCCACGCGTTTTTGAGGTAATGGGTCTTGACAGACAGACAGACAGATTGACGGACAAAAAAGTGATCCTATACGGGTTCCGGTTTTTCATTTTGAGGTACGGAACCCTAAAAAACACTTACAGCATCTGCTTTGAACGATTCAATTTAAAATATTCTATTTTACAAAGCACGGGCAATTATAAAACGTCAAAAGCTAATGCACACTTCCGATTGGTTATTACATATTATGGAGGAGAACGGGCAGGAAACTCCACGGGTACTTTATTAAATATATCAATTTTTACGTCGCAAACAATAATAAACTTGAGTAAAGTAGACAATATTATAGTAGACACTGTTATCTCCCTGAGTGAAGTTAAACTAAAGAAGCATATTTAAAAACATAAAACTTACTTTAAAGAGCACTTAGCAAGAAAAACAGTAGGGTTAAAGTAACTAATTTTACTTACAAGCTTTTCTAAGAAGTTCGTAACATTTATGTTACAACTAACTAGGTTTTGTCCGCAGATTCACCTGCATACATAAAATATAGCCTATGTAACTCAGGAATAAAGCAACTTTCTATCGGTGATCGAAAATTTTAGCAATCGGACCGGAACTTTAAGAGATTACCTCCTACAAACAAACAAAAAAACAAACTTTACCTTTTAATAATGTCCGGACCGAGCCCAAGTCGTCGATGGCGCGTATTGTTCCACGCGCGCCTCAAGGAGATGTCAGCAAACAGTAAGGGCCCAGTAGGGTCGAAGCCTACTGGGGCCATAGGTTCGCTCCTGAAAGGAAAACCCGGCCCTGGTAGGAAAGGCAACGAAGGAACTAAGAGTGGGCTTTGATCAGTAAAAGTCTGACACGCCTTCCCGCCCCGCCCAAGGGCGGGAGATGTCATTGGATTTCCACCCAAAAAAAATATTATAGTATTATAATATGCTCTTTAAAATATTAGTGTAGATTTTTGTCAGCTACTTCATTCATATGGAAATTAATATTATTTTCTCCCCATTATAAATTACCAGCTGCTGCCAGCGACTTCACCCGTTTTAAAGTAAGAAATAATCAAAAGGAAACAAAGGAACTTCCGAATATATATAATAATAGTTAATTATTTTTTTGAGGGTGAATCCTGAACTACCTTTGTGTCTTTCATAAAAATCCTTTCAGCCGTTCGAGCGTGAAGAAATTACGTAACTCACAAACTTTCGCCTCAATAATATTATTGTGATAACCTTTATGCTATTCTGATGTCCATGCAGCCCTCTCCTAGAGAGAGGAGGCCTGAGCCCCAGTAATAGGAACATTAACAAGGCTGATTATGCTATATTATGCTATGCCATGTAGAAAAATACTATAATAATATTTCATCAAAATACATTCACCACTTGAGTAGGCAGGAATAATAAACATACACACGCACACACACGCACATATTACTCGTTAAAAAATAAAAGACCCGTTTTGACATTTAAGAAAAACCCTAGAATGTAACTTGGAACTGAAACAAACAATAAAATAATAGTTAGGGGTCCGGTATGGTAGTAGCTATTTCAGTTGTAGCCACACCACACCGGACAAGCCACTAGATAGTAAGAAATACAAATGTCAAAACGGGCACTTTATTTTAGCTATTTTCCTTATTATTAGCTATTAGTCCTATGCATCTTGCATCCATCGGGCTCCCGCGACCCTCACCAGGTCATCGTTCCACCTTGTGGGAGTCTTTCCAACACTGCATCTTCCGGTACGTGTTCAGCACTCCAGAACATTATGGCCCCATCAACAATCTGTTCATTAGTATGATTTATTGAATGACGCCACTCCACTAGAATGGCGTAAAATGAAAGATACCAACACTGAACATTGGATGCATATCGAATTTTGTTTTATTATCGTGTACTATATAATAGGTGCAATGCCTACTCTTTTCAAAGATAAATTTCTGCAATTTGAAGTGGATCATGTCAACGCATCGCTTATCGTTGAAAAACCCTTTCAAAAAGACTTTCAACTTACAGACAGAACAAATGCCAAGAGTCTTTACATACCACATTTTAAACTGAAAAAAATACAGTCTTTTAAAAGACAATTTGCAGCTCTCGTAGACTCAGCACGTGCCCATAAAGGATCGTGTCAGACAAAGCTATGCTACGCGGAGCAAGCACGCGATCCACGATATTTATGAACGAGCCACTTTTTCCGGTACACTATTTTAATGCATGTCTTGTAAGTTTATGGGCCCTCTTTTTTAATATATGGGTATTTTTGTAGTTGTTTCACGTGCCAAAAAGAAGTTGCCTTTTATAGTAATTTAAGCTTATGGAGTGGACTATGAATACAGTGCAAAAAATCGCACCATCGTGCCGTTTGTTGCTTGCTATAATTTTTTTTTTGGTTGTCTGTATAGTTAGCGTATGTGGATATTATTATTACTTAATTGCGCGTTTTTACGTAAAATCACCAAAAAAAAAACTTTATCTGGATTTTTCAAAGAAAAATTGAAGATGTAGAGACTAAAATTTTCGGCCGAATAAATTTCGTACACGCGTGTTTACAAAACGACAATTAAGGAGTTTTTCAAGGTCACTCAAGCTGTACAGACGTATGCAAAATCGGTGATCGAGAGATTGTAGTGGAATTCCCTGCCAGAGTCTGTTTTTCCTGATAGCTACAACTTGGCGATCTTTAAGTCAAGAGCGAATAGGTTACTTTTAGGCAAGCGAGCTCCATCGTCGATCACATAGTCGCTTTCCATCAGGAGAGATAGACGTGAAACGCGAGCCTGTAAACAAAATCGTGTAGGTTTGTTCTGACTCAAAAAAGATTAAAGTATACGCAGCTGAAGACTCAAGCAATTTGTGCCCACAATAAGCAATTTTGTAAGAGACCTTTACAAAAGAATTTTGATAAAACAATTCCTGTCTGACATAATATCCTGTAATCCTTTGAATAGTGAACGAAACTTATTACATTTTTTTTTCTGTTTATTATTTTGTTTCATTAATAAGACGTTCTGACGGATTTCTTGAACATTTACCGTCACGAAAATTTTAATTAAGGACATAATTTAGGCTTCCATCATAGGCTGTATTTCATTTAAAAAGAAAACACGGGATACAAAAGCTTATTAAATACGAGGTGTTAGAAAATATTTTCAATTAGTCGCAGAAATTTCTTAAATCTAAAAATACCTAATTAAGTTTAAATTAAATATTTTTGTGAATTATATTTTCTCTTAAACATTAGGTATGATTTGATTTCATTTTCTTTGAAATTGTGCTCCAGGCTTTTTTAGGGTTCAGTATCCAAGGGGTTAAACGGGATACTATAGCTATCACTCCGCTGTCCGTCTGTCTGTCACCATGCTGTATCTCGTGAACCATGATAGCTGGACAGTTGAAATTTTTACAGTCGTTGTATTTCTATTGTTGCTATAACAACAAATAATAAAAACAGAATCAATGAAATCTTTAAGTGGAGCTCCCATACAACAAACGTAATTTTCGACAGGCCTGTTGGTCTAGTGGTAATGGCCCTGACTGCTATGCCGGAGGTCGTGGGTTCGATTCCCACCCAGGACAAATGTTTGTGTGATTAGCACGATCATTTGTTCTGTGTCTGGGTGTAATTTATCTATAATATGTATGTTTTTAGAAATATATATGTATGTTTATCATTTGTCTAGTACTCATAACACAAGCTCTGCTTAGCTTGAGACTAGACGGCGTTGTGTGATAGTTGTGGAATATTATTATTAAAAAAAAAAATAAAAAAATTGCTGGTTGTTTTTGCTACGGTAGGTACACGCACTTGGCTGATTTTTTACCGTTTTGTTCTATTTTTTGAGAGCAGAGGTATCTTAGTGGTATCGGCCCTGACTTACGAAATTCGAAGACATGTACCCCTGTAGTTTCTTAACCCTAATTACCCATACACATAAAAAGTTTCGAAAACACATTCAGTGTGCGTTCAGCTAAGGAGTGGATTTTTTTGTTTTTCCAGATAGCTACAATCTGGGAGTATTTAAGTCAAGAGTGAACAGCTTGCTTCTAGGCAAGCGATGGAGCACGCTTGCCTAGAAGCAAACTGTTCACTCTTGACTTGTCAGCCACATCATCGTTAAGACTGCCCTTTGTTACACTACCTTTATTAATTTTATCATATTGGTTCGATGAAATTTCAGTCTCTTCCAGAACTTTCTCCCAGACTTTCATAGTATGTGACATTATGTATGGTATGTATATTTTGTATGGTTTGTAATAAAGAGAATATTTTTTTATGTATCTAACCATCAAATAAAATACTGCTTAAACGCGAATCTATCAAAAATAATTTTTAAAAAACAGTAGCTGTCATACACAAAAATTACTACTAAAAACTTTAGTACGAATTCGTATACTGCAACCGTACCGATATAAAAAGTAAAGCAAAAATTGGATCGAAAAGAATTTTTGTCTCGTTTTTGATCGGACCGATTTTACTCCGAGTTGTTTGATCAGCCTCGCAGGGCTCTGTGAAGTGTTACCTGTAAAATTTCACTACACGAATATTCCGTGAAACTGCTGTAGCGTGAGATTTGATTTGTGCAACTAGTGCGCTAGTAGCAAAATATGTAATCTTGTCAAGTTAAAAAAAGGCCCTTGATAAAAACAAAATCAATATTTTGTTTTTATCACGGGCCTTTTTAGGATTCCGTACCTCAAAAGGCAAAAACGGGACCCTTATAGGATCACGCTGTTGTCCATCCGTATGTCTGTCTGAAAAGACCCTTTATCTCAAGAACGCGTGGAGGTATTGGGTTAAAAACAAAACCATATACTCAGATCTGTCATCCTTTGAAGCTATGAAAAAATCAAACTTCTAGGTTAACGAAAAAAAAGATACGTCCGTTTATATAGCAAAAAACGTATATTTCGACACCTAGAATCCTGAAATTTGGTATAAAGCAAGGTCTTTTAGCACAATTAAAGAAATAAATCTGAAAACAGTAAATTAATTATTACGTCACAAAAACAAATCATTTTTTGTGATTTGTAAAAATCTTCAAGAATTGAACTATTTACATAAAAAAGTTTGTACGGAACCCTCAGTGCACGAGTCCGACTCGCACTTGGCCAGTTTTTTAGGCTCAGTTGTAACGGCCCTAATTTACAAGTATTAAGTTGCAGGTACAAACTCAGCCAGGCACATTACTTTTTGTAATTTATTTCATCATCACTGCTCTCATTAATATGTCCTAAAAAGAGGAAAGGACCCAATATTGAGCCTTGTGGTATACACTTATTTCCATTAAGTAGACGTTTTCGAAGAAGCAAACGCACTGGAGGTATGTTTTAATTTGTATCTTGTTTGACAATAAATCACTAGTTGGTTGACAGTTGACACTTGACAGTAGTGCAAGTAGGATTGTCATCATCATCATAAATGACGTCCACTGTTGGACATAGGCCTCCCCCAAGCGATCACACGCCACAAGGACCGATCTTGTGCGTCTCTCATTCACCGCATTGTATTATTTATTTATTTATTTAGTCATATGAGAACCAACAGCTATAACAAAAGAATAACAATAGTATAAGAAACATTGAGCCAATTACAGGTTCTCTCGGGTAGAAACAGGGTTATTGTCATACGAAAATTATTTTTTAATATTTAAATGTTGGAGATACAACAACAAGTTTACATTAGCGGAGGGATAGAGAAAGCAAGGTTAAAATTGAATACTCTTCTGTGTTGAATACTCTTGGTATCTTGGTACCAAAAGTGAGAGTCTTGAGGTGAAAACTCCAATATTAAACGTTGTTAGAAGATAGACTTTGGAAACTTATATAATAATACAAAATTGCTCTTGATAATTATAAATTTTAATATCTGTTTCAAAACTAACCTGAGTAAATCACAAAACTTTGAGCCAGGTTAATTAATCTGTTTTATAATCAAAAAGTTTTCACCTAGGTACCTATATCCATTAAATTCATGCGGAATTGAATGCGACGCGTTGCGAATGAAATTTCGATTTAAGAGGGCTCATACCGGGCCGTCTATCGTCAACCTCAGCGTGGCTTAAAAGCTTGTAGTTTAATCCAACGCTATGTTGATGAAGAGGCAACGTAAAAAAAGGAACATAACGCCTGAAAACTCTGTTGGCATTCGGTAATTCCATCATTTACTCAAATATTTCACAAAAAAAAAACAGAAAATGTTTGCATTAAAACCTTAATTTCTTTTGGGAAAGGTTTTTTGGTAAGTCATGTTTCGTCGTTCAAAATTTATATCTATAATATAAAAATGAATCGCAAAATGTGTTGGTAAGCGCATAACTCAACAACGCCTGGACCAATTTGGCCAATTCTTTTTTAAAATGTTCGTTGAAGTTCAAGGATGGGTTTTACGGCGAGAAAAATTCCAATAGAGTAGGGTAGAGTAGGGTAGAGTAGGGTAGAGTAGGGTAGAGTAGGGTAGAGTAGGGTAGAGTAGGGTAGAGTAGGGTAGAGTAGAGTAGAGTAGGGTAGAGTAGAGTAGAGTAGGGTAGAGTAGGGTAGAGTAGGGTAGAGTAGGGTAGAGTAGGGTAGAGTAGGGTAGAGTAGGGTAGAGTAGGGTAGAGTAGGGTAGAGTAGGGTAGAGTAGGGTAGAGTAGGGTAGAGTAGGGTAGAGTAGGGTAGAGTAGGGTAGAGTAGGGTAGAGTAGGGTAGAGTAGGGTAGAGTAGGGTAGAGTAGGGTAGAGTAGGGTAGAGTAGGGTAGAGTAGGGTAGAGTAGGGTAGAGTAGGGTAGAGTAGGGTAGAGTAGGGTAGAGTAGGGTAGAGTAGGGTAGAGTAGGGTAGAGTAGGGTAGAGTAGGGTAGAGTAGGGTAGAGTAGGGTAGAGTAGGGTAGAGTGGGTAGAGTAGGGTAGAGTAGAGTAGAGTAGGGTAGAGTAGGGTAGAGTAGGGTAGAGTGGGTAGAGTAGGGTAGAGTAGGATAGAGTAGTCAGTTGACGGGAGCGAAGCTGCGGGCAAAAGCTAGTTTTAAATATAAATAATTGAATATATTTAGAAGGGCCAAAGTTCACGCAAAATAGCAGATTTTCCGAGATCTTTACTGGATTTGTTTTACACTAATTTGTGTTTTATATTAGTTAGTAGTTTTATATTTTGAAAACCTAGATATTTTGTGGATATTGTATAATCCACAAGATATCTAGGTTTTCAAAATATCTAGAGAAAGAAGTGTAATAACGTTGTAATCACACATGGAAATGTACCTATCTCGGGTTAGCCACTTTGAATCGGAAACCGAGAATTGGGTCAAAAATAACTTACCAGCATTGATGACAAACACCGGGATAGGTGACACTAAATAAACGCTTGTAATAAGAAGCCTACTAAAAATGATAAAGTCATTATAATAAGTAATTTACCGCATCCTCAACTTTAATAGAACGTCACTAATGGTTTAGTGGACACATTAGTAGGCTGGAACTTTGTTGTAATGGTCCATTACACGTTTTAGATAGCTTTGTGTTGACGAAATAAAATCATGCTACAATGGACGATTTCAACCAACACCGTTAATGTTCAGACTACAAGAAACTAATGTAAAATAAAATGTAGTAACAAGGAAGAATGGTTGTGACATTGTACTATTAATAGAAAGATTTTTTAGTTTTATTTTGTGTAGAAAGCTTTTCTGCGTTCGACAAACTTTTTCATTATAATATGAAGTAGTTTTTCTCTTCATAAAAAACTCTTTTACATAGACCCGATACACGACTTTTCAATATTTTATCTGCACTACATTTTCCCTGACTTTTATATACAGACAGGTGCAACTGTGATTGTATTGAAAGTCTCCAAGGAGTATTTATTTGTTTTTCCCTTCTTTTAGAGTCCATGGTAAACCTTCATACAGGATATTATTTTCAAGTGGGTCCGCATGTCCAATTTCAAAACTATGAAGGATAGCGAACATTTTGTAAACGACATAATAATAAATTCTATCCATACCGAAAAAAAATAGTGTTTGTTCAAAAATTACACCGAATATATAAAATGCGAAACACCTCATAATTTGTTCCATATTCAACATAGTTTTAAATCTTTAAAGTCACATTATCTTGCACATACCGTTTAACTCGTTCATCATAATCATCATCATATTTTCAGCTAAAAGACGTCCACTGTCGGAGATAAGTCTCCCCGGTCTTGTGGGTTTCGCATTCATAGGATCCCCGCGACCCTCGCCAGGTTATCAGTCCACTTTGTGGGAGACTTACTAACGTTGCGTCTTCCGGTACGCGGTCGCCATTCCAGCACCCCTAGCCAAGTCGATAACCTGCAATCGTTAACGCTAGTCGAAAACTAATCAAATGTATGGGAATGACATCATCTCAATGGTAAGTCACGTGCTCAGAACAGTAGCATAATTTAGCATAGCATAGTCGGCCTTATAATATTCCCACTGTCAGGACTCAGGCCTGCTCTCCTCTCCGGAGAGGGAACAAACGAACAGAAAATTCGTAGCCAAGTTGATATCGTTCAAAATGATAGAATTAATCGTTATCATTTCTACAATGTTCAACGCTACATTCTTTGTTATTGTAGAACGACATTGTAGAACGACCGGCCGACTCAGGCACGTGAACATGACTACCAACTTATCGTTTTCTACAATTGCTGACACCGAGGCGTTACCGATTGGAAAACGGAATTCGACACGAAACGGTTGTAACTTGGCTAGGGGGGCAAAACCTTTCAGCCCGATCGACCATCTGTTCTGCGAGTAATGTGCCCTGCCCACTGTTAATTAAACATAATTCAGACGCGATGTTTCAAAATTCAAAATGTTTTCATTTCACATAGGCCTACACAGGCACTTATAAAACGTTTGAAGCTAGTGCACGGTTTCAAAAGGCCGATTCTTAAGGAGAAGAACCGGTACGAAACTCCATGGTTACTTTTTTTTTTAAAGTTTAAAAAATTAAGTAATAGTACGTTTTAAAAATATATCCATTTATCCAACATCATTAGGTATACCTCTTAATCTTGCCAGCGCCCTTTATCTGTGCCAAAAGTTGGTGCATTCCTAAAGCAGTCTTAGTTTAAAAAGCAAGGGGTGGCCGCATCGTGGTATCGCCGCGTCGTTTGTCCCGTCGCCGGATGCCTGGGAGCTCCGGCTTCTCAACTATTTTCAAACTGTGGCTTCACTTTCGTAGGTGCATTGTATATGCTAAAGTAGCGATGGTTGTACAACCGTTTTGTTTGTGGAAAATACTGGAAGTTAGATGACTGAAAACCTATCCTTGCCTTAATCTCTTTCGTTTCTGTTTTCTGAAACCAATGCTCGATTTGTTATGACCTTTTAAGCTATTGCATAGCTTCTATCGCGGGCCTTGAGCGCGGGGACCGAATCCAGAAATTCCGTAACGAAAAAACCTCACGCTCCCCACTCCGACGGGCACGGAGGTGTGGCTTGAAGGCCGTGCATTGTCTAACGTCGTTTCTTTTCGGCAGTCTTCGACACGGTGTTTGTGTGCGTGCAACTAGACGTATTGTACGACTCTACGAAGCTCGGTCTAACTTGAATTAATATCAAAGAAAAAGAAATACTGCATAAATAAAATAAATAAATAATTATAATTGCAGAAGTTGATACAAAATGCTATGCAATAGCTTTATCGCGGCAGTCCCCGAGTGCCACACGTCTTTTTTTTTTCGAATTGAGAATTCAAATGATTTTTTCCATTCTAGAGTAGAGCGAGAGGGTGTGTCAGACTTCTACTAACTAATTCCCAACTATCTATTCTGTTCTGTTCCTTCAACTGACTTTTGCGTTCTAGGGCCACGGTAACTCACCTGTTTTGACCTGCAAGCTGGTTATCCTGGTTATAATAGTAAATCTATTAATTAATTAATAATTTGTGATATTACTCATGTACCAAAATAAAAGCTATCAAGATCGAGCGACTGTACATTTTAACGATGGCAAAAGTATTTATATTAACTTCGCACGACACCGTTCAACGGGTTTGAACGGTCATCATACGCGGTTATAACCCATTTTCTCACTGGTTTGACAACGTGCTATGCACGGAGCGTATCGGCACCGGAAAAATATAAAGCTAATGTCAGTAATGGAATGGTCTAATGGTCAGTTTATACATTTCAATACCAATTAGCACAGTTTTTGTATTTGTTTGCGTCATCGATCCACCCCAGCTCCTCCAGGAAGGTCAGCAGTGCCTTGGTGTTGGCCGTCACTTTTCGCAGCTGAGGTTTAGTCAGTCGCAGGGCCTGTTTCATAAAGCGACCATCAAATGGAGGGAAGTGCCTCCTTGGCCTGCCTGCACTCACTATGGTCTTCCCATAGTCTGTGATGGAGCTCTCTAGTTTGTTTCCTTACCAGATTGCGTAGGTATCCAAAGAGGAGCGGCACAATGGGCTCAGGTCCCATTGCTGCCATATTCGATCTCCTTCTGGCGAGTTCGTCCGCTGCATCGTTGCATTAATTAGCACGGTTATAGATTATTATCATGGTAAAGTGTAGTGGGCTGCATAACTATAGTTGAGACTTTGTCATGCTCACTCAAATGTCTCACTGACGGCAGCAGATTGGATCATTCGGTTCCCTTCAAAACGGTTGAGCTGAGTAGTGCTGATATACCTACACATCATGTCCATGAACGGGCGCTGTCAGTTGAGACTGGTCATCTCTTAGCTGCCAGTGACTTATCTTAACTTCTATATTTAATTTTAGTTTTTTCTTTTACTTTATTTAAATTTTGACTAGCCTGTTGGCTTAGTGGTTAGTGGCCCTGACTACCATGCCAGTGGTCGTGGGTTTGATTCCCACCCAGGGCAAAATTAAATGTTTATGTGATGAGCACGATCATTTGTTCTGTGTCTGGGTGTAATATATCTATAATATGTATGTATTTAGAAATATATAAGTATGTTTATCGGTTGTCTAGTACTCATAACCCAAGCTCTGCTTAGCTTGAGACTAGATGGCGTTGCGTGATAGTTGTGGAATATATTACGAGTATTAATTATAGTTCTTACATAATAGTAGCAGATCAATGACGCATATGATATCATGATATCGCGTATGATAGCATGACGAGTGACAGGGCAGAATGGAAGAAAAAAACATGTTGCGCCGACCCCAAATAACACGGGACAAGGGAAGGAAGATGATGATGACATAATAGTAGCAGAAAGAAGCATGTAACCGAGATACTTGATTATAAGTAGAAGTAGTAAGTAGTAAGAAGAGTATGCAAAAAACTCCATGGTTTTTTGCATACTCTCCATAGAAATCTACGCTTTGGAGTGCGAAATCAGTATAATTTATTTAACTGACTTTTTAGTACAAAAATGCCTGTAAATGGTTTATTTGAATTAAATACTTTGAATTTTGAATATAACAACTGCCCCAGACGACGTTCCTAGAAGTGAAGAATGAGTGGGACGACTTGCTTTTATCAAGCAATCTGTAAGCAACCAGTTGTTATTACATAAAACAGTCCACGAAGTCTGCCCAAGGCATTTCTCGCCAACTATAGCGTAGAGCTAAACGGTTCCGTCGCAACACTTGTTCAAACTTCGCTTATAATTTATGAGAATCAACTTCAGCAGCTACGATTTTAACATTCATTTTGATTAAAATTAAGTATCCGATAAGTTACACAAGTATCCCTTAGGAACTGATCGTGGAAATTAACTACTTATTAAGTATCGTTATTCGTGAAGACCTTTTCAAAGCTTTTATTAATTTTATCGAGTTTTAATCATTGCTATTTTTATTACCCGACTGCAAAAAGGGTTATGTTTTTCGCCCGTATCTTTTATGTATATATGTATGAATGTATGTATGTATGTATGTATGTACGAGTATGTATGTGCGCCTCACCATCAATGATTGCAGCACTGCTTACCATCACGTGGGGTCGCAATCAAGCACTGGTTCATATTAATTTAAAAAAAAAGTTAATTTATAAAAGCCATTACCAACTCAATTTTCAGAAACTACAAAATGACAGTTACAGAAATATGAGTACCTACATCTATAATTTGCACTAAAAACCTACATGTTTCCTTTACAGTAACATTTGACGTTACATAATATATATACCTAATCAAACGTACGTACTTCCACAGTATTCAAATACTGAATATTGAAAATGTAATATCAATTAGATATTAGTCGAGTTCCTATTGCGACTTGGTTTTAGATAGAGCGGAGAGCGAATTTGCTAAAGTTTCTTGTAAATATTTTGAATCGGTATATCTTTATGGCGTTCAAACAAAAGTGTTGATTTTCGCACTCTTTAGCAATTTCACAGCAATAATAATAATAATGTAATAATAATATTACACAACTATCACACAACACCGTCTAGTCCCAACAGAAGAATTAATCGTGCTCATCACACAAACATTTGTCCTGGGTGGGAATCCAACCCACGATCTCCGGCATAGCAGTCAGGCTTTAGACAGTCAGTGGTTAGTATTACTAGACCAACAGGCCATTCAAGCAATATAAGATATCCTTTGCTCGTCGTCCGCAAATGGGCGTCCACAGTTCGGTAAGGATCAAGTCCAAGCCGACAGCGCGTTGTATTCCACGTGCGCCGAAAAGAAATGTCAGTAAAATGGACAGGGCATAGTAAGGGTGATGGTTGCTTGTGCTGCGAGTTATTTGAAAGAGTTACTGTTGGACTGCTGACTGAAGGGTAACTGAAAAACACAGGTGGATTATAATCAATAAAAAATTGACACGGGATCGCTCCACCCAGAGCTCAGAGAAGTTAGAAAAAAGCTGGAAAAGTGGGTTGAACTATTTACATAGGTAAGTTTGTAACTTACCTATGTAAATAGTTCAATTCCCGAATTCCCGAGTCTCGAAGATTTTTAATCAACAATTGCTATTTATCCTGGAGTTCCATCATCCGCTCGCAGTCCGACCGACTCCCATGTATCGTTTGACGATTCGAGCCAGCATAGTACAGTGGCGCACAGATGCACACTTCATCTTTTACATAACAATTTTCGTATTCCCTTTGCACGGTACGTGCAGCCGTGTTTCGATCGGTACAGATGGTGACAGAAATGATTTCATTTCTTATTCGTTTTGAGTGTCTCTGCATTTATATTATATTTGCCTTGAATTATTGTATGTGTGGAGTTATGTGATTGGTTTAAACCTGGTGTTGAGATTTTTTTAAAGATGTGCTTCATTTATAAGAATGTATATATGTATACACATAGATACATTATATTATGTAAGTTTATATTATGTGGACTAGGCTAATCTAGTATTTATATTATGTGGACTAGGCTAATCTAGTCCACTATACAGACCTGTTGGACCTAGTGGTTAGTGGCTCTAACTGCTATGCCAGAGGGCGTTAGTTCGATTCCCACCCAGAACGAATGTTTGTGTGATAAGCATGATCATTTGTTCTGTGTCTGGGTGTAATATTCTATTTAGAAATATATAAGTATGTTTATCAGTTGCCTACTCATAACACAAACTCTGCTTAGCTTGGGACTAGATAGCGTTGTATCTTCGAATGTTTGGTCGACTTTTAGGGTATTCCAAAATCATTCTCATTCAGCTGTTTATGTATGAAAATTAACAGCCAAGAAATAATACTTTGTGTAAAAATAAATATAAGAATAATCAGCCTTATAATGTTCCCTCTACTGTACTCAGGTCTCCTCTCTAGTAGAGGGAATGGGTCGTTAACCACCACACAGATTCATCGTGGACTGGTTTCGGTCACACGGCTTCGAATTTCTGCTTCTAAGACACGTCGGTTTCCTCACGATGTTTTCATTCGCCGCTTTGACAGTAGTGCTAATGAAATAAAATACACAAAGTAATGCGCCTCGCTGGGTTTGAACCTGCGACCTACAACTTGTCACTGCCACTAGGCTACCACTGCTCTGCAATGATATGCTGGTTATGAAAGGTTAGTGTAGTCAATGTTTATTTATTATTAAGGCGTAATAAGCACGCAGAAAAATTCTTAAGCGAATAGAAATATTACTGTATAATTTTTTGTAAAAATCATTCGATACGGCTGGAAATATTTGACTGAACTCATGTAATTTTAATGGCAGATGTAAATAAATGTGGTACAATTAAAAAAAATAAGGGTCTAATATCTATAACTTTAACTTGGCTGAAACTACGGAGGAGCTCAGTACAATGCTCGATGACCTTAGTAGAGCTTCCAAAAGAGTGGGTCTTAAAATGAACATGGATAAAACCAAAGTCATGGTAAATAACCATGTAGCACCCACTCCGATCAAGATCGGAGACTCTGCACTCGAAGTTGTAGACGATTACGTTTACCTGGGACAGACAATCCAGTTGGGTAGGTCTAACTTTGAGAAAGAGGACAATCGTCGAATCCGACTCGGCTGGGCAGCGTTCGGGAAGCTGCGCGGTATCTTCTCGTCCAATATACCACAGTGTCTCAAGACGAAAGTCTATGACCAGTGCGTGTTGCCAGTGATGACATATGGCTCTGAAACATGGTCGCTTACAATGGGCCTCATCAGAAGGCTTACAGTCACCCAAAGAGCAATGGAAAGGGCTATGCTCGGAGTTTCCTTGCGTGATCGCATAACGAATGAAGATATCCGCAGGAGAACCAAGGTCGTCGACATAGCCCGAAGAATCGCCAAACTTAAGTAGCAGTGGGCAGGGCACATTGCTCGTAGAACGGATGGCCGATGGGGCCGAAAGGTTCTAGAGTGGCGACCGCGCACCGGAAGACGCAGCGTTGGAAGGCCTCCTACAAGGTGGACCGACGACCTGGTGAGGGTCGCGGGAGTGCGGTGGATGCGAGAAGCACAGGATCGGTCATTGTGGCGACGCTTGGGGGAGGCCTATGTCCAGCAGTGGACGTCTTTCGGCTGAAATGATGATGATGATGATGATGATCTATAACTTTATTGATTTTCGTACTTAAACGATTGAAAAGCCATTTTCTAAAAAAGAAAATTTTACGTAATCTGGCTAATTGCCTATCAACTTCGGATAAACCAAAATAATATTATTTCACCTTTGTTTGTCTTTCACCGAGTACATGATAAACTAACATTTATTACCGTCTAGTATCTAAGAGTAATAAAACTTATAAGTAAGAACTTAAAGTGCCTAAAGATAGATCACCTAATCGAGCTAAGTATTGATGGGCACTTGAGGCACTTATAACTTTTATAATTTGCTTGTAAGACAAATAAGATTGGAGATAATGATAGAATAAAGCAACTTTATTTAGAAAATAACAAGATTAATTACTTATAGTACATAACTTATTATGTAATAGATATATTATTAAAAAAATAAAATATATTTTTTTTATTTCAGGCAACTAATAGCACCCATAACACAATCATAAAATAGAATACACACATATAAGTAAATGATACACACATTATAGTTGCATGGACATATTGGACATCATCCATTGCAGTTTTTATCTAGGCACGTAAAAATTGTGTTAAAAATTTTATACACAGACATAGGTATTTTTTGTATATACATAGTATATATTCTTTTTTTTCGCGTCGATTTTACTTAAATCTTGTCCAAGCGATTTGTAGTCACCTGGATAGGTCTGTCATTGCTCTTGTTTAAGTCTTGTCAGGTGCAGGTGGAGCAGGAAAGGATGTGACGCATATCCTGTGAAGAGGCTCTACACGGGCAAAGTGTTTGCGATAGGTCAAGGATATCACTATGGGTCACTCCTAATTGTCTCTAATATTGTTAAATGATATCTCAGTTTTATTATTTGTTTTAAATGGGCACATAAATGTTTTTGGACTGTTTTATAAATAAGTATTGCAACATTTTCTTTTAGTTGGTTTCTGCATAGAACCTTTTTATATTTTAATGAATATTTTCTATTTCCAAGTATATGGCACCCAAGGGCTGCAGCTGAAAATCAGCGTCAGGTGGTGACCTTGTGTTACCATTTGGCATTATGCTGAGCTGAGGCCCTTTTGGCATTACTCAATGTACTATTTGTTTAATTTTAAGGTGTTTTGTTTCTTCTTTTTGTAATGCCAAATAAATGCAATTTTCTTTCTTTCCTTCTTTATATCCCATTTAGCCAGATTGCTTCTCCAGCGGCCAACCTGGGCCCACGATCGGTTTAGAGATTGGCCACTGCAGTCAGCGTCTTGATAGCTGATGTTCTGCTGGGGAGATGATGTTTGGAGGGGTGATATCTATTCGACTACAGTTCGCGTCTGTGGTCCTATATTATCATAATAAATGAAAAGAATAAAAAAAAATCTTTACCCTTAATAAAATGACAAAATATACCTTTGCTATACGGCAAAGTTGAAAGAATAACAAAAACATTGAAAAAATAATAATAACCACTGACCATAATAGTCAGCAAAGCAAAGCCAACCTACAACCAACAAACCAGGGTAAGTGCGAGTCGGACTCGCGCACTGCGGGTTCCATACAAACTTACTAAAGTAAAAGTTTTGTAAAGTATCTACAAATTTACAGTTTTCACATTTTTTCCTATACTTAAGCTATAGGACCATGTGTCATGCCAAATTTTAGGATTCTAGGACTTTAGCCTATGAATTTTGATTCCCTTGAGAGTGTCGAAATATACGTTTTTTGCAACATAAACGGCCGTATCTTTTTTTTCCTTAATTTACAAGTTTGATTTTTTCACAGCTTCAAGGGACCGCAGACATATGGTTAGTATATGATTTTAAATTCAACTCCATACCTCCACGCGTTTCCGAGATAAAAGGTCTTGATAGACAGACTGACGGACGGACAACAAAGTGATTCTATAAAGGTTCCGTATTTCCTTTTGAGGTACAGAACCCTAAAAAGACTGTACAAAAAATGACTCGAACAAAATGTTAAACCAGAATAAGTTGCAGACCAACTCGCATTTTCCATTCATTAAACTAGAAATCAGAAATAATACTTGTAACTGTTTTGAGCTCGCCAGTACGCCCGGGACTGACTTGCCAAAGAACGCCAGTCCTCCCGCTTTGACTCGCTTTCCGTATTAAATTAACTTTTGTTCTGCAGTGTACCGCGACTGCACGATTCGAACGTTCTATGTTTTTATGTAATGCTACATGTTAATGTCTGTTTGAAGGTTTTGTGGGTCCTTTTTTAGGTATCAGAACTTGGTGCAAAAATAATTGAAAATGTAGGAAACGGGGAGCGTTATTTGCGCTTACTGTTTACTGCCTCTGGCTAAAGTTTGCTTGAATTTTCTACCTGTTTCTTAATGTTTATTTAAATTCATGACAACTTTTTATTTCGTTTTCATATTCTTCTTTTGGTATTTAGATAAATTGGTCTCAGTAGACAGTAAAGTTAATTGCGGTTTTAGTGTCGTTTATTAATTCTTCAAAAGTGCAGTTGTTTGAGAACTTGGGCTACCTCATGCTGGAGTAGCATCATTGAATAACCATCATCAATCATCATCAAAATCACATTAGTTTTCACTTTGATTCCAGATTTCTGATGTGGCTGCTAGAATTATTTTAAGGGATTTTATATCTTTATATAATTATTCTTCTATTCATGTGTTTGTCACCTAACTCTTCCTAAACGGTTTACTATATGTATATTGGAATAATGGAAAGGTTTAAAAATACAATTGCAACCGGTAGGCTTTTTTTTCAGGTTGGAAAATGATCTAATGTCATCCCCCGCTTTTGGGCGGGGCGGGAGATAGTGTCAGACTTTTACTGACTAAAAACCCACTCCTGTTCCTTCTTTGCAATTTTTTCAGGGCCCCGGGTATCTCTTTCGCATCACCCATGGCCCCAGTAGGCTTCGACCCTGCTGGGCCTCTACGGTTGCTGACATCTCCATGAGGCGCGCGTGAAACACTACTCGCCGTCGACGACTTCGACTCGGTCCGGACGGTTACCTGACGATCGGACGGCGAGCTATCCATTGTTCCACGTCCGCAAGCCCGCGCCTACGGTGGCCGGAAATCGGGATTGGAATCCCAGCGGCAGGGGCACGAGGGCATCCGGATCATGGCCTGTACCGAGGCCCAGCGCGAGAGATCGCTGCCACCGATCGCCCCCACGAGAACACGGCGGTGCTCTGCCCAGGTGGGGCACACCTCTACCGTATGCTCCACCGTGTCCTCCGGGCGGCCCACACAATGGTGGCACCCGGGCGTTTCTTCCGCACGAATCCGGTGCAAGAACCTCCCGAACTTACCATGTCCGGTGAAGACCTACGTCATGCGGAAGGTAAGGACGCCGTGAGGTCTTTCCAGCCACTCCTCAAAGAGGGGACTTACCGCCATAATTATGGCGTGCCCATGCACCCGGTAGGTGGCGCAGCAATCGGGTACTCATTTTTTTTTCCTAATGAAAAGTTATCTTTTGGGCAAGACAACTTCTGTCAGGACCACTAGTAAGCAATAAAAAAACTAAGCTAACTTAAAACTCAAAAGAACAGGAAGAAACCAAGGCTTTAAAACAAGATAAATAAAAAAAGATCTCACAAGAATGAAACCCTAAACCAAACAGCCATAAAACTTACTACCCTCAGCGAACGTTAACACACTTTGACACAACCATCGGAAAAACATCGGACCCTCTAAAAACGTTATTTAAAACCAACCTATATTTCTCATACAAAATTTACCAACGGCTTAGGACATAAAGAAACCATTTTATCGGTGCACGCAGTACTTAATTTCCTTACGAATTTAGATGCCCTATAAAATTGTCGAATGTTAGGTATTTTTATTCTATTGATTTCCTTTAAGACGTGGACGTGAAGGCTAATTTGTTGTGTGAATAATTTAGGCATCTTTGAAAAGGTCGTCTTCGGGACTTTATTGCGAAACAAGACTATTTTTGAATACGTGTCTCTAACTACAACTTAGCTTTAAGAATTATTTAAACTTATTTACACTTGCACACTGCATATTGAACTTTTGTAAATTTTGTTGTTTTTTTTTTGTTTGGAATTTTTAATTAATTTACTGAATTTTTTTTTTTGAATGAATTTTTACTGTAGCTTAATCTATAATTTATTGTTTCATGCATGTGGTGTTTACCTGTTAGTGATTGTTGCGCTGAAGTTTAATTTTATATATGTGATAAGTTGTTATATTTAGTGTTTACAATCGTTGGTGAAACTAATTTAATAAATAAAAAAAATAAAAAAAATATTGGTCGCAGAACAGATGATCGATGAGGCCGAAAGGTTCTGGAGTGGCAACAGCGTAGTAGCGAAGGCCCCCATAAGTTAACCCGGCACTAGACCATCGAGAGTCATGGGAATACAATGGATGCAAGACGTACCTACAGGATCGGTCGTTGTGGCGACACTTGGCCTATGTTCAGATATGGACGTCTTTCGGCTGAAATGATCTGACCTAAGAGCTGCTATTAATTATTCTGTTGTATTTGTGATTCAACATGCATTATGCGGGTTATTTTAATTTTTATTGAAAGACAAGAGTTAGATAAAAAAACATGCAGTACAGTCAAACGGGGTAAATAGGAACAAAAGTTTGAAGGGGATCTTCGCGTTAATTAACAATTTTTCCCAGCATTTAAGTACTCCTGTTTATTCTTTAATTGTAATAAAAACGGATGCTTTTATAGAAATCAATAATGTAAATATATACCAAAGTGAAAAACCTAACCAAAGTTTTGTTTCTACTCACCCCTGCGTTCCTATTCACCCAGTTTGACGGTACTCTATGTTTTTCCAAAGCTATTTCACATTGATCAAGTTGAAGTACTACAGGATTCAAACTAGCTAGCTATATCAATAGGTAAGTATTTAGAGGAAGTAAATAGCAACTGCCTTCTTCTTTCAGTGGTAGCAGGTGCGTTATCTAAGCCTGAGGTCCAGGTTTAATACCCGAGTTGGACAAATTGTCATTTTTTCATCCGGAAATTAGAGTCTAACGATTTGAGGCCCATTGATGGCAATAAGCTTAACTGATAAAACTGTGAGTGCGTAATAACTAACACAAAGTTCATCAGATCAATTCTATCGATCCTTCAAACCTCATTTCCTCTACAAAGTTTTCTGTAACAGGGTTATGAGCCAAAAAAGCTGTACATAAACGTGATTGTCTTTCCGCACTGATTTATATCAAATCGGAGGCCGCCGATACTTGCTTGTTTATTCTATGAGTGGGCCGGAAGGGCACTCGACCGGATGTGGTTGTTGAATGGAAGGTGGTCTAAGTAAAGGAGTTTAGCAATGAGAGTATTTTTGGCTGGACTAGTTAAAAGAAATTTGGTGGTTTGGCGTTGGTGGTTACTAATGTGGATTTAGAGCAACCTGCCTCGTTGGCCTTGTGGTGGCTGTGGGCGTGGGATTTTAAGTTCGATTCCTTGGAAGGGTAAAAATATGCTTTTAGGTTACTCTATTAAGAATTACTCTCTAGTTGTCCAGAGTTTGGAAATCGATGGTGTGACAACCTGTCGATGGTGGACTTTACTGGCCAAACAGATCGTACCGGAAGACGTAGTGTTGATAGGCCTCCCACAAAGTGGACCGATGACCTGGATAGGATCGCGGGAACCCGATGGATGCAAGACGCAAAGGACCAGTCATTATGGTGACACGTGGTCTATGTCCAATAGTGGACGTCTTTCGGCTGAAATTATGATAATAATGATGAACCATGGACCTCCAGTATGATGTATACAAGTATACATCATGTAACAATAAACGCTCATACTGAACGTAATATGTTCGGATTCTAGAAGTCGGTTCAGTAGCAACGGCTTCTAGGGTACTTCCCATTTACGCAGAATCCTGAATATTGTTGTTACATAACAACAAGAAAATAACTTTTTTTGCGATTCGGAAAAATCTTTGAGACTCCATTCGGGAATTGAGCCTAAGTAGATTTATACGGAACCCTCAGTGCACGAAAATAGTCAGTACTTAAATTATGATTGTAACTTAATTTTCTAATTCCAATCACACGCTTTACTTGTAGGAGTTCTAAGATGAATATCTTAGAACTCCTTTATGCATATTTTTACTGTAGGCACTGGTGTTTTTTTTTATAGCACTTCTCTTTTCGCTTGTACCATCTAACATGCTGGAAACATATTTAGGGCGTACTTCCTGTGTCAGAAATATTGCTTCGGTACGCACCGCGTTTATTGGCGCCGCCCGTCGTCACTCGTGCCCGCAATGACCCCAGTGTTACACGCACCTGATGATTTTCTGGATAATATCATGCTGAGATTTTTGAGATGTGGAGGTAAAGGAAATGTGGTACTTCCTGTCTCAATAGATGCAATATTTAAAACTGAAATACGGATACTGGCATTGTATTGGAAGATTTCTACAAGATGAACTGACTGGGGCCACGGGAGTCTGGTGGCGGCAGGATCTCTATGTCCGACAGTAGACACCAGGAGCTCTATGTCCGACAGTAGACACCAGGAGATCCCTAGTGTCTTTCGTCTGATTATCATGATGATGGCAATATTAATAATAGTATTTTGTAATATTAATTAATGTTTAAGTCATTTATGTACATGTAACGGAGACCGTGGAGGAGGTCGTTGATTCAATTCTCACCCACACACCCACAAAATATGTTTGTGTGATGAACACGATCATTTGTTCTGTATCTGGGTGCAATTTGTCTACACTAATATAATATTGTAAAGAGGTAAAGTTTGTTTTTATAGGAAGTAATCTCTAGGTAAGAAAGATAGCTTGCGGACGACGAGCAATGGGTAGCTTGCCGTCCAACCGTCCGGTATCCGTCCGGACCGAGCCCAAGTAATCGATGGCGCGTAGTGTTCCACGCGCGCCTCAAGGAGATGTCAGCAAATCGTAGGGGCCTAACAGGGTCGAAGCCTACTGGGACCATAGGTAGAGTGAAAATGAAACCCGGGTCCTGGGACGAAGGCAACGAAGGAACAGGAGTGGGTTTTTAGTCAGTAAAAGTCTGACACTATCTCTCGCTCTGCCCAAGAGCGGGATTAGATGATTTTCCCACCTAAAAAAAAAGGTAAGAAAGTATTAAGTCCGATTGCAAAACTTTTTTCAGCGATAGAAAGCTGCTTTATTCCTGAGTGACATAGACTATATTTTATGTATGCGAGTAAGAAATGAAAATTTCACTTTGGTACTTGCCCGGTTACGAATCTGCACCCTCTTATATGAGAGGCTGGGGCCTTAACCACAGAGACATCACGACACATTCAGTCTCATCTAATGAGGTCGTTATATATCAGCCATAGCATTCGAGTAGGAATCAGTCGTACTCAGCCGATGTGTCGATAAGTGGACCTCTGAAGAACCCTTCAATAAGTACTCGTTTCTGTGCCAAGAGTATAAATATCAACTCAAGCAATCATAGCGTATTGTTAGATTGGAATTATATATGTACAAGACTGTGAAGGAAGAATTGATAACACGAATAGTATTAGTGTCTTATAATTAATTTGAAGCAATGAATCTATTTTTATTTTCCACACAATCTTAAATCTCCATAAATTCTCTTCATAATAGAATGGTTGGCGGTGTAGTTGAACGATTGGCTACTGTGCTGCACGTCAAGGGTTTGATTCCTGCGCGGAACAAATATTTGTATGACCTATACATAGTTGCTCCGGGTGTCTTGTGTGTATCAGTTTACATATGTATGTGAGCGTACCCACGATATAGAAGAAATTGTTTGTAGGTGGGAAAATCATCCAATGACATTTTTCTCACTCTTGGGTAGAGCGAGAGTGTGTGTGTCGGACTTTTACTGACTAAAAACCCGCTCCCGTTCCTTCATTGCCTTTCATACCAGGGCCGAGTTTTCCTTTCCGTGGGTGTAACGTTTAAAAATAAAGGAAAATAGTAGTATTTTTTAATTTTTCTGATAAACATAACATGTATAATTCAAGTTAAAAACATATGATGATGTTTTTTTTTTTAATTCTTTTGTAAGTTTTTAAGATACCTAGATTAATTAACTAAAATAACACCTTATTCACCTTATTATAATCCCGAACAGCATGTCTTGCAAGGGAATAGAATCCAGAAAGAAATGTTGAAAAAAATTAAAAGTATATTTTCATATCTCCAAAACATTCTTTTTGCCGTTTTTTTGTTAGAATAAGTTAGCTAGCCGCTCGTACTTTCTCATAAGCCACTCTCATACAAAAACAGAATCCCACATGCGCAGGTGGCACATTTACAGCCATTCGCAACTCTCAACTTATCCCAACTTAGGCGGAGAATTTTTTATTCTATTACCAAATTCCTTAATCGGTTTGTAGGAGGGAGAAACTTTAGTTCGCCCCTTGCGGGGCAATCATCCTCAGTTAGGGCAGTTATCGTTTTCTGCGGCTCCTCGAAATGCTATTATTACTCGGGCTTTTACGCGTTCAATTATTCTTTTCGACGAAAAGTTTCGAGTCAACAGACGGATTACAGGACATTTTCGCGAATTATTTTCGCTATTGTTATTTTTGCGGTTCGTTTTGTTTTTAATGCGATTTGTTTCACTGTAATGTTTATTCATGTAGGCTTGTTTTGTTAACAGATGATACCTGTCTTGTGGACATAAGTTATTTATCAAAAAAAATGAGGGATAGACAATCGAGTTCATGTCTTTTTTCAACTAGCTTCGTGTTGACTTCCAATCAAACCGAATATGGTTCAATACTTGTCTTTTACATAAAGCGACTGCCTATCAGATCTCCACAACCCAGTTACTAAGCAACACGATGCTCCTTGGATAGGCTTTTCTGATGGTCAGACTTTCAGGCGTCTGACTGTAACGACTATCAAAGATCTACGAATGACGACCAAGACCAACAGCTTTTTCGTGCTTTCCGAGGCACAAAGTGTCAGTAATGTCCTCGATAAACTTAAAGAAGTAATAACTTAGATAAGAGAATTTTAAACATTTTAAAGAAAGTGATCCATCCAAATTGAAGTAATTTGTCTACCATTTGATTTCGTATGCATTATTGTGACGGTTCATTAATCGTTTAATTAACAAAGAATTGAAATAATTAACTCAGTTCCACTGAGTCTGTCAGAGACTCTAATTGGTGGCTGAACTTTCTATAACTTCTATAGAATCGTGCTTCGTAGAAAATCAGAGATGATCCGCAACAGACGGAGGATTAATTAATTACAGGTTAACTTTTATTTGGAAGGGAGTAACAAGATGATGGCTTTAATGCACGTGCAAGCGGTTCTAGATAACATTAATATTAAAATATGTGTGTAGGCGAAGAATTAATTTTTGATAAAGGCCAGCATGATTATGTTATATATACGCGCTTTCTAATAGACCATTTATAGAAAAAAGTGTGTAGTCTATACTTTTCGAGGGAGGTGTAAGTACATCCTTGCTGATCCCTATTATGACAGTCGTCAGTGCAATAACATGTCACGTTCACAAACAACGCATTAATATTCTAGTAACATAAGTTAGCAGTATGATTTGTACATTAATTATTAATAAAATGGACTTAACAACGAACAGTTGTTTCCATCTGCCACGGCTACATTTCAACACTAATATTTTAAAGACGAAAGTTTGCTAGTTAGGTATATGTTTCTTACTTCTAAACTCGCGAACGGTTAGATGGATTTAAATGAAATTTAACACACGAGACAATTTTCTACTTTCACGAAGGCAAAGCCACTGGTAACAGCTAGTATTAGCATATTACCTTAAAGTACAGCGTTAGAAGACCTCCCAGAAGGTGAACCGATGATCTGGTGACAGCTACGAGCATATATTGGATGTGAGAACTCTATATATGGCAACCGTGTTGTACCTATGGCCAGCAATAGACGTTCATATACGGTCAAGTTCGATCAGCAACTTCTACTGCTGTGTTCTAGTCTTAGAAATATGCCGTCTTTTATTTTTTCAGGGGTCATCTACTAATGAGCTGGAAGATTGTTCAAAGGAGCCAACGTGTTCCTGGAATGTAAAGAGCAACTGACAGAACAAGGATCAGTGTCGTCGAAGGCGCATAGTGTTACACGCGCGCCTCAAAAAGATGTCAGTAATACCGGAGTGGTCAACAGGGCCGATTCCTACTGGGGCCATAGGTTGACTTCCGAAAGGGTAACCCGTGATCCTGGAAGCAAGAGCAAAAAAGGAATATAGGTTTTTTCTTTAAGCTGGGAGAATCATCTAGTGACAAATCTCGCTCTTGGGCGGAGCGGGAGATAGTGTCAGACTTTTACTGACTAAAAACCCACTCCTGTTCCTTCGTTGCCTTCGTCCCAGGGCCCCGGGTTTCGTTTTCACACTACCCATGGCCCCAGTAGGCTTCGACCCTGCTGGGCCCCTTCGATTTGCTGACATCACCCTGAGGCGCGCGTGGAACAATACGTGGTTTTAGACAGTAAAAGTCTATCACAATCTCTTGCTCTGCTTTGGAGCGGTAGAAGTCGTTAGATGATATCTCACCTTAAAAAAAGGAACACAGATGGTTTTAAGTTAGCACTAGTCTGACATTCCCACTCACTCCACCTAGAGTATGAGGAGTTATTTGTCAAAATCCCACACACACAGATAAGGGCACAGAAGAGTCATCTACTAGACACTAGCGTGCTATGAACATGTACATCATCCTCGATAAACAAAATATACCTACGTAAGTAAAAACATACGAGCTTGTTATTCAGAACTGAAGAGAAACTTGTGAAATGGCAAAAAGCTTCCTCGCGAAGCAAATATATCCGTAAATAATGAATGGCTTCCAATATCGTTTGTTAAAACATTCCGTTTTCGACTGTTTAAAGTATTATTTAACAGCGTTTTGCTGAAAACTTTAAATAGCAGTACACGACGGAAAATGTTTCGGTTGTAAATAATTTTGACTGATGAATGTAAAATAAATATTTATTTGTGTAGCCTATAATCATTCAGCAGAATCAAGGTTAGCCCGAAGAATCTTCATACGTAAGTGGCAGTGGGCATGGCACATTGCTCGCAGAAAAGATGATCGATGAGGACGAAAGGTTCTGGAGGGGCATCCACGTACCAGAAGACATAGCGTTAGGAGGCCTCCCTTAAGGTGAACCGATGACCTGGTGAGGGTCGTGGGAATCCGAAGGATGCGAGACGCACAGGACTGGTCATTATAGTGAAACTTGGGGGAGGCCTATGCCCAACATTGGCTGAAATGATGATGACGTACCTTATAATTTTACCTGGTTTTAGCCCACTTCTTTATTAAAAAGCTTTTTTCTAAGCATTTATATAACTTTGTTGCGATTTAAAAACCAGAACCAGTTTCTTGACGCTTACTGCTTTTTGTTAATTTAATTTATTAGTAAACGATGCCTATCTTCTGAAAGAAAAGAAAGAAAGAAAGAAAGAAAGAAAACATTTATTTGAGACTCGCACAGGACAAACAACGATAAAACTAAAAAAGTCAGTAGTCTGGGTTTGTCTTTACAAACTCCATTTTGGGTCTTACTCAAATATACACACATTACATCCAATTTGGTCAAGTCCATCCATAAAAATATGGATGTATAATTATATTCTTTATTGTGCACCTCATAAACAAAAAATACAGGACAAACATTATTAAAAATAAATGTACGATGGGCGGTCTTATCGCACGGGACAATTTCTTACAGACAGCCTTTGGATGGACTGAAAGAAAGATAGATTTAGAGCTGTCAGTAGAATTAATACAACAGCAGAATTAATACTAATATAATAACACGAATACATACATACAATAAAAAAAAAATACTAATAAATATCAAATATATAATTGAGGTAGGAGAAGAAAAGATCAAAGTGAAAGGTAAAGTTCCTTCACCATTTCTTTAAACAATGGTAACGTTTGATCATGGGCCCCTTCTATAGGTAACGCATTCCACAAACGAGCAGGTTGAATTATGAAAGAATCTTCAACGAAGGAAGTGGAATGCGTGCGAATACTTTATTTTAGGTTTTCCGATCATCTCAAGGACCTACTATGTGTGTCACTGAGAAACTGAAAGCGTTCCTTAAGATAAAACGGGGTACAAGGATTAAATAGCACATTGTAAAGCAAATAAAGTATTTGGGCGTTCCGGCGAAGGTGAATAGGAAGCCATTTGAGCTTAGCACGAAATTCAGAAACGTGGTCATACTTGCGCAAACCAAATATGAACCTGATACAGAGATTTTGAAGTCACTCAAGCTTATCTTTTTGTTCTTGGGTGAGAATTATGTTAATATATTCTTCTGTATGTGAGTTTGTTGCCTAGCTCCTCCTAAACAGTACATAGTAGTCCCCGTAGTTAAGAACAAAACGGGTGACACATCCGACATGAACAACTATCGACCCATCTCGCTCGCTACCACCACGGCCAAGGTGCTTGACGGTCTGTTAAATGGCTGCCTCTCGGAACACGTAGAAGTGCATGATGCGCAATTCGGGTTCAGAGCGGGAGTGTCTACTGAGAGTGCCATCCTTAGCCTGAAACACACCGTCAAGTACTACACTGCGAGGAGGACGCCGGTATACGCGTGTTTCCTCGATTTGTCGAAAGCTTTCGATCTCGTCTCCTATAATGTGTTATGGGACAAGTTGAGGAGCACGGGTGTGCCGGTGGAGTACATAGCCCTCCTCAGATACTGGTATGCTCACCAGATGAATCGGGTGAAGTGGGTCGGTACTCTGTCGGATGAGTACAGAATGGAATGTGGTGTAAGGCAGGGAGGGTTAAGCTCGCCCCTGTTATTTAATATATATATCAACCAGCTTATCGAACGACTGAGCAGCACACATGTCGGCTGTCACATCGACAATACGTGTGTCAATAACATAAGTTATGCGGACGACATGGTGCTGCTCAGTCCGTCGATAAGCGGACTGAGAGAGCTATTATCGATCTGCGAGACGTATGCGGAGGTACACGGCCTTAAATACAACTCAAAAAAGAGTCAGCTCTTGGTGTTCAAAGCACCTAAACAACAGCCTCGCCGTGTGCCTCCAGTATATCTTAACGGCGTGGTACTCAATGTGGTTGATAGTTTTAAGTACCTGGGTCATGTTGTCACTAGTGACCTACGTGATGATGGCGACATAGAGCGCGAGCGCAGGGCGTTGGCAGTGCGGGGTAATATGCTCGCTCGTAGGTTCGCTCGCTGCACGGCAGACGTCAAAATTAAATTATTTAAGGCGTTCTGTCAGTCTTTCTACTCGAGCGGCCTGTGGGTGTCATATACAAACCGGGCTTACAACGTCCTGCGCGTACAATATAACAACGCTTTCAGGATGCTGTTGCGGTTGCCGCGGCGTTGTAGTGCGTCGGGAATGTTTGCCGCGGCTCACACGGATGGCTTTCACGCCATCATGCGTAAGAAAGCGGCTTCCTTGCTGCAACGCTTACGCAACACTCGTAACAGCATCCTGAAAATGATTGCTGACAGGCCCGATTGCCTCATCCAGAGACACTGGGTGGAATTAGCTATAGGTTACTAATAACACTAATATAGTATTTAAGCACTTTCTGTTACTAACACACTAACAATTTATGGACTATCTATGGGTCTGAAATAAAGAAATTTTAATTTTAATTTTTTAATTTTAAACTGCTTGACCGATTTGGTTGAAATTCTGTGTGTATATTTCAGTCCCCTGGTTTTACCCCGGTCCCAGGATGCTTTGAAAATACAATTGAACAAGGTAGATGGCGTTGCAATAGGGTTGTATTTTTTTACTAAAACCCAGCTTTAGGGCAGGTCAACGTCTGTCGAGACCGCTACTTTACTATATAATAACAAATGATACAATTTCATTCCATGGATATTATTTTTACCCGACGAGGGTTGTTTTTACCCGATTGTGCCAGAAGGAGGGTTATGTTTTTTGAGTGTAAGAATGTATGGCTATTTTTTTGGCACGCCCTAGAGCCCAAACGGCCTGTTTCATTTTAATAATAATAATGATATTTTTTTGCAAAAAACTGTACGAAAATATGTCACAATTAAATACAAAATGAATCCAAACATGTGTTGCTTAAAATTTAACCATGCTTATATTTTATATAATTATAGTCATTATAATTTATGTCAGCAGGGCCGAAGCCTACTGGGGCTATGGGTTGAATTCCGAAACGAAAACCTGGGGTCCTGGACCGTAAGGCAAAGAGGGAACATAGGTGTGGTTTTAGTGAGTTAAAGTCTGACACATTCTCTAGCTCCGCCCTAGAGTGAGAGAAGTTATTAAATAATTTCACATCTTAAAAAAAAACAATAGTAATTATTTTCATTCAGCCACTTCATCATCATCATCATCATCATTTCAGCCGAAAGACGTCCACAGTTGGACATAGACCTCCCCCAAGCGTCGCCACAACGACCGATCTTCTGCGTCTTGCATCCACCGCATTCCCGCGACTCTCTCCAGGTCGTCGGTCCACCTTGTGGAAGGCCTTCCAACGCTGCGTTTTACAGCCACTTACACAATTTTATTTTAAAAAGTCTGCAATTTAGTACTTTAAACGTATTTGGTTATTTAATTAAGTTCTAATTTCAGACGTGTAGTTACATTCATCTTAGTTGTCTTACAAACCTACTTAAGCAACAGAAAACAGTTTACAGAAATACCAGTAATAAATAAAAGGACTAGACGTGAAATAATCCATATATCAACAGAACGTACAGTGAAATTTGGCGTACCTCAAGGTACTGTAGCTGGTCCATTATTTTTTATACTTTACATAAATGACCTACCCAAAAGTGTAGACCACCCAATGACATTATTTGCCGATGATAGTACTATTATAGCCGCATGTAAAAATAGAGATACTTACGAAACGGACATTAACGATTCAATTGAATGTATAATTAAATAGTTGCAAAACAACAATCCTAGAATTCATCTTGAAAAAAAAAACATTATGCATTTCGCCTAAAGATCAACCATTTCCAAAGTAAATGCTAAATATTGCGACAAACCTATAGCGACATCTATGGCTTCACATAAGAACTAATCCTGCATCGCGCAATTAAAGTTCTCCGCGCCATTAGAACATAATTAGAACAGCCCGAAATCATCTATCGGGCAGTTGCACACCAGACATAACACTTGTCTGGTCGGAGGATCCTCCCTTTTCAACGGGACTTTACACTCTGTTCCGCATACCTCCAAAAACCTATAATAAAAGTTCACACAGCTAAATTCTTTGTTGTAACTATAGACTGTCTATATAGAAGCCGTAAACAAAAAAAAAATGTAATTCGACTTATGAGCTAGCCCCGATGTTAAATAGTGAAGGGCTGATAACTGCTTATCATGGCTTAGTATCGTCTAATTTAAGATTCGCTTAATTTTTTGGGGTAACTTTACGAACAAGGATGTAATTTTTAAAGCCCAAAAAAGGTATCTAAGGACCATGTTCGGCACTTCACTTCAATTTACTGACAAGTTTCAGTGAATTATAATAGCAAACCATTGTTCAAAAAATATAAGTTAATGACTCTTCTATCTATGGACATCTTTGAAACCATTATGTTTGTTAAAATGAATCCAATTTATTTGATGTAATGAACTGTTTATATAATTTTGATAGTCGACATAGCTCTGTTGCACTTTTTTTTTAATTATTGATAGGCTCGCGTTTCACCACTATCTACCTGATTGTAAGTCATGATGACCACATCATGACGGTAGTCTAGAAGCAAGCTATTGACTCCTGTGCTAAATTCTCCTTTATTTTTTGTCTGCAAGGTCTAAAAAAACCTAACATAAAGGAAATAACGGGGGCTTCGATCGCTTCATTTGCCGACTCATTCTAGCGATTCGTAACCCATCCGAATCGGGAAACCTTATGTTCATCCAACAGTTAGATCAAATATATTATTGGTTATCATCATCATCATCATTTCAGGCGAAATACGTCCACTGTTGGACACAAGCCTCCCCCAAACGTCCGATATTGGTTATACGAAATGATAATTATAACAAAAGAGTGTAAAAATTACTGACAGTATCTAATTAACTTGTTGTTGTACGTACCTAGCGTGTATTATGTAAAGTGTTATTGGATGAAGTAAACTTTATTTCATTTTGGTATTATGGTTTTTGATAATAAAGCAAATATTCCCTTATTAGATGATAATTTTTACAATTTATTTTATTTAATTTATTTAGCTCACCAATAATAGAATAATCGTAAATGATATACAACAAGTAAACTTATGAACATCAATAAACAGAAACAGGCATGTGGAGGTCGCAGTGGTTAATGTTCTACAGAACAAATGCTGAGCACCTTCTCAACATATTCCATGTAGCACACCTGCTTAGTTTCATGTGTTTGATAACTCCTCAATTCTCTGCTTTCCTGGTATAATTAAGCCGCAATTCCGCTGCATTATACCGCTCCACTTTCGATCAGTTGAGCACTTTAGACGTTCATTAATTAATTCTACCAATAATAGACGATCTGCTTAATAATCTGTTGAATTTATTGAATAAGCTGCTTTGAATTAAATACTAAAGATGCACTGGGATAGACACATGAACACTGTGAAAGCCGCTTGGACAGTATATTTTGTTCTTGCGAGATCTAATTTGTTTGTTCCTCTAATGTCTTTGCCCAGCTGTGAGACAGTGTAGAACAAATAAAATAAAACTTTTCTGATTTTTGATGCTTTTACAGTCAGGGTTCAAAAGTGCAGTTGCACTCTACCAATGTTAGTGTTTAAAATTTATTTGTAGAAAAGGGCCCATGACTGATTTTCTTTCAAGAATAGAATCAAAAGTATTGAATAAATAAAATAATTGTGGACATTTTACTACAAAATAAATTTAGATAGTTTAGCTATAGTTGTGAGAGTGCCACTGCACTTTTGACCTCTGAGTGTACATACAAAATATTTCCAAATAGCCACCCTCCCAGCTTGGCATAGATGTTACAGATCTTTGAAATTCTTGGATCTGCTATGATAAACATGCATCTATCCTATACCTTCCTCATGTTTCACTCTGTCTATTGCTGGCAACCACATGACAATCCGTTTGGAAGTTCTCCGAGTTTGAGGCGTTCATATAGACAGATGCAGTAGGCAACTTTCTTTTATATTTACGGATTACAAAAAGATTGAATATGCTTTGTGCAACACGATAATTTTTTCTGTGTCTGGGTATAATTTATCTGTAATATGTATGTATTTAGAGACGTAAAAGTATATTTATCAGTTGTTTAGTATTTATAGCACAAGCTCTGTTTAGTTTGTGACTAGACAGCGTTGTGTGAAAATTGTGGATAATTATTCCGGCAAACTTCGTACCACCTAATAGTAAATGAACGTTGTGATACATTTTAGCTAAACTGTCAAACGATAACGCCATCTACTGTCATTACTAGAGCAGCATAATTCATTTTATACTGACATTTTTATTAGAGATGGTTTTGTATTCGGATATTTTTTTTCGTGATTTTTTCCATTTTTTTTCACCATTTCAACCTTCCCTGGACTATCTCAAATATTTCAAGACCAAAATTAGCCAAATCGATCCAGCCGTTCTCGAGTTTTAGCGGACTAACAAACAGCTAGAGTGAATAGGCACTTAATAAACTAGTGCGCCTCATCATCAATGATTGCATCACTGCTTACCATCAGGTGTATCATCAATTAAAAAAATATATTCATCTATATACATAAAAAGAGAAACTGACTGACTTACATATCAACGCACAGCCGAAACTACTTGGACCAGAAGCGTGAATTTTTGCACAAGGAATCCTTTTATGACGTAGGCGAGCACTAAGAGAGGATTTTTTTAAATTCACCCCCTAAAGGGATGAAACGGGGGTCCAAAGTTTGTATGGAGAAACCTATTTTCATTCGGGCGAAGCCGCTGGCAGAAGCTAGTTTATTATATAGGCAGTATCAAATCAATACTGTCAAGTAAAAAAAAACTGGAACAGACTTTACAAGTCTATCACCCCGGCTTTTGTACGAGTATATCCAGGTTGTAAAAATAGGGCTAAAAATCTCAGTCAGCACGAATTTAAAGAATTTGCTGGGCTTAATGTTGAGTGGAGGAGGTAAGCTTGTTTGTAAGCTGCCGCGAGTGGCTCCGCTGATAATTTCACTCAAACTGCTCTAACAAAAGAAGTACTTGATTGTTTAAATTGTACTTTTAGTGAATCATTGTTGGCTTTTCTATTTTAAGCTTTTTCTGAAGGCTTTTGTTTTTTGGATTACCTTTAGAATAGGCGTAAAAAAAATAGATTGATTTTCCAAACTTTATTTTTTGCGGGTGAGCATTTGTGACTCAGTAGTAAGGGCCCGGACTTGCGAGTTGTGACGAGTGAGTTGTACTTTCCATCCACTTTGTGTAGTTTATTTCATCACCACTGCTCTCAAAACGGTGAAGAAAAACATCGTAAGGAAACCGGCATGTCCTGAAATGAAAAATTCGAAGGCATGTGACGTGCACGTGACGTGTCGGGTCTTGGTACAGGCCATGGTCCGGAGCGAGGAGGAGTGGCAGGCAGTCGCCTCCTTCTGCGAAGCAGTAATGTTAGCAAAGGTGGCGGCCGCACGTGTGCGGGAACGGACCTTATGCCGCCTTAGCCGCCCGGTTCGCAATCACGAATTCCAGCCACCGTAGACGCCGGCTTGCGGACTGCGAGCAATGGGTAGCACGCCGCAAGTTGTTGACGGTGCGCCGTGTTCCACGCGCACCTCAAAGAGATGTCAGCAAATCGTAGGAGCCCAGCAGGGTCGAAGCCTACGGGGGCGATGGGTTAAGTGAAAATGAACCCCGGGGCCCTGGAACGCAAGGAAAAAAAGGAACAAACTAGTGGGTTTTAGTACATAAAAGTTTGACACGAAGGGGCGGGAGATGTCATTAGATGATTTCCCACCTAAAAAAAACCCTATATAACCCCTTCCCTTAAACAGTTTAGTTTAGGTAGGTAGTGGTAGGGACTCTTATTTTTTCAGTTGTTAACAATGTATGTAGGTACAAAACATAGCCAGAAACTATGTTATTTCAGCGTCCGGTCAATGCAACAAAACATCTCTACTTTCATATTAA
Source organism: Mythimna pallens (assembly GCA_961205895.1). NCBI lineage: Eukaryota > Metazoa > Arthropoda > Insecta > Lepidoptera > Noctuidae > Mythimna > Mythimna pallens. The sequence goes on from OY540831.1 coordinate 25,290,087, forward strand.
AATCACTATTTATTCTACAGCTTGCTGTAGAACCAAGTAACTGTACTGTACTGGCTATTTTATTACTTGTTATATTCCTTAGCGAGCAGTCGCACACAATGGAACACAACAATAAGGTAGAACAAAATAGATAGACGGCTCTCTCGACAAAAGACTGCACAAAACACGATTTAGAGAATACTTTCATTTTGAAACGACATGATGTTACAATGGGAGGTTGAAGCGTCATTTATTATAATAACACATACCTAAGTTATGTAACTAATGGAAAAGCATTTTCTACTCGTATAAGATTACTATTTTCTTCCATCATTTTGTATTTTGGAGGTTTGCGGAACAGAGAGTAAAGGCCCGCAAACCTCGGTTGACGGGAGGATCCTCCGACCAGACGGGTGTTATGTCTGGTGGGCAACTTCCCGATAGATGATTTTGGGCTATTCTATATGTTCAAATTGCGCGGAAAACTTTAATTGCGCGATGCAGGATTAGTTCTTATGTGACGCCATTGATGTCGCTACATCACTCCCCTCTGGAGATTGGAGATCGATGGTTCTTTTTGCGTGCCAGGTCAGTGGTAGGTAAGTTCAGTGGTTCGGAACCGAATGTCGCATAGTTCTCGGTGAGTCGGAACTGTCTGCGGTGATGCCTTAGTAAATCGGAGTGGTGCTGTCCCAGTGAGTCGGGATGATGCCCCAGTGAGTCGGGGTGATGATGTCTCAGTGAGTCGGGATGAAGCTGCAGGCTCCAGTGAGTCGGAGTAATATTGCTGGCTCCAGTGAGACGAAGCGGTGCTGTGCGACGCAGGGCTTGACTGCAGACGTCGACCAGGAGAGGTTCTTTATTGCTCTTCATGTGACTGGCCGAAGGTGCGGTGTGCTAAGCCAAGGTCGCTGATGAGGCTGAGGGTGATTATCAGGTATCAGGTATTACCACAAACAATAACAAAATCCGATAACCAAATCACAACGAACGTTAGAGTTCCGTTTTAGTATCGCTTAGGTCGTTAGGTAATATCACTTCACACACTTAGGTAGTTCGCTCTTGTTTCGCAGACGAAATCAAACTGACTCACTTTCGGTCGGATAAATACGTGCCGTATTTTATACACAGAGTCAGGAAAATTTTAGATACAGACGTTTCAAGGCCATTCCAGAACAATACAGTCGCATCGCGGGGCAATAAACCACTATTATTAAAAACATGTAATAATTAATAATGATTCATGCGAATATCGACTCTATTGTTAAACATGGCAAGAAAAAAATCCCTTATCAACCTTTTCAAGTTTTAATAAAAGAGAGTACGTTCACCATAAGTACCTACCTAGTTGACTCTTTCTAGAATTCGCTAGATCTTGGTACATGCTTCGGTTCTGGAACCTTCGCTGAGCAATGCATTTTAATTTCACGGCGTAATATTAGTAACGATTTTAAGGTGGTTGAGGTCTAATTAATATTAATATAAATCAATGTGTTAGAAAAAAATGTATATATTAAAACAAAGATGGAGCAGTTAATATACACAATATTAATAAGTTACCCTAATATTCAACAAGCCGAGCTTTACAATACCAGACTAATGAGACCTCTCCGTTCGACCTCCAAAATTGTTCCTCTTTTATAAACAAAATACATCCGTTTTTATCCTCTTATCAGCATACGTGTTTCCCTCAGCTTGTTCCTCCGACCTGTCACGACTGCCATCAATCTTATCGCTGAATATTTCTAGATTCCAACCCTCGAACGGCTTCGAAAAAATATGCCACACGAATTTATATTCGCGTCGGAGATATGTATGTATGTGGGTATAGGGATGTGATTTGCCGGGGATCGACTGTATAAAAAGTTGAAACTTATTTTCATTAATATTGTTCGGAAGTACCATTTTAAAATGTACATGACAGGTTAAAACACTAAGTCAGCTAAAAACGCCGGCCAATTAAAACTAAAAAACATACCTGCTGTCCTATTATAACCTACTAGCTTTTAGCAGCGACTTCGGCCGCATGAAATTAAAAAAGAAATCGCCCATGTCACTTAGTGATAAAGTAACAACCAACTGGTGAAAGAATTAATATTAACCCAGTAGTTCTTTAGTAGTCCCAGTTTATTCGTAAACAAACCAAAATCCAGAGATACGAATATTTAAGTTCTCTTTAAAACATTACTAGCTGTTGCCCGCGGCTTTGCTCGCGTGAATGTAGGTTTCTCTATACAAACTTTGGACCCCCGCTTCATCCTCTTAGGGAGTGAATTTTAAAAAATCCTTTCTTAGTGCTCGCCTACGTCATAAAAGGAAACCTTGTGCAAAATTTCACGCTCCTAATCCCAGTAGTTTCGGCTGTGCGTTGATGTGTCAGTCAGTCTGTTTCTCCTTTTATATATATAGATAAAAGTATTAGTATAGATTTGCGAAATAAACATTGTTTATCATTATCATTTAGTTCAATGAGTAACGCTGAAGAGCAGAGTAAGATCTAAACCCGCACCCACGTTACAGGCACTTGGCTTATTTCATTGAAGTTGCATGGAGGAATTCGACTCACTGATTTCCCATTTTAGGCAACCCTTGTTACAAACTAAACGATTGGATAATAAGCTGTACTCAGCACAAAATACATCACCATTATTTCTATTGAAAAATATCAACTGCTGGACGTGGACAATGGACATAGTCCTCTCCAAACGTGGCTACATTTTGCTGGTCTTATATTTCTCCCATCTATCGGTCTCCTACGGCTCTTACTAAGTCAAACATAGTGGAAAGGCCACATTGCTCGCAGAACAAATGGTCGATGGGGCCCAAAAGTTTCTTGAGTGGCGACTGCGTACCGGAAGATACCGCTTTGTTAGGACTCCCACAAGGTGGACCTAATGAGGGTCACGAGAATCCGATAGATACGAGACGCACCGGGCCGGTCATTGTGATGACACTCGAGGGAGGGCTATCTCTAGCAGTGGACGTCTTTCGGCCGAAATGATGATGATGACAATTCGTGCTTGATTTTTTTCCAACTGCATGGACATGTTTAAGTATTAAAAAGCCTTTATATGAATAAAAAGCCAAAAGATAATATTTTTCTCCCGAACATTTACAGGTTTAGGAGTGTTAACATTGATAGTTCTTGAGCACGAACATGTTCCAACCACATCAATTAATCTCGAAGATTTTTTTTCCTGAGTCCCATAATGTTCCCTACGTGATACATCCCTAGCGGTGACGTCACAGTGTGTTGGAGCGGCGCGCGGTTGACAAGCGCTTAATCAAGATGGCAGGATTCCCGCGTTTTTTCAGCATTAACAATGTTGGCGGCAGTTCGAGACAAGTGATCGGTAATTACTTGCAGATTTAAATGTAGCTACAATGTTTCGTAAACGCACTAGTGTCTCATTTATGTAGGAAAGTGGCTACGTAGTTTAATACTAGGGGTATTAAACTAGTGTCCTATCTATGCCTACCGTAAAAATAATCATGAATCACTATTAATGTAAATAATATGTTTAATGTTAAAGTCGGTTTGTCCAAATTTAATATTCGGAAAATGTCTGTCGTTTTCAATGTGTTTTTTTCAGGTTTTTATTTTTTTCCTATACCCAGTTTAATTAGCTGTAAAGGCGTGTAAAATAGTGCATAATTATAGCGCTTCTCTTTAAGTCATCAATAGGGCATCAAACTTAAGATCAAAATATTTTTACTATATACTTATGTAATCTAGTGTACTCATTATTGAAGAGTCTTTCAACTAAAACAAAAAAAAGAGCTTACTGATTCTTTAAAAATTGTTTTGTATGTATAGGTATAGTTATAGATGTGGCTAGTAATAGCAACTGTCTAATACATCAATGCGAATAATTCCGTCTTTCTCCTAATAACAATAATCTTGTAATCTTTAGGATGTCGGCTCTACTGAAGTTTTGATGGCAGAGTTAGAGAGTAAAGGCATACTTTAATGCAATGTTGCTTAACGAGTTCATTGTAATGCTTGCCTGTTTTTTCCGGCTAATTTCCAAAACAGCTAGACTGATTAGACGGGAGTGTATCAGGCTTTTTCTGACTATAACCACACTTATGTTTCTTCAATTACCCTTTGCATCCCAGGACCACGAGTAACCCTTTCAGAACCTTCGGCCCTGCTGGGCCCCTTTGGTTTATCTGATATCTCTTTGAGGTACGCGTGGAACATTACGCGCCATTGTCGACTTGAGTTTGGTTCGGATGGTTGGCAGACGGCCAGAACTTTCTTACCTATGTGTCTCAATCTCTATTTTTTTTAAACTTTCTTGAAAGTACGAGAGACCGTTTACCTTCCTTAACAAAACGCCATAGCATAAAAATATTCTCCACCCGCAAATGTACACGAAACACAAATCATATGGGAATGGAAATATAAAATGAAAAGGAAAGCTAATTCCCACGCCACCGATATCATACGTGGAACGAGCAAATAATGGTATCGGCGACGACTGATCCGAAATTCTGAGAACGCGACCAGATAGCGGCAGAGATTAGCTGGGTGAAGGGAGAATACTAATGGAAGAAGAGGAAAATTTGGAACATCTGTTTTGTAACAATTGTTTTTTTGTTTTTTTTTTTTACACTACATGAGTGCGAAAGTTTATTTGAAAAACTAAAGCTTGCTGAAAAGAAGCCAGAAGAAGTAGAACTTGGATTAAAATTAGAGTTTGCGGAACTTTACACCCTATTCCTCTATAGGGCGTAAAGACCCGCAAATCTCAATTAAAACGGGAAAATTCTCCTACCAAATGGATGGATAAATAACTTGGTTTCCCAATTATATCTAATATTTTTTTATTGACACATGACGTTAACGTTTCATGCACCACCATAGACACTAGCATGGAACGCAGTATCTGTGATTAACCATATTAATAAACTAGCTTTTACCCGCAGCTTCGCCTGCGTACATTAAATATAGCCTATGTCACTTAGGAATAAAGCAGCTTTCTATCGGTGAAAACATTTTAGCAGTCGGACTAGTACTTTCAGAGATTACCTCCTACAAACAAAAAAAAACAAAAACAAACTTTACGTCTTTATATTGTTAGTCTAGATCACATTTTTTTTTTATTATTATTGATAGGCTCGCGTTTGACCACTATCTTACCTGATGGTAAGCGATGATGTGGCCGACGATGGAGCACGCTTGCCTAGAAGTAACGAATTCACTCTTGACTTAAAGACCCATAGGTGTACGCATTATGAATGTGTTCCCAAAACGCTTTGTACGTATGTACCGATGGCGCAACGCCGATACACTATACTACCACTACACTACAATTACCTTACACTATATTTACCTTAATTATATAGTGTCTGATCCGGGCAACTGTCCGATAGTTGATTTCGGACTGTTGTACTATATGTCTTCTAATCATGCGAAGAACTCTAATATCGCGATACAGGATTTAGAATTTTAGTTCCTATGATTAATGATGTCGCTACATTATTATTTTTATATCTATCTAGCCTATACTGTCCCACTGCTGGGCAAACGCGTCCCTCCATTCCTCCCATTGTTCCCAGCTCTGAGCCACTTCTTGCCAGTTCCTAAGAAAGACATCTAAGTCGTCCCGCATCTCCTTCTTGGTCTGCCGCGATCCCGTTGTGTGCCCCTATAATCATACAAAAGTGAAAGTTTATGAGTGAGTGTGTGTATCTTTGTTACTTACTACTTTACGCTTAAACGGCTGAACGAATTTGGATGTAATTTGTCACAAGGGTAGACCATGTCCTGTAATAGTATATAAAATATTTTTTACTTGGAATAATTTTCTACTATCATATTACTAAAAGAGTTATGAGTTTACGTGTGGATGGATGGAGAGGGAGAGGGAGACCAAAGAAATGATGGATGGATTGTGTGAAGAGAGAGAAGAGAGTGTCTTTTATTTTATCTTTAATATTGTTTTCTATTATTTTTAAGTTATGTATTTATAGATTATGCAGTTACTTTTTATTTTATCGTTGTTTGTCCTGTGCTAGTCTCAAATAAATGTTTTCTTTCTTTCTTTTCTTTTCTTTCTTTCTTTAGTGATGGCATGACGAGTGACATGGTAGGAAAGGCATATGGGAGGAAGATGATGATAATGATGAATTTTCTACTACTCGTATCATGCAGGCGGATCCGCTCGCAGCACCTAGTGATAACATAATTTTATTTTTCTTCTTTGTATAGATTTATCAACACACAGAATGATTTTTATACAGGAGAAGTACTATCATGCATAAAATAGCGGATTTCCTCCCAGTCTTTCTTTTCTAAATAAGACGCCTACTCAATTACCCAACCCCCCTATAAGTAATTACCAAACCTTTTACTCTACAAAACAATTGACACAAAGCCCGTCCATATTGAATAGCCTGAACCTAGCCTTAGATACAATCGGCCATCCAATCAGCCGCTAGATTCTAATCAACCGACGGCAAACACACAATTACGGTGAGGAAGTCATTACGCACTTAGGGCTCCACGGTATTACACGGATGGCTGCTAATGGACTCTGCATAAAAGAATCTGGCCTGGATATAAACTTAGATGACCTAGTCTAGACTTTCCCTCTTTTATTCAATTAAGGGTACCTAAATGTGCGAGAGAATTTAGTAATAGAGTGTTCCTTATGAGGCTGAATCGTTCACCTATTGTTTTTTTAGGGTTCCGTACCTTAACAGGAAAAAATGGAACCCTTATTGGATCACTTTGTGATCCGTTTGTCTGTCTCTCTGTCTGTATGTCTGTAAAAACCCTTTATCTCGAGAACGCGTGGAAGTATCGAGTTGAAATTAAGACCATATACTCAAATCTACGGTCCCTTAAAGCTGTGAAAATCGGACTTCTAAGTTAACGTTCCATACAAGCTTCTTAAATATTGTTATCTTCACTGTACATGTTTTCCAACACTTTTATGCTCTTTTTCTGAGACCTAAGTCTTTAATCACCTTTAACCACTAAATACAAGCACCAGCTCTTGTTCACAAAGACTTGAGCGTTCATTAGGAACCTTAAACAACAAACCGACGCCCCAACACGGCATCTACCGAACGCTGGAACTGCTAACTTGTACGTACTATCTTTGCTAACTTAACCACCGTTATTTAAGTTTAAATTGTGTAACTTAAGTATCAGGTTTTGTTTAATGTTTGAGTACCTGAGCTTTGACGGGTTGCGATTTGTTCATAACTTTTGAAAGTTCAATAAATTAAGGGAAGTTTTGGTTTTGGTTTCTAATAATAGTTAACTCAAACAGTGGTCTTAAAATATAACTGTGGAGAATATTGCTACTGGAACGCACGAAAAAAATTAAAAAATCCGGGCAAGTGCAAGTCGAGGGTTCCGTACAAACTTAGCTATGAAAACAGTTCAATTACCAAATTGAGTACCAAGATTTTATCCTATACTTGTTCTATGAGACCTTGCTTCAAGCCAAATTTCAGAAAAGAAAAGAAAAACATTTTATTTGGCGGAACAAGGCACAAATCAACAGGATTAGGACAGGTGATCAGGATTCTCGAAGTCAAAGGGAAGTACCCTATGAATTTCAATTCCCTTGAGAGTGTCGAAATATATTTTTCTTGAGACATAAACGGCCGCACCTTTTTTTTCGTTAACTCTGAAGTTTGATTTTTTTACAGCCTCAAAGGACTGCAGACCTGAGTATATGGTTTTAATTTCAACTTGATACCTCCACGCATTCCCAAGATAAAAGGTCTTGAAAACAGACAAACAGACAGACGGACAAGAAAGTGATCCTATAAGGGTTCAGTTTTTTTTTTTTTGAGGTACAAAACCAAAAAAAAAGAAAAATAGAGAAACAAGTTTTAAATGAAAAATATTTTGTCAAAACAAGTTTTATCGTGAGGTTATATTTATATACCCTATATAATTCATCTGTACGTGAGTTTGTTACCTAACTCCTCCTAAACGGCTCGACAAATTTGGATGTACCTAATTTTGTGTGTATATTTGTGTAGGTCCCTAGATGGTTTAAAAATACAATTGGACCTGGTAGGCGGCGCTGCAATCGGGTTCTTATCTTTCCCAAACACGGTTACGTTGGGTTGATTTATTAAAGAGTTCCGGTGTCTACCTTCTGGCTACATCATCAGATCAGTTCGATATATCCCCTACCCCTCTTCTTTTACTCAATCATCGACTACACGTATAAACAAAGCAATTCTACTTGTTACGACAGTTCTGCTATGATTCGTTCCATATCTTCGAAGTTTATTATCCGATCATAACAATATTTCTTTGGGCCCAACTTGAAAGCATAACCCTTCAATCAAAGAAATAATTTTCAAAATCGGTCCCCAATTGACCACGAAATCAGTGAACATACATTAAAAAAAAGTACATACAGCCGAACATAGAACTTCCTTCTTTTTAAAGTCGGTTCATAAAAATAATATCATTGCCTATGAATTCATTTCCATTTCATTTTATCTATTATATGAAAATTGTTGTTATTAAAACATTTTGTTCAAACTCAGATGAATCCGTTTAAAGTTTGTTTCAATATCGTACTGTTCTATTTATGTTTTGTGATACCGCTTCGTTCGGATTTCTTGTTAACTTACCAATTAATATTCACAGTTACTGAGAGCGAAAGAATTATTGATCTTTATTAGTAGTATTGGTAATACAACTATGAGAGGCTAAATTTAGTTTACAAGTTCCAAAACATCTCTTTCAACCTTTTTTAAGGTAAAAGTCATCAAAAAACTTTTGCTCTGGGGAAAGCGAGAGTAAGCGAGAAAAACCACAATTGGTTTTCTTCGGTTACCCTTTCCAGGGCCACGGAAATCCCGCCTAAAATATAATAATATCACCTATTAAGAGGTTACAATTTTCTTTGTTAAGTTTGTGTAATCTTTGGAATCTTTCAAAGGGTAATCTGGAAAGGGCTGTGCTCGGAGTTTCCTTGCGTGATCGAATCAGGAATGAAGATATCCGCAGGAGAACCAAGGTTGCCGATATAGCACGAAGAATCGCCAAAATTAAGTGGCAATGGGCAGGGCACATTGCTCGCAGAACAGATGACCATTGGGGCTGAAAGGTTCTGGAGTGGCGACCGTGTACCGGAAGACGCAGTGTTGGAAGACCCCCTACAAAATGGACCGAAGACCTGGTGAAGGTTGCGAGAATTCGATGGATGCGAGATACACAGGACCGTTCATTGTGTCGACATTTGGGGGAGGCCTATGTCCAGCAGTGGACGTCTATCGGCTGAAATGATGATGATGATGAATCTTTGGAACTTAAACCGTTTACGTTTCATTTCAGGTATAGAAAGCTCAAAGTCATAGACTGCTTTTTTCAGAAACAAACCCGGATTCCGAAGCCGCGAACAAAAACTAGTACAAAATTACAACTATATGAGAATCACGGTAACTCTAAAGACATGTCAAAACGTTGCTTTTGGCTGTTATTTGAACATCTTTGAGAGTCTTTACGTATAGTCAGAACCCGGAAAATCTGAAAGCACCCACACACTTACCTTTCGCAGGTCTGCTGGAAGAAATTTCATTTGAAATAAGCAGTTCCTTTGTGCTCTTCTGTCTGCTTTTATTCTTTTAATTTTTAAGTGTTTGTGTGTACATAAATAAATAAATAATAAAGCACTCTTGCCAAGGGGCGTCGTATTAAAAGGTTATTGGGTTGTTAAGCTCAGATAGGCAGTCGCTCAATATAAAATACCGGTATTCAACTACGTATAATTGGACTAGGAGATGATCCCCACTTGTCCACGCCCACGCCACCATAGGCGTGGCCTTGCGATCGGCGAGCAATGGGTAGCTCGTCGTCCGGCCGTCCCGTAACTGTCCGAACCGAGCCCGCGTCGTCGACCGCACGTGGTGTTCCAGGCGCGCCTCAAGGAGATGTCAGCAAAACTGTAGGGGCCCAGCAGGGTCGAAGCCTACTGGGGCCATGGGTTAAGCGAAAGAAAACCCCAAGGTCCTGGAACAATGCCCAAGAAGGAACATATTACTGGGTTTTAGTCGGTATAATAATCAAGCAGTGCAGTAACGCTTCCTTCTTCTTCATTCTTCTAAAAGAAGAAAACATCTTTCTTCCAGCTCATAAAACATCAGTTTTAAATAAGGCAGTCTGTAAAGCTCTCGTTCATCATTAGCGAACTCGACAACATAAAAAGTGAAAAGCTGAAAAATATGAGTGGAAACATGCAATACATTATACCAGCATATTTATTGTATAATCTGTGCCTTTTGGAGCGTAATTCCAGTCGGTGTATTACAAGCAGCCGGTTTTTGTGTGGCTCATCCAACTTCCGATACAACAAGTCGGGGCTTCAGTCTGAGCGAGAGTTGGGAGACTATTTGTTTAAATGTTTTACAGTTAGTGACGAAAATGTAGCTCGTTATTTTTACTAGAGGTATTTTTTAACTGCTGCTAGAGGCTTTTTTTAAGGTGGGAAATCTTCTAATGACTTTTAGTGCCATAGGCTGGAGCGCAAGGACGTGTCAGACTTTTACTGACTAAAACCACAAAACCTATGTTCTTTCAGTTGCCTTTTGCGTCCCAGGACCATGAGTAACTCTTTTAGAAGTCGACCCATGGCCCCAGCAGGCTTCGGCTCTGTTGGACCCCTACAGTTTTGCTGACATCTCTTTGAGGCGCGCGTTGAAGACTACGCATCGTCTACGACTCGTGCTTGGTTCGGACGGTGAGCTACCTACTGTTCGTTGTCCGCAGACCCATGGTCGCCCAAGGCTGTGCTTACATTTGGATCGCACTATTTTATAAAGGTTAAAGTTTGTAAGTGTGTGCAAGCTCGAACTGCTGAAAGAATATGGATGACATTTGCTGGACCGTATCCTAGAATAGCACATAGGATATCTTTACGTCCTGGGATTATTTTCCCTTGGAACCATTTTCCTCATTCCTGCAGGCGAAGCCGCTGGCAGAATGCTTTGTTTAGTTTGGATCGCTTGACTCGCTCTTGGTTGGTTTAGTGTCTCAAAGAGAGAAATTAAGATCCAATTGTGCAAAATGTCCGGTACATTCACATTAGGCCCTTTTTAGGTTTGTTTCCACGATAGCAGTACATCTAAGCATACAGCATTGATCACCATCGGGCATCACAGTGGTCATCATTTATCTGCATAACCCTGGAGTCCGGGACCTTTGGAGATGTATATGAAGCCGAAGCCCTTGGACTGAGGGTTTATTCACACTAATATTATACAGGCGGAAGGTTGAGTATGTGTGTGTTTTTACTTCTTCACTCTTAAAAGGCTGGACGAATTAGGCTGGATGTTTGGAAAATGGGTAGATCATTTCCTTGAATAGCACATAAGATACTCCTTATCTCAGGAGTATGTTCCCTAGGTACTTTCACGAGGGCGAAGCCGCTGGCAGCAGCAAGTTTATTATAAACTCATTCTGTCCTAAACTCCATTCGAAATATGATGATACATTTAAACAAACCTTTTTTGCTGTCCGTTCAAACGATTTTGACTTCTATTACGTTGACGGCATGACATATGGGAGCTGCAGTAAGCAGTTGGTATTGTAACTAATTTTATTACTTTAATTGCTATGCTTATGCTTACGCAATAGTAGTTAAAATAAGCAGTACTTTTAAAATCGATTTAATGGACAGTAAAAAAATTTATGGTAAAGTTTATTCTTATTTCGACTGGAGTATATACAAACGCTATCACTGGCCCCACACCTCACTCCAGCTAAGGGAATATACGTTAAAAACGCGGATTAATGAGCTGCGGCAGCGCATCCACTCGCACGAGACGAATCTGGCGCGCTATTGAATGATTGTGATTAATGTGGGCGCGTATCGCTCCCCGGCGGGTTGCAGAACGTACGGTAGGGTAGAGAAAATAGCAGCCATTTGTTTAGTTGAGGTACAGGGAAAAATGTAAACAGGTAATTTTTCGACGATAGTTTTTGTTAGTAGTTGCTAGATTTCTTTATCAGACATTGAGTCATATAACTACGAGTACCTATATGTAACTTTTTAGGTGGGATATTATCCAATGACATCTCCCGCCCTTTCGTGTCAGACTTTTGCTGACTAAAACCCACTCCTAGTTCCTTCGTTGCCTTTCATTCCAGGGCAGGTTTTCCTTTCAGAAGCGAACCCATGGCCCCAGTAGGTTTCGGGCCTGCTGGGACCCTACAGTTTGCTGTCATTTCCTTGAGGTGCGCGTGGAGTACTGTACGCCTCGCGACTACTTGGACTTGGTCCAGACGGTTACTAGACAGTCGGACGGCGAGCTACCTATTGCTTTTACGGTGGCTGGAAATTGGGATCGAGCGGCTGGGGCGTGAGGGCCGTTGCCCTTGCTACTAGTTGACTGCGATATAGCTTTTTATCAATGACAGAATTTTTATACTTAGTCAGATCAGTAATTTCAGAAATTTTCTTTATACTGTTCCACCAGTTCAGTACCTATAATAACATCGAAAGATTGAAAAAAAAAAAACTATATATTTGTGGGAAATGACGCAATCTTTAGAATAGCTTACAAATTATAAGCATTTCATAGGAGAAATATGCGCCATGTCCACGCAAAACGGACGAACGCTCAGCATAATGCTGTGGCCATACGCATAATACGACGAGTCCACAGCGCTGGTTTTCAGCGTGGGCCGGTGTCGACACAATGACGTCGAAGCGGAAAGCAAACAATATGTGCTAAAAGATATGAGTAAAATAAAGAAAAATAATTTTAAGATAAAATCAATAGTAGTCAATTAACTTTTGGGAAGAGAGAGTCACAGTTTAACACCTTCAAATATTAAATTGGGGCCAGCATTCACTCTAGAATATACGGCTGCATATATCAGTAATTAACACAGACTGACCCCTGACCTTTGCCATCCAATTATTTGACTAAATCAATATCTAACGGTTCCTAGAATTTCAGGTTTCGGTTCGTAACAAGGATGGGGGTATTTACGATCATAATTTTAAAAGTACACATTTCGTTTAAAGTCTATTAAAAGACATTTAATTACACACATTCACAGACCTATCTCAAAATACCCCCTCCTCTATCCTCTATGTTATGACTAACTTCTGCGAGTGAAAGAAAAAAAATATGCCAAGTGAAACATGCTCCTAGGAAATGTACCCAATGTTTTATTCCAAAACGTGAGCCTGTCTGCCAAATTGCTTCAGCAGTTAGATACAGGCGCTGCCTAGTTTGGGGACCACCGTATACTACACAAATGAAGCCCACAACTAGTTACAGACCTATTGATACATTAAGATTATTTAATTTAAGGTACCGTTTGTAACAATGATTCAATAAAATTATTATTATTATTATAATTAACTTATCATATTACATTTTTAAATATTTCAATAAAAAAATAAAATAAACATTTAAAAATATAAAAAACAGTTTCCCACCGGTATCGAGAACAGGGTTATTATTATAGTTTCAGCTTCATGGAGTAACAAACATGTGTGTATAAACATGTGTGTATTACAAAGGTGAAAGTTTGTGAGTACAACACATACACATACAAAAAAAAACTGGCCAAGTGGGGGTCGGACTCGCGCACTGAGGGTTCCGTACAAACTACAATTTCCGAATGGAGTCTCGAAGATTTTTCCGAATTTTAAGTAATTTTTTGTGACGTAGGTAACAATAAATTTACTGTTTTCAGATATATTCCTATACCAGTACTATAAGACCTTGCTTCATGCCAAATTTCAGGATTCTGGGTCAACGGGAAGTACCCTATGAATTTTGATTCCCTTGAGAGTGTCGACATATACGTATTTTGCGATATAAACGGCCGAATTCGTAGATTTCTAGACGAATTCCTTACTTTGTTCAGTTTCTATGTACTCCACTGTCTGTATGCTTTTTTTATTGTTCAGTTTCTATGTACTCCACTGTCTGTTGCGATGTAAACGGCTTCTATAAACCATTTTAAATTTTCTCATTACTTCCGCATCAGCACGGAACGTACTTCGAACAATATCAGAATATATCTTGTTTCCGTATTGAGAATCTGTGAGAAATTGCACTCATTTTTCTCGCAAATTGTAACTGAAGTAAAGGAAATAGATTAGCTTCCAGCTTGTCGGTAGTTTAAGACTTATCGGACTGAGTTAATGCTTTATAATATCGACGTTTGCTTTAAAATAAGAACAAGATTAAAGAACTGGCTAAGTGGAATCGGACTCGCCCACGAAAGGTCACGTACCATTATTAGGGTTCCGAGATTCTCTGAATATTTCAAGCGTTTTCCGTTATTAATATCGATAAAGGCAATAAAATTACATTTATTTTATGGGAGCCCCATTTAAATATTAATTTTATTCTGTTTTTAATTTGTTGTTATAAAGGCAACAAAAATATATCATTTGTGAAAATTTTAAATGTCTAGCTGTCAAAGTTCTTGATATACAGCCTAGTGATAGACAGATGGACAGTGCACTCTTACTAACCAAACGGGTCCCGTTTCAATCCAGTACAATCTGTCTCGAATTAAGCGTAGCAAACAGACCGATAAAGTTACTTTCTCATGTATAATTATATTATTAGCATTAAAATAGCAAGGCCTAGTACGTTTTACTAGTGATGATATATGTCTACGTTTACAATGGGTCTCATCAGAAGTCTTCGTCACCCAAAGGGTAAGGGGAAAGGGCTTTGCTCGGAGTTTCATGATTTTATCAGAAATTAAGATCAGCAGGAGAACTAAGTTTGCTGGCATAGCACGAAGAATCGCCAAAATAAAGTGGCAGCAGGTACACGCCGAACAGATGATCAATTGAGCCGAAAGCCGCAGACGTAGCATTGGAAGGCCTTCCACAAAATGGACCTGGTGAGGGTCGCGGTAATTTTCGTTTGGGGGAAGGCCTATGTTCAGCAGTGGACGTCTTTCGGCTATAATGATGATTATGATGAATAAAAGCATAGATTCATTTACGGTAAGTATGCTTATTTTATAATACGTTCAAGTAGGTACACATAACACAAATCAAATACAATAACAAATATAACATAAACACAAACATTACAATTGAAACAATAAAAAAAATTACAAATGATTTCTGTTTCCCCAACTTGATTAAATTTTATGCTTTCTCACTTGATATTATTCTGTCACCTGAATACAACGTAATGTGGTGTACGGGACCCTCAGGGGCCTTTTTGTGGGGATCCGTGCCGAGTGGCAAGAACCCTACGTCGAGGGCTGTATGGGAGCACGTCAATATAATTTAGAGAGACCTACTTCTGACGGTTTGGTGTATAAAGCGATAGCTACTGATTGCTTTGTTATATGGGAATATTATTTTTTAATCATTATATCTTTTATGATTATTACGATACTCTAGACTGAGGTATGTGTGCTTTTCTTTCAGATTGTTTTGTTATAAATTTGTTAAAATTGTCTTGTAATTGAAGTTATTGTCAAGCCTACGATGATAATGCATTTATAATAATAATAAATTTTTATTTTGGAGTTTAATCAAGAGTCCATAAAACATTGCACATACAGAAACAAATTACACACACAGGAACAAATTACACACACAGAAACAAATTACACACACAGAAAACAAATTACAAATATAGAAACAAAAAATACACATACAGAAACAAATTACGAATACAGAAATAAAATGCAATTACACAAACGTATTACATTTACACAAGCATAATATATTTATGTTATCGTTCCATTTTTTAACTCGTAATGACCAATTATTTCTGACTACCTTAAAGACGTCTGCATACTTACTGTGCATTATTTTAAAGTTGATCATTTCAAATATTCAATATAATATTTTCCTTGTAACTTTTAATCTCTACGATGCTTTATTTAATCCAATTTGACTTTAAAATGTCTGTGCTTAAGGTCAAAACGACAGTAAAGAAAATTGCAACATCCAGCAATTCAGTTAAAATGGCGTCTAGTCGCAGTTTCATTGTCTACATTACGTCTCATCTCATTCTTTATCCTCAGTTACATTCAACGACGTGCATAGAATATAATACAACAAGAAACCAACACTGTTTTTTATTGCAAACTTAAAGACGTAAAATTTAAAATGTTTGACGAAATAAAAATATTGTGGTCGCTACTGTAAGTTATATTGAACTATTCTTGCACATATACTATTTACGTAAAAGTATGTAATACTATCATATTTTTATTACACTTATTAGGTACTATGTTGACTAGTATACCCTGTTACCTCATAGCTATTATTGTTGTAAATTGGAAATATTGTACAAATATGTTTTTTTTTTCAGAGTAACCGCTTTGTCTTTTGCCTGTTATTTGCCTATAAAAAACAAGCAATTGGAACCATGCACCGCCCATGTAGACCGATGTAAAATAAAATATTTTTAATTTTATTCTATTTATTTATAGACATTCTAATCCACCTGATAGTACGTGGTCACTGTCACCTAAGAACATCGTTAGTTTGTACGAAACCCTCGGTGCGCGGGTCTAACTTTTACTTGACTATTTTATTTTAATAAACTGATGCTTGCCTGGATCCCAACTAATGGTAAACAGTGATGCTATCGTTGATGGTGAAGCGCACTAGTTTATTAAGAGCCTGTTCACTCTAACCATGTCTGACAATCGTGCGACGATCGCTGACATGAGCTACATTATAGGTTCCCAACCCGTTGGATTATCGAATCTTACCACAAGCTCCAACACTCCTCTAACGTAGTTATTGGGGCCGGTGTTAGGGCGGCCACACACGCCTGATTGGAAACGCGACCCGCTTTTGTCGCGCAAATAGACGTAATCTATTGATGTTAGGTTACTCATTAAGTGTGTAGCCCGCCTAAGGGTTGAAATATGATGCTATTATATATTTTGGCGCTGTTTTGTTGTGCATTTGAATTTTAAAATTGTGTTAAATAGTAATAGGAATAAGTCTTTGTGAAAGTTAGTAAATATTAGGAATAAGTTTTTATTTTAATGGAAGATTTGTATCAAGTTTTTTATTAAAACCATTTTATCGTTTTAAGATTTCCACCTGCACCTCCAAGAGATGTCAGCATGATTCACGAGGGTAGCAACCGTCGTGAATCATGCTGACATCTTTGACCAATGCCTGCCAGAGCTGCAGAATATTTCATTGGTTTGGATGTTTCAGGGTGGGTTTGAGTCAGTAGAAGTCCACCCAGCGTGGGATGTTGGCAAAGGAGGAGGCCGCACATGCACACGCGAGGCAATGGCCCTCGTGCCCCAGCCGCCGAGATCCCGATTCCGATATCCCGTCACCGTAGGCGCGGGCTTGCGGACGGCGAGCAATGGCTAGCTCGCCGTCCGACCGTCCGGTAACCGTCCGGACTGACCTCAAGTCGTCGACGGCGCGTAGTGTTCCACGCGCGCCTCAAAAAGATGTTAGCAACCCTAGGGGCCCAGCAAGGTCAAAACCGACTGTGGCCAAGGGTCTGATTCTGAAAAGAAGACTCGGCGCTGGTATGAAAGGCAATGAAGGAACAGGAGTGGGTTTTTAGTCAGTAAAAGTCTGACACTATCTCCCACCCCGCCCAAGAGCGGGGGTTGTCACTGGATGATTTTCCCACCGAAAAAAAAAAAACCAGCACGAGAGCTTTTCACTTTAACTCAGCTTGATAATGTTTATAGGAAATGTGCAAAACATTGTCTAGCTAGTTAGAAACGTCAGGAAGACTTTTCTAACTAGCCAGACGATCAAACAAAAAATAGGCAAAATTACTTAAATTTCTAATAGAAAGTATGCTAAAACCCGAGATTCAATTCCAACACATTTCAGACCACGATTTAAACACGTGTATAAAATTGTATGCAAATTACTTCGGAATTACTCTCGACCCGTGCCGCAGAAAGTTGTGAAGTTTAAATTATGCACGTTGCGCTTATTATAAAATCTGTACGGAAGTCTAAAGACAGCATTCTAGTTTCCTTTGTGGCAAAAGACAGCATTCCAGTTACCATGGTGCCAAAAGACAGCATTCTAGTTTCCATTGTGCCAAAAGACAGCATCCTAGTTTCCATTGTGCCAAAAGACAGCATTCTAGTTTCCATTGTAAAAAAAACAGCATTCTAGTTTCCATTGTGCCAAAAAACAGCATCCTAGTTTCCATTGTGCCTAAAAACAGCATTCTAGTTTCCACTGTGCCAAAAGAAAATATTCTAGTTTCCATTGTGTAAAAAAACAGTATTCTAGTTTCCATTGTATCAAAATTTTACTTGATTTTGTGACTTTTTAGACACCTTTAACTAAACTGTGCAAAATAAAATCAAAAACTGCTAGTATTTAAAAAATGTATGGCTTATATTTCTTTTTTTATTGATTTAGTTTAGAAGTTTTTGATTTTCATGGCCTATTCACTGCCGAACCCTAAACCGAACATATTCTCCTCCCTGAATCTTTAAGTTGAACGTATCTTTTCTTAGAACAGCGGGTATTCTAGTCTTCATACAAGGAGACACTTCCATTTGCTGGAAAAGCTGGTATACCATCACCTTGATCTCGCAGAGAGCAAATCTTGAACCTGGAATATAGATAATCAACATCAGTATGGTTTGTAAAAGTTCTATACGGAATAATGTATACAGTTGGCCATAAATAGAAAGTTGGCATCAAGTACGCTTTTGTACCTTTGTGTTGCATGAAGTTTAAAATAACCTAATACATTATTTGTCAGTATTCGGTCTGTTTAATTTGTGGTCTTTTTTGGAAGGAAATTATCATAATTGTTTTTTATGTTTGATTTAAGTTTTCAATACTTGTTTATTCATTGAGTGCCAAATAAACATGTTTTCTTTTTTTCGTTCTTTCTTTCTTTCAAATAACTACTCCCACTCTGAGTGGGGCAACAGAGGGTGTCAGACTTTTACTAAATAAAACCCACTCGAGATCCTTTAGTTCAGTCAGCCCTCAACTTAGGGTTTGGCATTTTTCAGTGTAAATTCTCAGTAAGAAATGCACCAATTAAAAAAATTCCATGAGACTTCAAATAACTCATAAAATGTGGTGTTAATAGATCCCCTCGAGAAATACATATCGTGATGCTACGTAATAACCACGCTGGGCGGGATACGGTTGTCAGACACATTACTAGATCTAAAACCAATTTTGAATCATAACACTTCAGCACCTTCAATACACAGATATTGATATTCACAAAACATTGCTCATAATGATATAGAAATCACTCAGAATTTGTAATATTAGACAGATCAAAATATCCATATTATTTCATATCAAAATCTGTGAGTAATACGTATGTGTTAGGTTCACTTGAATATCTTATAAATGGCTAGAATATGAAATATTGTCTCCAAATCCCCAAGGAGTGCTATACATATACATATTTAAAACAGTCTGAATCCAGAATGTTCTGTGCCAATTTTGTGTCAGAATTCAGAATAGTTCAATTTCTTTCAAGGTAATCTTCGCATTTGGTATGAATATTTATGGCTGGGTATAGCTTTGATGTAGCCACCTTGAAGGTAGGTGAAGGTTGCGGGAAACCAAATGCATAACTTAATGGTCATACCTTAATCCGTAAAGGGTTTGGTAAAGATACATATGTATATGGAACCAACTTGTTATGAGCACATCGTTTACATGGAGTAGATTCAAATTCACTGATCGTTGAAAGTTGTATGACGTTATCTATATATATAAAAGGAAAACTGACTGACTGACTGACTGACATATCAACGCACAGCCAAAGTTATTGGGACTAGGAGCTTGAATTTTTGCACAAGCTTTCCTTTTATAACGTAGGCGAGCGCAATAAGAAAGGATTTCCTAAAATTCACCCCCTAAAGGGATAAAACGGGGGTCTAAAGTTTGTATGAAAAAAACTGCTTATACGCGGGCGAAGCCGCTGGCATAAGCTAGTTAATAATAATAGTCCACAACTATCACGCAACGCCATCTAGTACTAGATAACTGATAAACATACTTATATATTTCTAAATACACAAATATTAAAAAGAATGAAAATAATAGAAATACTTTCTTCTTTTCTCTTTTTTTTTCTTTTGAATAGGATTTTTTTTTTCTTTTTATAGATAAATTACACCTAGGCACAGAACAAATACTGTATATTTGTGTGATGATCGTGCTCATCACACAAACATTTGTCCTGGGTGGGAATCGAACCCACTACCTCCGGCATAGCAGTCAGGGCCACTAACCACTAGACCAAAAGTCCAGTTAGTATAATTGAAACGGAAACTAATTTCACTTATATAATTATTTGTGTATAACCTACAACAACTGCAGTTAATTGGTCATACATAATTGACGTTGCTACGTTGCCGGGTTAAATCGACTCCCTTCTCTATTTATTGCTACTACTGCACAAACCAACCCACTACATTACAAATCATAATCAAAGATGAAGCGGAATAGTTTACTAAGAGCATATTCACTCTAGCCTTGAAGCACCTAAATTACAATCGGACGGGAAGACCGTAGAAGGACAATTGTTTCAGTCCTTCTATAAACGCGGTATAAACGACGAGAGGTTCGGATGAAAATTGAGACAAATTTAGACTATGGAGTAGTAGTATACTATATGATAGTCAATATATCCCGTAGGATCAATTTTGACTTGCAAGCGGTTAATAGTTCTGGATGGATTGAGAGGGAGAGGGAGGTCAAATAAAAGATGGATGGATAGTGTAACATGACAGGTGACAGGACAGAATGGAAGAAAAAATATGTTGCGATAACCCTAAATAACAAGGAACAAGGGCAGGAAGATGATAATAAAGCGGGCGGTAGTTCTAGCAAAAGCATATTTTAATTTATAATGTGTTCCAATATTTACCGATACAGTTTCTAGGTCCAAGTCCAAACGGAAGGTAGGTGAACGGCTTAATATTGTGTTTGTTCTGCTCTGAGAACCGCTCAGGATCGAACTTGTAGGGGTCTGGGAAGAACTCAGGATTGTGGTGGAATGCCCACAACGGGATGTTTGCTGCCTCTCCTTTGCGGATCTAGAAAAATTGTTTATATTTTTTTTTATAATGGACACATTAACATACTAAAAATGGCCAGAAATCTAAAAGAGTGTCAAAAAAGAACAGAATTTTGCATCAGTTAAAATTTAGCCTGTTTAGATTTGTCTTGGTTTTGACAAAAAAATTTCAGGTACAACGTAAACTTTGAATTTGTTAACGTTTTTATCTAAAAGTACAAAATGACGAACTATTTTCCAATTTGAAGGGGTGAAAGAACTCAAGATTGTAGGATCAGAAAGAAACCTGCTCCCTACATTGTATCATGTTGTGTGAACTTAAATGTATCGAAGAGCTCATTTTTTGTTTAATTGTGAACATTGTGAGAACTTTCGCCCCCTTAAATATGTCCAATTAATTTAAAGTCTTTTTGTATCAAATTATAATTATATAAAATATCAGTATAAGTGTTAACTTTCAAACTTACAATGTAGTCTTTATCTGCATTAGCATTGGCTTTCCCCAAGTTGTAATCTTTGGTACACAGTCTATCCAGGGCAGGGGCTGGAGGCCACAGTCTTAGGATTTCTGAAAAAAGAAATACATTTTACTCATACTCACTACTTTAAAAACCTCAATCTCGATAGATATGCAGGTAAAACCAACGAAGTTGATAAAATTTATTATTCAGATACTACTTTTGACAACAAAGTCCAGCCCTTACCTACTCTAAAAGCAGCGATTACGATAGCCAAAAGTCCAAAATGTATGGGAAATGAAATGTCACGTGATGAAACACTATCTTACATATGTGGAACAGGGTGTAAATTCCCATCTCCGCTGAAAAAAGAGGACTATCCGACTAATTGGAGTATTCTCCTTTTTGGATGTTGTGTCTGGTTCGTGTAATTGCACGAGAATTGATTTCTGAATTATGTTATATTTCATTATTATGTTCTAAGCACGTGAGAAGTCTGGTTCTGGTGTCATAGATGTTACTACAGATATTATGTCCGTTTATCTGGGCTTACTTCTAGTTGTATAAATAGCAACTGGCACTTAACATTGAACAAGATGTATGCTTTAAAATCGACATCAAAATTTTAAGTTCCTCACCTGAAATAACCATGTCCAAATACGGCAGGTTTTGAATAGAGTTGAAGTCGAACTTGCCACCATGCTTAGCGTCATTTTCCCTGATCTCCTGTGCCAGCCGCTCCTGAATGTCAGGGTTTACTGCCAGCTCGTACAACAAAAACGACATCGCTGTCGAGATTGTTTCGAAGCCAGCAACGAAGAACAGGATAGCTTGGGCGGTTAAATCGATATCGGACCATTCTGAGAATCAAAGAGTTATGTTTTAAGCACACATTTTACGAAGTTCCCTCTGCTGGGACTCGTTAAAGGCTTTTTCCGTGGTAGGAGATTGGTCGCTTAAATGCGATGACATCAATAAAGTTAACGT
Source organism: Mythimna pallens (assembly GCA_961205895.1). Taxonomy (NCBI): domain Eukaryota; kingdom Metazoa; phylum Arthropoda; class Insecta; order Lepidoptera; family Noctuidae; genus Mythimna; species Mythimna pallens. Next base: position 25,312,511 of record OY540831.1, read on the forward strand.
GTATTCGTTGAGACTTAGTAGTAAACTTGATTTAGAAACTGTTCTACTGTTTTTAAATATAAATATTTTTTAAATTTTATGTTCTTTAACATTATCTGTACCTCTAGCTGGCGTATCTTAGTGAAATTGAGTGTAGACTGACATACCAAGCGGTAAAGCAAGGGCTAGTGGAGTTACTCTGATCCATTTTTCCCTTGTTCTAAAGTAACAGCATTTCAGAGTCTATATATCATACTGACCTCTATTAATGTTTGCTTTTCCAACCTCAGATTCCTCAACTGTTGCAAATCCAGTGTTGGTTTGCTCTTCTGATTTCTCTTCATGAGTAAGTTTACCTGTGATATAAAAAATAATAGAGAATAAAATATCGAATTTGTCACCATACAAGTAATGTGGTATTTAATTTTTGAAAAACCTGTTTATGTCTGCGTATCTTCAGCAGCCTACCTAATACGCATTTTCAATAGTCTACCGATTAAAACTATATTAATAGAACCGATGACTTCAACGTTGATATGACCTCGGTTAAGTTTTAGTAATTCTATAGCAGTTGATGTGGTATTTATTTTAGTAAAACTATGTACTTACATACCAACGTTTGTATTATCCATCATTAGGCTTAGTTTGGCACGGAACTTCCTGTTTTTGTTAATTATAATACTATGAAGGTCAGTTATAGACAAAAAACATGATATATAATACAAAGCAGAGAAGGTTTTTTATTCGGAGACATAACTAATATATTTAGCATAGTCGTTTAGGTTAAAACAGATTTCTCTGTGTTTCAGGAAACACATAGTAGATCTTTTTTTATTTTTTTATTCGGTATAATCCAGTGCTTGACCGCGATCCCACCTGATGGTAAGCAGTGATGCAATCATTGATGGTGAGGCGCACTAGTTTATTAAGAGCCTATTCACTCTAGCCTTGAAGGGACCTAAATTATAGTTGGACGGGAAGACCGCAGCAGACAAATTGTTCCAGTCCCTCGATGTACGCGGTATAAACGACGAAGCAAATCGCTTAGTTCGGACCGTTGGTGTTTCAACAACGTAAGGGTGGATACTCGCCGTACGTAGGGTTGTCCGATGGTAGAAAGGAGATGGCAGAATCAAGTCATGCAATTTCCGCGCACACTCTCCAAAATGCAACCTGTAAAATACCGATAGGCTGGCTACCCTGCGCCTGTGCTCGAGGCTTTGTAGACTGGACTTAACCAAATCTGGATCCCCAATTAGCCTCTGCGCACACCTTTCTACTGAGTCTTTGATTGTCATTATGGATAGTCAGTATCCAGGAAATCTAAGACTAATCTTTCTAAGCGGTATTGTGTTACCCACGCGATTACTGGGTTGTTGAGATCATGTAAGTAGTCGTTACATCTAGTTAGACTGGTAACCGATCCAAATATAGTTATGAAAGGGCTGATTTGACTGATTGATTTAGATTGAATCTTTTTAAAACTAGTAAATGGTTCTTCATCATGACTCATGACAAACAAAACGTACTTCACATATGTTGCAAACTCATGACTTATGAGTTCATAACGTATGTGAAACACGTTATTCTCTAGATGTCCTAAACCAATTACCAATTAACCTGCGAGAAAAGTCGGTTCTGTTTATGAAATAACAGAAGCAACGAATCAATGATCGAATTATGCTTGCCAAGTTTTTAATAGGTACTTTAGGAGCCGACAAAATTTGGTAAAGTCGTATTCGTTTGTAGCTGTACTACAAACGAATACGAATCACGCTATACATAGCTAGAACTAGATATTTAACAGATGCTATATCACAAAGGTAAACTACACATTAGAATAATATAGAAATAACTCTTTGATGGAATATCAACATAACAATTTAAACATAACGTAAATAGTTTTTAAAGAAATCACATCACTTATTATACCTTTCTTAGCTTCCATGAGTAGATGTATCATGTCAGGTCTATAAATGTTTTTCTTCTGTCGTTCATCCATAGTATTCAATACTATGCTCTGGAAGAAGTCTGTCGTAGCTTCCGAAAACAATTTGACGTTGAATTTCTAAGGAAATAAAAGTAAATTACAATATTTTGATATGACATATTATATTTAACTATTTTAATGAATTTTATGTAAATGGTTTTTGAATTTTAAATTTTACTATCTATTATTACTATTATTATTATTTAAGAATTATTATTATTTTTTAAGTGACTAGAGGTTGATGTAATGAAATTGTGATATTATTTCTTTTTGTGTTGATATTGTTTTAAAAAAATGAAATTTGTATTTGATTTAATTGAATACCATTTTTTTTTTTTTGGAAATGTTTCAGCATATTTTTTTTTTCTCTATTATTTTTAGGGTTCCGTACCTCAAAAGGACAGAACTCTTGTAGGATCACTTAGTTGTCCGTCTGATGTCGGTCGGTCTGTCAAGACCCTTAATCTCGGGAGCACGTGGGCGTAACGAGTTGAAATTAAAACCATAGCAAGGGTCAGGGCAGTCTCTTAAAGCTGTGAAAAAATTTAACTTCTGTGCTAACAAAAAAAAAAGATAAGGCCGTTTACGAAGCAAAAACGTATATTTCGACACTTTCAAGGGATTCAAAATTCATAGGGTACTTTCCTTTGACCCAGCACAGGTAAAAGGAATAAATCTGAAACCGTAAATTTGTTGTGACGCGATTCACAAAAATCTTAGAGACTCCGTTCGGGAATTGAACTATTTTTATACTTAAGTAAGTTTATACATAAACCCAAACTGCACGAGTCCGACTCGCACTTGCCCAGTTTTTTTTTTATAAAACATTCAGACAAAATGTAAAAAAATTGATAATGAATAATTAAATTGAAAATGAAATAAATCAGGCAAAGGTCCAAAGAATGACAATACTGGAACTCACCTTCATAATAGCTGGAAAACAGGTATACCCAAAGAAGATCAGGACTCGTTTAAAGCCAGAAGTAGCAGTTTCATAACCAACATTGTAGAACTGATTGTTCCTATCGTCGTGGGAATTGACCTTTAGGCCAAAAGCGCAAGAGGCGATGACGTCATTGGCGTAGCGTGTTGTCAGGTCCTTGGTGTCCACGTCCACGTAGTCAACTGTGGAGTTAAAAGCTTTTTTAGTTTTAAATAAATAGTGTTGTACTCCGTGGCCAGTATCATCATCATCATCATCACTTCAGTAGAAAGATGTTAACTGCTGCACACAGGCCAGCTCCAAGTGGCACCACAATGAATGGCCCTGTGCGTTTCGCATCCATCGCATTCCCGCGACTCTCAGGTTATCGATCCACCTTGTGGGAAGCCTTCCAACGCTGCGTCTTCCGGTATGCAATTGCCACTCCAGAATCTCTAGACCCTATCGATTGTTCTACGAGCAATGTGCCCTATCCATTGCCACTTAAGTGTGGCGATTCTTCGGGCTATGTCGGCGACCTTCGTGTCCAGCATGTGTTCCCTCCATAACGCTCAAACAATCGGTCTAGCATTGACAGTGTCATTGTGCCCCTGCTCTATTCCAATTATTTTCCGGAGAATCTCATCCTTAATTTTTTTTTGCTAAATTTTTAATAGCATTATATATAATTGTATATTCAAAAATCTGCTCAAACGTGTGAAGACACATGCGTAGGTGCCTGAACAGAGTGGTATCCTAAAGAAATAATTTCTAACCAATACCATCCAATTAAAACTCACACACAAGAAGAATAAATTAACGCGTGAACATACCAAAACCACCAGTATAAAGTGCACACTAACTTAACAAAAGATTCTAAGTTGTTATTGGATTCAATACTCTAACTAAAGTTGTTAAAGACAAGTCAGTATTATCGAATTTAGAATTAAACGACTAACTATTCCTACTAACCTAAGAAAATCAACGACATACCGGAATATGGAAATCATCTTGGAAATCGCAGTATTAGTAAAGAACAGTGGAGAATTAATAACTTTTCTACATACCAAGCAATAAATAGGACCGCTAGGCATACATCTTTACAACATTATTGGTCTACTGACCTCCAGATTCCTTAATCTGCTTCTTCAGAGAACCTATCATCTGGTCGCTGACCTCCATCATGAAGGTCACCATAGCTCGCATCTTGGAGCTGGTGAACGCCGGGCTCAATGTGGAACGCATGTCTTTCCATTCTTGACCTAAAACACAACATTACCATGTAAGATATAAATAAAAATAAAATTGTATAGAAACTTTCAACAACATCATTTGGTAAAACGTTATTTTCCTTTTAAACAAAGTTATAATAGTTAAATTCACCTGTATTTAACCAGCGAAAATACAGCCTAAGTTGCTTACCATAATATTAAAACTAGGTATTAATAAAGAGTTCAGTTTGTGTTTTTCGCCTTTTAGAGTGTTAGCGAACTTTTGGGAACATATTTATTATACGTACAGCTAAGGAGTGGAATTCCTTGCTGGAGTCTGTGTTTTCTGATAGCTAAAACTTTAGAGATCTGTGAATAGTTACTTTTAGGCAAGCGTGCTCCACCGTTGACCACATCATCGCTTTCCATTCAGTGAGATAATGGTCAAGTGCGAGCGTATCAATAATAAAAAAGAGCTGTCTAATTACGGCAGCTCTTCGACTTTTCAATCGATTGATGACTTCTATCTGAGGATTAAAATTAGCATTTTGGCGATTTTTGTACAGAAAAAATATGTTTTTTTTTCTCATATCAGATTATCTTGGTTTTGAATAAGTTTTTGATTCTATACCTTTTAACGAGAATAAGTTTCTGCCGAACAAAGGCTCCACAGATTCGTCCACTAGCATGCGATGGTCCAAGAAGTGCTCAAAGTCCTTGACTGCAATTTTCTTCACCAGCTCTAGATCGCGGATCATCACCACACCCTTCAGGAATTCGTATCTGCCTACGAACCTAGAAAAGTAAGTAATTCGTAAAGAAAGTTGGAAATGCCAATGATTAAGTGGATTATTGTGCAGTGATTAAAAACGAGAGAAGACCCCATCGAAACAAGACTCCAAGGTTTATCAACGATTTATGATTGATTATGCCTCATGCGGTCAGCGTGCACAGAGAAACTACGTATTATATCATATCTGTAAACTGTAAAATGCTACTTTAGCAATTATTATCTATAAGAACTACACTTGATTCTTGCTCTTCAGTTGGGCTTACTGTCAATTGACTGGCGATTTATTACGAAGTTTTTCTGTTTATATTCCATTGCTGTATTTATCTACTATACCTGCCTAGATGTGAAGATGAATTGACGCTGGGATCGAACGGACAAGTCTGGTTAAAATAATTGGAGCAGTTCAAAAGCGCGTATAGGGTTGACCATATCATCAAAGTCTTAAGATTCACCTGGATGTGAAATATCAGAAACCAGGAAGCATGGCAGAAGAAAGGGGTAACATACAACCAGCAGTTAGCAGTTATCCAATAATATTCCACAACTATCACACAACGCAGCCTAGTTCCAAGCTAAGTAGAGCTTGTGTTATGAGTACTAGGCAACTGATAAACATACTTAAATATTTCTAAATACATACGTATTACAGATAAATTACACCCAGACAGAGAACAAATGATCGTGCTCAATACAAAAATATTTGTTTTGGGTGGGAGTCGAACCCACACAGCACAGCAGTCAGGGCCACTGACCACTATCCCAACAGGCCAGTCTAAAAAAACATTCTTAGGAATTTGCAAGAAAGCTCAGAGCCAGGAACAATAGAAGAAATGGAATTGCCCAGCAGTGGCAGTGATCATGAACAGTTAGATAGAATACACCAACACCTTCCTTCAGTCCTTTAATTCTTGCCAATTGCAATTTTCGCAATTCATTTGAGTCGCAAAAATTGCAATTGGCTAGGATAACTAACTGGAAAGCAGTCTGTCTCTGTACGTTTGTATGCATAAAGTATTAAATAAAATAAATAAATAAAATCACTGTTATTAAGTGTATATGAGAAAGAATAAGGAGTATTAACAACATACCTCTCTTCTGGAAAACTATGGTACATATCGTCCAACGTTTCAGCGACATGTTTCTTCCGCATCAGCTCGTTCAGCAGGTTACCCACCGGTGGGACTACCGGAAAGTGCTTCACGCCGTAGCGGCTGAACTTGGAGTAGGCCTGGCGTATGTACAGCACCAAGGCTGCTATGATCACACCGAGCCATATTAGGGTTATCATTTTCTGAAAAGAAAGAAAAAATCTTTACTTAAGAGACAGTATCAGTTCAGCCTCCCTAGCCAAGTTACAATCGTATCGTTCTCGCCGAACGCCTCGAGTAGGCCAAGCCTCCGATTTCTTTGTTCTGACGTCATCTCAACGCTCAGTCACGTGGTCAGAACAAAGGAATCGGAGGCGTGGCCTACCCGAGGCATTCGGCGCGAACGATACGATTGTAACTTGGCTAGGGGAGCAGATGAAGTTATATTATTAAACAAGATGCAGTAAATAGAATAAAAGAATAGAATGAAACAGAACGGAATAGAATATAATGAAATGGAATAGAATGGGGAAAATGGAGTACAATGGAATAGAACAAACATAATTATACAACAAAATGGGTAAAATGGTGGGCCTTATCACTGACCAAACCACCTTTTGATGGACGGTAAGAACAGAGTCGATCGTTGTGGTGATTTTTATGTGTAGAGTAGTAGACGTCTTTGGCTGATTTTTGATTGTCTGACATTTTTTTTTTCATAAAAATCATCCAATGACATCCCCCGCTCTTGGGCAGAGCAAGAAGGAGTGTCAGACTTTTACTGACTAAAAATCCACTCCCATGGCCCCAGTAGGCTTCGACTCTACTGAGCCCCTACGGTTTGCTGATATCTCCTTGAGGCGCGCGTGAAACAGTACGCGCCGTCGACGACTTGGGCTCGGTCCGGACGGTTACCGGACGATCGGACGGCGAGCTACCCATTGCTCGCCGTCCGGAAGCCCGCAAGAGGTATTGTATGGTAAGTGGCTACTGTAAAAATTATTTCACCTCACCCACAACATTTTATAGATCAGGATGACGAAGCATAATTGTTTGTTTCAATTGATACTCAACTCAATATTTATAGCACTCAAGGACAGTCAAGGATATCATAGTTGAAATAAGGTGTACCTTATCTTTATTCACATACACAATATGCAGATTCATTTAACAAATTGCAAAGCCAACCATTTGAAAAACTCGATATCCGCACCGGAATGATTTAAGAAGCAAATAGATTTAAAATACGAGAAAAGTTAAAATTGAATCGAAAAGATTAATAAAGTTGATCTCCTGTCGTTCCTATCAGGACGTTACCTTTGGTGTATAAATTATAGTAGTTGCGAAGAATTATCGAAAAAATGCACATAATTATCAATAAGCTGGGCTCATGAAATAATTGATTGTACAAGTAGTTTGCCAAAAAATCACTATAACTTATCTATAATTTAATGATTTGGAAATAAATAAACACAATATATGACTCACTGACTAAACACGAGTGAATTTGGCCAACGTCTCCCACGGAATGAATATTATAGGTAAAAACTATTATCTGGTTCTTATAAAGTAGATATCGGTACGTACGAACAGGTTTATTGTAATGTGTTGTTATAACGTCAGATATGTCCGTATGATATTATGTATAATCTTTGTTTTGTTTATACGACTATCGATGTGTGCTAAGTACACACACATACATAGCTGTATGATGAACACATCTATAGCTATTGAAGACAGACAAAGTGTTCAGAGTTGATATACAGTTATAGAGTAATTTTTTGCAACTATACTAATTTTCAGTAGTAACTATTTAATGGATTGCCGGACCAAGTAATTCCCAAGGCAAAAATGCAGCGGAAGAACTCGCTGGAAGGATTTCAAGTATAGCAGCGACGGGACCTGAACCCCTTGTGCTACACACCAGAGATCTACTTCATAAACAATGGGTTGATCATGATGAGTGTAGTCAGGCCAAGGAGGCACTTCCTTACACTGGCCTAATGACTGACCAAACTTAAATTACGTAAAGTCACGGCAATCACAACTAGCCAGGGGTCCTTTAGTAAGCAACTCTCTCTAATAGAAGTTACAGATTAGTGATTATGGAGGAGGACGAGATAGCAAGTCATCTGTTTTTAAGCAACCCCGTGATTTCTGGATACGGGGCAACTGTACAAATTCCAGCCGTATCCTTTTATAGTGTAATGTAAGTAATAATAAAGATGAATTGAATAACAATTTAAAAATAAAGGTTCGAGTTATATGTGAGTGACGGTGTATATGTGTGAGTGTGTGTGTTTACATTTCGACGGGTGCAAAGTAAATAAAGTTATCTGCAATTTTGCGATTTACTGATAGTTGCAGAAACTTAATTAATATTCATTTTCTATGAAGCAACTGAGAAACTCTTGGAGGTGACCACATAGAAATACAGCACATTACGTCCCAAATCTACACCATATTTAAAGTTACCTTTAACAATCACACACTACACATACACTTACACACATTTTCACAACCTTGTTTGTTTTTTATTAGTTAAGTCTCTGAACTGTTTTATTTATTTTCCATCAAATTAAAATCGCTCTCTGTAAATATCTATAGCTTGTAACAAGTCTGGGTAGTTTGGAGGCCTGGAGTCCTGTAACACAGGATTTTCCTAGTACAGGCTTCAGTCTCCACAACATCAATGTAAATGTACTTACTGTAACAATGTGCTGTATTTATGAATTGTTAATTTTGTTTGCATTATGTGGTGGAGAAAAATAAACGCTTTTATTATTATTATTATTACTTATTACTATTAATTATCAGAATATCGCAAAATTGCAGAAAACTTTATTTACTTTGCACCCGTCGATTTAAAGGTTTACACACAAGACAAGACAATTAGACAATATCGATTCGTGTGTGTGCTTGAATTTGTTCAATGAACATTATTTTATATATTATTGTGCTGTTTACGCCTGCAGGTGTTAATTTCAATAGTCATCTCTAGTGTGAGTGCAAAGTACAAAACGGAAAAACTAACAAGACACTTTTTTTTTAATAACATAAACTAGTCCTTGACTGCGATCCCATCTGATAATAAGCAGTGATGCAACCGTTGATTGTGAGCCGCACTAGTTTATTAAGAGCCTATTCACTCTAGCCTTGAATAAAATTGAACGGAAAGACCGCAGTAGGCAAATTGTTCCAGTCCTTTGATGTACGCGGTATAAACGACAAGGCGAAACGCTTAGTCTCTCGCTGTACATCAGGTTGTCCAATGGTAGAAAGGTGATGGCGGAATTAAGTTACGCCATTCCCGTGCATACTCTCCAAAATGTATCCTGTAAAACACTGTTGAAAGGCTGGTTACCCTGTCTGTCTGCCTGTGCTCCAGGCTTTGTAGATTGGACTTAACCTAATTAATCTGGATCACCAATATCCCCTTCGCACACCTTTTCACTGAGTTCAAAGCTGCAAGATGGCATTTTGCAGCATACGATCGGACCTTTGCTATCTGGGACTCTAGGTACTTCTGACTGATATATTGTTATAGAATGTACTCATACATATTTTTAATTGGGCTTTAGTCACAGCAATATTAAGTCATCGTTAGTCAACTATTCCAGCATTCGCCATGAAGGTTAGTTGCAGATTTATTTTAATGCAAGGATCTTAACACCCTACCGATAAACTGGATTAATTACGAAGCATACGAAGCAATATTACAAACTCTAAAGTGTACTTTATAATCATTAACATTAAGATCATATTTTTGGTCGTGTGTCCCTTTCTTACCTCTATATTTAACTAGCATAACCACAAATTCACTATTTAAAAAAATTAATTGTTATTATTTTTGTCACTGCAGCATTTTATATTAATTGGTGCTGCAAATTTCTATATCGAAGGCTGTGAGACCAGTAATTTCTGTCTATGAAACATGAAAAAAATTGATTAATTTATTGAGAAGTCAAAAATTTGTAACTAATTAATTTATTGTTTATTATAGTAAAACACGATAATAAAATATATTTAAGCAGTAACTTCTGGTTTAGTTATAAACTCAACCAGAAGTTATTAGTTTCCTATGTTTAGGAGGTAATCATGAAATAGACACGTTGGTTTAGTTAGGAGGTATTTCCACTTTAATTTAATGCAGTTGCAAAAAAAATGCATATCGGAGATTTTACTAAAACATGCGGAAAACACTTTTAAACTCATAGCGGTAAATTATGATTTTCTCGAAAAATTATATTTAGGAGATATTGGTACTTCACGGTCGATATACACCCCTATTTCTTAATAAGTACAAAAAAAAATGAGGCTCTTTCCGTTCCCGTTACTGATCGTATTTTTGTAGTCAAATGCAGAAAAAAGGAAATGTCAAAATGATCCATGAAAATTGGTCATAATTGGTAAATTCGTCATTTATTAATTCATAATAATCAACCGCCTGTACAATATTTCCATAAATTAAGTGTTACTTTAGGATATATACAAACGCCAATAACTTTGCTGTTTATGAATATTATTTAATGAGATTTAACTTAAATAATAACAAGAAAAGGTCTAATAAGCTCTTTAAGTATTTGTACTAATTAAAAATTAGTGGTGTATACCTCTATAACATACATATTAATTAATAGTTTTTGAACGTATAAGTCTTTATTATAATGTATTAATAACATCTTGAATTTCTTTAGAACAGAATATCCCGTAGTACAAACTAGTCTATGGACACACTAGTAGAAAGAGATAACATACCCTTTTGTATCGTACTCTTCGGTACATTTTCGAGGTTGATGTAATCAATCCAGATAGTATAAAAAAATTGATTAGATGTCATAAAGACTGATATATTGACATAATGTGGATAACACATTTAAAACGCCTGCCATTAAATTAAAGGCAATAATTTTACAACAAGTGATTGTCAAACAGGGAGGTCTAAATAATAATAAATTATTAAAGAATACCATCATCTTCCTGTCCTTGTCTCGTGTTATTTGGGATCAGCGCAACACGTTTTTTCGTCCATTCGGTCCTGTCACCAGTCATGCTATCTTTAACTCCCTCTTCTTTCATATCACTCTTCACACAATCCATCCACCTTTTCTTTGGCCTCCCTCTCCCTCTACATCCATTCAGATGTATACTGAAAACTTTTTTAATAATATACGTTTCATCCCTCCTAATTTATTTCTAAATCAAACATTTCGAAATGTGAGAAGACTCCAATTATTTGCTTTTATTATCTCTTTTTTTTGTCACTCAAAGCTACCCTGCTTCCGTAAGCCGATCCCCTCATTACACAGTCCTGTCTCCACGTTCATTACACGCGGAACGTCATCCATTGCGCGATCGGCTCTGGATTAAAAGATAGAAAAAGGTGAAAAATTACGGGACGCACCGGCGGAGATTACAAGCTGGATTACCTCCGCGTCATTTATCAACTTCATCTCGGTTCTGTGAGTTAGGTAGGGCTGTGGTACGGAAAAATGGAGAAGCGATTGTAGAATCAAAACAATTTAGGTTTTTTGTTGCAACTAAACTTGAATTAAGGCTTTACTGCATATCACAGAGCATTGAGATTCTACCATCAGGTCCACCAAAAAGGTCATCATCAGGTGAGATAGTAGTCAAGCGCGAGCCTATCAACAATAAAAAAAAACAGTACTAGAGAAGTTAATGTTAAAATAAAACTTTAGGTGTATGCGGAACAGAGTTTAAGTCCCGCAAACCTACGTTGAAAAACATTAACCGACAATCGTTGTGTCGTAACGTTCAAGGTTGGTTCCAAGTCTTGAAAAAGAGACAGCATCGTGACATGGTACGTAGTAAGGTTAGTTTTCTCTTCTGTAGACATTCATGAACTGAGTCCATCTCATGCGCTGCACACAACCACCGGCAGCTGGGACCTGGCTCGGGGCCACTTGTCCTCAAGTCCCAAGCTCCTCGATAGCCGGCCTCTCCTCCTCTAACCATGTGATATGTCTGGTCCAAGCATCTATCCATCGGTTGATTTTAGACTGTTGGATATTTTTAAGGAGAGAACTTTAATACCGTAATGCACTATTTTGTAGTTTAGTTTCGACATAGATGTCGCTACAGATCAAGTGTACTAGTGAGTCGCCAGGGGCCTAGCCATAAATTGTCAGTCGTTCGAGCGAGAGAGAGAAGGATGGAGCTATACAGCCTTTATAGCTCCATCTCTTTAACAATTCAGTTTCGTTCGTAAAATGGATCATGTTAAGAGCTCGTCTTAGATTAAATAACTATAGATGTAGCCACCTCGTGACCGCACATGAGACAGCACTATAAAACTTCAATGAGGTTATTACGTAAACTTTTCCTTATATGACCACTGAAATACACTAAAAACTTAACTATTGGAATCTATTTCTCATACATACACTAAAACTATTACTTTGATTGCCATAATTATTCTAAAAACATAAAATTGATGCGAGTCGACCTCTCAGTGACAGTGACAGGCCTTTGTTTGGCTAACTTTTTAAAGTACGCCAAACAAAAAATCGGCCACGTCGATGTGACAGAGCATGTTATGTTTTGTCTCAATTTTCTTACTTATTTCGTATATATGCTTCTCACTTTCACACTTCCCTACAATCTCATGGCTACATCTACATGTATGTAATCTAAGGAGCTCGTGGTAGCAGTCCTGTTAACAAATAAATTTGCTACCAAAGCAGAGTACAGATAGAATTTTCTAACTGCATGGACAATGGTTTTTTATTAAACCATAGCAAACGCTTTAAAGGCAAGCACTTGAGTATAAAAGACAAATATTTATTGGCAATCTGTTTAGAAATAGTAAATAGTTGCTAGTTTTAAAACTACAGGATTTGACTAGATAGTCAATTAATCGTTTTTAAAAAAAGCAGTGGAAAATTAGATTGTGATCTCTCTCAATCACTCAATGGTTTGCTGGAAGGAAACTCAACTTTAAGTTAAGCTCGCCTATGTAGTTACATAAACTCGGTTATCCACTTATTATTATTATTTTTTTTTTTCGGTTGGAACATCATCTTATGCCATCCCCCGCCCTTGGGCGGAGCGGGAGATAGTGTCAAACTTTTACTAACTAAAAACCCACTCCTGTTCCTTCGTTGCCTTCGTCCCAGGGACCCGGGTTTCGTTTTCACACTACCCATGGCCCCAGTAGGCTCCCATGGCCCCAGTAGGCATCCACTCATATTATAACTTTTTACGATGTTCAATAAAAGATTAAGAATTAGGAAAATTTAGGTTTCGTAAAACATCATTGCTTATTCATTATTATTTTCTTTCATATAAAAAAACTAGCTTTTGTCCGCAGCTTCGCCCGCGTACATAAAATATAGTGTCACTCAGACATAAAGCAGCTTTCTATCGGTGAAAATATTTTAGTAATCAGAGCAGTACTTACTTTCAGAGACTACCTCCTACAAACAAAAAGAAACAAACTTTACCTCTTTATAATATTATTGTAGTTAGTAATGTATCTTTAGAAAATGTCTTCTTTTTTTACATTAGCGCTTATAACTTGTGCTCCGCCCAAGGGCGCCCAGTGACAGTGACGCTGGGCGGGCAAACATCCCGATAACTAATACTTGCCCTGGAATATTTGACATCAAGAAAAACTATCCTAATACAATTCCTCTCCCATTTATTTGGCGCCTACTTTTCCTACTTATTATTTAAACATTACGTAAAGAAAACAATTCGCAAAATTTTGCTAAGATAAACATTGAGGAAGCGGAATTTAATATTTAGAGTACAATACTCTAAATATTAAATTCCATTGGAATAATTCCTTGTAATTTTGAGATTATTATTTATTTATTAGGAATAATTTATATTAACCTTGGTTCTCCTGCGGATATCCTGATTAGATCACGCAAGGAAACTCCGAGCTTAGCCCTTTCCATTGCCCTTTGGATGACTTTAAGTCTTCTGATGAGGCCCATTGTGAGCGACCACGTTTCAGAGCTATAAATATGTTATCACTGGCAACACGCACTGGTCATAGACTTTCGTTTTAAGACACTGGGGTATATTGAACAAGAAGATACCACGCAGCGTCCTGAATGCTGCTCAGCCGAGTCGGGTTTGACGATTGATTTCTTTCTCGAAGTTAGTCCTACTCAACTGGACCATTTGTCCCAGGTAAACGTAGTCGTCCACAACTTTGAGTGTTATCTCCGATCTAATAGGAGTGGGTGCCACATGGCTGTTTACCATGACTTTGGTTTTGTCCATGTTTACTTTAAGTCCCACTCTTTCGGAAGCTCTACTGAGGTCACCAAGCATTGTACTGAGCTCCTCCGTAGTATCAGCCAAGACTACTATGTCGTCGGCAAACCGGAGATGAGTGATATACTCGCTATTGATATCAAATCGAAGAATCACCAACTTAAGTGGCAATGGACAGGGCACATTGCTCGCAGAACGGATGGCCGTTTGGGCCAAAAGGTTCTGGAATAGTGACCACGTACCAGAAGACGTAGCGTTGGAAGACCTCCTACAAGGTGGAACGATGACCTGGTAAGGGTTGCGGGAATACGATGGATACGAGACGCACAGGACCGTTCATTGTGGTGACAATTAGGGGAGGCCTATGTCCAACAGTGGACTACTTTCGGCTGAAATGATGATGATGATGATTTATATTATGATTGATACATTACCTACACACATCATTATTACATTAGTACATTAATCTGGCTAAGTATATTATGTTTTTCAAGATTGAGCATCTTCATCATCAAATCACTACTTACTATCAGGTGGACTCGCAGTCAAGCACTAGTCCATAAAAAAAAAAAAACGGCCACTGGACGTCCACTGCTGAATATACCTTAAGAGTAGCGTTGCGTCAATCGGTCCTGTGTTTTTCTGCATTTCCGCTGTGTTTCCTGTGGGACGCTGCATCTTCCACTATACGGTTGCAAGTCCTAAGCCAAAGATGTAGCTCCTAACTCCGCATTGTTCAGCATCCATAGCGATCCGTTTTGCGTGCAATCTGCTCCATCTACTGCCAATTCAATTTAGCAATTCTTAAGGCTATGTAAGTACTTACGTAATTACGATAGACTTGCGGATGTTTTAATTTCTTTTCAATACACTTACTCGAAAACCTGCTTCTATCCCTACCGCTTTTAGGCACGAAATTTACTGTATTCTACACTAATGCGGAAAAGTGCACGAGCTCCCCTCATCACAATTTATAGTATGTATCGTGTCAGACTGGACGCCGTTCAGCCACCTCGAATCGCTGGACAGCCCCCGCTTATTTATTTCTTCGTAAGTGTCTTGAAAAACGTCATTTGACAAATCTGAAAATTTGTCACAGCAATATTCGGCACCATAGCACTCTCACCTGCGGCTCGGCCGAATTTCATCTCGATCGCAATGACAAACTTTCTCCACTTGTATCAAAATATATTAAATAGATTAGGTACACGTAATGATGATTGACGGGTCGCGCTAAACCCGATCGAGCCTGCCTGGGCTGCGGAATTGTTGAAAGAGTAGACAGTACAAGTCTGACACTCCGTCTCGCTCTATCCAGAGCGGAATATTTTTTTTATTACTTGATATAAACTATTGCTTCACTGCGATCCCACCTGATGGTAGGCAGTGATGCAATAGTTAAAGGTTAGGCGCACTAGTTTATTATGAGCCTATTCTCTCTAGCGATAAAGACATCTAAATTATAATCGGACGGGAAGACCGCAGCAGGCAAATTTTTCCAGTCCATTGTTGGACGTGGTATAAACGACGAGGCAAAACGCTTAGTCCGGACCGTAGAAGTTTCAACAGGTTATTAAGTTAAGTTATTTGATAATTGGCTGGCCTGTTGGTCTAGTGGTTAGTGACCGTGACTGCTATGCCAGAGGTCGTGGGTTCGATTCCCACCCAGGACAAATGTTTGTGTGATGAGCACAATCATTTGTTCTGTATATGGGTGTAATTTATCTATAAATATATGTATTTAGAAATATTTAAGTATGTTTGTCAGTTGTCTAGTACTCATAACACAAGCTCTGCTTAGCTTGGGACTAGACGGCGTTGTGTGATAGTTGTGTGAATATTATTATATAATTACCTAAAATTTCAAGTATAGTTCACATTATGATTAAATTCTCGCGGTTTGCTATGGTATGCTTCGTTAACACAGTATCTTTAAGTAGAAACACTGTATGTACTTAAAATGAAATTAATATGGTTCCTGTGGGTTGGGAAGAAATTTGTCACAAATATGTTACATGGGACCACAAGGGGTAAATTGTTCAAAACAAATGTTGCAAAACTATATTACCTTTAGAATAGAATAGAATTTCATTTCGTGGATATGGGTAAATACACAAGAGTTTTTTTATGATACATTAAAGCTCAGCCGCATTTTACCATTCGGCATGCAAATATTTACATTATGTTCAAAAAAATATATATTACCAGATCATTTATAAATTATTATTATCAAATTTTTATTTAATTAAATATAACTTGTAATTGAATTATTATCATTACAATGTATAGTATGTCATTAAATTTTAAAATACAGATCAATTTGTAGATTATAATTATTAATATTGTAAAAAAAAAAAAATCAACCCTCTATCTTACAGTATGCAAAAATACCTAAACAAAAAAAATGATAAACTAAATAAAAATAAAATTTCATAAGTACAATATATTAAAACAATACATTATAAACTCTTTACAGACAACAAACAAAACGCTGCGACGTGACAAGTATCGACCTCTTTTGACGATGATAAAGGAACTCTAAACTCATAATTCTAAATTTGAATTACCAGCGGTCGCTGAACCAGTTGTCAGTTATGGCTAAGTTTAGTTTCATAATTATTAGCTGTTTGTAGTGTTGGTTATTTATTTATTATGACTCGGTATTTACGTAAGTTGAATTATAATTCAGAGTTCATTAAGCTTTAAGCAATACGCTGCAAAGTATGAAAATAACAAGGTCCTCAGATTATGACGAGTGCTCACTCGTTACTGTCACTTTTAATTGCTACGGATAGATGTCGCTGTCGTAAGGTTCGCAGAAAAGAAATCGGTTTTCTTTGTATATTTTTTTGGTGTTGGCAATTTTAGCTCAACGTTTCCTCGCTTATAAATTTAATTCTTCGTCGGTCTAGTGAGTGTGGCTGCTAATTCTGTGGTATTGGGTTTGATTCTTATTTTTTCTCTTTATTTTGTATTAGGGACTTTTATGCGAATGTACATACCAGTCCCATCGAACCTTATATAGTAAAAACCTTACCTATTTTACCTTATATAGTAAAACGTAACAGCGCAAACTTAATTAAGCTATGAGCAGCCTCTGAGTTAGGTGTCGAAAAAATATGATGAAAAATTTCAACATCGTACATGTTTGTACCTAGCTCTGTGTTGCTCAATTGTATCTTTTTTTTTATTTGTTATAAACGAGTGCCTGTGATTCCACCTGATGGTAAGTAGTGATGCAATCGTTGATGGTGAGCCGGTCTAGTTTATTGAGAGCCTATTCACTCTAGCAGCAAGTTGTTCCAGTCCCTCGATGTTCGTCGGGCTGCCCGATGGTAGAAATGAGATGGTGGAATCAAGTCATGCAATTTCCCGCGCACACACTCCAAAATACATCCTGTAAAACACCGAAAGGCTGGCTACCCTACGACTGTGCTCAAGGCTTCTCATCTGTGCATCTTCTCGTACCTATTATTAGTAAAATGAAAAAATTACAAAATATTTTTTAAAAAAGTAGCCATGGAGTTTCTTCCCGGTTCTTCTCCTTAAGAAATGACCAATTAGAACCATGCACTAGTTTCTGAATTTCTATAAACGGTTTTTGAGTTTGAGTATATTCTAAGAAGCCTAATCCCTAATACTTATATCAGATTTTAAATATTAACGATAAATGAGGATGTATTAATGAACCACTACCATCCCCTTTCCCAAGGCTCTAGCCTACAAATATGATGTTATACTGCAATAATAAATGATCAGCACGTTGATTAATGATCAACTAATGTTGAAGGAAGCGATAAACAAGCTCGATTTAGTTCTAATAATGTTTCCCTCAGTTTACACGATGTGGGCCATTTATTATCCGAAAGAAATGGTTTGTAAATCTGCTGGAAATTGTTAACGACTGCTATAACACGCATGCAGTACTGGAGATTCCTATTGGGCATTTTAGGGACTCTTTATAGAAACTTAAATGCTGATTACTAGTCAACTGTTTATTGCCTCGATTATCAACAATGATAAAAAGCCATACGTAAATTGAACTTTACAACTAATTAGAGTAACTAAATGACATTGCACCGTTGATTTGCTCAGTAAAGACAAGCAGGCGTTAATGATAATCCGAAGTCAAGTTTAAACGTGGAGTAAACGAGCCCCAGTGGTAACGGCCCCGATTTAAGAGTTGTAGGCCACGGGTTCAAACCCAGCGTAGTGCATTACTTTGTGTAATTTATTTTATCACCACTGCTCTCCTTGCTCACTGTTATCCTTACTGACCGATCAACGTCTCACCGTTGACGACGGCTGGTACTGAAAATCAGCGCTGAGGCTCTGTCTTACACGATCCCCAGCTTTTTCCTGAGCGCTGGCCGTTTTGCGCGGATGTGACACATATTCTACTACTTATAATTAATAAGTCGTTGTTGTTATTTGTTTTTATTTTTACGGTATGTGCCACCATCACCACCACCAGGTTAGACATTAATAAACTCTTTTTCATTCTTTTTCAAAACGGTAAACGAAAATATGGTGAGGAAACCTTCATTGTCTAAAACCAAAAATTCGAAGACATGACATCCACCAATACGCACGTACCCTCGTGATGGAATGGCCCATTCCTTTTTCTAACGAGGAAGGCTTAGTCCCAGCAGTAAAAAACATTATAAAGCTGATTACTATTATATGATATGAAAAGCTTGAACACTCTCAATTCTATTTCTTAAGTGGGTCGAAAAACATCAGATGTTTATAGTTAAACAGTATGGTGTACCAATAATTTTCATGTTCGTTATTTAACTCCCGATAAACTGTATTGCATTTTGGTAGAAGATTTATGTAAAATTTTGAATATTTTCTTGACTAAATTATTAAAAAAAAGAACTCACCTTTGTAATTTTATATAGCCACATTTTTTTTTTGCATAAATTGGAATCCAAACTCTTAACTGAAAACAAAACTAAGTTTCAATACTACATCGCCGATTTTTTATGCCGTGAAATTCATCCCAATTTTTATGAGGTGACAAATCATCAAATTGCCTTTCCCACTCTAAATGTTGTGAGAGGGGAGTACTTAGTATCTTTTAAATAAAATAAAATTAAAAACTTTTAATTCAGAAAAAACAGTCCATAAAAGTTGTTAATAACAAGAATTTAACTTATATCTAATGTTAGTAATAATTCAGTAATAAAATAAAGTTAGACACTCCATTTACACACACATTTTACACATTTCACATTTTATCTATAATAATATGTATGTATTTAGAAATATATAAGTATGTTTATCAGTTGTCTAGTACCCATAACACAAGCTCTGCTTAGCTTGGGACTAGACGGCGTTGTGTGACAGTTGTGGAATATTAAAAAAAAAAAAAAACATAATAAGTAAGTAAGTTTGTAAGTTTTTGTTACTATTTTGGTGTACAATAAAGTTTTATTCTATTCTATAATTTTTTTTTTGCACCTAGAATAATATTTTACTGGCTACTTTCTCGATCAATCCCCAAGTCAAAATTTTTCTTTGGCTGTTATCTTGCATTCAAAAAAAACAAGTGCGAGTAGGTATATCTACTCGCACTTGTCACAAGAGCCAGCCCTTGCAAAATCAGAACATCAACTAGTATGAATTCATTTTCTGCAAAACTATTGTTGCTGTCAGTACGTGAAAGTAAAAAAAAAAAAAAAAACAAGTAAAACTAACGACCTCCTCGATAATACTCCACATCGATATGAGTTGGATCGCGATCCTTGTCGCACTGAAATCAATATCATATTGAAAACATATACCTATGAAGGCTTTGGAAAAACATAAAGTTTTAGAATCTCATAGAAATCAGTTTAACTATACTACTTAATTTCAGCATTTTAGCAGCAGATTATGCTCGAAAAACAAATAAGGGATTTCATATTTTTTTTAAGGTTGGAAATCATATAATGACTTCTCCTGCTCTAGGGTAGAGTGAAAGGGCGTATTCAACCCGGAACAGCTGCTCAACCTCTAACAAGCGCAAGTTCGATCGTGTATGGAGTACTGCTCTTATCTTTGGGATGGGTTCGCCAATAGAGTCAATTGAGAAGCGAGCTAAGAAGATCATCGGCAATGATGCTTGTCAAGTCAAAACTCCAAAGACTTGAGCATCGACGCTGAGTTGCTAGATTATCAATTTTCTATCTTTTGAATTGCGAGGTGTATGCACTGGAATTGCACAATTTAATGCCGCCAAGTCCGTTTCATCACCGACGTACGGCGTCACCACAAGACGTACGGCGTTGCGCATCCGGTACATGGTGGACATCCTACCCATACGTACAAAGTGTTTTGGGAACACATTAATTATGCGTACATCTAAGGAGTAGAATTCTCAGCCGGTGTATGTGTTTCCTGATAGCTATAACCTAGGGTTCTTTAAGTCAAAAGTGAATATGTTGCTTCTAGGCAAGCGTGCTCCATCATCGGCAACATCATCACTATTTATTAGGTGATATTAGTGATCAAACGCGAGCCTATAAAAAATAAAAAAAAAACTTGGTAGCAAATCAGCGTTACCGTTAACGTTAATGTTTACCGTTTTGCTGGAAATCGCGAAAAACACGTTTTTGTGACCTTTGACCCCGATTTTTTTTTCCAGGTTTCGGATGATGAGGACTTTTTAGATTTTATTTATGATGGTGTTTTGAACAATCCTACCAATTTTCATCTGGGTGAGAAGGAGAATGCATGATCCACTTAACGCCTAATAAGGACTAGTACATACTGATATAAGCCTACCAATTCAGGGCGTCCTTGGATGCAGAGGAGGCCCGAGTGTCCAGGCCCACCAAGTGCATTGACATGCGTATTATGGGCTTGGACGAGTCCGTGACGGTGGATGAAGTAGTGGCCGCCGTCGTCAGGACGGGAGGGTGCCTTACTGACCAGGTCCGGGCAGGCGCCATCCGTGCTGACGGCACGGGCATGGGGGCAGTGACGGTGAGTTGCCCCGTGTCAGCGGCCAGGAACATCACCGGGGAGGGCCGACGGCTTCTGGTGGGCTGGGTCTCCGCGCGGGTAAAACTGCTGGAGCCCAGACCTCTGCGTTGCTATCGCTGCCATGTGGGGCACCACGTGGGGGCCTGTTGCTCAGCAGAGGTGGATCGCAGTGACCGCTGCTTTCAGTGTGGTCAGCCCGGTCACAAGGCCGTGTCCTGCAATGCAGCGCCGCACTGCTACGCATGTGCGGCGGCAGGCAAGCCGGCCGATCATCGGGCTGGGGGCAGGTCCTGTGATCCCCCCGCCAAGGCCAAGGGCAAGGTCCCGAGGCCCATCCCCGCATATGTGCTCGCCGCTGCGGCCGCTAAAATGGCCACCGCCGCCATCGCTTCCACAGATGCCGCCGCTGCAACCACCGCGGCAGGGCCCTCTCGAGGGCCTCGGGAAGAGACTGTAATGGACTGTCAATAATTGCTCCATTACGTCTCCTCCAGGCGAATATCAACCACTGCGCCGCCGCTCAGGATCTGTTGCTCCAGAGCATGGCGCAGTGGTCGATAAACATCGCCGTAGTCTCCGAGCCGTACTACGTCCAGCCCAGGGCCGACTGGGTGCGGGACCTGAACGGCTCGGTGACCCTAATTTCGTTGGCCGCCGCCGGTACTCCGTCCCTCGAGGCCGTCACGAGGGGACGCGGTTGCGTGGCAGCACGGTTCGGGGACATTGCAGTGGTAGGCGTCTACCTGTCCCCGAACAAAACTCTCGCCGATCTTCACATCTCCCTTATGGAGCTGAATGCCGTCGTCGCTGGGTTTGGTTCCCTCCCCGTTGTCGTTTGCGGGGACTTCAATGCCAAGAACTTGTCTTGGGGTTCCCGGTACACGAACCAGCGGGGTCGGATGGTAGAGGACTGGGCTCTGGAGACAGGCCTGGTCGTCCTAAACCGGGGTTCTGTCCCCACATGTGTGCGGATGCGGGGCGAGTCGGTGGTGGACATTTCGTTCGCCAGCCCTGCTCTGTCACCGCGTGTTGTCGACTGGCGCGTCATGGAGGGGGTGGAGACGTACTCAGACCATCGGTACATCCGGTTTGACGTCTCCACCCAGTCCTCAACCGCGCCGGTCCAACAGACCCCGTGTGGTCCGCGTTGGGCGCTGAAGCAGCTGGATCGGGAGCTTCTCCTGGAAGCCGCGATGGTACAGGCCTGGGTGCAAGCACCGGACAGGCCTGTCGACATCGACGTCGAGGCAGAGTGGTTCCGGGAGGCCATGTCGCAAATCTGTGACGTGGCAATGCCCCGAGTCCAGCCAGGACGTGCCCGGCGCCAGGTGTACTGGTGGTCGCCAGAGATCGCTGCGCTGCGTAGCGCGTGCAGTGCCGCGCGGCGCCAGTACGCCAGGCACCGCAGGCGCCGCATCCGTCCGCCGGACGCGGAGGCCAGAGAGGCGGAGCTGTACGAGGGATACAGAGTGGCGAAGCGCACCCTTCGAGCGGAGATAAAGCGGGCCAAGTTAGAGGCCCGCAACGTGTGGCTGGAGACACTGAACAGAGACCCGTGGGGGCGCCCCTACAAAGTGGTGCGAGAAAAGCTTCGCCCATGGGCTCCCCCACTGACGCAGAGTCTCCGGCCCCAGCTTGTGGAGGGTGTGGTTAGCGCTCTGTTCCCCTCGCGAGGGGAACACTCTCCCCCGCCTATGGCTCCGCCAGTTGCGGTGTCCGACGTGGACCACGACAGTGACGACGACATTGCTCCAGAGGTGACCGAGGTAGAGATGCGAGTGGCGGTGCGTAGGCTTAGTGCCAAGAATGCCGCCCCAGGACCCGATGGCTTGCCTGGGAAGGCCTGGGTTCTGGCCATGGAGGAACTCGGGCCTCGACTAAGAGGGCTCTTTAGCGCATGTATGGAGAGGGGCCAGTTCCCACTTCACTGGAAGACGGGGAAACTGGTCCTCATTGCGAAGCCGGGGCGCCCTGCGGACTCACCGTCCGCCTACCGGCCCATCGTGCTGCTCGACGAGGTGGGCAAGCTCTTTGAAAGAATTATTGCAGACCGCCTCGTCGCGCACTTAACACGAGTGGGGCCGGATCTTTCGGACGGCCAATTCGGCTTTCGCAGGGCACGCTCTACGGTGGACGCCATCATGCGCGTGCGAGCCCTCACGACGGGAGATGCGGTGTCCCAGGGCAGGTGTGTCTTGGCGGTGTCTTTGGACATCGCCAACGCGTTCAATTCCCTGCCCTGGAGTAGCATTAGGAGGGCACTCCGGTATCATCGGGTGCCTGACTACCTCTGTCATATTGTCGAGGCCTACCTATCAGCCAGGTACATTATCTACCCTGGTCACCTGGGAGAATGGAAACGGCGAGAGATGTCGTGCGGTGTTCCGCAGGGGTCGGTACTAGGACCACCCTTGTGGAACATCGGGTACGACTACGTGCTGCGCGGCGATCTCCCTGACGGGGTCAGCGTGGTCTGCTACGCAGATGATAAGCTGGTCCTGGCGCGGGGAGAGTCGTACCAGGCGGCGGTCGAACTAGTGATACGCGGGGTTGCGACAGTCGTGAAGAGGATCCAAGAGTTGGGACTAGAGGTGGCATTGCACAAGTCCGAGTCCATGTGCTTCCACGGCCCTCGGAATGCGCCACCATCGGGTTCCCAACTAACGGTAGGAGGAGTTCACATCGGCGTCGAGTCGACGATGAAGTACCTTGGACTTGTCCTCGACAGCCGATGGAATTTCGAGGAGCATTTCCGACGTCTGGCTCCCAAACTGGATCGTACTGGGGCTGCCCTCAAGCGGCTCCTGCCCAACCTAGGGGGTCCAGACGCCTCCTGCCGGAGGCTCTATGCAGGAATCGTTCGGTCCATGGCCCTTTATGGGGCGCCGGTATGGGCGCCGTCACTTCGAAAGCGACCGGCGGCCAAGCTGAACGCAAGCCAGAGGGTCATGGCCATCCGGATGGTGCGGGGATACCGCACGATTTCCCGCGAAGCAGCGTGCCTCCTTGCTAGCCAACCACCGTGGGAATTGCAGGCAAAAGACCTTGCACGCATGCATGATCTGCGCATGGAGATGCAACGCCGGGGCGAAACTCCGCTGCCGCGCCAAGTAGCGGCATGGCGGAAAAACTTCCGGCGGGATCTCATGGTGGAATGGCGACGGCGACTGTCGCAACCCAGTGCTGGGCACGCCTTAATTATGGCGATAAGTCCCCTCTTTGAGGAGTGGCTGGAAAGACCTCACGGCGTCCTTACTTACCGCATGACGCAGGTCCTCACCGGGCATGGTAAGTTCGGGAGGTTCCTGTACCGGATCCGTGCAGAAGAGACGCCCGGGTGCCACCATTGTGTGGACCGCCCGGAGGACACGGTGGAGCACACGGTAGAGGTGTGCCCCGCTTGGGCAGAGCACCGCCGTGTCCTCGTGAGGGCGATCGGCGGCAGCGATCTCTCGCGCCGGGCCTTGGTACAGGCCATGGTCCGGAGCGAGGAGGAGTGGCAGGCGGTCGCCTCCTTCTGCGAAGCAGTAATGCTAGCAAAGGAGGCGGCCGATCGCGTGAGGCAACGGCAACGGTCCTCACGCCCCAACCGCCGCCGGGATTCCGATCCCGATTTCCGGCCACCGTAGGCGCGGGCTTGCGGACGGCGAGCAATGGGTGGCTCGCCGTCCGATCGTCCGGTAACCATCCGGACCGAGCCCAAGTCGTCGACGGCGCGTAGTGTTCCACGCGCGCCTCAAGGAGATGTCAGCAACCGTAGGGGCCCAACAGGGTCGAAGCCTACTGGGGCCATGGGTGATGCGAAAGTGACCCCCGGGGCCCTGGAAAAATAAAAATGGCAAAGAAGGAACAGGAGTGGGTTTTTAGTCAGTAAAAGTCTGACACTATCTCCCGCTCCGCCCAACAGCGGGGGTTGTCATTAGATGATTTTCCCACCCGAAAAAAAAAAAAAAAAAAAAAAAAAAAAGCCTACCAATACACATTTGTTTTTTTTTACAACTATCACACAACGCCGTCTAGTCCCAAGCTAAGCAGAGCTTGTGTTATGGGTACTAGACAACTGATAGTCATACTTATATATTTCTAAATACATACATATAAAGATAAATAAATTACACCCAGACACAGAACAAATGATCGTGCTCATCACACAAACATTTTTTGTTCTGTTGTTTTTAAGTTTAGCGCCTGCCGTCGGTGTAAGCGGTTTACATGCAAATTAGTTATTCATGGAAGCTTGTTATCTATAACAAGATGGATATTTTCAATGTAGGCTCAACTTTGTACCTCTTATATCAATTTGTGTGACGTCTGTGGCTTATATGGTACTGTTTTTAGGGTTCCGTACCTCAGGTGGAAAAACGGAACCCTTATAGGATCACTTTGTTGTCCGTCTGTCTGTCTGTTTGTCAAGAACCTTTATCTCGGGAACGCGTAGAGTTCGAGTTGAAATTAAAACCATATACCTACACAAAACTGCGGTCTTTTAAAGCTGTGATAAAATCAAATTTCCAAGTTAAGGAAAAAGAAGATACGGGTGTTTTGTCTCAAAAAACATATATTAGAATAGAATAAACTTTATTGCACAGCAAAATAGTAACAAAACTTTTATACTAATTACACCGACACTCACGCACACCGACACCCGACACTGTCGAGGAAATCAAAATTCATAGGGTACTTTCATAGGGTCTTATAGCACAGGTACAGGAATAAATCTGAAAACTGTAAATTCGTACTTACGCCACAACAAAAAAAAAATGTGGTTTGGAAAAATCTTCCAGACTCCATTCGGGAATTGAACTGTTTACATAGGTAAGTTTGTACGGAACCCTCAGGGCACGAGTCCGACTCGCACTTGCCCAGTTTTTTTTTTTTGAATTATCAATTAGAAGTACGTTTACGAGTATATCATAATACTTTGAAAGATCGCTGTCATCGTTATCTAATGTGATAATAATATTGTGGTTACCATGTAGACGGTCCAACAAATTTTTAAATAATAAAAAAAATAATTATAATAAACATAATTAAGCATGTTCTAATTGACCTAGTGATAACATACGCGAGTCATCGCAGTTGATCTTTAGTTCAAACTATAATAAAATAATACAAACTTCGCTCAAGAGCAAAGTACCTATTAGTTGTGTGACAGAAGGCGCCCAAGGCATCGAATGTGGATAGCTGATCTTGGGCCTTACCATGGCGTATTTAAATGTCAGGCTTGCGAGCGAGAAAAGGGAATGGAGCTATATATAATACACCCTATAAAGCTCTATTAAGAAACGCCTGGGTGCCGCCATTATGTGGACCGTCCGGAGGACACGGTGGAGCATACGGTAGAGGTGTGCCTCGCCTGGGCAGAGCACCGTCGTGTCCTCTTTGGTGCGATCGGTGGCAGTGATCTCTCACGCCGGGCATTGGTACAGGCCATGGTCCGGAGTGATGAGGAATGGCAGGCGGTCACCTGCTTCTGCGAAGCAGTAATGCTAGCGAAGGAGGCGGCCGATCGCGTGAGGCAATGGTCCTCACGCCTCAACCACCACCGGGATTTCGATCCCGATTTCCGGTCACCGTAGGTGCGGGCTTGCGGACGGCCGAGCAATGGGTAGCCCGCCGTCCGACCGTCCGGTAACTGTCCGGACCGAGCCCAAGTTCACGACGGCGCGTAGTGTTCCATGCTGGGGCCATGGAAAAATGGCAAAGAAGGAACAGGAGTGGGTTTTTAGTCAGTAAAAGTCTGACACTATCTCTCGCTCCGCCCAAGAGCGGGGGATGTCATTAGATGATTTTCTCATCCAAAAAAAAACCTGCTGTCTAACCTATCCTATATATTATTATATTGATCGTATACTTAGATTCTTCATTTTAACATGAGCAGATGCTAAACTAACCAACCTTTGGGCTACCAATGGTTCATTATTATTGTTTCAAAATATGTCATTTGATTCATTGATTTTTTTTTCTGTAATATTGTGACCGTTGTAACCATAAACTCTACGAAAAACATGTTATTTTTTTTATTATGCTATCTAACGTGAGATCAGTGCGTTTTGAAAGCTGTAAACCGTATTTTACGAATCTTCGTATATTAACAGTACCCTGCCTACATATATAAGGTGGCGATATTTGTTAAAAATAATCTTCATTTGTTTGGAACTCATAACAGCGCGCGACTTAGACATAAGGTAAGCGGTAGACCACACAAAAAAACGCAATATTTCATCAAAGTTTATTAGGAATGGCTCCACGGGTATACAATAAACTCCCTAAATCTTTGCTAGAATACAACGATTTTGACTTATTTAAAAAACAATTGCACAATTTACTCATAAAAAAAGCGTACTACACCGTGAGTGAATATCTCTCAGACAGGAATGTATGTGTACAATTATGATAATGGTTACTTCTTTCTAAGTCCGATTTACTTTACTTAATCGATTAATTGTATTTATTTTTATTTTGTGTTGACATTGTGATTTGACTATACATATACATTTTGTATTTGTTCTGTGTTGACATTATCATTTAGTATCAATATCTGACATATATTATGTACCTTAACCGCAAAATGTTTTTTTTAATTTACTATAATTTTGCATGCCTAATTTGGTAAAACACAATTAACTAGAGCATTTAAATGACATCCTGAAATGTATAATTTATTGTATTGTGTTCTGCAATAAAGATTTGAGTTTGACTAAATAATATCGATGACTGTATATTACCTTTTATCCAAATAACTTTTTCTCGTTTGATCATGTCAACAAGCAAACAGGGTAAGGAAAATACTGGCACAACAGGATACCCCTGGGCCTACCACGCTCCGAAAACCTGACAACACACTTACCACGTCATCTGAAGAAGCAAGACGCGTCCTAGTTGAAGCTCACTTCCCTGACTGCGTTTTCACACAGATGTGACACAAACACCATCAGGAGATGATTGGCTCTGCGCTCACAGGATGATCACGTTGGAAAAACTCCAATGGGCCATCCAAAGTTTCCATCCTTTTAAGGCTCCTCGTCCTGACAGTGTGTTTCCAGCGCTACTACAGTGGGGGGGGGGGGGGGCACCGTTGGCAACTAGTCGGGTGCCTCTAATGAGAGCGAGCGTGCCTAGCCTTCAGATACGTTCCCAAAGGATGGAGGGAAGTGAAAGTAATATTCATTCCTAAGCCAGGTAAAAGTGACTATACAAGCGCCAAATCCTATCGACCTATGTATAAGTCTGACCTCTTTCCTATTAAAGACGATGGAAAGGTTATGTGAGGAACTAAGAGATGGTGCCCTAAAAACAGTGCCACTACATGGCAACCAATATGCATATAGCTCAGGTAAGTCTACAGAGTCTGCTCTTCATCTGGTGGTAAACCAGATAGAGGAAGCGATTCATCAGAAAGGTACCTGCCTGGGCACATTTATAGACAACGAAGGAGCCTTCGACTAACTAACTTCTCCAGCATAAGTACCGCCCTCGCCAAGCACGGAGTCGACCAGGTATTAACTGACTGGATTACTTATATGTTAAGCAAACGAGTACTTCGCCTTGAGGAAGAGCAGCAGTTAGCCTTGATAGCCAGGGGCCGCCCACAGGGAGGGGTACTCTCCCCGCTACTGTGGAATCTTGTTATCAATGAATTCATCACCATACTCAACGCGAACCGTTACTACACAATAGGTTATGCTGACGACCTTGCAACCCTCGTACCTGGGAAAGTGACTGGAACCCCTCTAAAACTGAATTAGTCATGTTCACGCAAAAGCGAGCACTAGGGCGCTTCAATCTGCCTAAACTGTTCAATACTGAACTCAAGTTGTCAAACGAGGTTAAATACCTGGGGGTTACCCTTGACAGTAAGTTAAACTGGAGCTCTCATATAGACAACAATTTAAGCAGGGCTTGCATCACCTTCTGGCAATGATAGGTAAGAGGTGGGGCCTATCCCCCAAATTATACTCTGGCTGTATAGCGCAGTTATTCGGCCCATGATTACTTACGGCGCCGTGGTGTGGTGGCCCCGCACCACAGCCACAGCCGTAAACAAACTACAACACATGCAAAGGCTGGCCTGCATGGCTACTACGGGCTGCATGAGGACAACTCCGACTGCAGCGCTCGAAGCCATGCTGGGACTTCCCCCACTCCACTTGTTCATACAACAGGAAGCGACGATGGAGGCTGTACGTCTTAAAACACTGGATCTTTGGGGTAAGAGAGAAACACAACACACCGCTCTGCTTACGGAACTCAACGATGAGCTTCCCATAACGAAAGCAATTAATGACCGGATACCTAAGCAATTTATTTTTGATAAAAAATACAAAATCCAACTACATGAGGATCACCGCTGCGAAGGGCTGTGCCCTACAGAGCTGCGGATCTTCACTGATGGATCCAAAACAGGTAATGGCACGGGTGCGGGAGTCTTCTCGGAGGACCTCAACATTCACATAGCCACACCATTGGGGACTCATAACACGGTGTTCCAGGCTGAGTGCTTGGGCATTTCCCTGGCAGCCTCAGCCATCGCAGCCAGGGAAGTTAAGTATCACTCAATGCGCATACTCTCGGACAGCATGTCTGTCAGCTACACAGTTAACTCTGGGTTGAGTGTCACCAACGCCTAAACCAGGTGGGTGAACATAACCAAGTAACCATCCAATGGATCAAAGGACACAGCGATTCCCGAGGCAACGATGCAGCGGATGAACTAAGGGGATCGAATATGTCAACAATGGACCTGAGCCAATTGTGCCGCTCCCCTTCGGATACCTACGCAACCTGGTAAGGAAACGAACTAGAGACTTACATCACAGACTATGGAAAGACCATAGTGAGTGCAGGCAGGCCAAGGAGGCACTTCCCTCCATCGATGGCCGCTTTACGAAACCGGCCCTGCGACTGACTAAACCTCAGTTGCGTAAAGTGACGGCAGTAACAACTGGACACGGGACCTTTAATAAGCACCTCTCTGTCATAAGAGTTACAGACAGCCCACTGTGCAGAGCCTGCATGGAGAAGGACGAGACAGCAGCACATCTGCTTCTGAGCTGCCCAGTTGTCGCTGGATACAGGGCAAAATACTTCGGAAACCCAGGTAACCTCCGCGAAATGGTCAATAACATCAAGGCGCTGCTGGCCTTCCTGGAGGAGCTGGGGTGGCTCGAATGACGCATTTGTCCCACCCGTACGCAAAATGCGCGCTTAGTCGGGGAGTTGCGGATACCAGCCCGTTATACTATACTATACTATACTATTCGCAGAAGGAGGCAACCGCCTGCCACTCCTCCTCGCTCCAGACCATGGCCTGTACCAAGGCCCGGCGCGAGAGATCGCTGCCACCGATCGCCCCCACGAGGACACGCTGGTGCTCTGCCCAAGCGGGGCACACCTCTACCGTATGCTCCACCGTGTCCTCCGGGCGGTCCACACAATGGTGGCACCCGGGCGTCTCTTCTGTACGAATCCGGTGCAGGAACCTCCTGAACTTACCATGTCCGGTGAGGACTTGCGTCATGCGGTAGGCTAGGATGCCGAGAGGTCTTTCCAGCCAAGGTTAGACGGCAGGTGGAGGCAGACGGAGGACTTGTGGCCGAACTTTATTATTAAGATCTTCTTGGTTAAAGCAATGGTTTGAGGTTGGATGTTCAGCCATCGACGGGGCTGACTATCTATTACATACACAAACTCCTTAATTTTTCGCAAAACAAAATTTTTTGTTTTTTTCTCACATCATCCCCCGATCTTTTGGCGGAGCAGGGGATAGTGTCAGACTTTTACTGACTAAAAACCCACTCCTGTTCCTTCTTTGCCATTTTTCTAGGGTCCCGGGGATCTCTTTCGCATCACCCATGGCCCCAGTAGGCTTCGACCCTGCTGAGCCCCTACGGTTGCTGACATCTCCTTGAGGCGCGCGTGAAATAGTACGCGGCGTCGACGACTTGGTTTGGTTGGGGCTTGAGGACCTTTGCCTCACGCGATCGGCCGCCTAGCGCCACTTGGCCGCTAGCATTACTGCTTCGCAGAATGAGGCGACCGCCTGCCACTCCTCCTCGCTCCGGACCATGGCCTGTACCAAGGCTCGGTCGCGAAACATGGTACGTTAATATTTGCAATCGGACTATTTCCGCAAGATAGAGCAGTAACTTGTAGTTTAATTAGATTTAAATGATTGTTCTCCTACTTGTTTGCGTTAACTATCATATTTGACCTCTTGTTCTCATCGCCGGCTATCTAAGAATCCTTATCAGTAGTCACTGTTTTAATGTTTGTTCAATATAGTGCAATTATGAACGAAAGTTAGTGGCGTGATTTATTAAGAAAACCTCTTCTAGGGAAAAATGATCCATTGAGGCTCTGGGTTCCTCATCTGGAATTGTAAAAATAGTTTTGATTATTGTTGAATTCTTCATTGTTTTATGTCTTTTTATTATGCCGAAATTTTTTCTTGCCATGGTGTCCCGTCTTATTTGGGGTCGGCACAACACGTTTTTTTCTTCCATTCTATCCTGTCAACCATCATGCTATCACTAACTTCCTTTTCTTTCATATCACTGTTCACACAATCCATCCATCTTTTCTTTGGCCTGCCTCTTCCTCTCCACCCATCAACATGTATACTCATAACTGTTTTAGTAACATGCGTTTCATCCTTCCTCTTTACATAACCATACCAACACAAACGATTCCCTTTCAACTTTTCAGTCACTGGCGCCACTTTCAAACTTCCTCTAATATACTCATTTCTCACTTTATCCATTCTCGTCACACCACCCATCTATCTCAACATTCGCATCTTCGCTTCATGCAATCTTTTTTCATCCATCTTTTTCACAACCCAACATTCTGATCCATACAGTATGACCGATCTTATTATCACGGACTTGTAGATTTTACCCTTCAACTTGAGGGGCATCCGTGGGTCACAAGTTGTTCTAGTGACCTGTCACCATTTTATCCATCCTGAATTGATTCGATGTGATACGCCATGGTCCTGCTCCAGGAAATACATGTTTATTTAAAAATAAGTTTTTGAACAAATGTTTCGTTAGGAACCAACTAGAATGTAACACAGTTATCTGAGCCCCACAAGAGGCTAAATATAGCCTCATGTTGGAGCGGGTGCAAAATAAGTTTATTAGATTTATTTACATGAAGTTGTACAGGGTTTATCCTTGCTGCTAATGTATCCTACTCTTTTTTTCCTAGGTATGGTCGAATAATATGAACTGAGGGTCAGGAGGGAACTCACACTCGTAACTAACTCGTAATTTTGTTATAAGAATCCTCAACATCGATTTGGAATAGTCTAGAAAATTGTTGGGAATAAAATTAAATAATAATATGGGTTGGGTGCTCCCACAAACCCCGCAATTAACCCCATCAACAAATTATATTTTTGGATGTTTTATTAGGCCCTAACAACACATAAGAGGTTAATCGGATCTGGTTTTATCTGGTCGTATCCTTTGTAGGAGAAAATACAAATTTTTGCTCTTGCAATATTTTTATGGTTAGAAATTGCAACAACTTTGGTCATGAACAAATACTTCATTGATGCATATCACCACGACTGACCTCACCTCGCACCTGTCACCTCTTTTCGTGCTCCAGCACCCACATGCACGTCTCACGACTTATACAAGGCCAACGACAGAGTTATCCACAGTAGCAAAATATTGGTCGGACAAGATTTGATCAGATTGACACGAAAGTAGAAGATTCTCGAGTTTGTCACTATGTCAGAAAACAGCTATCAGACGGTCACGCCCCAAAACGTTTACTCCTATCAATATTTCACCATCTGCCAGGAAGCCGATAAATATCAAGATACAGAACAATTTCAGACAGATAATATCTGAATCAAATTAATCTATATCTTGTTTATATATTGATCGAGATAAGATCAGAGATTTAGATTAACTAAGAAATCTTGCAATATAAGTGGTACGGGCAGCTCAATTTTTTCCAGAATTTTTTTTGTTATTTTAAATATCAAATTATCAAAAAGTTTTCCGAGTTCTATTCTTTTTGACTAAATAACAAAAAATCCAGGACTAATTTCTTGTCTTGATATAAAAATAAAATAAATGCCGAATATAGTGAGACTCCACCAAATGTTAAGAACTTGTTACCTTTCTTGCAAATAAATATATCATTCATTTATTCATTACTTCATTCATTACTTCATATTATTTATCAAAATAATTTCTTGAATTGGTTGAAACACATTTGTTCTAAGCATATTCTTATCACGAAGGCATTTATATATTTATTCAAAATTACCTCTCTTGCTACAGTTATCAAAAATATTTGAATCATATTAACTTTCTTTTTGATTACAACCGCTTACTCAATATATTTCCAATTTTGTGTTTGGCCTACAGCATTCGATTCAGACTAGTTTTATCTGGCTAGGAAGCTAGCTAAACTGTTACACCTCACAAAGTTATTTGCTTCTATCGAAGTGCCTACACATTGCATTTTTCTTTGTATTACCGACAACAACAGAGACAATAAATAATGTTCATCAGAAAATTCCAAACATAAACGATAGATGTATGTATTTTAAAATTATTCAAAATATAATATACTCGTAAAGAGATAGATGTATTTTTTTTTTACTTTTTTATTTATTCATTGAAACATACACAGTTTTATACAATTACTTCTTCATTCTTCTACTTTATAATGTACAAATGTATTTTTTGTGATGGTTTTTATTAGAAAATATAGTTTCTCAATTGATATAAAATCTGGAATCAGACCTATGTTTGAATTTTTTTCATTTTAACTATCTGGTCGTAACACACTTTAGTGGAAAATAAAAGTTTTTACTCACAGCGTGAGGAATCAATCTTACGTAATACTTGTTTCCTTTTTCGGCGAGCTGACTTCTGGCATTACTGCTACTGCTAGATTATGATCACGAACATATCCATATATTTTATACATTTTAGGCGTTGATTATCACATATTTTGTTTACTCATACGGCTATGGGTGTGGATATTTTTTGTCACTTCTGATTTTAACTATTACTTTACTTAAGTGAAACAAATGTATTCATGGACAATACTATATTGATACAATCACAACGGCTGTTTTACAGAAAAGTTAGTCTAAAACTAATCGAATATTTTTTTAATATTTTTTGGGAACTCTGGTCGCGCTAACATTTCCGTGATCCTTGAGCCAAGTTGCTGGATATTTTCATCTGGGCTCAAAATATTGCAGTGCAAACACTTGATTGTCGCCATCGACCACCATGCCGATCCAGTGAAGTCACCCAGCACTCCAACGTTGCCGTTGACCACCACGCTGATCGAGTGATATCACCCTAAAGCCTTAGTAAGAGTATGTTCAGTAATTATATTCTGAAGTTCCAGTGTGAATGGGAAAAACTACTTTAAGTCTTTTAATTGGAAAAAACTGGGCAAGTGCGAATCGGACTCGCGCACTGAGGGGTCCGTACAAACTTGCCTATGAAAACAGTTCAATTAAGTTATGAAGACTTTTTCGAATCGCAAAAAACTCGATACCTCCACTCGTTGCGTTCCCGAGATAAAGGGTCTTGATAACTGTGTTGTCCGTCCGTCTGTCAGGAACTCGTGGAGGTACCGAGTTGAAATTGACATATACTCGAGTCTGCAGTCTGTTGAAGTTGTGAAAAAATCAAATTTCCAAGTTAACAAAAAAAAAAGTTACGGCCGTTTATGACTCAAAAAACGTAGGTATTTTTCGACACTCTTTAGGAAATCCAAATTCATAGGACCTGTTGACCCAGAATCCTGAAATTTTGCATAAAGCAATGTCTTATAGCACAGGCATAGAAATAAATCTGAAAACTGTAAATTTGTGATTACGTCACAATAAAAAAACTTTTTTGCGATTCGGAAAAATCTTCGTAGCTTAATTCGGGAATTGAACGGTTTTCATAGGTAAGCTTTTACGAAACCTTCAGTGCGCGAGTCCGACTCGCACTTGCCTGGTTTTTCCTTCTGAGGTACGGAACCCTAATTAGTAAAATATTTTTTCTGTGTAGTTACATCTATGGGCTGTATCGTGGTTTTGAATACTAAATGCACTATAAGTGATTTAATGAAAAATACGACAAAAATAATAATATTCGAAGCCAGCAAACAGATAAATGTTGTTATCCATACAAAATTACGTAACCTTAATTTATAATATATTTAAAAAAAAATATCGGATAACTTTTGTTGATTTAGCCACTCAGTATTTAAATTGTATAATAATATGTATTGATAAGGGGAATCACCTTAACGTCACTGGTAGGTTTTAATATTAGATTAACTTGGTTTATCGTATTAAACTAAATGGTAAGCATACCGATAGTGATAGTAACACACATTAAATATTACGATGCGTTCAACGATTTATTACATTATTTAACTTTCAAATTTTTGAATTGCGTAAGAAACAAAGAGGTTTTGATAGCAGTGTCGTCTAGACGTGAATGAAGCTAGTGGACCAGATGGTATACCGGCGATTGTTCTCAAGGCTTGTGCGCCCGAGATGTCCTGCCCCCCTAGCCAAGTTACAACCATTTCGTGTCGAATTTCGTTCTCGAATCGGTAACGCCTCCGTGTCAGCAATTGTAGAAAACGATAAGTTGGTAGCCATGTTGAAGCGCCTGAGTCGGCCGCTCGTTCTACAATATCGTTTTACAATAACAAAGAATGTAGCATTAAACATTGTAGAAACGATAACAATCATTCTATCATTTTGAACGATGTGAACTTGGCTACGAATTTTCTATTCGTTTGTTCTGTCCACGTGACTTAACGTTGAGATGATATCATTCCCATACATTTCGACTGGCGTTAACGATTGCAGATTATCAACTTGGCTAGGGGTGCTGTCCTGTATTGACACGCGAGTATCGCCTCTCTACTCCGCTTATATCCGCTCTTTCCTTGGTTTTTATTATTTCTTACCATGAACACACAATGACTTAATAAAGAAAAATTTTAACTCAAATTTCAGTTTTCAGATAAAGTGATAGAAAAAATCACGCTATAATTGTATTTAAATGATGTCCTTTCTTGATGACAATATTTTGTTGTTATTTATCTTATAAGTACCCACAATAAAGTATATAATAAATAAATATATCATCCACGCGATATATTGATTGTTAGCAACTAAACTACCGTATATTTTCATCGGCTAGTTGTTTCATTTTTGATATATCCGCGCTTAAGTTTGATTAAAAAAATAACTGTGAATATATTTAGTTTTAAATCAATTACACTTTATTCAATTTGTAATTATTTTTTTTGCACACCTACCACATTGTTGTCTCTTTTAACCCTAAGGTTGACTGATAGAGAATGCCTTGTTGCATTGAGTCCGCCTATGTTACCACGACTTACTGTATATGAAGTTTAAATAAACAAATAATAAATAAATAAATAAAATTAAAATGTTTACTGCTTTTCTATTAATTCGTTGGTTTGATAATTATACAAATAGCATCAAATATTTTTTTAAATGTTAGTAGTATTTTATAATAATGGCCTAACACAGTGGCTTAGAACCTTTTTTGACCGAGAATCGCTTTGGTATCTTTGTCGTTAACAGGGCCTCGAAGTACAGAAGAAAACTTAGGTATGTTAATAAAAAATAACTTAAATTGTTTATTCAAAACTCGTAGCACACCACATCTATTCTTTAGAATTAACGAACATTTTCATAGAAACCACAACTATTCTGATAAAAACTTATAACCTGATTTCGTCAATGTTACTTTTCAGTCAGAAAATTTAATTTTTCTTGAACATTTCGCGAACCATATTTTATCTTTTGTAAATCACCAGTAGTCAGCGGACCACAGGTTGGAAACCACTGGTTTAATAGACTGGTTTACGATAAATCGAAACATTTAATTCGATAACAAAATTAATTACTTGTTTGTCAAGAATTATCGTATTTACTAGAATGTCTTCAATCCATTTATAAATTCTACGACCGGCTTATAACTTATTAGTCGCTAACGTTCAACCGACAAATCAACAACATGGCTAGAGACCTTAAAAACAAAGTAGTGGTAATCACTGGCGCAGCTGAAGGAATCGGCTACGAAATTGCTGAAAAATATCTTCAAAAAGGAGCAAAAATCACCATCCTTCTCGACATCAACGAAAAACTTGGCGCTGAAGCAGTGAAAAAACTAACAGCCAAATACGGTGACAATAAAGCAGCATTTCTCAGATGTGATGTCACAAAAGACCTAGCAACTGTTTCCAAATGGATCTTCGACTCTTACAAAGTAGACATTCTCGTCAATAACGCTGGAATCCTCAATGATCGCGCCTTGAAGAAGACCATCGACATCAACGTCACGGCAGTTGTCGAATGGGGAATGACCTTCTGGGACCATATGAGGAAAGACAAAGGTGGCAATGGAGGCACAATCATTAACCTTGCTTCTATATACGGATACAGAGTTGACCAGTTTCTACCGGCCTACCAAGCTTCAAAGTTTGCTGTTATGGGATTCACAAAGTCTTTGGGACACGTCGCCAACTTTGAGAGGAGTGGAGTAAGAGTGGTAGCAATATGCCCTGGATTTACTGAAACTAAGTTGACGGAGGACCCTCCTGCCTGGGATATGGGGCAAGATGAAGAGTTTGCAAAATTCCTGAAGGCTCAAGCGTGGCAGAAACTGGAATCAGTAGGCAACGCTGCTGTGGACGTCTACGAAAAGGCCCCCAGTGGAACAGCTTGGCTGATTGAAGGTGCTAAGCCGATTGTAGAAGTTGCTAAATAAAGGTAACTCGGCGTAATTTATTGTGAAGTAATTTAATGTTGGTTATTATTAAATATTGTTTTGTTACTTAAATATTCTTTTATTTTTTTTTATATTTTTTTATATTTATACTTACTATTTATTTAATTAAACTTCATGTACAGTAATGGTACAAAAAACACTTAACTAATTAAAACTATATATACACTAAAGACAAAAACTACTAGCTAAAATATGGCGTCATAAAATTCCTCCGCATCGCTGTCGACTGGAAGTGTGCCCAAAAGGCTGGCGGCATTGCCACGTTGTATGGCAATGCTTAATCTCTGACCAAGGTAAAAGCCAACCCTTGGGTCACGCGAAGTGTCAACTAAGCGTCTGGATAGTTCTTTGAAAGCTTATGAGCACTCGGACCCCACGACCCAATAGTTTCAACCCCAAACGGCTCAAAAATATAACTTCCGACGAGGTTGTTATATTTCCGCCGCTTGAGGTTTATATTTCTTTTATTAATTAAATATTCTTTTGGCTTGCGCTTAAATGCGAGTATATTTATAAATGCACCAAAAGTCATAGTTAGTAAGGACTCTCCGTTGCCCGTAACATCGTCCACGTCAAACTTACAGAAGTATATATGCCACTTGACGACAATGTCAAGGACGTTTGCTTTCTTGCACGGAATCCTAATTAAAGTTTTTTCGAAATTAGTCCAGCTGTTACAGACAGATGGTTCGAAAGGCTGACAGTACACTTTTACATGCATTAGTATTGTGCGGCACGCGGGCATACTCGTAAGTGGGGCATTGGTACAGAAAATTTTAAAGCTTCAAAAACTTAAACTGT
Organism: Mythimna pallens; assembly: GCA_961205895.1. Classification (NCBI taxonomy): domain Eukaryota; kingdom Metazoa; phylum Arthropoda; class Insecta; order Lepidoptera; family Noctuidae; genus Mythimna; species Mythimna pallens. The sequence continues at coordinate 25,351,334 of OY540831.1, forward strand.
GTAAGGTTCTTAGAAATTAGATACATCATCGGTCAGAAGCCCCGGACATAGGGCACCCAAATAACGGTAAGCACCGGCTTGCGGACGGTGAGCAATGAGTGATCATTATCGGACCACCAGGAAAGAAAGAAAAAAAGTAAAAAAAAAAACTGTTTATTTACGTCAAATATGGCGCACACCATAAAACAAATAACAATAATGACTTATTTATAAGTGGTAGGTTATGCGCCACATCCGCGTAAAACAGCGTACATAGGTAGGCGTATGGCGAGGTACATGGTGGACATCCCACCTATAAGCACAAACCGTTTTGGGAACACATTCATTGTGCGTACAGCTAAGGAGTGGAATTTCTTGCCGGAATCTGTGTTTCCTGATGGCTACAACCCAGGAATCCTTAAGTCGAAAGTGAAAAAGTTGCTTCTAGGTAAGCGCGCTCCATCGTCGACTGCATCGTCGCTTTCTATCAGGTGAGATAGCGGTCAAGCGCGAAGCTATCAAGAATAATAAAAAAATAACAATTCCAGATCGACGGCACGTTGTGTTCCACGCGCGTCTTAAAGCGATACCTAATGGCTGTGACAGGACTCACACTCCCGTGGCGGTTGTTTTATGTCTATGCTACTATGCATCATCATCATCATCATTTCAGCCGAAAGACGTTCACTGTTGGACATAGGCCTCCCCCAAGCGTCGCCACAATGACCGATCCTGTGCCTCTCGCATCCACCGCACTCCCACGACCCTCACCAGGTCGTCGGTCCACCTTGTGGGAGGCTTTCCAACGCTGCGTCTTCCGGTGCGCGGTCGCCACTCTTGAACCTTTCGGCCCCATCGACCATCCGTTCTACGAGCAATTTGCCCTGCCCACTGCCACTTAAGTTTGGCGACTTTTCGGGCTATGTAGAAATAAAGCATAGGTGGTGGTGGTTGTGTATGCATAGGTATATGTATAAATAAATAAATATGCGAATTTCTCAAGTCAAATTATCGTAAACTACATACTTTGGCCTTGCTGGTCCAGTCTCTGCTGGTAATGTACTGAAATATTATCTCTTTTTTTTTTGTGGAAAGTCATCAAATATCTTCTCTTGCTCCACCCACAGCGGGACTGTCTAATGTTTACTTACTAATACTCATCCGTATTGATCCATTGCCTTTTGCATTGCAGATCCACGGTAAGTCTTTCAAAAAAAATCCCGCAGCCCTAGGTAGGACACTGAAATATCACAGCTTATGCTACAGTCGTGGTTTATAAAACTTCATATTAAATCAAAGTTGGTTACATTTGATAGTTTTTTGATATATTTTATCAACTTATCAGCTACTTGTTGTTGCTATGTCACCAAATCTATAACTTGGATTGCGTGTCTTATCGATCTATCGTTATAAATTAAATGGACAAAGTTGAAAGTAAACGGTCACTTTTCCGATGTTCTAAAACATCCGTTAGTGTCATTACATCCAGTTCACTCGTATTAAAAAAAAAATGTTGAGAATAAATTCTACAGAGAAAGAGTTGAAATAAAGAAAGTGATAAACGCGATCTAGAGTTCAGCTCGATCAACCGCTTAATACTGTCTTAAGATCTTTCAAGATATTAAGATTTGTACTACAAAACAGTAAGTAGTCATTTAGTTAGTAGTCATTTAAGGCCCTTGCTCCCATTTACTGCCATAAAACAGTGACTTTCTGAAGCCTATTCTTCGGTAACGGCTGGGTTAATAGATTTGAAAAAAATAAATTTACTAAGTATTCATATATAAAATTACCAACATATGATTTTTCGTATGACTAAAACTTATGCCAAAAAATTTTCACTTTTTTTCCCTACTCCTTTCAAACGGCTTTGACCTTTAGAAATATGTTTACACAAAAAAAAAATGCTGGTTAAGAGTTCTTCAAAATGTACGTAGCATATGTAAATCAATAAGTATTTCGTAAAGAAAAGGTTTTTAAGGGTCAGTGGGGCTCTATAGAGGCGCAGGTAGCAGTATGAGTATGTGAGCATTTAACTCCACCCGGATGTTCAAGGGACTATACGTCTTAAAAAACCATAAACTATAACATTATAAAAATAAGGCTCTTCAATACCTTGGTTCATCCAATCCTAGAACATAGTTGTGTGGTATGGAATCCACATTAGGAGGTATACTCCAAGCGATTAGAGAGTGTCCAAAAGCGGGTTTTATTTACTTTTTTTTAGATTACTATCTCTACTACAATGCTCAGTTAGCTAAAAAGTTTAGTGGTTACACCAACAGGCTGAAACACTATCACATGAATACGCTAACCAAATGAAGGAAGAAGTAGGACTGCATCTTCCTTAACCAAATCTTGGGTGGAGTAATAGATTGTAATGAACTCTTGAAAAAATCCGTCTCAAATCCCCAGACATAACACTGACGAACTGTTTTGCATCCATGCGTCTAAAACTAACCTCGGTCATTATACCGCTGTACCAAGACTTTGTAAGCAATAAAAAGCGTTGGTTAAAACTACAAGCTTAGATATCTGTGAGTCACTGGCAAAATATAAAAAATGTACACAAGATTTAATTTAATCTATAATATCTGGTTGAATTTTAGTATTATTCTTTGCTATACCCACCACTAATCACCACTGCTTTCAAAACGCTGAAGGAAAACATCGTGAGGAAACCGGAATGTCCTAGGACTAAAAATTCGAAAACATGTAACATCCACCAACCCGTAATGAACCAGTATGATGGATTACGGCCCGATCCCTCTCCTAGAGAGAAGGCTTGAGTCCCAGCAGTGGGAACGTTATAAGGCCGATTATGCTACAGTTCCAATTTTATCATCATTATTAATTTATATCAAGTTTTTAGTCTATTTGTAATTTTATTGTTATTAGCTTCGTTGTTCAAATTATTTTCGTGCATTCTGTGGTCTCCTATAGGAGACAGACTACACAAAAAAGGTACAGGAACTATTAATTGTCTTACAATTACTTACATCCTTACACATATTAATTACATCCTTCTTTATTCTTTATTTTTTATTGTACATACTTTTATACCGACAATAAAAATAGGACAGTTGAAGTACATAGACGAGTTTAACCTACAACTGGGTTTTCTTACAGCAAACCACATGAATGAAAATGAAATTTTACATACACACTTGAAAAAAAACGAACAGACAAGAATTGATTGGTATGTTCACGAACGAAGCTCAACCAAACAAACACACACACATCTAAAAATGGTATCATATGTCTATATAACACCATTTTTAGGTGTATTTAGTTTTAGACATCTTTATCGAACAAATGTACATGAACATCTTTATCGGTGATGTTTGTTTTATGATAAGAGCAAAATTTAATATTTTCAACATCGTATATATTGGCCACGTAGCTCACTTTTTGTAGCATAAAGCTTTATACAAGCTCACGGCACAGTTCAATCTACCAACGTTACTCCTGACATGGCGTGCGATCCTACAGATAAAGTGATAGTTGTGACTGGAGGAGCAAGAGGAATAGGATATGAAATCGCGGACCAGTTTTTACAAAACGGAGCTAAAATATTAATCATCTTGGACATTCTTGAAGATGTTGGAGACAACGCTGTCAAAACACTAAACGACAAATATGGCAAATCTAAAGCAGTTTTTATAAAATGCGATGTTACCAAGGACTTAGAAACAGTATCCAAAGAAATATTCCAGAAATATCAAGTTGATGTTCTCGTTAACAATGCAGGAATTGTTAATGAAGCCTCGTTTAGACAAACTATTGAAATCAACTGTGTAGCTGTCGTGGAATGGAGTATGAAGTTCTGGGAATTTATGAGAACGGACAAAGGTGGTCGCGGTGGCACAATCTACAACATAGCTTCGCTTTACGGATTCCAGTACAATCCCTGGGCAGTATTTTACAAGACATCAAAGCATGCTGTAATAGGTTTCTCAAGATCCTTGGGCCATCCTTACAACTATGATAAGAGCGGTGTAAGGGTAATAACCATTTGTCCAGGGTTCACCGATACCGCCATACTAGCTGGTAATACGTGGGACTGGCACAAAGAAGATTTCGAAAAGATGATGCAAAATGAAGTAATTATGCAAACACCGGAGACAATTGGGAAGGCTGTTGTGGAAATTTTCACCTTTGCTGAAACCGGGACTGTGTGGGTTAAAGAAAATAACGAGCCTATTAAATTAGCTCCAATGTGTAATATATAGTGTCTTTAATAAAACAATTAAAATAACGCAATCCTTTTTTTGCTTCCTGCTGTTAGTGCATTTAGGCAGTGTCAAGTTAAGTAGTATTTAGTTTCCGATACAGAAATACACTCATTTTGTTTTCCGTAAAAATGCGAATGCCTTTTTTGCAGTATTTGATAGTATATGTATGTATTCAATTAGTCTTCTCGGTAAACTTTGCAAAGATAGTCAATACTATAAAAAAATCACCTACATTTTACCAAGATTGTACCTGTTTCAATAAATCTATATTGTCCAGTTGTGTAAATACTTGAGATACAAAACTGCACCAATTTTTCAATCACTGAACTTTAAATAAAAAATCCCGCCAATACATCAACGTATTAATTCTTTTCAATCGATTTTAAAAAAGGAGGAGGTTTTCAATTCGATTGTATGTTTTTGGTTCACATAGTTTCCCTAAAACCCCTCTTGCTTTACAAACTTTTTTTTGCCAAATGTTTCGAATGATATTTAATCATTTATACATTTTTCATTCAATATTTTCATTCTTTTGGAAAAAAAAATACGTTTAGACTAAATAATTTTAAATGAATTTTTCTAAACGATCATGACGGTATTGTGCAACAAATATGTACATTACATACATACATTTTAAACCTTACTGATTTATCCTCCAAATAAAAAAGGCTAAATTTGTATGAAAATTTCTGCTACTGTATCAGTTGACCTATTATCATTATATATATAATTAGACATGCAGCCTGCAAGCAGACATGTAATATGCAGCAGGCATGCAGCCACCGCCACTGCAGTTTCGGCTTGCTGGCCAGCTTCACCAGCCAGCCGCAGCCGCGGCGGCAGGACTTCAAACAACCTGCTGTGTCGTCAATATGTTTATTTCTCCCTCCCCTATGTTCCCAAAGGACAGGTCGCTGGGCTCCTACTTCTGGTGGGTGGTTTAAAAAAAAAGAGTCGGGGTGCCCCAAGTTCCAAGCTCACTTCGCTCGCTCTTGCATCTTAATAATTTCTGTGTGCCGTTTTACTAATTGGATGAGAGTCGGGTATAATAGCGGCAGCAATGACAAACATTGAATAACATGAGACAAAAAAGAAAACACTCGGTTCCGGGTAACCTACTAAAAATATACAAAACATTATGCATTCCAAACGAGAACATTTATGAGATAAAATGAATAAAAAATGAATCTTTTGTCAAATGACACGTTATTAAATAATATTTTATCTGATGATTTGTTTGTAAAGTAAATTATTTGGAAAACTTGTTGTAGTATAATGATGAAATGACAAAACATGTTTTTGCCAATCGTTGGTTGTCAAGTGCAAAATTTGTAAATCAATTTTTATTGAACTGACAGGATAACATACAGTCCTTGTACCTATTGGTCTTGCTTTGTTCTGTCTCCTGCTTAATAAGGTCCACCTTTATCAAGTAAAAGACAGAACAAAGCTAGGAGATTATTATTTATTTATTTATTTATATATACTTTATTGCATACCAAGATTACAAATTTACAACTGATATTTTAATACAAAAAAACATATAATTGGCGGCCTTACCGCACTCGGCGATTTCTTCCAGGCAACCCAGAATGGACAGAAAAAATTATGTATTTTTTTACTCTTTTTCTGATTAATTTTCGTTTGAGATGCAAGATAGTTTGAACGTTTCTGCCGGACTCATCGAGCATCATTGATTTGGTGAACCGAGTTTCAGGAGTTGCTGTGACTGGGTAAGTATGGTAAGTTTGTTTTCTAAAACAAAGCTGCGTCATCCCCATGCTAGATCAGGTCCTCTTCCTAAGAATCCCAGTTATATCGATCCGGGGTTAATATGGACCGTGCCGGTGACGTCCTGGGCGAGTCGAAGACCAACCGGGCCACTGGTGAGCAATGGGTAACTTGCCATCCGACCAACTGGTAACTTAGTCCAAACTCGGGTCGTCGGCCCATTGTATTTCATGCCTCAAAAATATGTCGGCAAGATTGATAGGGCCCGTTAGGGCATATGCTTGCCAAGGCTTTGAATTTTTCAAAAAAGTTATCGTGAGGATTTCCACTACTGTTCGTTTGAATTTTCCAGCTCATCCCGCCTTCTTCTGCGAGGTTTTTATTTTTTCTTTTCTTAAATTGTGCCCCACGTTAGGAATAAACTAAACTCACATACACAAGACACTCAGACCAGAAATACTTATTTGAAGGCCATTCAAATATTTTTCCCGTGTGGCAATCGAACCTGCGACACGTAGCGCAGCAGCGAATCGCTCAACTAGTGAGCCGACCGTACCGTCAGTTTTTTATACCTACTGGCTCTCAGAACTAACACTTCCATAGCGGAAATTTGGACTGATATAAAAAATAATGTGAATTTCTCATGCCAAATCGTCATCGACTCCATTTTCGGCTTTACAGAAATATGGTTTAAACTAAATATCTACTAGTAACATGCTCCATACCATTGTTTTTAATGGTAAATGTGTTCATGATACATGCAGGCAGATTGTAATCTAACAGTGTTTTGTCGCCAAAGAAGTCTTTTATAGAGCAATAATATTTTAACAGGTACATGTCGTTGTTATCCCATCAAATTCAAAAATTTAAATGTGTGTCCTATCAATTGTCATAAATTATACAGATTAAATGGAATGAATGTGTAAAAAAGTTGAATGCAAAAAAAAACTAACGAATAAAAAATTATAGTTATATCAACGAACGAAGTTCAGACATGACATATGATGTAATTTTCAGATGCATTTATTTTTGGCTATCTACGTCAAACAAATATTACGACATCATTATCGGTAATGTTTCTGTGATAAAACGCGGAAAGCAAATATTATTCAAGATTATATATATGGTACCTAGCTCACTTGATGTCGCATTTAGCTTTCTAAAAGCTCACGGCACGGTTCACTCTACCAACATTATTCTCGACATGGCGTGCGATCCTACAGATAAAGTGATAGTTGTGACTGGAGGAGCAAGGGGAATAGGATACGAAATCGCTGATCAGTTTTTACAAAACGGAGCTAAAACACTAATCATCTTGGACATTCTTGAAGAAGTTGGAGTCAACGCTGTCAAAACACTAAACGACAAATATGGCGAAGGTAAAGCAGTTTTTATTAAATGTGACGTTATGAAAGATTTAGAAAAAGTATCCGAAGAAATATTCCAGAAATATCAAGTTGATGTACTCGTTAACAATGCAGGAATTTTGAACGAAGCTTCGCTTAGACAAACTATTGAAATCAACTGTATCGCAGTCGTGGAATGGGGTATGAAGTTCTGGGAATTCATGAGAACGGACAAAGGTGGACGTGGCGGCACAATTTACAACATAGCTTCGATTTATGGATACCAATACAATCCATGGGCAGTATTCTATAAGACGTCAAAGTATGCTGTAATAGGCTTCACGAGATCGTTGGGCCATCCTTACAACTATGATAAGAGTGGTGTGAGAGTTATAGCCATTTGTCCAGGGTTCACCGATACCGCCATACTAACTGGTAATTCGTGGGATTGGCAAAAGGATGATTTCGAAAAGGTCATGCAAAATGATGTAATTATGCAAACACCGGAGACAATTGGGAAGGCTGTTGTGGAAATTTTTACTTTTGCTGAAACTGGAACCGTGTGGGTTAAGGAAAATAATGAGCCTATTAGATTGGCTCCAATGTGTTAAATACGATTAATAGTGATAAGTGTATATTTTGGAACAACATCTACCAGATTTATTTTGTCCTTCCATGATTTGTGTTGTGCATGACTGTACCCTTTTCTAAACTTGCTAAAAGTTTAGAAAAGGGTACAGTTGACAAAAAGTATATCGCCAAAAAACATCAACGCTATTTTTTATTGGGCTTCCAGACGCAGTGCCATTCTGTTAGCGATAAATTTAATAAAATAATAATAATAATAAATAAATAAAATAGTATTGCCATGCGCTGCCAACACGTCACGTGGTCAATCTCAGAATACTTCGGACTAATTAACAACCGTTTTCGCTAAAAGAATGTCACCTCGTTTGGGATCTCTTCACTTTCAAGACTAACTGCCCTTTACCTGTTTTTCCCTACCGTTTTGGAGCAACTGCCGTGCTATTTTTTTCTGTGAATGTTACTTTTATTTTGTTTCTAATATCTAACTTTAGTGACAAAGCCAATATTTTTTTCTGACTCTTTTTTTTTTTCTTTATTTCTTGCATACTGTATAAGTAATGTCGTTGGAACTGTGATTTAAAATTTCATCTTATTAAATCCTAAAAATATAAATTTCAGTATTTTGCAATCTTGAAGAGTTTATCGCATATAATTAAGTGATAACAGTTTTAATAACACCGATATCTCGAGTCATTATAACGTCAACCCAATGAATATTTTATATCTAATCGGGCGACATAGAGACACACGGATTGTGAAAAAGCCCACCTATTGTCAAGTGCAATAACATTGCTAGTGTAGGCGGTTTTCAAAACGCTTAAATATCAAAGCAACTATCGTTTATATACACAAATAGCTACCAACTAGCTTAATAAGAAATTCAGTTAACTACCTTACCTTTTTATTAAACGATATCGTTTAATTAACTGATCTAATAATATATATTCAGTCGATTCGTCTAATAGAACTGTTAATGAACTAGCTGGACGATGTTCAGGCTATTCATATCTGTAGGGGCTCAGCAGGGCTGAAGCCTTCTGGAGCCATGGGTCGACTTTTGAAAGGGAAACCTGTGGTCTTAAAACGTATATTTAGGGCAACGAAGGAACATAGATGTGGTTTTAGTCAGTAAAAGTCTAACACGCCCTCCCACTCTGCCCTAGGCGAAACAAGTTATGAGATGATTTCTTACCCCAAAAAAAAAGGTTATTCATATAGTAAGGTGAACTAACTTACTTCTGTAACTTAATAACTGTGTAGTTAAAATATATTTTACTGGTGATATCGTGTGTACTCGATTATTTGGATTACTTCGGACTTCAATATGCGTACAGCTAAGGAGTGGAGTTCCCTGCTGGAGTCCTGTGTCTCCTGATAGCTACAACCTAGGGGTCTACTAAGGGTATAACTACAATATTTTTGTGAAGAGTGAATGGATTACTTCTGGGCTAGCATTTCCATCGTCGGCCATATCATCGCTTACCATCTGATAAGATAGTGGTAAAATGTGGAAGCATTAACGAGCAGATTGCGTAAGTTGATATACATTTTTAAAACACTTAGACTTGTAGCTAACCAATTTATTATCCGCACTGTCTACTACGCACTTCGTCAGCCAGTTATATCTTACGGAATTTCTTGCTGGGGTGGGGCCTCCAAAACCACATTCCTTCCTTTAGAGATTGCACACAGAGCAATATTAAAGGTTGCAACTTTTCGACCAATATTATTTTCCACCACTCAGTTATATAAGGATTGCAATGTTTTGAACGTACGACAGCTGTTTATGTTTCAAGCGATCTTGCTTCAACATCTTTTATATCCCTTTGTTACACTTAACAAGCGTCGTAAAGATTTAATTTGTACCCTTCTACAGACCCGTTACTATTTTACAAAAAAAAATTTCTTTTACCTTGGTCCCTTCTTGTACAACAAAATTAATGCAAATATTCCAATATACTCTTCACCTGACCATGAATGTAAGTCAGCAGTCCGCTCTTTTCTATTAGACAAAACGTACGAGGAAACAGAATCTTTTCTTCCGTGACACACACACACACACTCGCGCACACACACTCACTGACACACACTCGACCCATTTATTAGACACACACATAACACATACACACACATACATACACTACACACATACACACCCAAATAAGAAATTTACTGATTCGTCTATCGTCTTTCATTTCTCTTTATTTTTCTGCATGCATGTTATTGTTACTGGGATTATGTACCTAATTATAAAATGTACCACGTCTTGCGCCATATTTATATTGTATAATCGGGATCGGTCCTGTCTCTCCTAAGCTCAGGTTGCTTTGTAGCCTATTTAGGAGTACAGTGCTCACCCGCTTACTAGATTCTTGTTTTACTCATATATGTGCCTATTGTATCCATTTGTGTAATCTGGTCCTTGTAAACAATAAATAGAAATTTTATTATTATTTTTATTTTATTATTCAAAGATTCAAAAGCATTTATTTCAAATAAACCATTTACAGGCACTTTTGAAATGTCAAGAAGTCAGTCAATCAGAAAAAAAAAATGATGTTAATTGCACATTCCAAAGCGTAGATCTCTATGGAGAAGAATGTGCAAGAAACTCCATGGACACTCTTTTCAATCATGTTTTGAAGATGTACATGATGTTTTCATAAATATATTGACAAGGCACCGTCATGTTATTAAAATGTGAGCCTATGTATGAGGAGAGCAATTTGTAGCTCGCCGTCCGACTGTCTGGTAACCGTCCGGACCAAGCCCGAGTCGTCGTATGCGCGTATTGTTCTATGCGCGCCTCAGGGAGATTTCAGCAAATCGTAGGAGCCCAGCACGGTCGAAGCCTACTGGCCATGGGTAGTCTGAAAACGAAACCCAGGCCCTGGGACGAAGGCAACGAAGGAACAGGAGTGGGTTTTTAGTCAGTAAAAGTCTGACACTATCCCCGCGTTGAGTGCTAGCTCATGAGTAATGTTCAACGGGCGATGTTAATTGGGACTGGTAATTTCTCAACTCACTAATTTCAACTGTTTGAGCTGTAGTTTTCTCCAGACACTTTTAACGTGGACGTCATTCCATATCGTTATTATATATTACTATAATTTCAACGTTAACAATGTTACTATTAAGGTCGCTGTTACCATTGGCGTGACCAAGAAGGGTAACTTGTTCTTTGCCCAAAGAATTAGCATTGTCATTCAACGGGTATTGAGCGCCATTCTTTTAGGCACCCGATAGCAAAAATGTGGAGGAGTACTTGGACGCCTGAGTATATTTGTTTTTGTATATATAAATATATCGCCTCTTCACGCTGTCAACGTGACTTTAAAAACTTACAAGAAGCCACTTCTTAACTGAAAAATATTTATAAAATCTAATCATATACTGTTTTAACAAAATAACCTACCTACTTAAATTCTGTGCAAAGAAGTAAGTAGTTATTAATTTATTAAAATAATAAAATCATTTCTAGAAATTTTACAATAACCTAAAAAATTTTAAGAAAGAAAGAAAGAAAAACTGCTTATTCACGCGAAATGACGCAATCTTAAAACTAGCTAATTGGTTTAAAGAAGAAGCATTCCTTTCTATTGGCATTATAATACTACCCCAGTGCAACTTTTAATAAGTGTTTGTATGTATCACTGTTACTGCAATACTCCAGGAGAAGGATCTTCACGAGAAGTTTGGCGCAATTTTAAAAATGTAAAAAACCAACGGAAAATATCTATTTTGTACGCCGGAGACACACCATTTAGAGTGTGTATATATACATAATTCAGAAAAGTTTAACCTCGAATAACACGTTCCCGTAGGTTTACTAAACCGAAACACTTAAAAACGAATGCACGTTACCACGAAAAACTTAACGCCGTAGCCATGCGATCTCGAAGTACATGATTTAGAAAACTGTAATATCGAATAACACGTCCCCGTATGTTTACTAATAGGAAACTCTTCACAACGAATTCTCTCTAATTCAACAATTCGAATTCTCTCTAATTCAAACAAAGTCTCTAATTCAACAATTCGAGTCAGTTAACAATAAATGCGCGCTTCTACGAATAACTTATCACCGAAGCCACGCGAATCCTGAGACGCCCGAGAAGAAAATTGTCGTGCTGCCGATCGAGAGCGGAAATCCTGCACTGACTTCGACGACTGCGTCGTCAGCGACGGGCGACGTACGGTGGGGGATTGTGCAGAACGCCCACGCATGGACGTGATTTGTGAATGTTTGTAACACAACTGATTCCTTAGAAGTGTTTAATTATTGTACGTAAATCATGTTAATTGATACCTATGTGTGTTGAATCTTTAGGTTTAGAGCTAGATTAATTTAATGACCTTGAGTTTTTTGTAAATAAGTCTGATAATAACGTAGAAATGTTCCATTTTTATCACATGTGTATATTTCATACCTAATTTTGTTAGGAATCACAATCAGGATCCATTCTCGACAGGTCTGAACTTTTCGGAATCTGCTTGATCGAAAAACAAGTGATGTTAGACAGATTAGAAAATATGCCTGAGCTCTTGTATCAAAGTGCCCCCTAAGTGTTACTAAGCAATCCTAAATTGGGTGAGGCGTTTTGCATGTAAAAAATATCAATTTGATTAATTACATGATTACCGTAAGCATTATCGGCTTGTTCAATATCTCGTAAGTCATAACAACGTTTGAGAGTATGTAGTATTTTCTTAATGACCTTAAGTTCCTTCTCAATCTCCTTGCGTCGAAGAATCTCGACGAAAACTTTTTGTATTTCACCATGTTACATGTTATATCGATGGCGTCGCTGACAGTGGTCTCCAGTGTAGCACGGATTTGGTCCTATATGGTTATATGGTTTTAATTTCAACTTGATACCTCCACGCGTTCCCAAGATAAAGGATCTTAACAGACAGACAGACGGTCAAAAAAGTAATCCTATAAGGGTTCCGTTTTTTCCCTTTGAGGTACGGAACCCTAAAAACAGTAACTCAACATAATGTTTGTTCCAAGGCTGCGCTAAATAGTCCCCAGTTCAACATAATGCCCGCAAACTACGTAGTAGTTGCCGGAAGCTGGTTTCTTGTGAGTGTACGAATTAAAATCAGATTTCTTAGTTGTGAAGTAAATTAATATACAATTTTTTATTGACTAACCCACCTGTGTTCTTTCAATAGCCCCTTACGTTCCAGGGTTACGGTAAGTCTTCTGAACAATTCCGCAGCCTTCTAATAGCCTTCTTAGCCTTCAGAATATTGAAATACCTTTGACTACTTTCAGACGTGTTTCATGATGAAATCCAAACTGGCAATATTAAATTTATCATTTTTATTGAAAGATTTAAACAACTTATTAAACACGTACTTATCGTTATTATCTCTCCAAATTTAAAAATTGAATGACGCTATAAATTAAACCTGTTGAATGTATTAAAATCTTACATGAAAAAAAAAAAACGATAAGATCAAAATTTATGGGCATATCAACGTACGAAGTTCTTCGAAATTTCTACAACGACATCAACATCTGTACCTAATATTTTCATGATAATACGTGAAAAGCAAATATTTTTGAAGATCATATAAGGCAATCTAACTGACTTGTTGTAGCATTAAGCTTTCCAAAATGAAATGAATGTGTGAAAAAGTTGCACGCAAAAAAAAAACTTACGAAAATAAAATGATAATGATGAACGAACGAAGTTCAGACACATGATGCAATTTTAAGTTGCATTTATTTTTGGCTATCTACGTCAAACAAATATTACGACATCATTATCGGTAATGTTTCTGTGATAAAACGCGGAAAGCAAATATTTTTCAAGATTATATATATATGGTACCTAGCTCACTTGAAGTAGCATTTAGCTTTCTACAAGCTCACGACACGGTTCACTCTACCAACATTACTCTCGACATGGCGTACAATCCTACAAATAAAGTTATAGTTGTGACCGGAGCAGCAAGAGGAATAGGATACAGAATCGCGGACCAGTTTCTACAAAACGGAGCTAAAACTCTGATCATCTTGGACATTCTTGAAGAAGTTGGAGTCAACGCTGTCAAAACACTAAACGACAAATATGGCGAAGGTAAAGCAGTTTTTATACAATGTGACGTTATGAAAGATTTAGAAAAAGTATCCGAAGAAATATTCCAGAAATATCAAGTTGATGTTCTCGTTAACAACGCAGGAGTTTTGAACGAAAACTCTTTTAAGCAAACTATTGAAATCAACTGTGTAGCTGTCGCGGAATGGAGTATGAAGTTCTGGGAATTCATGAGATCAGACAAAGGAGGTCGTGGTGGCACAATCTTTAACATAGCTTCGATTTACGGATACCAGTACGTTCCATGGGCAGTATTCTATCAGACATCAAAGCATGCTGTAATAGGCTTCACAAGATCGTTGGGCCATCCTTACAACTATGATAAGAGCGGTGTGAGAGTTATTGCCATCTGTCCAGGGGTCACCGATACCGCTTTACATGAAGGTATTACGTGGGACTGGCATAAAGAAGGTATCGAAAGGCACATAGAAAATAATGTAACTATGCAAACATCGGAGACAATTGGAAAGGCTGTTGTGGAAATTTTTACTTTTGCTGAAACCGGGACTGTGTGGGTAAAAGAAAATAACGAGCCTATTAGATTGGCTCCAATGTGTTAAATACGATTTATAATGTTAAGTATCTTTTTTGAAACAACAAATAAGACAAAAAATGTGTTTATTTTGCCTTTTGTTTTTCCACGATTTGTGCATTTAGCCAGTATAAAGTTAAAAAGGGTTAGTTGATATAAAATCCCGCCAAAAAACACCAACGTTTTTATTTATTGGCCTTTCAGACGCAGTGACATTCTGTTGGCGATAAATATGTCGAAAAATCAAAGATGGAATAATACTGCCCTTTATTCTTTTTTCCTCCAGCTGTGACTATAAACACAATTTTTTTTTTTCTGTGATTGTTACTTGTTGTTTTCATTTCTTTAGTATCCTAGTATAGATAGCGGCACGAATCTTGAGCGCTCGGCGAAGGAGCGGGGATCGTTTTGCGCATCGTACAACATCGGCGAGCCAATCACTGTACAAGGATTTCACTCCTCGCTCCCGCTACTCTCTTCATACCACTAAAGAGACCCGATATTTCACTTCTGCGTGCTTCTGCGCAAGTAGAACTGTAGAAGTCAGCGCTCAAGATCCGTGCCGGTATCCTATGTGAATAACGACGGTGATGTAGTGATGTATCGTCTTATTAAATTCAAAAAAATATAATTTTGAGTATTTTATAACCTTCAAAAACTTATCGCAAGCAATTAAGTGATAACAGTTTTAATGACACTTTATGTCGAGTCTCAACAACTTCAACCTAAACGAATATTTTTTTATCTTATCGGATTACAAACAGACGCATGGAGTGTGAATGATCCACATGTTGGTAAGTGCAGCAACATAGCAACTAAAGGCGGTTTAAAGAATGATGAATATCAAAGCAAATATCGTTCTGCGTACATCGACGATAGTTGCTAGCGCAGTCATCTAGCCTAATAATTTCAGTTGACTTTACCTGAACGATACCGTTTAACTAGCAGCCTGAATGATATTCAGCCAATTCGTCTAGTAGAACTCTTAATGAACTGGCTGGATGATGCTTAGGTTATTTAATTTAAATAATACTGTGGGGCTCAGCAGGGCCAAAGCCTACTAAGCCATGAGTCGACTTCTGAAAGGGAAAAACGTGGGCTTAAAACTTTGCCCTTATCGAAACTGAAGAGTGGTGTGTGGTCAGTAAAAATCTGACACGCCCTCTCGCTGGCAGGCGATCGCCTCCTTCTGAGAAGCAGTAATGCTAGCAAAGGAGGCGGCCGATCGCGTGAGGCAACGGTCCTCACGCCCCAACCGCCACCGGGATTCCGATCCCGATTTCCGGCCAACGTAGACGTGGGCTTGCGGACGGCGAACAATGGGTAGCTCGCCGTCCGACCGTCCGGTAACCGTCCGGACCGAGCCCAAGTCGTCGACTTCACATACTGTTCCACGCGCACCTCAAGGAGATGACTGTCAGCAAACCGTAGGGGCCCAGCAGAGTTGAAGCCTATTGGGGCTAAGGGTTCTGATTCTGAAAGGAAGACTCGGCCCCGGTACGAAAGGCAACGAAGGAGTGGGTTTTTAGTCAGTAAAAGTCTGACACTATTTATTTCTCGCTCCGCCCAAGATCGGGATTTCTCATTAGATCATTTCCTAAAATAAACACGCCCTCTCGCTCCGCCCTAGTGCGAGACAAGTCCTTAAATGATTTCCTACCTCAAAAAAAGGTTATTCATATAGTAAGGTGAACTTACTACTGTAACATAATAACTACGTAATTAAAATATTATCTACATATATAAAAGGAGAGACTGACTGACTGACTGACATATCAACACAGCCAAAACCACTGGGACTAAGAGTGTATAATTTTATATCTAAGATTTACTTAACTAAGACATGAACCCACAAACATCAGCCTAAAAACTAATTAGCCAACTCCACATCTCCAAGACATTTTTCTAGAAGTTTCCAACAACTGTTAGTTGTTTATGCGACGTGTAATGAGGGCATTGTATGAAGACAGGTGCGGGGAGCAGGGGGGAGGGTGTGGCTAAAAGCTTTGCAACATTAGTTCCCATCAACTGCGGTACAGACTTAGCGAACGTGGTGGATATGGGGCAGAAGAAAGACGGGCATGCTTGGTAAATATTAATGTCTCGGTATGGTTAAGGAATGAACAGAATCCAACAAAAATTATTAGGAGCACTATCTGAGTTTTAAAAACTAGAGATATGTTGAATTATGTAATTCATAAGGCTTGGTAATGGTAATGTCAATGTTAGAGCATTTACCACGGCTCAAGAGTGCTAAGAGCAACTGAAAGAACGCGGGTAGATTTAGTCAGCAAAAATCTGATACTCTTTCTCTCGCTCCACCTAGAATGGAAGAACTAATTTGATGAATTCCCACCCCAAAAAAAGTGTGTATTTTGTTAGTTTAAAAGAAACGTTGCCTCTACACTGGTAATTACTCCTGTGTCATGAGTACGTTCACAAATATGTAAACTGACATATACAAGACATATAGACCCGGACCAACTATCTGTAGGCCATAAAAATGTTTGTTTTTTTTTTGTGTCATCGCTTTGTGGACTTCCTTTCTGCGATACGCAGTGCAGCATCCAATTTCTTACGCAATGCGCCAAACGTGCTGTTCGGCGGCGGCGATCTCTCGCGCCAGGCCTTGGTACAGGCCATGGTCCGAAGCGAGGAGGAGTGGCAGGTCGTCACCTCCTTCTGCGAAGCAGTAATGTTAGCAAAGGAGGAGGCCGCACGTGCACGCGCGAGGCATTTGCCCTCGCGCCCCAGCCGCCGGGATTCCTATTCCGATTTCCGGCCACCGTTGGCGCGGGCTCGCTGACGGCAAGCAATGGGTAGCTCGCCGTCCAACCATTCGGTAACCGTCCGGACCGAGCCCAAATCGTTGACGGCGCGTAGTATTCTACGGGCGCCTCAAGAAGATGTCAGCGACCAAAGGGGCCCAGCAGGGTCGAAGCCTACTGAGGCCAAGGGTCTGATTCTGAAAGGAAGACACGGCCCTGGTATGAAAGGCAACGAAGGAACAGGAGTGGGTTTTTAGTCAGTAAAAGTCTGACACTATCGGTGTTAAAATCATCCAATGACATCCCAAGAGCGGGGGATGTCATTGGATGATTTTAATACCGAAAAAAAAAAACGTGCTGTCTTATTCATCCAGCAATGCATCAAAACTTAGCAACACTGTTGTGGTAGTAATAATTTTGATACTCCCATTACAATTCTTCAATTTTGTGCTCTTCTGTCTGCTTTTGTTATTTTCTTTTTTAAGTGTTTGTGTGTACATAAATAAATAAATAAATACAATTGTTATCGTGATAGTCTGGTAGTTAAGGCACCCACCTCTCATGCGCATGCGCAAGTATCAATATTCATTTTTCAATTCACTTTGTACTTTTCTAAGTTTGTCTAAGACATTACTGGCACCCCGTGCATTAAAAAGCACGTAAAACTTTTGGTCTCGGTTGACAGTCGTTACAGGTAGTCAGACGACAGAAAGTCTTATCATCAGTCTATCCAAGAAATATCGTGTTGCCCACTAACTGGGTTATGAAGGTCTGATAGGCAGTTGCTCCATATAAAACACAGGTATTAAGCCAACCCCAAGCTATTTAGGAAAAGGCTCATTTATTCAAGGATCATTACAAGTTGGTGTGAACGCTAATTAAATAACATCAAGGTATTTTGTTTCGTTACAAGATTGAAGACAGTTCTACGGTCCGGACTAAATTTTTGCCACGTCGCGGCGAAGGCGAAAATTAGTATAAACGACGCGTCGTTTATACCGCGTACATATAGGACAACTATTTGCCTGCTGCAGTCTTCCCGTCCGATTACAATTTACATGTCTTCAAGGCAAGAGTGAATAGGCTTCTAATCAACTAGTGCGCTTCACCATCTACGATTGCCACACTTTTGACCAACATCAGGTGGGATCGCAATCAAGCACTTGTTTATAATGGAGGATTGATTTGTGGAGCTTTACTGCATGAGCACTGTTTGGTTTTTCGCCATTGTTCTGGTCTTTTATTTTAGAAGTGGCAGTGTTTTGAGCAGAAGTGAAGAGTTAATTTCGCAAAACGCTTGACATTCTTCACCCCCGTATGTGGCTAAGGTCTCGCATCGTAAACCGGCTGTTTCCACAAAGTTGTTCCTACACTTTTATTATTCTGTGTTTGTGCTTCCGTGGATTTCCACGCTAATATGAAAGTTACGCCATTTTAAACATATAAGCCATTAAAATCTTTCTGAATTTGGCATTGAGGAACAATTTTTAAATGTAAAGACTTGCCGGCTTTTTGAATTAAAATTGTTCAATTTTTAATATTAATATTGATTGAAAAAGGTGGAAAACTGGGTATTGTGAGACATTGAGCTGATTGATTGACTAATTAATAATTAATAACATTTATTTTCATGCGGTCAAATAGTCTGTTAAAAATATAGGTAATCAACAAAGAATCAAGAACAATTTAATTCAATTTATAAAATCATCGTTTTGACTTGCATCTTGTTTTCTTTTTTTATTTTAGCAAGAAATTCAGATATTACTGAGATATTAAAAACCAAAATTGAGTCACAATAAGGTTATTAAAGCTAAATTTTGTTTTTTTATGAGAAGAAGTAGGTAGGTACCTACTTCTGTGCTTGGAACACTAGCAATGAATATAACTTCAAATCCTCGCTAAAGTATAAATAAAATTAAACATTAATATGCTTACTAACTGCAAGTAATTTATCCTCTAGTATCCCATACGAATAAACAATCAACAAAACAAAGAATAGGAAATAAATAACGCGCCTTTAATCAGTGGAGCTATATACAAAGTTTATCTCGGCAGTTTGGTGGCGGAGTTCCACAGAATAGATAGGTACAGAAGATCCACCCTGTATAACTAGCGAAAAAATATACTTGTACATACATAATACCTGCCAACTTGACATGTAGCGAGGTGAATCATAAAGCTCAAGACCGGTCGCGATGGGTGACTACTGTAGCCCTCTGCCCCAGTTAGGGAACATAAGATCTTAAGTCAACATAAATAATAGACGCATATGCACGGTCATCTCAAACCTCAATTGATGGTGGTTGCTTTACAACTATTTGTTTTAAAGGGGTGTAAGTAATATATTCAGTAAGTATTTTCATATTAGCGATCATCTACATAAAACTCAAATACTAAAAGGAAGACACTTTGAGGACCGCTCCTGTAATACAGTGTTCAGCACACAACTCAGGAAATTCATTACCAGAGACTTTCTAAACTGGTTTGTGAAATCATGTAATACTAGCTTCTGCCAGTGGCATGGCCCATGTGAAAGTTGAGAAGTATACCAAGTGAGCATACTCCTATGACAAGATAAATCCTGTGTGCTATTCCAAAACGTAGTCTACACATGTACATCTAAATTCCATCAGCCGTTTGAGTGTGAAGAAGTAACTTACACACACACACACACACACACACACACACACACACACACACACACGAATATTTGACAGTATTCACACTATTGACATTATTTACATTTTATTGACATTTAGCTTTTTTATTATTGTATTCAAACTATGTTAATAATGTGATGACAAATAATGTGGAATGTTATTTTATTTATTTACCTGGCAAGTTACTGCACCATCGTGCCTATGTAAATCTTTTTTTATTATTATTAGCTTGTGGTTTTTTGAATGTTTTATTATATTATTAAATTTTCCAACGTACGAAACAAATGTAAATTAGTTGATGAAATGAATAAATAAATAAATAAAAAAACGTGTTGCGCCAACCCCAAATAATATGGGATAAGGGCAGGAAGAAGAAGACGAGAGTCTGTACCTAGTGAGTGTTGCTGGATGTGTTGTAACTTGGAGGAGGTCTATGGACGTGTTTCGGCAGAAATGATGAATGCTGATGATGATATCGTTTAACAGGACTTTTTGATTGTTGAAATGGTAACCCTATACGATTGCACACACATTTTTGAGTTGACCTTCTGGTCCTCATCTATTCCGTGTTATTTTGGTGGCAAAGTTCCTTCGTCTAATGAGTCTCGTGACGTATGCTCATTGGACTTGGCTACAGTACTGGCCACGATTAACGGACCCTTAACGCCTATTGACGTCGTTCTTATAGTCCATTGTGTTTCATTTGTTTATGGGGACGCTGGATGACGTCTGGAGGTTTCGTAGATGTGATGTTGGTAAGATTGTGTCTTAATAAAGTGTCACTATTTTATTTGACGATATCTTGGCGGTCTGATATCTTTCAATTATTTGATGGCGAGAGTAACGGAAGGAATATATTGCGTCAATAATAAAACAGTTGAAGATATGAAAAATATATTACTCCAAATGCTAAAGTATGATTATCTTTTTATGTCCCTACGTTTTTATAGATGTAAACAACCGCACTAAAAATTTTCATTCAAGAGTGAGGTTTTATCGAGTAAAACTGCAAAAAAGTGGTGTAGAAGCACAGATGAAATACATTCGTAGAACAATTTCTATTGAAAATGGTCATTGGTCATGTTGCGTCTCACTCAATATAAAGAGCAAGAGCAGAAACCGATCTTTTGTCATCGTAATTGTATCAAATACGTTAAATTCTTTCTCGCAGCAGTTGACAGCAGTTTGGCGCGACAGTTGCAGTACAACATGACCTGTCACAAGCCACGAATTTGTGATCGGCGACAGCGTGAAACGTAAAACAAACGTTTTGGGGACGTCCCATGTCAGACGTTTACAAGCGATTTTAGGAATGGTTTCAATCTCAGTAACATTCTATAATCGACTAAGATTTTTTAAAATCACTCTAATATATCTGTTTGTTTCCAACACAGGTATATTTGGAATTAGAATTTAGTACCAAGGTAGCTACCACTAAATTAACACATGGCTATGAATTTTAAAAGTGCGAAGTACTAATTTGACGCGGGCGGAGCGGCGAATGGCAGCTAATAAGATAATTATATATTTTGGACTTTTTTGGTCGCTCATAGAATGTTACTTTATGTCTAGGCCCCGATAACGTTCGCTGGTCACCGTCATGAGCTGGATATTGACTGATCAGCCTAATAGTAACGAAAATAGAATAGAATAGAATAGAATAGAATAGAATAGAATAGAATAGAATAGAATAGAATAGAATAGAATAGAATAGAATAGAATAGAATAGAATAGAATAGAATAGAATAGAATAGAATAGAATAGAATAGAATAGAATAGAATAGAATAGAATAGAATAGAATAGAATAGAATAGAATAGAATAGAATAGAATAGAATAGAATAGAATAGAATAGAATAGAATAGAATAGAATAGAATAGAATAGAATAGAATAGAATAGAATAGAATAGAATAGAATAGAATAGAATAGAATAGAATAGAATAGAATAGAATAGAATAGAATAGAATAGAATAGAATAGAATAGAATAGAATAGAATAGAATAGAATAGAATAGAATAGAATAGAATAGAATAGAATAGAATAGAATAGAATAGAATAGAACTTTATTGTACACATTAGAGTAACAAAAACTTATAAACTAACTTAGTCTATGGGTACGATCGCGGTCTTATCGCTATCGATATCTACCAGAAAACCTTAGGATGGACAATGACACGAGGATACATAAAAAGATCTCTGCACGCTAGTCGCTTCGGTCTCCAACATGCTCCATCGCCACTTACGTTTGGGCTACGCGAATGACACGCGTCAGTCACCCGTGTGATTAATAATGTGTTGCGGCGCAGTAACATGCTGTGTGACACCTACCACATGCTAAACGAGCACAGCGCAAAAAAGATCACTTTTAAACAGTACGCCAACAAAAATGACCTTGCTTGCTAAACTGTGGCGTTTGGAGTAATGTGTTTAGTGAACATATTTGTGTCTGAGTTCAAGTAATATGTAACAATAATCTAGAATTTTATAATTTACAACTATCGTCAAAAAAGTCAATACCCAAAAAAAAATACAACTGATCTTTTTTTCGGTATTGTCATTACATTCTAGTATGGCATTCAATGTTAGCTTTATTATGGTTTTTTTTTTCGGGTGGGAAAATCATTTCATGACATCCCTCGCTCTTGGGCGGAGCGCGAGATAGTGTCAGACTTTTACTGACTAAAAACTCACTCCTGTTCTTTCTTTGCCATTTGTTTTGCAGGGCCCCTGGGATCTCTTTTGCATCACCCATGGCCCCAGTAGGCTTTGACCCTGTTGGGCCCCTACGGTTGCTGACATCTCCTTGAGGCGCGCGTGGAACACTACGCGCCGTCGACGACTTGGGCTCGGTCCGGACGGTTACCGGACGATCAGACGGCGAGCCACCCATTGCTCGCCGTCCAGCTTTATTATGGTGAAATAGTACCATCTTTTTCTCGCCTTTTCGCAACTAGATTCGAATTCCAGTCCAACCAGATGCTGCAGAAAACCCGTGTTTTACATAGAACGATTGCCTATCAGTTCTTCACAACCCAGTTACTAGGCAACACGATACTCCTTAGATAGGCTTTTCAGATGGTCCGACTTTCTGGCGTCTGACTACCTGTAACAATTGTCAAAAAATTACGAATGACAACCGGGACCAACGGCTTTACATGCTTTCCGAGACACGGAGTGCCAGCTATGTCTTACATAGAAAAATAGTATAAGGGATATTATTTTTGACTGAAGAATATTGGAATCCAGCAGAAAAATATGAACGCATATTGAGTTTAATGGTCTGTAATTGCTAACATAGAACAAGCAACTTCGATGAGCTTTTGTTATAAATCGAAGAAGTTTTATACTGCTTCACGATACAAGCTCTGACATTTCTTTAAACTATTTTCCCAAAACCCATTTGTAAGTCTGTCATCAAGGGGTCATTAGCGCAATGAAAACAAATGAATAATGTAAGAGAAAACAAAGCAGCAACCGGATTAGCTGCAACAGTGGACCGCTAATTTACATAATAAATTCGAAAATATACCAAAATGCTGGCCGCTAGCGGAAGTTTTAAGTTAATCAGGAGCCAAAACAAAAAGCAGACATTGTGGAATAATTTTGGTGCATTTGATCGACAGAGGTTTAGGTTTTGTGAGACTGTATGGAATTTTTAGTTATGGTGTTGGCATGTTATGCGGAATGAAAGAAGTCAGTAAGTTTAGGACATAAATCTGTTTTTTTTTTTCATTGTTGTCATCTCTTTTTGTGTGGAATCAGAAGAAGTAATAGATTTTAACTGTTTAAACCCACTTGTGTTATTTCACTTTTGTAATCCAAGGCTGCAGTAAATCTTTCAAATATTCCCACAACCCTAGCAAACTGGATAATAAGGGTGATTTTAAGAAAGGCACTTAAGAAATTATGTATATATTGTGCAAAATATGTACCTAATTGCAAAAAAAATATTGACGATGTTATGGTGGACGATATTTTTTGGTAGAGGCAGAAGGATGATGAAATTGTTTCACAGCAACGAGAGAAGAATAGGTAATAACTTTACTACTAGACCGCATTGTTACAACGGGTACAGGAATACAGACTGATGATCGCTACACATTGTTACTATTAAACTCGAAGGCGCTGCTATCAATTTAATGGCTGGGCTTAGTTGATTCGAAACTAGAGGATTAACTAGAACTATTTAACTAGGTTGTTTATTATCTATTTAGGTACCTACTATCATTCATCATCATCATCTTCCTGCCCTTATTCTGTTTTATTTGGGGTCGGCGCAACACGTTTTTTTCTTCCCTTTTGCCCTGTCATTCGTCACGCTATTACTAACTCCCTTTTCTTTCATATCACTTCTCACATAATTCACCATCTTTTCTTTGGTCCCATCACTGTTCTTTATTAATTACTTTGGTATATTCTATTTATTCATCCTTTACATTTTTTTATAGTCACATACTTGATCACTATCTCACCTGATTTATAATCTTCAAGTCAATATCAAAGTCATATTTTTAGTCTAGTAAAAAATAGTCAAATGAAATAATCAACCAATCAACCCCAGTGCAAAATACATCGCACCCATAACGAACGATGGTGAGAGTATACACAAACGAAACGATTACAAACACATACGATTTTTCAGTAAAGAGATTCACATATCTAATTGTTATAAAATGTGATTAATGGTAAAATGGTTATTTCTATAGTTTTTATAAACTATTGTGGCAGAACAGGTTTTATTCAAGTAAAAAATATTGAAACAGCTTTGAGTCTTATAGGAGAACAAAGTAAAAAGTACGAATGAAAGGGTATGTTCAAAAATTTTATTCTGTTTTTTTTTTTTTTTTAAGTATTTTGATTAGACAAGTCCAATTTTCGTTTTGCAATCCATATTTTGAGAGATGCACAGTAAATAAGTTAAAGTATTTATTAAATTTTATCTTATGTGGACAGAGAATTTTATAAAAAAAAAACCTACATTATATTATACATCACAAGTATTTGATACTGGTTTATTCGGAAAAATCCTGGTTCTACTTCCTCAGTCTGAATCTAAGCCAATGTCCTCCCTGCAGCCTCAAGTTGATGTTATTGGCTACCAGATTGCTGGGAATGCGGGTCTCCTCACAATAAGAGAGTTCTATATGCTTTAAAACCTGGTACACCATCACCTTCAAGTCGCAGAGAGAAATTCTAGAACTTGTAATTTAGGAAGAAGTCAAATTGTGTTAATAATGTAGTTTTATTGAAATTTTCATATATATGAGCAGTGGTGGCCCCGTGGTAACGGCCCTGACTTACGATTCATTATGAGTTCAAACTTAGACAGGTACTTTTCTTTGTGTAACATATTTCATCACCACTGCCCTCAAAACGGCGAAGAAAAATATCGTGAGGAAACAAGCAAGTCCTAAAACCAAAAATTCGAATAGATTTGACACAAACTAACCTGCATTATGCCCGCGTGTTAGATTACGACCCATAAGGAATGGGTCGAAATACTGCTAGGAATCAGGTTTTCTCTCTAGGAGAGGGACTCCTAAAGAGGAAGCCTGAATCCTAGCAGTGGGAACATTATAAAGTTGATAATGCTACGGTTTATGCTACGTAATATATGTTTTTGTCTTCTTGCAGCATTATCAAACCCCCTCCTTTTTTAAATGTAATCCTATCAGGATTACGAAGAACATAAATAATTCGACGGTTTTCATGGGGCGATGTAGTTAAAACCATTGATAAGTGTAACGTTGTATAGTAATTTTCAACGTTCCTAACAAAATTATCTTAGCAAACAGCGGTAAAAAAATTGCACTAATCAACAAACCTTGCAGCCTAACTTTATGATCGCCCATTTGCTTATACCACGCTCAAATTGCCAGATTATTGAAATATACACTTTTCTGCATGTACTTACAAATACAAAATACAAATACAAAATGTTTTATTTCTATAACAAGTAGTTTACATTAGTCTATGATTGGAGTCTCCTTTTAAGCATGATGATGCCTGTATTAGGAGACTCCGCTCCTCCTTAGCGTTGGCTGTTTACAAAACTCAAATATAATATAAATACTTAACAAAGTTTTTTTTTTTTTTTTCTAATTAAATGTTTCATTAAAACT
This sequence comes from Mythimna pallens, assembly GCA_961205895.1. NCBI lineage: Eukaryota > Metazoa > Arthropoda > Insecta > Lepidoptera > Noctuidae > Mythimna > Mythimna pallens. The sequence goes on from OY540831.1 coordinate 25,377,405, forward strand.
ACACTAATACTAGTACAGTTTCTTTTTTTTTTTTTCCTTTTTTCGAGCGCATGTTGCGTGCTTTATTGTCATTTACATGACTTATAATGCCTTAGTTAGAAGTTTTACGCTCGCTCGCTTGTGATTTGTGTGAGTTGTGTGGATGATGTGAATATGTGTGGGTGATGTGAATGTGTGTGAGTTGGTGATGTGAATGTGTGTGGGTGGGTGATGTGAATGTGTGTGTATGGGGGAAAATGTATGTGTGGGTGTGATGGTGAATGAATAACCAATTTCCACTTATTGTAACAATGATTCAATATCAGCATAAGTGCGTGATTTCAACCATTCCACAAGCATTTTTTTACCTTCATGAAAATGTTTAGTGTGTATATATACATCTTTATTTATTTTATTATATAAACGTGCTGATAGCTTATTGTTTTGTTTAGCTGCAAAATTAGTTTTACATTGTGGGACTTGCACTATAATATCCTTTCTTCTTTTAAATATTATATTTTTATCATAAGGAAGTGTCTTATGTTGTTTTAAGATCGCGGCACAAATATACAATTTTCTGACAGATAGTAGGTTACTGATCTCATAAAGACTTTCTGTAGGAAATCTCCGTTTCTTAAAATACATTATTTTTATCAGACCTCTTTGGGCTCGCTCCACGTCTATAAATTTTGATTTTGCTGCCCCACCCCATACAGTTATACAGTAAACTATCACAGATTGTGCAAGTGCTACATAGATTTCATTTAAAAGATTTCTCTTAGCACCCTGTTTTGTGGCTACACTTGCAGGGACCGTGTGTCTCAATGATTTAAATATCCATCCTAATTTTCGTATTCTGCCAGTTACGTGTTCGAGGTGGGAGTACCAACTTAAATGTTGGTCAATTATGACACCTAAATATTTCATTTGTGTTACTTTATTTATTATTGGACATATACAGGCATGATTCGTGGCTTGTTTACAGGAATGTATTTTGATATTTAAATCTTGTTCTGGTTGTGAGCGTTTTCTAATTGTAAAACATATATAATTGGTTTTAGCTGCGTTTAACGTAAGGAGATTTTCATTAAGCCAGTTAGCAATCAGAGACATACCTATTTCAGCTTTAAGCTTTACTTCAGACCAGCTGTTCCCATAAAAGACAATGGCAGTATCATCGGCATAAGAAAATATTTTTGCGTTATCTACTTTTAAGTTACAAAGGTCATTAATATACAATAGGAAAAGTGTTGGTCCTAATACACTTCCTTGAGGTACGCCGAATGATACGTCCACGTCATTACTGACGTATGTCCCTATCTTAACTCTCTGTTTTCTGTCAGATAAATAATCTTTAAAAAAATTAAGAGGGGTCCCTCTTATTCCAATCCTTTCTAGCTTGGATACAAGGGTTGGAACAGCAACGGTGTCAAAGGCCTTTTTAAGATCAAGGAATACTGTCAGACATTTTTTCCCTGCGTCGACATAATCTGTTACCAGCGAGCTGAGTGCAGTAACTGCATCCTCGGTTGATATTCCCTGTCTAAAACCAAATTGTGTTGGTGATAATATTTTAAATTTTTTTAGATATTGTAAGAGTCTTATATTAGTTATTTTTTCTAAAACCTTGGATAAACCTGGTAAGACAGAAATAGGTCTGTAGTTATTGACATCGTCACTGCTCCCTCCCTTGTGAACCGGAGTAATCATCGATTGTTTCAAATGTGTTGGAAAGATACCTTTTTTAAAACAGAGATTTATCAGATGAGTAATGATTGGAACAATATCCTTGCTAGCATATTTTAGGAATTTAGTTGGAATATTATCCCATCCTGGGGCACTGTCTGATTTCAAACTCATCAAAACACTCTCCACTTCTTTGGGGTCAGTGTCTAGGAGAACAAAAGAATTAATTTGTGTTGGTGGGATGTTAGATAGGCCAGAAGTTATATTCGTCGGAATTTGTTGAGCTAGCTGTTTTCCGATGCTAGCAAAATAGTTATTAACAGAATTCACTGAAGCAATTGGAGAGGGCAAGATATTTAATAATTCAGTATTTTGATTTTTAGGTTTATTTGAGTAGGTGATTGATTTTATATTTTTCCATAATAATTTCGTATTTGTAACCGAATTGGCAAGTAGTTCTCTTTCATATTTTCTTTTCAATTTTTTTATGAGATTGTTACAGTAATTTCTGTACCGATTGTAAGTTATTTTTAAAATGTCATTATATGGATCTAACCGATAGCTTTTTTGTAATTTATTACGATTTTTAATACATTTTATTAATCCTGGGGTGATCCATGGCTTTATTATACGTTTGCAGCAAGGGATACGTTTTGTATTAGTGTTGTATATTAAAGATTCACTCAGTTTTTGAATAAGTTTATCTGTTAGCAAAATCGGGTCGTCACAAAAAAGCAAGTCCGTAAGATTTTTTTCCTGTAAATATTTTAGTGCATTTTCAAAGTTTATGGTCGTGGTTATTTGACTAGCGGATTCCTTACTTTTTATTTTGGAAAGTAATAAAAATGTAGTACAGTGATCGGTAATTGTAGTTTTTAATACAGCAATTGAAGTTGATGTCTTTTTTTTATGTATCCTCAACATGAAGTGATCCAAACAATTCCGTTCTCTGGTCGGCAATGTATGACCAGGTAAGATACCATAGGTAGACAACATGTTAAGGTAGTTAACTCGGTTTTTTTTATCGTGAGATGATTCTGAGTCTTTCACTCTAATGTTGATATTTATGTCTCCCGCTATTATTATGTTTCTTTGTGTAGGTAACCTTTCTAAGTGGTGACTGAGTGAATCCAAAAAATTATCAAGGTTGGTGTTGCATGGGGAACGGTATATACATAGAAGAATGTTATCAAGTATGTTTAATTGTAGACAGGTTGCCTGGTCTAGCTGGATTTCTTGAATTTTTGATTTTAGCGTTTTTTTAACGAATACAACCACTCCATCATTTTGATTCATCTGCCTCGTTGATAAAAAAGACTGATAATTGGTGAGCTGAGGTATAGGTTTGTTTTCATTTAGTCTACATTCTGTCAATATAATCACATCAGTTTCGAATTCTAAAGTCGACAGCATAACGACGAAATCATCAAAGTTGCAATATATACTTCGTATGTTCTGAGATATAATAGTGAAATCATTTTTTTTGACGTTTATATGATCAGTAAGATTTGAAATATCGCATTCAACTGACCGCGAAATTTCAATATTGTCTATGTCATTAACTGTTTGCAATGTGTTACTCATAACCAATTCCAGATATTACAGAGGTCATCGCAAGGCAGTCATCATATTGTATTATTATACGAACATAATAGAGGTAAACCATGGGAGAAAGTAGCAAGCTAACTATTTTCATCGGGCAAATGTTTTTTTTGTAAAATAATGATTTCGAATGTTGATATTTAAACATTAGTTCTTTTATACAGTTGATATATTTTTGAAACTGCTTCAGTATTTTATTGTAAATTTCTAAATTCATATGTATTGTGTGAAAATTAGGTGCACGGTTAATAAATTGTTTTTGTGGTATGATGTAGATGTATAACTTATGTTTTGTTTGTTTGTGTGAGTTTGTGGTGTTGTAGAGTTCGTATAGACTAAAATTATGTAAGTGTATAGTGAGTTCATAGTGTTTATGTAAGTTAGGAATACAGAAAGTTTCAAAAAATGTAGAAACAACATTAGATAAGTACCTTAAAGCTACGCAGATAATACTATTGTAGGTTGGCAAAAGATACTCCGCAGATAGTCATGTTTTCACTATAAGTTGGTGGATTTGTTCTTCACTTCTTATAGTTATGATTGCCGCTTGATCATCCTTCCTTATATATACTTTGCCATAAGCAGTCCAGCAATATTTGTGCTCTCCAGTTTTTATTAGATCTCTGGCAAGGAAATACAAGCGAGAATTCTTAGCCGTTAGATGCTCCGACAGAAAGACAGGGGTGTCTTCTTGGGACTTAAAACCGAGATGTTTGCAACATAATTTGGACTTATTTTTTTTATTGAATGACTTTCCCTTTTTTAGTATCTCATTTTTTATAAGAGTGGATCCAGTTTCTACAACAATTGGAGTATTTTGGAAGTCGTTTTTTCCCCGCACTCTATAAATGTCTTTTATGTCAGATTTAGTTAGGGAAGAGTCTATACCTTTGGAAAGGGTCATAACTAGACCAATAAGTTCTTCTTTAGTTTCTCCAGCTAATTTTGGCACATTTTTTATAACAAAGTTAGCCTTACGGCTTCCTGTTTCCATTTAACTTACCTTGTCTTAATCTGATGCGCTCGAGTTTTTCCGAGGATCATTTTTTTTACTAATCTGACGGGCTGCCCTCTACACGCCCCACTATATTAAGGGTTCATATGTGGTAGAGGTACATTACAGGGTGCAAGGTTTCTCCCCATATGATTTTCTGACGCGCTCGAGTTTCGCGCAAAATCCCCATCTGGCCGCCCGCGCCCCTACTGTTATTTTCTTTCGAAAAACGTTCAGGGTCAAACTTCTCAGGACTAGGGAAGAACCCAAGATCGTGGTGATTGGCAAAAGCTGGTATAATAATACTTGTGCCTTTTTTCAACTGAAAGTTAAATTGATTTTCTTAACATCCGATTTCATACTAAGAATTTTTTTTTTGTCGAGAAATAACTACACTCAGATTATGTTGTAGGTACATGAAATATATCTTCAAAAGATAAGGCACATTAACCATGACGAAGTGGCAGTAGCAGCTGAGTAAAAGTGAAGTCAGTAATTGACTTGCTCATCAGATAGAACTCATTGTTCTTCTCAGTTAGGGAGTCTATCTTCAGATCTAACGCGCACGGTGCTGTCGAATTGCGCGTCGTAAGGTCCAATACATCAACGCCTCCATAGTCATCTGTAAAAATAAAGAAAATATAAAAAATAAACTTTGACGTAACATGCCAAAGATAGGGGGCCTGACTAAGAGAGATACAATCCACAGAGCACACAGGCAAATTGTAGAGCTGTAGTAACCCGATCTTACCTTGCCTTTATTGGCTCGCTTTACTGGAGATTCACAAGAGCAAACGTGCTCGGGAGATGAATGTATAATCCAATAAGATCGCCAACAAAATTATTAAATTCTTTACAATAATGCCCGTTTAGAATGATCTTATCTTGTTGTAGGGCTGGCTCTAGGCTAGAGCACTCGACACTCGACCCTTCTGGATCTTTTGTGCTATGTTTAGAATGATACTGTGTTAAATTTGTTAATAAATAAAAAAAATACCTTGGGAATTCTTAATCTATTTTCTTAGTGTATAGATCATCTTATCGCCGACTTCCACTATAAAAGGCACCATTAGACTTATCTTGGAACTTGTAAACGCTGGACTCAAAGCAGACCTCATGTCATTCCATTTTTTACCTATCAAATCAATAAATAAAAGTTATTTGGTGATTGTCGTTTCGTGTGTTTTCGTGTTGTTTCGTGTGTTTTGTTGTTGTTTTTAAGTTATTTGTATCATTTAAGTGATTTTGAAATGACATCAACTAATTTACAGTTGATGCCAAAGATAACATTAGCGTGCCGTTTGGTAATCCTAAATTGAAATAAGAAGCATTAAAATTCAATTGAAAGCCTTTCAAGAAGAATCACGCAGGAATTTATTCCTGCCAACAGGTGATTCAATTCCAATCACGGAGTGGTCTAGAAAATATTTACAATCTTTGACGGCAATCTTCTTCAACAGTTCGATGTCTCAAATCACGACAGCCTCCCTCGTGAATTCATATCTGCCAACGAACCTGAGAAAATTGTGGATTTTCTAGAAAATACTTTTATGCCTGTATCAAGCCGTTTGATACTGATCTACTGGCAATATTAAATTAACAGTAAAGAAGTTCGATCTGAGCCTACACATGTCTATGTAAATAGCATTTTCTAGAAAATATAAGTAAATAAAAATATCTTAATACGCATGGAAAACAAATTTAGATGGCAATATTAATATGCTTGACTTTTACCTTTCCTCTGGAAAACTGTGGTATAAATTCGATAGATCATGGGCAACGTGATCCTGTCTCAACAAGATCTTGCTAACTTTTCCCAGAAATGGTACCGGTGTGAAGGCCTTCACACCGTCTCGACTAAATGAGGAGTAGACCTGTTGTAGGGATAGCACCAATGCACCGACTAGAAGAGTCACCCAAAACAGCGTAATCATCGTAATCTGGAAATAAAGCAGTCAATTGAACATCGCAACTTGTTGATTTTAAGATAGGATTATCACAGGACATGTAGAGCAGCATTTTTACACACCCTGTAAAAATGCTGCTCTACATGTCCTGTGATGGTTGCACCTGGATGAGACTTCTTTACGGGGCACCGGTATGGGCGCCGTCTCTTCGAAAGCGACCGGCAGCCAAGCTGAACGCAAGCCAGAGGGTCATGGCCATCCGGATGGTGCGGGGATACCGCACGATTTCCCGCGAAGCAGCATGCCTCCTCGCTAACCAACCACCGTGGGAATTGCAGGCAAAAGACCTTGCACGTATGCATGATCTGCGCATGGAGATGCAACGCCGGGGCGAAACTCCGCTGCCGCGCCAAGTAGCGGCATGGCGGAAAAACTTCCAGCGGGATCTCATGGTGGAATGGCGACGGCGACTGTCGCAACCCAGTGCTGGGCACGCCTTAATTATGGCGATAAGTCCCCTCTTTGAGGAGTGGCTGGAAAGACCTCACGGCGTCCTTACTTACCGCATGACGCAGGTCCTCACCGGACATGGTAAGTTTGGGAAGTTCCTGTACCGGATCCGTGCAGAAGAGACGCCCGGGTGCCACCATTGTGTGGACCGCCCGGAGGACACGGTGGAGCACACGGTAGAGGTGTGCCCCGCTTGGGCAGAGCACCGTCGTGTCCTCGTGAGGGCGATCGGCGGCAGCGATCTCTCGCGCCGGGCCTTGGTACAGGCCATGGTCCGGAGCGAGGAGGAGTGGCAGGCGGTCGCCTCCTTCTGCGAAGCAGTAATGCTAGCAAAGGAGGCGGCCGATCGCGTGAGGCAACGGCAACGGTCCTTACGCCCCAACCGCCGCCGGGATTCCGATCCCGATTTCCGGCCACCGTAGGCGCGGGCTTGCGGACGGCGAGCAATGGGTGGCTCGCCGTCCGATCGTCCGGTAACCGTCCGGACCGAGCCCAAGTCGTCGACGGCGCGTAGTGTTCCACGCGCGCCTCAAGGAGATGTCAGCAACCGTAGGGGCCCAACAGGGTCGAAGCCTACTGGGGCCATGGGTGATGCGAAAGAGATCCCCGGGGCCCTGGAAAACAAATGGCAAAGAAGGAACAGGAGTGGGTTTTTAGTCAGTAAAAGTCTGACACTATCTCCCGCTCCGCCCAAGAGCGGGGGATGTCATGAGATGATTTTCCCACCCGAAAAAAAAAAAAAAAAAAAAAACCTGGATGAGACTTGACAAGAATGGCGTCCTATTGGAGAAGGTCAAGATGAAGCTGATGAATTTATTACCTAATATCATGAGTGATCATGAGACTCAATACTGAGATTGACTTCCTACTGTTTGCGTACCTTACCATTTTTTTATCATCTTGCTACCCTGGTCTTATGTTACAAGGGTTTCCAGAACAAGTTTTCTGCTTCTATTCCTTTATGTTCACCATCAATTTATTATTCACTATCTTTCATATGAAATCTTTTGTCATTATTCCTTTATTAACCAAAATTGTGTTGTTCCCTTTATAGAATGCTGGAATAATCTGGCTATTATGAATCTACCCAATTGTCGTTCGTTAAATCAACTTGACAGTCAAGGCTAGCAATTGCCTTCTTAATTATCCTAAGGTCAGAATGTTTAATTAAGATTGCTTTTGTCTAATTTTTTATGCTTCAGTGTTGACTGCTACAGATATAATTCATTAAGGTAGATGCAACGATATTATAAGGTAGACCACAAATAAAAATCATTAAAAATACAATATGTTTATTTCATACATGCATAATACTGTTTTAAAGTGTTGTTGACAAAAAATCAAGAAAAACTGTTGATTAGTGATAGAAAGCGAGTAAATTGGTCTACCTTGCTGGCATCGAAACTTATTCCACAATTGCACACCTTGGACCACGAACTTTTTGACATAAAATTTAGTTGAATGCAAAAACATCAAAAATTTCAAACTCTCCAATGAGCTCATGTGTGTCTAGAATGTCTGCTAAGGCAGAACTTAAAGAAAAGTTATTTGAGATGCGAATGCAACATTACAAATGTTATTGAATAGTAATGATAAAGCATGAGCATTTGAACATGACGAAGATTGATCGTCGTCGAAAAAAAACTACGGTGCCACACACAAATACACATACAATGGTCAAACTTATCAACCAATTGTTTGTGTCTAAGGTTAATATACAGCTGTAATAATAATATAACAACAACAAACGTAAATGATTGCGGCAAAATTTTGCTAAAATAATTTATTAACAGAAAAAAATATATCTCAGGGAACTTAGTTTAAAAGTGCAGTCACCGGTAAACTTAAACTTACGAAATAGACGTACGAAATGGACGTGTTACCATATTTTCTGACAAATTCACTCTGTGTGTGAAGTCAATGAAGTCAGTCAGTCAATGATACAAGTACGTCTGGCAGATAAGATAAACCAAAACAATAAATATGGTCATCCTAACAGATGATTATTTTTATTGTTTCCTACGTGAGAATGTTCGAAAGAGTCAGCGTGGCCCTGAAACGTAAAGAACAACTGAAAAAACTCATTTGGGTTTTAGTCAATGAAAGTCTGACATTCTCTCTCTAGAGCGGGAGAGAGAGAAATTCAAATTGTTATTAAATGGGGTATTCAAAATGAATAAAATAAATTATGATTAAAAACATATAGGTATCTACTGCTTAAAACAAAAATAGCAATTTTCAGGTCTCAAAAAAACTCTTTTAACCTCATTTTTAACCGAAGCTAGTGTTATCCTAGCAGACACAAATTGTTATTATTAATGGCTAGTTTCAGTGGCCTTTTGCGATCTAGGACTACGAGTTTCCTTTTGAAATTATCCCCGTGGGCAAGGGGTTAACTTACAACCAGTTTTACACCTTACGAATAAATTTTTGTTTGGTTATAAAAATATGTACTTTACATTGTTTATGGAAAAACATATTTTTAATGATTTCGTGCGTTGTCCCACTCCTCTTAACATACCACAGTTATATCAAAACGTTTAGTGTATAAAGAATTAATAAATGAACTGTAAAACAAATTTCTAACCAAATCTGTTAAAACTTTGAATGGATACACAAAATGGACCTTTTCTTGTTCATGTAATATGTTTACGAGCCCATCGTCACATTGAATGAACCAGTGAATTGAGTAACACGCTCCCATCGTGTACATTGTTTATTTTGTGTTTGTTGTGATCCGTGGCTGTCAGTATTTAAATGTAAGATTATATCCCATTTTATTTTTTTTGCTTAATATACTTCAACAGATTATATCTCAATGTCGATTCAATAGGTTTTTACATTTTTGTTAATCCAACAATGCTATTTTACGAGAACGTAAAGACAAAAGAAGTTCAAGGTCAAAAGTGACAACACAACGATGTCAAGCGAGACGAACTAAATTCGACCAATTTACATTGTGGTCAATTTAGGATCAAAGAATTTGATCTCTTCAGTTCTAGTGTACACTAGTGTATGTCGTGGCCTAATTCACGATATAAGTACGCATTTTTAACCTTATCATGAAATAATCATGCGTTTAGTATTTGAGATTTTTTTTAAGAGTGGATCCATCCAGTGGCTTTTCCCGCTCTGGGCAGAGTGGAAGGGCGTGTCCTTCAGTTGCCTTTTTCGTTTTAGGACTACGGGTTTCCTTTTTAGAAATTCCTCACGGTCCTAGCTTGTAGGCATCGGCCCTGTTGAGCGCCTACGGTTTGCTGACATCTCCTTGAGGAGCGCGTGGATCACTAAGCGCTGTTGACAAGCCACGGTAGAAGCGGGCTGGCGGAGGTCGAGCAATGCTCGCCGTTCGACCTTCCGGTAATTGACCGGACCGAGCGCAGTTGTCAACAGCGCTTAGTGATCCACGCGCTCCTCAAGGAAGGGGACTTACCACCGTGATTATGGCGTGCCCAATTAGAATTTGAGATGCTTACGTCGCGTCGTTAAACTCAAAGTTTTCATTGGTTTGGTTTGCTCATATCATGATGTAGCGGGCAAGGTTTTATGACGTGTAATATGACCCTTAAATGCTTATAGTTCCTTGAACATCTGGACGGAGTTAAAGGCTCAAAAACTCGTACTGGCACTTAGGCGGCAGAACGAGTATGTGTGGAATTAATTCCGGCCAGCTGCGCCCGGACAGAGCTCCGCTGATTAATATTTAGAATAGAATAGAATATACAATATAGTTTATTTAATAAAAGTGGCAGATTTATATTAAGATACATAAAAACAATTATAACGCATACAATACATTTTTGCCTGAACTAGGTTGGACCTGTGTGTCAGGCTGATTGATTTACATATGCTATGTACAGTTTGAAGAACACTTAACCAGTTTTTTTTTTTTGTGTAGACATTATTTCTAAAGATCAAAGCCGTTTGAAAGGAGTAGGGAAAACAAGTGAAAAAATTGACCTTTTTTTTACCTAACGCAGGTTCATACTGGTGACCAAACGTGATTGTTTTGGGAGTGCCTGTTTTGGTAATAACTAATCTTGAATATTCAGCTCCTTTCAAGTTGAATGTCGATGTTGACCTACTTTGTGACAGCAGAGTTAAACTCAGCTATACATTGTTTGAAATTAATTTGACTACAAATAAATTTTTGATAGAATGTAAAATATTTTGTAAATATGTGGTTGCTATTCCTAAGAATAATTAAATAAATTAAAATTGCCAATTTTTTTACCAATAAGTGAGATATATTATTATCTCACTTATTGGGATACTACCTAAACTAAAAATTTATTAAAATAAAATTGTACGAGCTGCACATACCCGTATTTCTAAGTGACAAATTTGTACAGAACTAATATTAAATGATAATCTTTGGTATTTTTCTTACAGAAAATGATAATTTTGCTGATTTGGGTGGCCGTTCTGATCGCTGTGGTAGTGCTTCATATCCGACAAGCTTACTCCACATTCAGCCGAAATAATATCAAGCACTTCAAGCCAATCCCACTGGTGGGCAATATGAGCAAGGTCTTACTTCGCCAAAAACATGTGGCTTTTGATCTTTGTAACTTATATAACAGTTTCCCGGAGGAAAGGTTAGAACTGAAAAATCTATAGGTACTTACTAAAATTATAAAGCTGAGTTTGTCTGTTTGAACGCAGTAATCTCAGGAAGAATAAGATCGAGTTAAAAATATCTTTAAGTGTTGAATAGAATATTTATTGCGGAATAGCATGGACTATGTACTGTTACGAGTATCACACTTTGACCCACAAGATTGGAGCCTTAACCTAAAACGCGGGTGAAACCACGGGGGATAGTTAGTCAACAATATTTTCAAGGGTTATCTGATACTATTATTATATGACAAATTAACTTTTTATCGCAACCAACACGATGATATAAAATTAATATTAACACGTAAATCAAAAATTATTTCTCAGGTTCGTTGGCAGATTTGAATTTTTATTCGAGGCTGTAGTTCTCCGTGACCTTGAACTTATAAAGAAGATCACTGTCAAAGACTTTGAATACTTTCTAGATCACCGCGGCTTTGACATGGACACGTACTTTAGTAGAACTTTATTATTATTGAAAGGTATTAAAATAATTCTTAATTGTCTCTTATTCCTATCCTTTATGATAATTTACTCTTAGAAATGTAACTAATCAAAATATTGACATAATTATTCAAATTTTACCCAGGGCAAGAATGGAAAGACATGCGCTCAACATTGAGTCCAGCGTTTACAAGTTCCAAGATACGTCTGATGGTGCCTTTCATGGAAGAGGTTGGCGATCAAATGATTATGTCACTCAAACGAAAGATCGAAAATTCAGGAGGTATAAGATATAATTTTATAGGGATATTTATTGATATAATTCAAAATTAAACAACAATAATTTTGTAGTTTTATTGATATATAAAATCTGTTTCTTTGTTATTTAAATGTTCTTATAACAGATGACTACATCGACATTGAATGCAAGGATTTAACAACACGTTACGCTAATGATGTGATAGCTTCGTGCGCTTTTGGTCTGAAGGTGGACTCTCACACTGACGAGAATAACCAATTCTACCAGATGGGCAAGGACGCTACTAATTTCAGTATTCGTAAAGTGTTAATGTTCTTCCTTCTTCTTAATGGGCCTAAGCTTGTCAAGGTGAATATGAGATTTAATTTAACATAATTATTATTATATTAACTGTTATACTAAACTAAAAAAAACATTCACAGTTTCTAAAATGGGACATAGTATCAGATGCAGTCAAGCATTTCTTCTCGAACTTGGTCCTGGACACTATGAAGGACAGAGAAATGCATCATATTATCAGACCTGACATGATCCATCTGCTAATGGAAGCCAAGAAAGGTAAAGTATAAACGTCTGTAAAAGTTTAGACTGTAATATTTTCTTAATTCTTTATTGTACACGAAAACATAAATAATATAATTGTGGAGATACAGACAGTTCACGTATGTGTTCATGTTTATGTGTGTATTTTCTCCCAATTTTATCTCATTTCAAGTGATAAAACTCATCTTGTACTCGAATCTAGCAATATTGATGTTGGGATGTGGTCTTGAAACGCAAATTGCAGTGAAAAGAAGACAGGTAGGTTTTAGGCAGTAAAAGACAGTGAGTCCCTCTCTCTCTATCCAGAGTGGGAGCAGTTATTTGATTTGATTTCCTAACTTCAAATAAAACAAAAAAAATATGGTTAACAACATGTGTATTTTTTTAGGCCAACTTACTCAAGAAGATATCAAGTCCAATGATGAAGCTGCTGGATTTGCAACTGTTGAAGAATCTTCTATCGGAAAGAAAAAAAATACTCGAGGTATTATGAGAAATTAATTTGTTAATAAACTTGAAACTAAATCTTGTGTATTTTTTGATAAATAATTTTGAAATCTACCAAAAAGTATATAAGACTTAATTTGTGATTTTGATTTCGCAGAGTGGACAGATAGAGACCTAGTGGCCCAAGCTTTTTTATTCTTAATTGCTGGCTTTGAAACTGTTTCGTCCAGTATGTCATTTTTATTGTACGAGCTGGCAGTGAACCCTGATGTGCAGGACCGACTGACTCGGGAGATCAGGGAACATGACGCTAAGAACGGCGGCAAATTTGATTTCAACTCTATACAAAACATGGCATATTTGGATATGGTTGTTTCAGGTTAGATTTTATTAATTATTCATGAAGTGGTTTATTTTCCAAACTGATTTCAGCAAAATAATTGTGTTTAAATATTTTAGAGGTTTTGAGATTGTGGCCACCAGCAGTGGCTTCGGATAGAATATGCAACAAGGATTACAATTTAGGCAAACCCAACGAGGCTGCGGACAAAAATTTCATTGTAAGTTTAATCAGTTTTTTTTTACGTGTTAGTCTCTAATCACTTAATTTTATTCTATATTAATGCTTATGAAAAGTTGTAATGTTAGTTACGCTAGAACAGATGTCTTCATTGTATATTCATATTACAGTTGCGCAAAGGTGCTGGCATTTTGATACCAACCTTTGCCATTCACCGTGATCCTGAGTTTTTCCCAGAGCCTGAAAAATTTAACCCTGATCGTTTCTCTGAAGAAAATAAACACAAGATCAATTTGCTGGCATATATGCCTTTCGGTTTGGGACCTAGAAATTGTATAGGTGAGATTTTAGTTTATAGTCATGCACCTAAATGACTTGGCTCATAGTATCATCTACATATAGCAGACTTATTTTTATTTGATATATATCAGAATAATTTCCGAAAAAATGTTTTAATTTTATTTCGTGTATTAACAGGATCAAGATTTGCTCTCTGCGAGTTGAAAGTGATGGTTTGCCAGCTTCTACGGCATATGGAAATTTCACCTTGTGAGAAGACCTGCATCCCCGCCAAGTTAGCTACTGACAACTTTAACATCAGGCTGAAGGGAGGACATTGGCTTAGGTTTAGACTAAGGAAATAATTTAATTATGCGTGAAAAATGTAATATTGTAATCTAAGTTTGGTAACGCACTGCAATAAAGCCACTTATTTTAAATATTTGGTTTGCTTTTGCAATTCTAGTTGCTCATAAATAACCCACACAACCGATGGTAATGATCCTAATAATAGTCTACAGAAACACAAAAGGTCCGAATAGTTTTAAAATTATTTATATAGTAATAACACTTTTCCAAATATATTCCACTCAGAAAAGAACGTGCTGACCTAATGAATAAACTAAACAATTATCAGATTAAATTAGAAGACAGCAAGAAAATATATGAAATCGATACTCAGCACTTACAGTCTGAAATAAAGGTACTTGAAAATTCACTTAGTTCTCTTTACAGTAAGTATGTACATTTTCAGAACCAGATAAATGTTTGAAATCATCTAACATCATCAACATCTAATGTTTTTTGGGTGTGTTTTTATACAAACGAAATACTATTTAAATTACCTTGGAAAGAGCAACGCCGTGTCCTCGTGGGGGCGATTGGCGGCGGGAATCGCTCGCGCCGGGCCTTGGTATAGGCCATGGTCCGGAGCGAGGAGGAGTGGCAGTCGGTCGCCTCCTTCTGCGAAGCAGTAATGTTAGCAAAGGAGGCGGCCGATCGCATGAGGTAACGGCAACGGTCCTCACGCCCCAACCGCCGCCGGGATTCCGATCCCGATTTCCGGCCACCGTAGGCGCGGGCTGGCGGACGGCGGGCAATGGGTGGCCTGCCGTCCGACCGTCCAGTAACCGTCCGGACCAAGCCCAAGTCGTCGACGGCGCGTATTGTTCCACGCGCGCCTCAGGGATATGTCAGCAAATTGTAGGGGCTCAGCAGGGTCGAAGCCTATACAATCTCCCGCTCCGCCCAAGAGTGGGATTTGTCATAAGATGATTCAAGGAACCTAAAAAAAAAAAAGCTCCTTTTTGGGCAGTCGTGTTAATAGGTTTCAATTATATTATCTAACAATCTTTAATTTTGTATGTAAACAAAACTACTTGTGACGTAGTTTTGTTTACATACAAAAATTTGTTATGAATTAATTTACATCTGACCGTTGCTCTGTTTTTATTGAACTAAAATACCTACCAAACATGGTTAATAGACTTTAACCTACTTGCTACAGCTGCTTTTTCCATACCACAAGATAGCTAATCTACTTAAAATCCTGGAATCAAAAAATCACAGAAATGAAACCTAAGTCTTGACATGGAAAAACTCTATTCACATTATAATTGTGTATAAAAGCTGAATATCTGATGAATGTTGCACTGTTCTTACATAATGTCTATTAATACTGTAATATGAAAATATTGTAAACAATCACTTTTTTAAAAGAGTAACCATGGAGTTTCTTGCCGGTTCTTCTCCATAGGAAACGACCAATTTGGAACCGTGCACTAGCTTCTGACGTTTTATAAGTGCCCATGTAGGCCTATGTGAAATAAAAACTTTTGACTTTGACTTTGAATGGCATACATATTACCTATTTTTTAGAGGTGCTAAGAAAGTGATCACTTTTTGTGATTCTGGATAGACAATGCACCAAAAAATACAATTTCGTACTAAGTTGACTCCAATGACCGAACAATATTTAGTTTCAACGACTATATTCTGTGTTAGCTAACTAACTTTAGACTATTTAGTACTATATTTTACCATTAGCTGTTTAAAACTTATTTCATAGGTTTTTAAATTGGTTGTTGCGTCTATTTTTTATTTTGTTTAACTCGTATATTTGCTTTCAAATTTATTACAGTTACCATTTCGTATTTTTCACATTTTTATCACTACCCTTGATAGAATGTCACTAGAGCCCTCTTTATCATTAGGAAGGCAAGAATAACACCACCTGCTAGACTGTTGTGCTATTTGTTAGCCATGAGCAAGATAGATGGCTCTGCTTATACAGTTGTAAGTAAGGTATTTCAATCATTCATTAGAAGTTTATAAATTTATTCTAAAATTAATGATTATAGTATTGATTCATAGTTTCAAGTAATTTTTGCTTATTTCTACTAACCCTAAGGAACAACTTAAACATTGCCTGCTTGGTATGTCGCAGTTAACTGCTTATTTTTACCAATTAATATCTAGTGTGTATTTACGTATCAAGACACGATTTCTCGAATTCTCGATCATCAAGAATATGGCCAAATTTTTACGAATTTTCGCTACAATATATCTAGTTGAAAAATCTGGACCGTGATAAATCTACAAAAGTTTAAAACGGTTTCAATGGAACTTTTATGCTCATAGTTTGATTGGTACTTGCCAATTTAAAACACAAAGACCTTCAACCTGTCTTACTAACGTGGCTGTTCATATAAATTTTGTAGTCGGCATAATATTAATTAGTTTGGCTCGAAGATCAAGTTAGCCTGTCGTATGCATAATGGTAGGATTAATATTATCTGACATAAAAGATGGCGTCGGTCAGGTGATTGATCCTCGATTAGTAACGGCCGTGCTGATTATAAATACTTTTTTCAAATCTTGCAACTCATGCAATGTAGGTACATTAATATTGAAATCCACTATCATTATGATCAACAGGTTTTTAGTTAAGCTTCCTATTCGTTTTGATACTAGGCAAGCAAATATTTAATCAGTCTGTAATAATAATGTGAACCCGGCGTGCCCCGTCAAAACAATAATTTGATTTAGTTTACATTCTGTGATATCATTCAAGGTCAAATATTGTATAAATCTGTCGGCTCGAATATTAATAATGAGTGGTTACGTTATTGACAGAGTTGTTGTTACCTACTACTGTAATTATAATATTAATGTAATTATATTTCAGATCCATGTTGATTGTATTCTAAATACTATTTTTGTATCTCAATCAAAATGTCATTAATTTTCAATTGATCCGGTTACTGGTTATAATTTCCACTAATAAATACGCATCACAAATAAAAAATAAATACTGATTCAAAAACAGTTTTTTTTTTTACCCTTTTATATATTTTATATGAATGAATACTGTAGTCGGGGTGAGTCAGTTTCTAATGAAACAGGTTTTCTTATTGGCTTAAACTTTATAAACGGAAAAATATAACTAATTACGTTATTACAACACAAGAGCCAGAATTATCATTCCATCTTATTTATCGTATCACGTATGACAAAATACGCATAATAGTTTTCTACCAACTTCACCAACAGCCTTGTTATAGGTCGGTGCGTTGCGCATGCACTAAAATGCGTCTAGAAATATATTACGATGAATAATATCTGGCTGGTACCTTACCCCGAGCTATGCGATCAAGGAGGCGTTTAGTTACAACAGCTACTAAAACGCGCTATTAAATTGCGCTATTGGTTACTTATTAACCAATAGCGTAGCGCAATCATTCTTATAATGTTCCTGCTGCTGGACATCAAGCTTACTCTCAAGACCAATGTTTCATATTCATTCTACATTCTTGAGTATTTAGTGACGGTTCAATCCCCTTAGTCTTAACCGGAGCCAATGTCCTCCCTGCAGTCTGATATTAAGATCATTAGTTGCAAGCTTAGCAGGGATGCAGAAGAAAGTTCCATATGTCGTAGCAGCTAGTAAATCATCAATTTCACCTCACAGAGAGCAAATCTTGACCCTGTAAAAAATAGTATGGCTAGCGTTTACTTTATGTACTTTTCAGGAAGCCTCAGAAACTTACCTATGCAATTCCTTGGTCCAACACCAAAAGGCATATATGCAAGTGGATTGATCTTATGTTTATTTTCTTCAGAAAAACGTTCAGGATCAAATTTCTCAGGCTCAGGGTAGTACTTAGGATCACGGTGAAAGGCATACGTCGGTATTGCAACTCCTGAACCTTTTAGTAGGTGTAAAGTAAAATTTAAAAAAAAAATTGGGTATATAAACTTCTCCTGCTGTATGTGGATTCTATTCTATTCTATTCTATTCTATCGAGAAGGGAATATTAGGCTTTTACTGGCTAAAACCCTCTTTTGTAGCCCTTTGCGCTTCAGGGCCGTAAAGACTCTTCCGAACTATTCCGAACTGCTACAACTACAGTTTACAAAAATTCTTTACATAATCATTCTGCCATAATCAGTATTTTTTTATCGATCAGTTACGTCAGTCTCTCTACATTAATTACTAAAAAAACCATTAGTATTTGCGATAATACATGAACGTTTGCTATAGGGACCACGCGCGCGCGTGTGCCTACCTTATGATATCTAGTGGCCAAATACATCACTTGACTATTTTGGGGCCAATCAGATTTAAAATACATATTTATAATCTTATAAATGACTAACAAAAATGAATAAATGATTATAAAACTTACGATATAATCTTTTTCAGCGGTCTTGTTTGGTTTCCCCATATTATAATCTTTGTTGCATTGTCTATCTAGAAATACAGCCGGTGGCCACAGCCTCAATACTTCTGTAAATATATATTATATGGTTACAATTTAATTAAAAAAAAAATTACTACGGATACTGAAAAGAGTTACTTTTCTATACGTCAAATAAAGCCTATGCCCCATGCAGATCCTACCTTAAATACCATCTCAATTTCCCATACTACAATACTCATTTCTATAATACTCCATCTCTTTTCATGCGGTACGACGGTGGAACTCACTTCCAGCTAAGATCCGTGACGATAAAAGTGTATCTGTCTTCGAGAAGCTAATCAAAGAACATTACCTCTCTACCATCTCGTAAAGTTATATTTTATAGATATATATTTTTATAATTTAGTTTATGTATTGCATATATGTATTTTATTTACTGTTATTGATATATATATTATACTAGCACTTTGCCCGCGACTACGTCCGCGCACATCGCGTTTGGACTTCAACCCTTAAAACACTTCCAAACTTAAAGAGTAGATTGTAAAAGTTTATCACAATTTAATGAGATAAGGTTTTTATAAGCTTTCTTTATAAACAACATTCCTCGTAGTTCTAGAGGGCGCTGCCAGAATCACCAGACTGCAAGGTGAGCTCACGCGCGAGCATGCCACATAGAACTGCCCGTGCGAGAAACAGGGTTGGCGCAGGTCAACTCCAGCAAATTTAAGGGTCTGGCCCTGTGATTTATTTATTGTCATCGCAAAGCAAACTTTCAAAGGAAACTGTAGTCTTTTGAATTCAAAAGGAAGGTCGTTCGGGATTAATGGAATACGCGGTATGAACACTGTTTCTCCCTTGGCAGACCCGGTTAAAATAATAACCTCAACAATATTGCGATGCAATGCTTTTACTTGCATCCTAGTATCATTACATAACTTCGGAGGCTTCAAATTCCTAAGCAACATCACGGGTGTGCCCACACGCAGTGCAAGTTTATGGTATGGAAGGCCGGTTGGATTAATAGTGTTCAGAAATTCAACCGGATAGTGGACTGCTTCGTCTGCATTTACCACCGTGTCTATTGAACTATACACTATAGGCGTCAATATAGCTCTTTCTCTTAGCCATTCCATTGGTTTGTCTTTTATTTGAGCCACACCAGGATACATTTTTTCAATCATCTCTTCGACTGTACTTACTACCGCGCATAATTTTTCTGGTATGACTATAACCCCATCTAATTCTTGGTACTTGCCGTTTCCTAATTGGAGTAAAAGGTCTGAAAATTCTCCTGCAGAGACGTCTCCTCTGAGATGTACTCTCATATTTTTAGTTAATTTAAGAATTTTACTATAGGGCCATAAGTGAGATCTTTTAATGCATGCTTTCATTTTATCCACTCGTGTCCCTTTTGGTATCGTTTTTAACTTGTAACGTTTGGCGAAAAAAAAAAAACTCCTGCCAGCAATACTGTCATACCACCCATTAAGTTGTCGTTGCTTCGTATGTCCTGTAGACTTCTATTTAATGCTTAATTAGCTCTTTTGTGCGCCATCGTGCTTTCGTCCCAGACTATTATTTTTGCTTTACGTAACAATTGGGCAAGATTACTTTGCTTGGAAATGTTGCACATTGGCGTCTCTACATTTGATAAATTAAGGGGCAATTTCAAAGCAGAGTGTGCAGTTCGACCACCTTCCAATAACTAATAATGTGCAGCGATCCCAGGAAACGCGACCGTCAAATCGATTCCGCAAGTACTTCTTACTTTTGCTAAAATTAAATTGATAAGGTACGTTTCACCAGTCCCACCTGGTGCATCTAAAAATAATATTTAAACTGGAAACAATTTTTCTTTAATTTTTTCCACCGAGGGTTGCACGTAAAGGTGACAAATAAGTCTGGGCGACCATAATGACGTACATAAGTCATAGTGACCTGAGTTCGCTCGTGCATGTATCTCGGCCCACCGGTGAAAAAGGACGGTAATACCACTATTTGACCCAGCTGATGAGCGTCAACATCTTGTCTACCGATGGCGTCCTTAAGGTGGATATAGCTATCGGACCGTAACTTTGCCTGATTATTTCTGACTAATGAAATTCAGTCTCAGGTTTTGCGTACTAATCTACCAAATATTGGCTAAAATGAGCATCAAAGTGAAGATGGTAATTTTCATAATTAGCCCTGACCATGATGTAGTATGAATAAAAGCACGATGCTGACACTGTCTTTTTCTGAAGTAATTTTGTTTCCGGGTCTCGCTGTGGAATAGCAATTGAATAACCGTCTTCTCCGTGGCTGAACATTACAGGATATTGCAAAGCATCGTATGAGCGATGTATTTCACTAATTATATCGCGACGCTCGAACTGTTGATCTAATAACACCAAAGCAACATTCATTTGTGTGGTGGTTGTTTTTCGGCATGTATAACTAACTTGAAAGTTTTACAGGAGGAATGAATTCTGTCAATGGTACTCTTCATGTCCCTGATATAAGGATTGACTTCGTGCAACATTTTTTGCAGTTGTTTTATTAAATTTGGTTTTAATTGCGGGAAATTACAGCATCTTAAATTTACTTCTCTTTCATCTTCACCCACGATAAATTTGTAAAAACTGAGCTGTTTGACCAGGTTCTGACAATAAACTGCCAATTAAACTTGATAAACTTGTCCCTGTACTTTGAAGGTTGACATATATCCATCTCCACCAACTTGTTTCCCACTAAACGACGTCATTTGGAAACAATTGTTGTATTTACGAATGTTCGAAATAAAATGTTTGGGGTCAGGATGGAGATCTATTATCAAACTGTCAAGGGTTTCGGTAGGTGTACTCAATAATTTGAGTTAAACTTTACCGCTGCTGCAATACTTCTCAGGAGTTTCGTCCTTCCATTTAAACGCATTACACCAACAACATTAATGATTCATATCATCAATTGAAACTACATTATCAAATTCGTTATACATTCCTAAAAGATACTTGATCTTCCATAGCCGTGTAACAACACGCATATTGAAGCGGGACTGCGCTGCTCTGTGTACTTCAGGATGCGCTTGCTGGTAATTTTCAGTGGCTAATTTTCATTTGGCATTTCGATATGTTTTTTGATAATTGCATACAGCTTTTTTGCTTTTTTTCCAGTGTGCCAAAGAATTATTTTCTGAGTATATTTCTGGGCTCGTCTAATAAAATAAACAAAAAACTTTCAATTTATAAACTAACCCTACATAAAGTCAAGCAAACTCTTAAGCCATGGCTACTGTCGCTGAACTATGACGAAACAGAGAAATTTATCATATCTATTTCGTAACATTAAAACCATTCCTAATCAACCACTGACAAGCGCACCTATACACTCACCGACACACACACACACACACACACACACACGAACACACCCTCACCCCCCCCCCCCACACACACACAAATTCAATACAGGCTTCTTTTAACCGCATTTAGTTTATCTTAATTTTTTGTTGTTTACCATACTCTTTTTATTTTTGTTAATCTTTTTGCATAAGATTCTGTACTATCTCCTACTGGGAGAGGGCACTGGCTCTTGTAACACAGGTTTATCACCTAGCACAGGAGTCAGGGAGTTCACACTATTTTGTAACCACTTTCTTGTGTAATAAAGATTATTATAAAGATTATTATTACTTGAATCTTCCTTGTTTAGTCTGTATATCTGGTCCTCTTTTTTGTGATGCCGTCATGGACTGTGAAGGAATGTCCGTAGAAATGACTGAATATGAATCTAAGGAATTTAGTGGCACAATATCAGGTACTTCACAGTATACAGGTACAGGTTTTCTTCACATTTATGTTTTCCTCGTCAAAATTAACAACGCCTGTAGGATTAAGTTCTTCATATGAAAAGTAAGCATCGAAATGACCATTTAAAAGATTTTGTGTAAAGCGAAGACGTTTTATCGGGTAACCTGGAGTACCTGCATTTACATACAATTCACCGTTACGATAAACTTTGAAAATACCATACCAACTAAATCTTACATCCAGTTACTTATCTTAATTTTATTATTATTCAAAATGTTAAGTAAGACTGTTTAAAAAATATTGTTTTGTAATTAACTTTATGTTTTCGTTTGTACCAATTTGTGTACGTAGATGTCGTTGTACGTATATAAATCACATAATTGATACGTTATTATAGGAATAGGTTATCACAATGGAAAAAGAATAAGATTTTATACAAACATGGATGAAAACATTTCACCAATACAGGGATGAATGTTGTATTATTGTTTGAGAAAGTATTATATTAAACTAATTTTTTTACCCACATTTTTGAGTAAAATAAACCACTGTGTAAAATCTTTCCATAAAATAGTAATCGCTATTTGCTCTGTTAGAGCTTGTTTTTCTAATTTCTAACATCGAGTTACGAGTAAATTAGAATACGCAGTAAGACTTCAAAAATCCTGAACACGATAAAGAACACTTGACTCGACCCTAAACCGTAATTTGAGGGTAGTTTTGGAAAACGACTAATGCGTATCTTTATTATTTATTTAAAAGTGTATTCGTGCAAAGTTTCAAGTTTATTAACCCAAGAAATAAGATTCTCCGATACAAACTTTAACACCCCCTAAATCTTGCACTGGGGGGTTGTACTGAAAAAAAATTATCGTAAACTTTATAACTAATTTAGGTTAATATTTGTACTAAGTTTTGAGTTAATTAGCCCACGAAAAAAAAAATTGCATACGTACGAAATCCCCCCTTTTTACCCCCTTAGGGGCTGAATTTTGGAAAATCCTTTCTTAGTGCTCGCCTACGTTATAAAAGGAAGCCTAGTGCAAAATTTCACGCTCCTAGTCCCAGTAGTTTCGGCTGTGCGTTGATATGTCAGTCAGTCAGTTTCTCCTTTTATATATATAGATGATTTAATTTACATAATACAGTATATTTTTAATTTTCAAACTTATTTATTCTTCTACATTTCTTATCCAACTCTCCTGTCACAGGTCTGCTGGAAGAAATTTCATTTGAAATAAGCAGTACCTTTGTGATCTTATTCTATCTGCTTTTATTCTTTTCATTTTTAAGTGCTTTTGTGTACATAAATAAATTAAACAAAAATAAATAAAAAATTATACGTGACACAACAATCCATAAACGTCATCTTTTGTATAGAATTGAAGTCGAACATGCCACCGTTCTTAGCGTCATGTTCCTTGATCTCCTGAGCCAGTCGATCTTGCACGTCAGGGTTAACTGCTAGCTCATACTGGACGAAACTGATTCAAAACCAGCAAAAAAGAAAATCAATGCCTGGGCGACTAGGTCATCATTTTTCCAAACTGCAAGTCAAGAAATAATAAATTGTGTCAAAACTCGAGGTCCTATTTTATTCTACCAACTGTATTTTAGTAAACAATTTTATTTGGAGACCCCAAATAAAATCGTTTACTTGGGTCTTCTTCTAATTACTTCTTAATCATTACCTTGATTTATTTCTTTCTTTCCAAATTCAGATTCTTCGACAGTTGCAAATCCTGCTGCAATATCATTTGGGTTTGACATCTTCGTGAGATATTTTTCCTGTGAGAAAAAATCCAATGCTGGATCATTCTGATATACCATTTCATTTTCAACTAGGTACTACTAAAATTCATCAAAATTCAATGGCTTAGACGTGAAAACGTACCTAACAAATGGACGGATAGGTGAAGTTATTTTGCATATATATATATATAGATTATTAGGTATAAATTTAGTAAGGATAAACTTATCGGATTAACACCTTCTTTAGCTTGCATAAGAAGGTGGATCAAGTCAGGTCTGACGATGTTATGCATCTCTCTTTCTTTCATTGTATGGAGAACCAAGCTTGTGAAGAATGCCCTGACTTTATGTGGTATCACATCCCAGTCAAGAATCTGTAAAAAATCAATGATTTATTAACTTTGGTGGACATTTTGAAAAATTAATCAGGAATATCCTATCTTCCTCACTGATTGATTTTGATGTGCCGTGCTTTACCGAGGCTATAGACGCTTGGAGACTCGCTTGCCCGAATTCCAAACAGCCCGACAACCTTTCTTCCCAAAGACGGTGGGATGAGCCGCTATGCCAAGTAGTTCAAGAGAATCTGTTGGCAACATCTGTGACTACTGCAGAGCGTGCACGCCTGCTAGCTGTGAGGGAGTGGGAGTCGGGTCTCTGGCTTCATGCATTACCGTCGTCGAACATAGGCACCTTGTTCGACGATACTACCTTCCGCCTCGCTGCTTCCCTTCGTCTCGGCGCTCCTTGTTGCTCTCCTCATCGCTGCCACTGTGGCGAAGTTGTCAACAGCCTCGGACATCACGGTCTGTCATGCAGCCGAAGTGCGGGCCGCATAGCGCGACACGCGAATATCAACAACATCATCCGACGTGCTCTTGTCACCGTCGGCGTTCCGGCCGTATTGGAACCTCATGGCCTGGCACGCGACGATGGCAAAAGACCGGACGGTATGTCTTTATTTCCTTGGAAGATGGGTAGGCCTTTAGTGTGGGACGCTACTTGTGTCGATACTCTTGCGCCATCTCATCTTCCTAGCTCGTCGTGCTGTGCCGGTGCTGCCGCAGCGGCTGCAGAGAACCTCAAGCGGCGGAAATATAATAACCTTGTTGGTAGTTATATTTTCGAGCCGTTTGGGGTTGAAACTCTCGGATCGTGGGGTCCGAGTGCTCACAAATTATTTAAAGAACTTTCAAAACGCCTTGTTGACACTTCGCGTGACCCAAGGGCTGGCTTTTACTTCGGACAAAGGATAAGCATTGCCATTCAGCGTGGAAATGCCGCCAGTCTTTTGGGTACATTACCAGTCGACAGCGATGTGGAGGAGTTTTTCGACGCCGTACTTTAGATTGCCTTTTTTTTTTAGTACGTTAGGGCTTTTATTTTTATTTTGTAAGTTAGTTTTAATTACGTTATTATTAGATTTAAATGTATATAATATTATAAAGTATCAATAAATAAAATAAAAAAAGAGCTAGAAATTTTTAAAGAGAATGTTAACATAACACTACATAGATCTACGAAACAGTTAAGCTTCAGGTATATCGACTTCTCGACAAAATTGTTACGTATACTGAAAAATTTACAAATGAAAACGGATCGGAGGTGAAATGAATGAAAAATTAATCTATTTTCAATGTTAATAGGATAAAAATATAATTTTGATAATGACGTACAAGAGTTATTTCATGTATATAAAGATATGTTCCGTATGATATATAGTTCCGTGTTAAGCTCAAGTGGTTGCCAATTTGCCTTCGCCGGCATGCTCGTATTCTTTCCTTTTTGTATAATGTGCTATTTTCCCCTTTTACCCCTCTTTATCTCAAGAAATGGTTTGAATTTCTTTGTGATTCGCATACGAAATCTCTTAGGTCATCAGATAACTTGAGACTCAAAATGCCGATACATTCCACTACGTTTCTGGATAAGTCCTTTACTGTCCAGGCCACTCGTCTGTGAAATGCACTGCCAGTGTTAATAAAACGACTTTGACTGACTGTTAGTTTTTTCTAGTTTGATACTATGGCCTTGACCAAAGGCGGACGCATTAGGTCGCCGCCACCAATCGCCTTCACGAGAACACGGTGGATCGTAGTAGTAGGGTACGAATTTTTGTACCCTGGGATGTCTAAGTTGATCTGACTATTAAACCACCGACTAATTCACTTAATTACGACATTGTGTTCTTACCCATAAAGTCTCACAATATTTATAAATTTGATTCAACCAATTGAGGTTCGTTAGTAGATCGGTGCTATTTTTGACCTAGCTCAAGGACAGATATATTGTGTTCAATCTACAGTAGTACGAATTTTTCGTATACGAGGACAGAAAATGATTATTAAATTGATCAAAACTTATCTTAAAACCACTGATCAATATCTGGGAAAGTATTTGATAGAAATAGACATAGGAGGCAACAAAATTATATAGCAATTAGTGTTTTCTGATGTCATTAACAAGGTTGATTTTTGTTAGTCACTTATAGATCAGCCAAAACATGAAAATTTATTTTTAAATCAGGTTGCTTACTTCAGTAAAAAACGCGGTGGGATATAAGTTAACACATAACAAACCACTGTATGTAAACAAAACTGCGTCACAAGCAACAACGTGCCACTGAACTCACTGCCGAATTTACTCTGAGATTGAATCAATCGTATGTCATGTTATTTTATACGCATAAACTACTATAGGTACAGAGCTATTACATAATATTACAAAATCGTTAAAACGTTTATTTTATCACGTCAAATGCTCCACGCGTTTTATTTCTGGGTTTGATGTTAGAGTACTTCTCAGGGTGCTGTTGTGGGCCCGAAGAGGATTTAAAATATAATTGAGACCTATTTACAAGACTGTCCAAACAAGGGAATGTTATTTAAATGTTAAATACTGCCCCGGAAAAAAAATTCGCAACACTACACTTTTGGGCACGCCACAATTATGGCGTTATGTCCCCTCTTTGAGGCGTGGTTGGAAAGACCTCATGGCGTCCTCACCTTCCGCATGACGCAGGTTCTCACCGAACACGGTAAGTTCGTATAGTTCCTGCACCGGATTCATGCGGAAGCGACGCCCGGGTGTCGCCACTGTGCGGACCACCCAGAGGACACGGTGGAGCACACGGTAGAGATGTGCCCCGCTTGGGCAGAGCACCGCCGTCCCATCGTGGGGGCGATCGGCGGCGGCGATCTCTCACGCCGGGCCTTGGTACAGGCCATGGTCCGGAGCGAGGAGGAGTCGCAGGCGGTCGCCTCCTTCTGTGAAGCAGTGATGCTAGCAAAGGAGACGGCCGATCGTGTGCGGCAACGGTCCTCACGCCCTGACCGCCGCTGGCGCGGGCTTGCGGACGGCGAGCAATGGGTGGCTCGGCGTCCGACCGTCCGGTAACCGTCCGGACCGAGCCCAAGTCGTCGACGGCGCGTACTTTTCCACGCGCGCCTCAAGGAGATGCCAGCAAATCGTGGGGGCCCACGCAGAGTCGAAGCCTACTGGGGCCAAGGGTAGTGTGAAAGTGAAACCCGGGGCCCTGGGACGAAAGCAAAGAAGGAACAGGAGTGGGTTTTTAGTCAGTAAAAGTCTGACACTATCTCAAGCTCCACCTAAGAGCGGGATTTGTCATAAAATGATTTTCCCACCCAATAAAAAAAAAACACTACACTTGCAAACTGAAATGGAACTGGGTAGGACATGTTTGTCGCATGTTTAATAAGCTGTGGGCCTGTAAACCCAAGATTGGTGCAGGTATACGGGGCTGAGGCAGACCACGAAAGAGATAGCGGAAAGACCTGGATGTCTACCTTAAGAATTAGAAAGAGCCTTTGCTCAGTTGTGGGACAATACGGCTAGTAATAATAATATTTAAATGTAATAATTACAACATAAATATTGAAAAAAAAAAGCTCAAGTTTGCTTCATTGGATCAGCTTCACAATTTTGTACCGGTTACTGTGGAGACTCTGGGCAGTTAGGTTCGGAGGCAAAGTGTTTTGTGGGGGATTTGGGCCGTAGGCTTGGGGAGGCAACGTTTGACTCCCGGTCCAGGTTGTTCTTGGTGCAAAGGATGTCCATCCATCGCTATTCAGCGAGGTAATGCGGCGAGTGTTATGGTCACCTTTGCACCGGGAACGATCAGGGGCGGGTTATTTATTGACGTTTGACATTTAATTCTAAAATAATAATTCTTTTGTATTGTATTCTATTAAATAAATGATTTCTATCTTAAAAAAGACGTAAATACTAATAAAATTATTATAACAATTTTGTTCCTCTAGTCCACTATTAGTACTATTATTAGCATTTTGTGTGGGTTATTATTATTTACAAGAAACTATAACTGTAAAAAAAAAACAAATAATCATTTTTTTTGTGTCTTTATTGTAATCACACTAACATTATAAAGGCGACAGTTTGTGTATATATTTGTATGTTTATTACTCCTTCACGCTAATACTGCAAGAGAGATTTGGATGAAATTTATAACACAGGTTGACCATGTCCTGGAGTATATATGGATTACTTTTTATTTCATTAGGATAATATTATTAATTCACGCGGGTCAAGCCGCTGGAAGAAGCTAGTTTGTAATATATTATACCTTAACTAAACTTAAAGTAAAGAATTATTATTATTAATCACGCATACTTAAATTATAAATCTAAGTCAAATTACTTCCTTAATCTAAACCTAAGCCAATGTCCTCCCTTCAGCCTGATGTTAAAGTTGTCAGTAGCTAGCTTGGCGGGGATGCAGGTCTTCTCACAAGGTGAGACTTCCATGTGCCGTAGAAGCTGGTAAACCATCACTTTCAACTCGCAGAGAGCAAATCTTGACCCTGTTGATACAAAAAAAAGTAAGTGATTATTTCGAAAATCAATCATTTAGACACCTCAGTCTCATTAATATTTTAAAAATTAATAAATACATATGCCAAATAAATGGAATAATCGATGCAGTTGTAACTAACCCGTTCCCTGCGCACCAAGGGCATAAAACTTTTACGCATTAATGCATAAAAGCAATCAACATGCATTTCTACTACAGAAACGAGGCAGCCCCATTAACACCCTGAAAGCAGTAATATACTTACGCAAACGGCATCTTGGCGTAAAATATACCCACAGGCTACAGGTGTAAAATGATGAAAAGAAGATTCTAAAAAGGATTTTCTTAATATCCGTAACAGCACGCTCAAAACTTGGAAGTTTTGAGCGTGGAGGCTCTACCACCCGAAGCCTTATATGTAGATGATATTATGACGAGATTTGGGTGCATGGAAGCTGCACTATAAACTAAGGTCTCACCTATACAATTTCTAGGTCCCAATCCGAAAGGCATATATGACAGCACATTGATTTTGTGTTTATTTTCTTCAGAGAAACGATCAGGGTTGAATTTCTCAGGCTCAGGGAAAAACTCAGGATCGCGGTGAATGGCAAAGGTTGGTATCATAATTGCCGCATCTTTGCGCAACTGTAATAACAAATATACAATAAAGACATCTGTTCTGGTGTAACCAACGTAAAAACTTTTTTAAAGGGTGGACCAGACAGTTGCAAACCAACGTCCCAACAGAGGTGACTTTGCTAGTTTCAATCCGTGTAGACAGCAGTTGTAATCCATAATCTTTAACGCCCTTGGTTAGGAAGCGCGTTTACCTAACCGCAATGACTGCTTTGCGAACGTGTTGGCACGTGGTTTACATCCATGTAGCCGCAATACAAACCAAACATATAAACTAAAGTGACTTTGGTTGGAACGCTAGTTTGCAACCTTCTGGTCACTCCTTTATTATAATAAAGAATGAAAATAAATAACATGTCAAAAAAGCTGATTAAACTTACAATGAAATCTTTCTCTGCAGACTCGTTTGGCTTTCCTAAATTGTAATCCTTGTTGCATATTCTATCCGTAGCCACTGCAGGTGGCCACAATCTCAAAACCTCTAAAATAATTAAACGATAAACAATTATTCAGCTAAAATCAGTTTTGAAAATAAATGATTTAATTAATAATTCATCAAAGCTAACCTGAAACAACCATATCCAAATATGTCATGGTTTGTATAGAATTGAAATCAAATTTGCCGCCGTTCATAGCGTCATGTTCCCTGATCTCCTGAGTCAGTCGGTCCTGCACGTCAGGGTTCACTGCCAGCTCGTACAATAAAAATGACATACTGGACGAAATAGTTTCAAAGCCAGCGAGAAAGAATAAAAGTGCCTGAGCCACTAAGTCTCTATCTGCCCATTCTGCAAAATTCAAAACCGTAAAGTAATTTGTATGTCTTGTTAAATACTTTATTTTTCATCTTATATTTTTTTGTATACCTCTTGTAATTTCTTTCCGTCCAACAGAAGATTCTTCAACAGTGGCAAATCCAGCAGCTTCATCATTGGACTTGACATCTCCATGAGTAAGTTTGCCTAAAAAAAGCGTAAACTACAGTATTTTTGGTTACAATGGTAAGCTTGAACACTACATCAAATACAATTGAAGTGTACAGCTTTAGGTTTTACAAATATTAGTACTGTTACCTTTCTTGGCTTCCATAAGCAGATGAATCATGTCAGGTCTGACAATGTTACGCATTTCTCTGTCTTTCATGGTGCCCAAAACCAAGGTCGTGAAGAAGTTCTTGACCGCATCTGATAGTAGGTCCCATTTTAGAAACTGTAATATTATTATAACATTGTTGATTTTAATTAAAATGTTATTTGTTTAATAATACCACAGTTTAGAGTATTCTCATAAATAAAAAAAAAAACCTATATTCACCTTGACAAGTCTTGGCGCATGCATAAGAAGGAAGAACATTATAATCTGAACAAAAGTGAAATTAGTAGCTTTCTTGCCCATCTGATAGAATTGGTTATTCTCGTCACTGTGGGAGTCCACCTTCAGACCAAAAGCACACGAAGCTATCACATCATTAGCGTAACGTGTTGTTAGATCCTTGCACTCAATGTCGATGTAGTCATCTGTTGTAAGAAAAACAGTTTTCAAATAACAAAGAAATAGATTTCAAGAACATGTTATCATAACAATAAAACTACTACACTATCTAATCGTTGTCTTATCTTAAATTGTGTCTATAATCACACTTTTAAAGGCAAAAGCGTTTGTTATGTGTGTACGGTTACCTATTTAGGCTTAAAAATCTGTACAGATTTAGATGTTTGAACACGGGTAGACCATGTCTTACACTTTATACTGAAAATATGTTTTCTTGAGATAATTTTGCACTTTCACACGAGCAAAATTGTGAGCAGAAGCTAGTATCAAATCTTATTTATACCTCCCGAATTTTCGATCTTTCGCTTGAGTGACACAATCATCTGATCACCAACCTCTACCATGAAAGGCACCATCAGACGTATCTTGGAACTTGTGAATGCTGGACTCAATGTTGAGCGCATGTCTTTCCATTCTTGGCCTGAGTGAAATTCAAACAATTATAGTTAATAATGATTTGTTTTCATTAGTTACAATAAAAAGAAAACTATCGTGAGGGATCTAAATAAAGGTACCTATTGCATTAGAATAATTTACCTTTCAATAAGAACAGAGTTCTGCCAAAGAACGAGTCTGTATCGAAGCTACGGTGATCTAGAAAGTATTCAAAATCTTTGACAGTAATCTTCTTTATAAGTTCAACATCACGGATAACGACTGCCTCATTTAAGAATTCAAACCTGCCAACGAACCTGTAAAACAATTTGTAATACACGTGTTAACATCAAATGTATCATCGTGTCGTTTGGATAAAAATTTGAATTGTGATAATCCTTCAAAATAATTTTGACGAATGATTTCTAACCTTTCTTCCGGGAAACTGTTATACAAGTTACAAATATCATAAGCTATATGATCTAGGCGAAGCATGACCTTGCCCATGTTGCCAACCAGTGGGATTGGCTTGAAGTGCTTGATACCATTTCGGCTGAACGTGGAGTAGACTTGCCGGAGATAAAGCACAACCACAGCTATCAGAACAGCCACCCAAATCAGCAAGATGATCATTTTCTGTAAAAAAATTGCCAATTTATTTATAGTCCTGTCAATTTAGACATCCAAAGGTACAAATATTCGCTCCCAGCTGAAAATTTGTAGGATTATTCAAAACCATTCAAAACATCGTCATAAATGAAATCTAAAAAGTTCTCATCAATCCGACACCTGGAAAAAAATTTACTCGGGTCAAAGTTCACATAAACGGGTTTTTCAGAATTTTCTGTATAACGGTTTTTTTCAGTTAGGAAAATCATCTAACTAACTCCATCTGACACTATCTTGGGCGGAGCGCAAAATAGTGTCAGACTTTTACTGACTAAAAACCCACTCCTGTTCCTTCGTTGTCTTCGTCCCAGGGCCTCGGGTTTCGTTCCTCCAGGCGGTCCACACAGTGGACCTTTGCTTACTTTAAAAGCTTGGTGCTTCATCTAACGCAATACAACGCGATGTTTGATGAAGAGGCAATGCAAAAAAAGAGAGATAACGCCTGAAAACTCTGTTGGCATTCGATAATTCCGCAATTTACTCAAAAAATTCACAAAACTTGTTCCAGGAAATACGTGTTTTTTTTACCCTTAAAAGTTTCAGAAAAATTGACATCATTCAGAATCTCGATTAAATGTCATGTACTTTTTTATGTTTTTAATATATGAGTACATTATGGGGGGTCAAAATCTTCACGTAAAATAGCAGATTTTCAGAGGTCTTTACTAGATTAGTTTTACACAAATTTATGTTTTGATTTCTATAAAACCCTAGATAATATCCACAAGATAGCTGTGTACCCAAAATATCTAGGAATAAATGTGTAATAACATCATAATCACGTAAGAGCGGATGTATGAAAATGTACCTCAAAAAGGACGCTCTTAATTACAAAAGATTTCACACTTTAAATGACATATAAAAACACGGTTTACAGTGGTCGTACAATTTAAAAATATATTCGAAAAAAAATATATTCGCAAAATACTATTTTTCGAATATATATATTTTTTTAATGATTATGTTTTTTATTGAACATATAAATATTTTCAAAAAAATATCTTGATTCCAGTAGACATGAAATGGAAGAAAACAATACAAAAACACTGAGCCAAAGACTACAAACATAACACAACATTAAACAAGAATGTGTAATAAACAAGAGGTCATTGTCACGTTATCAGATAAGTAAAAACTGTACTGTGTGTGTGTGTGTGTGTATTGTTTCGATAACATGGTTATTGTAAAAATTCACACTTGTTATTTTTAAGAATCGAGAAATTCAAACAAATTATATTATCTTTTTTTTTTTTTTTCGGTGGGAAATCATCTTATGACATCCCCCGCTCTTGGGCGGGGCGGGAGATAGTGTCAGACTTTTACTGACTAAAAACCCACTCCTGTTCCTTCGTTGCCTTTCGTACCAGGTTTCTTCCTTTCAGAATCAGACCCTTGGCCCCAGTAGGCTTCGACCCTGCTGGGCCCCTACAGTTGCTGACATCTCCTTGAGGCGCGCGTGGAACAGCACGCGCCGTTGACGACTTGGGCTTGGTCCGGACGGTTACCGGACGGTCGGACGGCAAGCCACCCATTGCTCGCCGTCCGCAAGCCCGCGCCTACGGTGGCCGGAAATCGGGATCGGAATCCCGGCGGCGGTTGGGGCGTGAGGACCGCTGCCTAACGCGATCGGCCGCCTCCTTTGCAAGCATTACTGCTTCGCAGAAGGAGGCGACCGCCTGCCACTCCTCCTCGCCTCGGACCATGACCAAGGCCCGGCGCGAGAGATCGCCGCCGCCAATTACCCCCACGAGGACACGGCGTTGCTCTGCCCAAGCGGGGCACCTCTACCGTATGCTCCACCGTGTCCTCCAGGCGGTCCACACAGTGGCGACACCCGGGCGTCGCTTCCGCACGAATCCGGTGCAGGAACTTCCCGAAGTTACCGTGTCCGGTGAGGACCTGCGTCATGCGGAAGGTAATGACGCCGTATTGCCTTTCCAGCCACTCCTCAAAGAAGGGACTTACCGCCATAATTACGGCGTGCCCAGCACTGGGTTGCGATAGTCGCTGTCGCCATTCCGCCATGAGATCCCGCCGGAACTCTTTCCGCCATGCCGTGACTTGTCGCGGCAGCGGAGTTTCACCACGGCGTTGCATCTCCACGCGCAAATCGTGCATGCGTGCAAGGTCTTTTGCTACAAGATCCCATGGTGGCTGGCCAGCAAGGAGGCTCGCCGCTTCGCGGGAAACCGTGCGGTATCCCCGCACCATACGTATAGCCATGACCCTCTGCGACCTTTTATTTCATTTTGAATCATTTATTTCAATATGATTATTGGAGAGCTCTTTTGCATGTCACTTGCAAAAACAATGATTGATTCTAGTTTTCCATCTCCAAAAAGTATGCTCGATTTTAAAGTGGTAAAGATAGAATAAGAAAATCCACACTTAGGTACTCTTATAATTATGTATATGCGTTCTATGAACATTTGTAAATCATTATATAGGACCAAAATTATAATATGTTCCTATAGTAACACTACTAGATATACATCTACAAAAATCAAATTAAATGACCTCTAATAGACGACAATTAAAATTGGCTGAATATAATTTGCCTTAGCTTGCCGCCGCAACGTACTCACTTTTGACCTTGAACTTCATTTGATTTGCATTCTCGTCAAACAGCATTGTTGGATTTAAAAAAAACATAACAATCTATTGATACAACATTTAGGTATAATCTGTAGAAGTATGATAAAGAAAGAAAACGTAGAATGGGATATAACTTACAATAAAATACTGACAGTCACGGATCACGAGAAACACAAAGTAAATAAACCACTCGGTGGGAGCGTGTTCTTCAATTCACTGACACATTCAATGTGACGATGGGCTCGTAAACATGAAACATGAACAAGAATTTACGAATTTAGTATATCTTTATTTAGTGTACCTAAGCAGATTCGATTAGAAAATTGTTTCACAGTTTGTTCATTTACTTGTTGTTTGCCAAACATTTGAAGCTAGTGGGCGTACCTCAAGGCACTGTTCTTAGATTCTAGTAGGAAATAATTTTTTCTCTTTTTTTTTTAGTTTTAGTCAATGAGGGAGGGTCCTCCGGCCAGACGGGTGTTATGTCTGGTGGGCAGCTGCCCGATAGATGATTTCGGGCTGTTCTATATGTTCTAAACGCGCGGAGAACTTTGATTGCACGATGCAGGATTAGATCTTATGTGACGCCATAGATATCGCTACAGACATGTTATGTTTTCTTATAATGATCAAAATAAAATGGCACTGTATAAAAAGTGGTCGTAACGGAATGCTGATAGCAAAATTTATGGAGGTGTTAGCTAACCCAACTGACGTTTTCCAAATATCTGCAAATTTTTTTTTCCTTACGACTTCTATGGATAACCAGAAAATTAAATAGATTCTTCATATTTAATAAAATAAAACTAAAATAATTTAAGAAACATATTTATATACTTAGGTACTGCATGTTGTTGATTATTATTTACAGTCATTTGCCAAATAGTTTTCAAGGCTTATCGTTGAAAATATTTAAAAAAATACTTTTTGGTATACTGCTGATTAAAAGATATTATTCCATTAAGGATTATTTAGAAAGACCAGTCAATAGGACCTATAATTTGCAAGATTAATTGACATCATTGATTGTGATATTCACACGCACACATTTGCATGGTATGTTATGGCAGGATAAGCCGTTATCATCTAATGTACCATATTCTAGCAAATAAATATTTTGATTAATTGTTTGCCCTCGCCTCTTACCGTTATGTGCGGTCGACTTTTCAAATCTTGAGGCGCCATCTACATCATCAAACAAATGCAGCAATGTCTCTCCGGAGATTTGTCGTAGTTTGCGGTCTGCTTCTTCCAAACAAACGAAGTAAGTTTCCAAATAACAATCAGCCATATCCATCTTAGAAATGTTTTCTGATTCCCTAAACCAGTCGCTCCTGCACATCAGAATTCAGTACAAACTCATGCACAGCAATACTTCAACTAATACTTCTTCTTCTTCTCGCTGGAGTCATTATGGAGGAGCACTTGTCTTTTGATTCTTGATCTGTGACGAATTAAGCTGAATTATTTTAAAGTATTCCAATGAAAATAATACCTATTCAAGATCTTAGCTTTTTTACATTCAGATCATACCAGTATCTCTACAGTAAATAGTTCTCGCATTCAAAATCATTTTACGATAATCTGGATTTGTCCCTAGTAAAAAGTGGCACAAATTTCAGCTGTGGTAGCCATAGTGGCCTCTAGCTGTGTCTGTCAGCCTCTCGGTGCTTTGGTTACCTATTATTTACAATAGTGGACACCGTTGTTGGTTTGCTCTTAAGATCTCTAAACAGACCCTAATTTCGTAAGACAGCACAGCGGCCGCGGTCAATGAAATAATTAGATTCGCTCAATTGACGTTTGATTAGATGATCTGTACGTTACAAGGTCGGCCTAATTTCAAATTTACTGAACTGCCACAGTTCTGCCTAAATTTGAAATTAGGCCGAATTGAAATTAACAAAAATGTCAAAAACTTAAACTACTGTTTTAAATTCTAAACATGCAATTAAAAATAAACGCTTGAGGTTTTTCTATTAAAAATTTCTTTCTTCATTAAATCTATAAAATATTTATCAGTTTCTGACTGTCACCATACCTTGGGAACAAACTAATCAAACATAATTCGAATTATGTTTGATTAAAGAGCATCATCTTCCTGCTCTTGTCCCATTTTACTTCGAGCAACATATTTTTTTCTTCCTTTCTGTCCTGCGTCACGCTATCACTGAGAGACCAAACCATCAGACTAGTTTTCACATTCGATGTACATACAACTAAGGAATGGAATTCCCTGCCGCAGTCTGTGTTTTCTAAAAGCTACAATCTGGGGGTATTTAAGCTTGACTTAAGGCGGGGGCCTACCCTAGTAATCCGGGGGGGTTGTAGCTATCAGGAATATAATATATATATATATATATAGTGAATTAGGTTACTTCTAATTATGCATGCTCCATTGTCGACCATATCGTCTATTAGGTAAGATAATGGTCAAGCGAAAGCCAATCAATGACCAAAACAAGTCCAATATTTTTAAAGTTCCATAGTGGAAAATTATTCACTAAATTGTTATAACAAAGCAACACATAAAATTACAAACAGAGCAAGTTAAGCTCGATGGTCACATTGCAAAAACAAAAAGGTCAGTGAAAAAGGAGTGTTGTTTTGGTCAGTACGTTACATAAAATAGTGTGTCTGTTTGTTATTTTATCATTCTTATCACTAATTTCAGTCAAGTGTCCTTTTAAGTGGTTTTTCAAGAGATGGGTTAATGCGTCTTAGAGTCTAGAGTTTTATCGCTTTGTACTGACTTTAAGCAATTATAGCAAATGCGTTTTAAGCAATGACTATCCATGTGGTGTCATCGTTGGCTTTCAATAATATCGCGTATAGCTAACTAAGCTTGGTTAATTTAAGCATGTAACTGTATCTTTGAGGGAATAGTGTTGACAAAAACATTGAATCAAGAATAACATTATTTGACTTTTTTGTCTACAATCGTTATTAATATACTGTAATAATCACTATTTAAGCAATACCCATCTATGAGGAGAGCAGTGGTGGCCGAGTGGTAATGGCTCCGACTTACGGAGTTGGTTCAAACCCAGCCAGGCGCATTACTTTGTGTAATTTATTTCATCACCACTGCTCTCAAAACGGTAAAGGAAAACATCGTGAAGAAACCGGCATGTCCTAGAACCAAAAATTCGAAGACATGTGACATCCACCAACCCACACTGGGCACGCGTGGTGGATTACGGCCCATTCCCTCTCCTAGACAGGAGGTCTGAGTCCCAACAGTGGGAACATGATAAGGCCGACTATGCTATGCTAAGCAATACATTCTAAAATTTTGTTTGCAAGTGATAAAATAATCTGACAACACATTTAATAAAACCGCAGATTAGACATAGTTATCAGTAAAGCTTTACTGATAACTATATTGTGATCTATCGACCAAAAAGAAATTATGTTAGTAATGGCCTTTTTAAACTTAGCTCCAAATCTTCCAAACGAAGATATGCTAATGAAAAAAATTTTGAATGTTTCTATCATAAGTACCTAAATACCTGGTTTTTTGACCGACTTCAAAAAGAAGGAGGTTTTATATTCGGCTGAGTGTACTTATTTTTTTTTAATGTGTGTTCACCGATTTTTCGGTCAATTGTGGACAGATTTTGAATATTTTTTTTTTCTATCGAGGATTTGTAAATGCCATAATTATGACCAGAGTTGAATATATCTTCTTTTTTGACGGCACGATTGGCGCAGTGGTTGAGCGATTGGCTGTTGCGCTGCGCTGCGCAAGTTCGATGCCCGCACAGAACAAATATTTGTATGGCCTATACCTACTTATACAGATAGGTGTTCCGGATCTGGGTGTCTTATGTATGTGAGTTTCCATGTCTGTGAACGCCCCACTACAAAGGAGTTGATCCTAGTGTGCGACAACATCTTTTTATAACACTTTACATACTTTACTTTTACTATTTTATCAGTATAAACCTGAGTCAATATTCCCTATGCATTCTAAAGTAATTATTTTTCCAACCTTAACGGTTTTGTTACTTGTACTGTTAAAGCTCATATTACGTCACTTGCTATGCTGCTCATGCTGCACAACGACCTGCATTTTTGCAGAACTTATACTAGTCCATTAATAGAACTACACAGTTTATCAAATACTGGCCAGGAAATATGTAGTCTGAGTACATGGACACGAAAAGAAGAAAAAGAAGCTCATGTTACAACCGAGTTCAAGCACAGGAGGATACGAGATTTATAAATTTTTACTTTATAGAACGAGACGTGGCAGGCTCTATTCTTTCTTACTTAAATGAAGTTCCAAAATCTTTTCTAAGTATTGTTTTTTCTTCTATCAATTTTCTATGCGTCATGTTACCACAATTTTCTTGAATTGTTTTGCTTTTATCGAAATTCAAACTTCTTGATTAGAAATGACGTCACTATACTTTTGGCCATAAAACTCTCATAGGCACTTACAACAATCTATTGGATAAGGTCAATGTGTCTTTAAAACCCAAAGGTTAACTGATAGGGAATGCTTTCTTGGATCAAGTCCGTGTATAACCATTGAACATAAAGATTAACCAAAAAAAAAAAACTTAAAAAAAAGTATTTTTTTAGATTTCTGCTTGTCTTTCGACTTTTATGGATTACACTAGAAACATAAATTTTATTATACATAGCCATGTCTTGGTATTGTCATGTAAAGAGGAAGGATGAAACGCATGTTACTAAAAGAGTTTACATGTAGATGGATGGAGAGGGAGAGGGAAGCCAAAGAAAAGATGGATGGATTATGTGAGAAGTGATATGAAAGAAAAGGGAGTTAGCGTGACGAGTGACAGGACAGAATGGAAGAAAAAACATGTTGCACCGACCCCAAATAAAACGGGACAAGGGCAGGAAGATGATAATGATGATCGGTATGTGTTATTTTTGTTGAAATCAAAATTTGAACTTGATGACGATAGTAACAGAAACAATAATTTAATTCAACCATAATTTTATTGTTTATTTTTTATTCACAGTTTTCGAGGCAGTCATACATGATCATATTTCATTAAATTAAATCATCACTACATCATAATTTAAAATATACATTCTCAAAGATTAAAACAAAAATGGAGCTATTACTAAAGAGAAAAACCTACTGCGGGCTAAATGAAGCGCTTATCAACATATAAGTAAAGCGCATTTTATCAGCGAGAAAGTTTGTCAATAATATTGTCCAATATTGGGACCGATGATTGTCCCATTTGCACTTTTCAATACTCTTTACTCGTTATTTCTGACAGAATATCACTTAGATTAGTCCCACAGTTAGACATAGACTGGAGTTAGTTACATTTCAGTGGTTACTCATATTACTACTTAGTCAAACAAACTACAAGTTGTAGATGGAACCACGCACGCAAAGCAAATCGAAAAATGTCTCTGAGCTCAACATTTCATTCTGAATGGACGATTTTCTTTATTTATCAATTCTATAAAAACTACTATTAAAACAAATCTAAACTAAGATAGTACTACCCTAGCATCATTTGAAGTGAAAATTGCGCAAAAAAGATTATAACAAAAAAATATGTTTTGGTTTTTTCTAACATCATTCAATATAAAATTTTGCTTAAAAAAGTAATTTTTATGTGCAAAGGTACACACTTGTACAGCATCCAGTTTTTTTTTATCTTCTTTGTAAGAATCAAATCAAATCCAATCATTAAATAATTGCTGTCGTCCTTAGATCCAAAATTGTGATTTCTTTTATTAACATATTAAGACACTAAAAATTAATTGGTTAAAAATTAAAGCCGTCTTTTCTACTTTCTTGCTTTAAACCTGAGCCAATGGCCCCCTTGGAGTCTAATGTTGAAGGTCTCATTGTCAAGCTTGGCTGGTATAGTCGTCTTCTCACAAGGAGAAATTTCCATATGCTGGAGGATCTGGTAGGCCATCACTTTCATCTCGCAGAGAGCAAATCTGGACCCTAAACAATAAAGATTAACATTTAGAATTACATTCTCAAGTTTATCTCTATAAGTCTCAGCTGACAATCGTAAATTGATCTAGCCTTCTTGCGTTGATCTGGAGATTGTGAATGAGGCTATGAGGTAAAAAAAGTAAAAACATTTATTTCTCATATTTTCCTGTCAGTTGTTACCATTTTGATTTACACCTGCTTCTTGTTAGGGTATCCTGTCTCTTGCATCTATCATCATTGATTTATCGCTTTTTAAGTTTTTATAATCTCATAATAAATGATAGCAAATAGTGGACTTACCTATACAGTTTCTTGGTCCAACACCAAAGGGCAAGTAAGTAAACGTCTTGATTTTATGCTTGTTCTCGTCTGAGAAGCGCTCAGGTTCGAATTTCTCAGGGTTGGGATAGTACTGTGGGTCACGGTGAATAGCAAATACTGGTATCGAGATAGCTGTTCCTTTGGGGATCTGTAAAGAAAGAGTTTCACATTCGTTAAAATATACCTACAGACAGTTTCTTAATTTCCGTAGAAAATTGCAATTGTGACGTAATAAAAATAATGATAAACTTACAATAAAATCTTTTTCAGCCTTCTCGTTAGGTTTTCCCAAGTTGTAATCTTTAGTGCAAATCCTGTCTAGATTGAAGCCAGGTGGCCACAGTCGCAATAGCTCTGTAAAACGAAAACATTAACAGTGAAAAAGGTGAAAATATTTAAACAAAGCTTATACTTTCTTTAAAATCTTACCAGACACCACCATATCCATATACGGCATGTTCTGAATGGAGTTGAAGTCAAATTTTCCGCCGTTCTTAGCGTCAGTCTCTTTGATCTCTTGCGCCAGTCGCTCCTGGATGTCAGGGTTCAGCGCCAATTCGTAGAGGAGGAACGACATACCAGATGAGACAGTTTCAAAACCAGCTACGAAAAACAGCACCGCTTGGGCGATAAGGTCGTCGTCACTCCACACTGAAGTCAAAAATTAATCATAAAGTAGAAAAATCAAGATAATAATGGATGCCACACATACAGACAAAATAAAATGCTTCTTATTACAATGTATTTCGATGGCAGAGATATATTTGTGACGGTCCTGTTAGAATAATTGGACCCAGATCTGTCTATGACTGGCACATTTACAATGCATCAAAGTTATGCTAAAATGTCTCATGAGTTCATTATTAAACCACGATATCCAGAAAAAGGAACACTTTACGGTCGAGTGTTCTTGGTCACGCGTGAACTCCAAGGCCAGAACTTGCCCTGCACGCTTAATTGTATTAACGATATTTAGTTACTTGATGTAACTCTACACTACTTGAGCTGGGCACGCCGTAATTATGGCGGTAAGTCCCTTCTTTGAGGAGTGGCTGGAAAGGCAACACGGCGTCATTACCTTCCGCATGACGCAGGTCCTCACCGGACACGGTAAGTTCGGGAAGTTCCTGCACCGGATTCGTGCGGAGGCGACGCCCGGGTGTCGCCACTGTGTGGACCGCCCGGAGGACACGGTGGAGCATACGGTGGAGGTGTGCCCCGCTTGGGCAGAGCAACGCCGTGTCCTCGTGGGGGTAATTGGCGGCGGCGATCTCTCGCGCCGGGCCTTGGTGCAGGCCATGGTCCGGGGCGAGGAGGAGTGGCAGGCGGTCGCCTCCTTCTGCGAAGCAGTAATGCTTGCAAAGGAGGCGGCCGATCGCGTGAGGCAGCGGTCCTCACGCCCCAACCGCCGCCGGGATTCCGATCCCGATTTCCGGCCACCGTAGGCGCGGGCTTGCGGACGGCGAGCAATGGGTGGCTTGCCGTCCGACCGTCCGGTAACCGTCCGGACCAAGCCCAAGTCGTCAACGGCGCGTGCTGTTCCACGCGCGCCTCAAGGAGATGTCAGCAACTGTAGGGGCCCAGCAGGGTCGAAGCCTACTGGGGCCAAGGGTCTGATTCTGAAAGGAAGACTCGGCCCTGGTACGAAAGGCAACGAAGGAACAGGAGTGGGTTTTTAGTCAGTAAAAGTCTGACACTATCTCCCGCCCCGCCCAAGAGCGGGGAATGTCATAAGATGATTTTCCCACCGGAAAAAAAAAAAAAAAAAAAACACTACTTGAGTAGAGTGTTTGTTTTTACATTATTT
Organism: Mythimna pallens; assembly: GCA_961205895.1. NCBI lineage: Eukaryota > Metazoa > Arthropoda > Insecta > Lepidoptera > Noctuidae > Mythimna > Mythimna pallens. The sequence goes on from OY540831.1 coordinate 25,420,175, forward strand.
TTTTGTTGATACACGTTCGGGTGATCTTGGGAACCGCAGAATATTATTGATTACTAGCATTTAGCATAATTTTACGATTCTAGACCCAGTAGTGATGGCTGTGCATTGATATGTCAGTCAGTCAATTCCTCCTTTTATGTAAATATATAGATAAGTTTTTGATTTTATCAAAAATCTTGCTCGGAACAGGGTAGTTAGTATCTAACTGTTCCTCAATTTATTCCAGCTTCCTACTACAAAATACGTCTTTGTTCCACCAAAAATACTACTTGCACACTAAAATATGCTCTTCTGGTTTAAAAAACAAGATACATTTTGTTTTTTTTATGAGTGAAGAATAACAAGCAAAGTTAAAAATATCACTTTAAAATATTTTACATCATTTTTTTTTGTATCTTACACACCTCTGTTAACTTCTTTCCGACCAACAGCAGATTCTTCAACGGTTGCAAATCCAGCAGCTTCATCACTGGATTTGATGTCTTCATGGGTCAGTTTACCTAGAATAACATTTCGATTAGTCTACTAATATTATAACTTTTGAATAATGCTTTTTTGTTTTTCTTTTAGTAGTATAGTACCTAAATGTATGTTTGCATAACTTGGAAAGAGACTGGATCCCACGATACAGGTAATCCTAGTAGCACTTAAGGCTCTTATGTAATGCAAGATTGTCAAATCGTATCATTGTACTTGTCAAAATGAACCGAATAATTTTTTATTTATTTTATTATTATTATTATAAATACGTTTTGCAAATAAGATCATTGTTGTATTGTGTTGTTGTTGTTGTTAGTTGTTAGAAACTCGAATAGTAGATACCTTTCTTAGATTCCATAAGCAAATGAATCATGTCAGGTCTGATGATGTTCCTCGTTTCACGGTCAATCATCGTTTCCAAAACTAACTTTCTGAAGAATTGCTTCGCCGCTTCCGAAAGGACATCCAATTTTAATACCTGTTAAATAATATATAAAAGTGTAATAAGATTATGATATTCTTCTTTTTTTCTTTCTGCCTTGTCCCATATTACTTGGAGTCGGCGCAACACATTTTTTTCTTCCATTCTGTCCTGCTACCCGTCACGCTATTACTAATTCCCTTTTCTATCATATCAATCCTCACACAACTCATCCATCTTTTCTTTGCCTTCCCTCTCCAAGTATACTCACAACTCTTTAAGTAACTTGGGTTTCATCCCTCCTCTTCACATGACCATACCAAGATTAACGATTCCCTTTCAATTTTTCAGTCACTGGCACCACTTTCAAACAAGAATATGATATACCTCGTATGTATATACTTTTCACTACGTGCTTATAGGAAATATTTTATTTTTCAATTTATAAATATATCTAGTTACTTGTAAGTTTTGTTGTTTAGAAGTTTGCATATTATACTTACAGACTAACTTCATATTACAGTAGATTTTAGCCTGAAGTTATACTCGTATCTAGCCATAATTACAATGAAATCGTAATCTTATTTTCTGTTACAATGGCGGCACATATGAGTGTATGTATTTTTATTTATATTTCCAATAAAATAAATGTCAATTTGGATCTTAGTTTCATATTTACTATTAGTATATTCAGCTATAAATGGTGTCGATCTATTTTAATTACTTACGTTGTCTCAGGTATGCCCGTTGACCTTCGAAATGGTCGGTACGTTAAGTTTTAATCCTCATTTTTTTTTAATGTAATTAAAAGTAATTATATTTATTTTGTTCACAAAAGCTTCCATTGTATTTAATAAAAGTTTCAACACTCTTCCTTTTAGTTTGATGTGTACAAACTTTAAATTAGGCATCGAAAAAGAAATATATTTTTTGAGGAACCCTTCGACTTTCCTGTAGATCACTGTTGGACCATAATAAAAATTACATATATATTAATTACATAATAATGGGTAATGCTGATATGTTAAAATATGTCTTGATAGTGATACAAACTGAAAAAGTAATTTAATGTTTCAACTTACTTGAGCAAGTTTCGGAGCATTAGCAATGAGGAAGAACATGAGCATTTGGCGGAAATTGAAGGTGGATGACACTTTGCCCATAGCATAGAACTCATTGTCCACGTCGTTATGAGAGTCTACCTTCATACCGAAGGCACAGGAAGCTATCACGTCGTTGGCGTAGCGGGTCGTCAGGTCCTTGCACTCCACATCTATATAACCAGCTATAAAAAAACTTTTATTTTATAGAAGCATAATATGGACTATCCAACCATCTTTAGAGGACTTTACAAACAAGCGGAAACGGTGTATATCTTAGAGATCGATTGTGGATCTTAGGATGTTCAAGGATCTATCCTTTAAACATCCTGTCTGTTCTGTTTCAGGGCTTTGAAAATCTTGTTTTGAAATTTATAAAATGAGTTGACATTTTATACATTTCAAAACAAGAGTTTCAAATCTTTTTTCTATTTTTATTTGTTTCCGAAAATAAGGGAGACACTGTTAATTAGCAAAGATTATACAAATTCGAAAAAAACTTACTTTTGGATTCTTTGATCTTGTTTTTAAGAGAACCCATCATCTGATCGCCAACTTCCACTATGAAAGGCACCATTAGACGCATCTTGGAGCTTGTAAACGCTGGACTCAATGTGGAACGCATGTCTTTCCATTCTTGACCTGTGAATGATTAAAATGTTACCGATAGGAATCGAAAGTTGGTCTTCCGTAGTAATATTACCCGATTATTTTTCTAACAAATTCAATATGAAATTTAAAAGAAAACTATTCCAGTATTAATCTTATGTACTTGTAAATTAATTTGTAACTTCAACGCATGGCAAATATTAACAATATTTATTTTGTTAATATTTGCCATGCGTTGAAGTTATTTTTTCCCACAACTATCACACAACGCCATCTAGTCCCAAACTAAGCAGAGCTTGTGCTATGAGTACTAGACAACGGATAAACATAGTTATATATTTCCAAATACATAAATAATATTATGGATAAATTACACCCAGGCACAGAACAAATGATTATGCTCATCACACAAACATTTGTCCTGGGTGGGAATCGAACCCACAACTTCCGGCTTATCAGTCAGGGCCACTAACCACTAGACCAACAGGCCTGTCAATAAACATAACTAAATGTGGATAACAAATATTAGATGTGTTACATTGTAACAAGTCGAGAACCATCATTTTCATACTGATTCGTACCTTTTAGTGAAAACAAGTTTCTGCTAAAGAACGCGTCTGTGGAGCTGAAAAATGTGCGATGATCAAGGAAGTGCTCAAAGTCTTTAACGCCAATTTTCTTCAGCAGCTCGATGTCGCGGATCATCACCATCTCATTGAGGAATTCAAATCTTCCCACGAATCTATTGGACAAAATATTTTAAATTAGATTGATTTTTTTGAAACGCTAATGGATATGGCTCACTGTCAAACCAGTTTGTGAGGTATTTTAAACCAAACCATTAATATATAAATTAATTAAATTAAAATTAAAAAAAAAAATCTTTAATTCAGACCCATAAATAGTCTATAAATTGTTAGTGTGTTAATAACAGAAAGTGCTTAAATACTATATTAGTGTTATTAGTAACCTATAGCTAATACCACCCAGTGTCTCTGGATGGGGCAATCCGGCCTGTCAGCAATCATTTTCAGGATGCTATTACGAGTTTTGCGCAAGCGTTGCAGCAAGGAAGCCGCTTTCTTACGCATGATGGCGTGAAAGCTATCCGTGTGAGCCGCGGCAAACATTCCCGACGCACTACAACGCCGCAGCAACCGCAACAGCATCCTGAAAGCGCTGTTATATTGTACGCGCAGGACGTTGTAAGCCCGGTTTGTATATGACACCCACAGGCCGCTCGAGTAGAAAGACTGACAGAATGCCTTAAATAAACTAATTTTGACGTCTGCCGTGCAGCGAGCGAACCTACGAGCGAGCATATTACCCCGCACTGCCAACGCCCTGCGCTCGCGCTCTATGTCGCCATCATCACGTAGGTCACTAGTGACAACATGACCCAGGTACTTAAAACTATCAACCACATTGAGTACCACGCCGTTAAGATATACTGGAGGCACACGGCGAGGCTGTTGTTTAGGTGCTTTGAACACTAAGAGCTGACTCTTTTTTGAGTTGTGCAATAGGTAGGGCACATAATTATAATTATAATACTCGTACAGACCGGATGATGTATGGGGTAAGAAGATGTTACAGTGGACACCAAGAAATGGCTATATGAGCGTAAGCAGACCAAAAGAAAAGTGGAGTCCTAAGGCTGGGTCAAGTGGCAAGCAATAGATTGGTTTTGCATCGACACAGGTTTAAAATAAAGAGAGCACTACTACGAACTAGAGAAACTCAATTTCTTACTTTTCTTGTGGAAAGCTCTTATAAAGTTTCTCGATATTTTCAGTGAAGTGTTCAAGGCGGAAGATGATTCTAGTCATGTTGCCGAACAAGGGAACGGGCGTGAAGTGCTTGACGCCATATCGGCTGAATCTTGAGTAGATTTGTTTGAAGTATAAGACCAGTACAGCAATTAGCACTGCCACCCAGACGAGGAGGAGTATCATGATCTGAAAAAAAAAACAAGAATCAAAGTCTAATGATTGTTAAAGAAAATATTCATCCATCTATATGCGATAGATGGCGCTAGTAGTTACATGAACTTAAGGCATTCGTTGTAGACATTAAGTAATAATTTATGGTATTAGAGTTTATGTATTCGTTTTTTATAAATATATCATAATTGTTAAAATGAAATATTTACTTGCAGTTAAGAAACCCTAATGTATATTAGTTAGTCAATTGATGTTACGTACTGTTTACTTTGCTCTGATTGGTCGGACCGAGTGTTTGTGAAAGTTTGTGGTGGGGAAACATTGAGCTTGTAACTATCATTCTGGACAGAGTCAGTCTGCTTTAAGTCGCCGAACAGTGAACATGTCCTACCAATCCGTGTATTTGAAAATGATTCTTAATAGAATGATAAATATGAAATTGTGTTGATGAAAGTGAATAAAATATAACTGAAGCTTGAAGTTTATGATTCATCACAAAAGGTTAAAAATGCTTTCTTTCAAATAAACAGTATTGGATCTTGTGTAATTTGATAGTTGTTAGCATGGCACATGTCTTCGAACTTTAGTTCTAGGACATACCGATTTCCTCCCGATGTTTTCCTTCACCGTTTTGAGAGCAGTGGTGATGAAATAAATTGCACAAAGTAAGGCTGGGTTTGAACCCGCAACCTACAACTCGTTACCACTCGGCCACCACTGCTCTAATAGTATGTTAGTCGTTAATTTTTGTGTAAAATAGTAATGTTCAAATTTTTTTATTACAGCAGTAGTAAGCAATTTTTATGTAGCCGCGTTTAAGTTTTTAATTACTCTTTAATCATGTTTTCCATAGCTTATAATATGTTTTATTCCATTGTTAGTTTATTTAGCGTCTTTTCTTTTCCAAATACTTTATCGATGTCAACTTATTAATAGTTTTTTTTTTATATCTAACCATTTAAAGATACCATAACCATTTACTATAATTATCTTGATATTTTGAGTAGGTATATAGACCCTAGTGTAATGTGTTTATAAGCACTCTACAAGTCGGTGCCAAGGTAAGCCACTCTTCTGTTCTATTTTTTGTTTTGTAAATGTCTTTTTGTTACTAATAATTTCGAAGAAACTGATGATTGGATTGTGTGAAAAATGTATGTACATAGTAAACAGAAAATGAATGATTAACTTCCTTAAAATCCTACTATTAACTTACTTAGAATCCTAATTATTTTATTCGGCTGCATATTGTTTGTAAAACATATTGAAACGTAAACATAACCTTAGTTAGTTGGTGACAGAATTTAACTTTCTAAGTTTGTTTTCTTTTAACTATCTTTTAAAATTCTATCTCAACCTACGTAGTCTATTCTGTTTTCTGTTCAATTCCTTATAATCATGCCTACGACTCGTAGTGCCTATGCTCGTCAGGAGGAGTCCAAACTCAGTCTGGCTTTGAGCCAATTAAAGGCGTCAAAAGAGTACTGTGACCAACTGATTAAGGAAATGGATGACAATGAAAAGATACTCTTAGATGCCCATGAAAATGATCGGAAGTTAAAAAATTAAATGGCTCAGGTATACATTCAATTCACTGAGGCCAAGACCGGGATAGGCTCCAACTTGTTGTGGACGGTTTCAGCCAATGTAGCACAGATTATGAGCATGCTCTGAGTCACAAATATTTATTGCAACAACAGCTGCAAGAGGCAAAAACTCAAATAACAGAACTAGAGACAACTAATCTAAACATCACTGCCTCAATGAATCAAAGTCTATTCAGCAAGTTGGTGCCTATTGTCCCATCACTAGTTTCAGAAATTAACCCCTCTTATGCTATAGATTTAACTAGCGATGATGACTCAAAATCAAGCAAAACAGTGAGATTAGTCACTAGCAAAAATAAACTTAAAAAATATATAAAAATTAACAAATATATAGTGAAGACCAAGAAAATGGTCGAGCAAAAAAAATGTTAAATTAAATAGGGAAAGATTACACTTACTGAATCAATTAGATGTGTATTCATCAAACTTAGGAAAAAGTGCAAAGAAGTACCAGACTGACACTGAGGACTTGCAGAGTGAACTACGGTTTAGTTCACTAAAAAACAAACTAGATTCAATGACTATCAAATATACAGCCTCCGTAAACCAAATGAGGGAATATGTATTGGCAATGAATGAGCTGGTGAGCTCACAAAAAACCAATTGTGACCATTGTCAACCAACATCTATTGCATCTGTGCCGGCCCATTCATTGTCAATATGTGATACTACCTTACCCCAGTCTAGTGTCAGTTTGCCAGTCGAAATTGCTAATTGTTTTTCACAACAGTTCTTAAATAAAGAAATAGTTATGTTTTGTGATGAAATTGGAAAAGATTTGTCAAATGAATATCCGGGACACTCAATTATAAATAACTGTATGCCTGGCTGTTCCTTATTTGATATAATGAAAAAAATAATTAAATATAAATTTAACCAGGATGCTATACTTTTAATTTTTGTTGGAAATAGGGGTAATGTGAACAAAGGAGAACTACTCCAATATTATAGAACTTTGAATAACTTGTGTGTAGGAAAAATTGTGATGTTCACATTCCCATATAGCCAAAGTTTGCCACAGGAAGAAAATCGCATTAGATATAAGATTAATATGACATTGTACAATGTGTTAATAAATAATGATCTGTTTCATTTAATTGACATCAACAGTTATGTTGGCACTAATTTTTATTTGACAAAAGATAGGTATCTTGTAGATAGATACTATCTTTCAAACTTTTTTATGAGACAAATAGCTGTGACGCTATCATATTATCTTTTTATTTCAGCCAAGAACTTGGCTAAACAAACTGCTCCTGTTGAGCAATGCAATGACATGTTATATGATTTTGCCAATAAATTGGCACCAAATGTTGACTTAATTATTTATTTAAATTAGAAATTAAGACAACAGAGCCAATCTCTTTCATGAATGTAATAACGAACAAAAATATTTCCAATCAAGTTTTAAACTCATTAAATAGTATCAACCTGGTGCATCAAAATATTCAAGGACTTATGAACAAGGATTTAGAAGTAGACTTATTCCTTAATTGCAATAATATTGACATTCTTTGCTTAACGGAACATTGACTTAAGAGCCACTAGTTCATTTTCAATTTTAGTAATCACCAGGTTGGTAGTTCGTGTAGAATTGATGCCATACGTGGTGGCGCATTAATTTTAATAAGCAACTTTAAGTTCAAAGAACGAAAGGATATTGTGAGCCTATCTATTGAGCGATCAGTTGAAATAGCCTGTATTGAATTCTAGCAGTTTATTATATTAAGTGTGTACAAACCCCCTTCTGGATTGTATGACTGCTTTGAAAATGTAATGGATGAAGTATTCCACAAGATTTGCAATTCACACAAGTACATAATCACTTGTGGTGATTTTAAGGTTAATTTATTAGAAAACTCAGGTTTACGTAGTAAAATTTTAAGTCTATTTCAGTCATACAATCTTTTTAACTTATTTTTGCACAAGAATAACTCCTACTAGTGCCACATGCATAGATAATATTTATACGGAAGTTGTACCAACTCACAAAAAAAATATAAATTTATTAGATTCCGATCATTGTGGACAGTTAATTACTTTTCAAAACCAAAAAAAAACATAGTGGCTAAAAAGAATATCACTGTTAATCCTAAAACTGCAAGTCCTTTAGAAACTTTTAAAACTAAACTCATTAATAATTTACCAGACTTGTCTACTGATCTCAATCACCAATATGAAGGTTTCTTTAACATGTACTGTAAACAATTTAATTCTACTTTTATACCTAAGACTATTTCGGTTAATTGTATCGTGTCGTTCTGTGATTAGGCTACCACTGGTATTCATAAAAGTAGAACTCGGCTTTACGAATTGTATGATGAAAGGGTTCTTGTTAATACTGCTGAATTTAGTTCATATGTGTGAAATTATTCAAAGTTATTTAAAAAAATTGTTCTGTAGCGGAATCGCGTTATTTGAGTTCCAAAATTAAAAACAGTAATAATATAATTAAAACTACTTGGAATGTTAATAAAAAAATAGTGAAACTGGAAGGTCTACTAGACCATCTAGTGACTATAAACTTGTAATTAATGACAATGTGATCACATCGGACTCCCATATCAACAACAAAATCTCTGAATTCATCCACTGCTGCAGAGTCTCTGCTTAGAGAAAATGTTAAAGTTTGCGATTCTGATTTTAATTTCGAACACGTGACTAATGTAGATATTATTAATACGTTTAACTCCTTGAATGTAAAAAAGACTGCAGATTTATGGGGTAATTCTGTGGACGTGGTTAAGTCTATATTCCACATTGTAGCTCCTTCTTTAGCTTTTATTTTTAATAATTGTATCGATCGCGTTGAGTTTCCTGATCTAATGAAGAATAGTAAGATAATTCCATTGTTCAAAACGGGTAGTACATCTAAACCCACAAATTACAGACCTATTTCAGTGCTACCCACTTGAAGAAATCAATATAATGACTGTACCTTCACAGTATATAATTACGAGAATATTTTGTATGCACACAAAAATATAAACATGTTCAAAAATACAGTGATGTTCATAATTTTAATACTAGGAACAAACACAAATTTGTGGTTCCTAAAACTAGGCTGAAAAAATAGGGGGCTCATTTAGATGCCAATGTATACACTTCTATAATAAACTCCCTAGTCATATTCAACAACTAAGCCTTAATAAATTCAAATTATTTGTAAAGCGAAATCTTTGCCAAAAGGCTTTTTACACTATAAAGGACAATGTTGAGGACCAAAAGGCTTGGGATCGACCTGCTCCAGTACGCACTACAATACTGTTCTCTTATTTTTATTATTTTTTTCTTTTGTTTTTATTTTCATTTGTGCTTTTTATTATTATTATTTATTACAATTTGATATTGTAGATTATTTTTATTTTGCAATTTGACTTTTTTTTTCTCTATTAATTTTTTACATCTTTCATTTTTGTGAACGTGAGGACTATGTTGATTGCTTTTTTTTTCCTTTTCAGTAATTTTAACGTTTGTCTGGCAAATTGAGTATTTTCTACGGCCTACCCAAATGTCCTTTCTTTGGTATTGTTCATCAAGTCGTTGAGCTCCTTAGTAGTCCTGAGTTGAGCTTTACGAATACTGACAAATGCTTGCACTGAAACTGACTGACTGATATATCAACGCACAGCCAAAACTACTGGGACTAGGAACGTGAAATTTTGCACAAGGATTCCTTTTATGATGTAGGCGAGCACTAAGAGGGGATTTTCCAAACTTCACACCCTAAGGGGATGAAACAGGGGTCCAAAGTTTGTATAGAGAAACCTATTTTCATGCGAGCGAAGCCGCAGGCAGAAGCTAGTTTAATTATATTTTACACAAATTAGACGACAAATAAAGAAGTACTCGTATTTAAGGTGAGAGTCCTTAAGAAACTACTCTTACAGTTTTCAAAATTTCTAAAAATACACCGCACTGAATTACACAAAAAAATATGAAGAACCTAAATAGATGTGCCAACAGTTTCACCGCGAGTTTGTTCCATAATTTCGAGAAAAAAAAATTGTTCATATCTCTCTAAAACGACATTTGCTATTTGCAGGATTTAAGTACTTAATTTTAAACATTTTTTGTTTTATTTTTCTTTTATTAAGGATATATTTGCAAATATCTCGCGGTGAAACTGTTGGCACATCTATTTAGGTTCTTCAGTTTTTTTTTTTGTGTAAATCAGTGTGGTGAATTTTTTGAAATTTTCAAAACTATTAGTACCTTTTTGGTGTTTCTTAAGGACTCTCCTCTTAAAAAGAAAATTGTTGTGCCGACACCAAAAGGCCAGTTAGTAAATAGTGTTTATTGTAGACAACGTACGTCTTTATATAACATATTTATTACTTATAAATTACTTACTATTTAGTCACAAGCACAACACTATTGTTATGTAGACACACGGTACAATCGTGACGAAAACTTCGTTACTTTAAAACTTGTTTGTTACAAACGTTCTGCTCGAAGGACGAACCAAATGAGACTGACGTACCAACGCAGGCTTGAGTTAATATACTCGTATTATATCAAGTAATCTTATTTAAGCATCTATTTTTAGTATCGGTTATCACAGACAGTAAGATAGTAGAAAAAAATCAGAATTTATTTTTATTCTGAAATTGTTGGGAAAAAGTATCCCTAATATTATAGGTTTGTCTACACAAGTTTCAAAACATGAATCCTAATATAGTTAGGTTTGTCTGCACAAGTTTCTTTATTTGTTTCTAAAAAATGTATAGGAACCGGCGTAACAATGAACTCGATGACACAACATTATTACATCGTTTGCAAGTACAAACCAGTTTTAATGTAAAAAAGAATCGATTGCATTAGAATATTTTTGGCATGTTATAGGATTTACTCCACCTAAAACGAGAGGTCAGGTATATGATAATTTAAACCCTCCCCTAAAAAAACTACAGGTAAAAGCTACATAATCTTATAAATTTATTAAATAATAAAAATAAATTAATACAATAAAAAAAAAAACAAAAACAAAAAAAAAACATCATCATTTCATTAATTCAATCATTATTATATTTTTTTATTATTATTTATTTTTATTTTTTTATTAGTAGGTTGGTATGGTATAAATGATTTTCGTTGCAACAAAATCTTTGAGTCGAGTAGATTGAATCGTTTTTAATCATAAAAACATTGGTTTACGATTTGTTTTTTTTTGTGGTTCCATAATTTTTGCAACGAATAAATAAATACTGGGGGATGTAAGACAAAGGGACATAATTGAATCACAAAAAAAATATAAATGGACTTTCTGAACTTGAAATAACCACTGGTTAACCACAATAAATTTTGCAGTACATGAATATATGTATTAAAAGTATTATGTTTTGGTTATCTGGTAAATTCACATAAATAAGAAAACCTTGAAGACTATTATCAAGCCTTCTTCAGTTTGTTACTATGGCCGGCCTAATCCCACTACCCACCTTGCTGATGTCATCATCTGCCTCTGTGTTATGTTATTTGGGGCATTCAAGCAGAAAGCATTAAGCAACATTTTAGAAATTCCTCCTCTATCGCCCTTCCCTTTGTTCAGAACACTCTTTTAGACACCAAGGCTGATTATATCAGTCCAAAATCGAATACTACCAAAAATTATGAACGCTAAGATCGTGTCCATTGTAGCAGTAATGTATAAATCAGGTGTTGACGTTTATCCAACCTTTGTTTATTTTGCGCCAGTACTTTTTTTATGAGCAATTAAAACTACACGTGAGTATCCAAGTTTCAGTTTTCCTCATTCCCTCTCTACACGCTGTTGTTTACAATTGGCGCCATATTGCAGAACACTGTTTCATAATATTTATCGTTCATAATATTTGATCAGTTCGCGCAATAGCTTTCATAGTACATTTTATTCCTTTGTTATTCTTCAGTATTTTAAGTAATCTTCCAATATTTTTGTTTTGTATCACTATTATTTTTGTTTCTGTATCACTAATATAGACAAGTCTCCACAAAGTGGGTCCATCTGAGGACGGACGACGCCGCTGCAGTCGACCTGGTAAAAGGTGGTGAGATTGCCTAGACAACTACTGCAAGGGCTAGTTCGAGGTGGCTCAAGAAAAGAATACGTGGAAGAAGTTGGGGAAGACCTTTGCCAAGCAGTGGGAAAGAATAGAATAAATAAAAATAAAAAATAAAAATTTTATTGCACCACTTTCCCATTATCAAATAACTTCTCCTACTCTGGATGGAGCGAGATGGCGTGCCAAACTTTTACTGGCTAAAACCCAAGTGTTCCTTCAGTTGTTTTTTGCGTTCCAGCCACGGTACCTGTTTTGAACAATCTGCAGCCCAGCACTATTTACCTGCAAACCTGTTTCTAATTTGCTGATTTATTCGTGATAATTTACGAAAATGAGTCTTATGACAAGGCATAAAAAAATAATTTTACTCGGCAATTAGTTTCAATAATCAATAACAGGTCAGTGTCTTTTGATGTTTGGTGTAAATTACAAATTATCTTTATCATTTCAAACGCGTTATGCGTTATCATTCTACCTTTGGTAATTTGGAGGTACCATGTTGATGCCTACTGTAATAACCTATAATTATTATTAGCCTTGAGCATCATGGCCAGTCCAATTACGAGGCTGCAGGCCGCATAGCATAGCAGTCAGAATCTAGCGCCTTAGAACGTGACGATGGAAAAAGACCAGATGGCATGACATTGTAACGATGAAGGTAGTTAGGCCTTTGGTGTCGAACATAACCTGTGTCGATTCCATCTTATACTTCAAGTACAGTGAGCTGATCTGGCGTTGCCGCTGTTGCTGCTGACACAAGCGGCAGTAATGGCAGTTTAAGGCCGATTTTGGGACAAAATGCTTAGATATCTGAGTGCACGTCATCTTTTCAAGAAAAAATCTCATAGAGATATCAACACTGCGTGACCAGAAGTCCAGCTTGTTATTTGCCCTAATAATTATCATTCTAATCAACGACAATCAAACATTACTGCCAGTCTACTGGGTACAGGCACGGCATGGTGTGCCCAGATAGCAGCACTTAAGTGTATTTTTAACCGACTTCAAAAAGGAGGAGGTTATATGTTCGGTTGAGTGTATGTTTTTTTTTTTTTATGTATGTTCACCGATTTCTCGGTCAATTGTGGGCCGATTTAATTTTTTTTCGATTGAAAGGTTATGCTTCCGAATTGGTCCCATAGAAATATTGTTATGATCTGATCATGAACTTCGAAGATATGAAACAGAACTCCTCATAGGATCACAGCAGAACCGTCGTAACAAGTAAAATTGCTTTGTTTATACGTGTAGTCGATGACTGACTAAAAGTAGAATATATCGAACTGATCTGATGGTGAACCCTGAAGTTAGGCACCAGAACTCAGTAATCAATTAATGTAATCTAACCGTGTTGGGGATTATTAGAATTCTCATGAGATTCACTCTGGCTATAAGGTATTTAAATTTGGCGGAGGGGTACGCGGAACACCGTTCGTTTGGGCTGGCGACACTTGGGGAGGCTTATATCTAACAGAGGATGTCAACAAATCTATCATTAATTTTGAGAAAACAAATTGTTCATATCTCTCATAAATAGCTTAATCAACCTTTATATTTGCAGACTACTAAATTTTAAACATTTTTTTTTAATATTTTTGTCAAAATTAAGAATAGCTTTGTAAATATCTCGCGATGAAAGTGTTGGCACATCTATTTGAGTTCTTTATTATTTTTAGAAATTATTTTTACAGTGCGGAGTATTTTTAGAAATTTTGAAAACTGTAAGTGCTTTTTGGTGTCGTTTGTGTTACACATACTTTTTTGAAAAAAGTAAATAAAAAACCCCTTGCATATTCTAATTATAATATCACACTTTATTGTTGTCTTTTTAATTTCTTGCTCTAAATCTGAGCCAATGGCCTCCTTCTAGTCTGATGTTGAATGTTTCCTTGTCGAGCTTGGCAGGAATTGTAGTCTTGTCACAAGGCGAAACCTTCATGCGCAGGAGGATCTGGTATGCCATCACCTTCACTTCACAGAGAGCAAATCTGGACCCTGAGAATTAATAATTAAGGTTTAAATTATATTATCTACTTTCGGGATCAATTGGGTCCTAGCCGGCAATGGCCTTTTCTTTTAATTGATGTAAACTATTGCTTGACTGCGATCCCACCTGATGGTAAGCAGTGATGCAATCGTTGATGGTAAGGTGCACTGGTTTATTAAGAGCCTATTCACTCTAGCCTTGAAGACACCTAAATTATAATCGGACGGGAAGACCGCAGTAGAAAAATTGTTCCTGTGTTACGATATAGCTACGCAGTGAAAACGACGAGGCGAAAGGTTTAGTTTGGACCACAGAAGTTTCAACAACGTAAAGATGAATACTAGCCGTACGTCGGGTTCTCCGATAAGAGAAAGAAGAAGGCGGAGTCATGCAATTCTCGTGCACACTCTCCAAAATGCATCCTGTAAAATACCAAAAGGCTGGCTAGATCTGGCTGTGGAAGGCTGTGATCAAGGCTTTGTAGATTGGACTTAACTAAATTTGGATCACCAATTAGCCAAAGCTGCTAGATGGCATTTTGCAGCACCAGCCCATATGTGGCTGCAGTACTCCACACACGATCGGACCTATGCTTTGTTTAACATTAGAAGTTGTTCCGGTGTGAAATACCGCCGGACCTTTACAAGAATGCGTTTTGTTTAATTTGGTTTTACCATCTTGTTTTTTCTCCTCTTTTCCCCCCTGTCAGTAATTAATATTTTAATTCACGGATTCTTGTAACGGGTTGTTGTTGTAAACACTTAGTTTTCGTTATCTCACTAGCCGTTGCCAGCGGCTTCGCCTGCGTGCAAGTAGAAAATTGTCCAACAAAAATTCACACACACAATTTCGCCTGTACAATATTAATTAACCGACTTCTAAAAAAGGATAAGGTTCTCAATTCAGATGTTTGTATTTTTTATGTTTGTTCGCACATAACTTCGTAGCTTGCCAGCCGGTTTGAAAAATTATTTCTTGCTGGAAAGGTTATACTTCCCAAGTGGTCCCAAAGTCAACGGAACTTCATGTTTGCATAGATATCACAATGAAAGTAGTTAAGCGACTATGACAATATTAATAAATGAATGGATCTGAATAGTTACGTTGAAAATGGTATCATCGAAGTGATCTGATGATGATGATGGAGCCGGAAGGTAGGCACTGGAACTCCGTAATTCCGTATTTGGACTTATTAGAATTGTCATGAGATGTACTTTGGCTATAAGGTACTATCGAACTGATCTGATGATAGAGCCGAAAGGTGGAAAGTATATACAGGAACTTCATAATAAAACAATGTTACCTAGCAGTGTTTGGGTTAATTTGAATTGTCATGAGAAATATGCATTCTGGTTATAAGTGTATCGCAAATAAAACTGGGAAATAAAAAAATTTTTGCAAAAAAAAATAACCGACTTCACTAAAAAAAACACTAAAAAGATCAAAATAACTTTAATTTTGTCAAATAAGTTTTAAATAATACCGAGAAACACCGACTTCCGAAATTAAAGCTCTTTTGATCCTTTAAGTTTTTTTTTAGTGAAGTCGGTTAATTTCTTTTTTGGAAAAAGTTTTTTATTTGATTTATAATTGACAATAAATGGATGACTCACCTATACAGTTTCTAGGTCCAACACCGAAAGGCATATAAGCGAACATGTTGATATTGTGTCTATTTTCTTCTGAGAAGCGCTCAGGGTCGAACTTGTCAGGGTTGGGGTAGAACTGCGGATCACGGTGGAAAGCTATTGCTGGTATCATGACGCCTGTACCTTTGCGGATCTGCAGAAACAGAGTTTAAAATATATTGGTCCGTTTCTAAATTGTCGTAGCAAATTGCCTTCACAATGGAGATGAATGAAAACGATAAAAAGATTGACTCACAACAAAATCTTTTTCCGCCTTCTCATTTGGTTTTCCTAGATTGTAATCTTTTGTACAAATCCTGTCCAATCCAATACCAGGTGGCCACAGTCGCAATAGCTCTGCAAAACGAAAACATTAGCTATAAAATATATGTGCAGATTTATACAAAGATAGATTTATACCAGATAATATTCTTAATATACCGTAATTTTTGCTAATTAAAATCTTACCAGACACAACCATGTCCAAATACGGCATGTTCTGAATGGAGTTGAAGTCGAACTTGCCGCCGTTCTTAGCGTCAGTCTCTTTGATCTCTTGCGCCAATCGCTCTTGGACCTCAGGGTTTACCGCCAATTCGTAGAGGAGGAACGACATACCAGATGAGACAGTTTCAAATCCAGCTATGAAGAACAACACGGCTTGGGCGATGAGGTCGTCTTCAGTCCACACTGAAAGTCAAAAATGAAAACTTTATAGTCTAAAAAGTAAGGTTTAATGTTAAGCATTCAGACATTATAAAATGCCTTTCTTTTTATACCGGACGTCTCAAAAAAAATCATTTTTGTAGGTGTTAATATATTAAAAAAAAAATATAATAAATACAAAATCAGAAACTGAAGACATGGAAAAATCACTTTTTGAAAATAAAGTTATTGAAATATCATTTTTCGCGGCTCTGGCACTCTTCAAAGCTATGAGTATTTCTACTATGTGTTGCTTTATCATGAATCTTCATGAATAGGCAAGTTGAGTATGAATGGTTTTGGTTTTTGTCTAATGTTTTCCTTTATACCCCTTCACAGAGCCCAGACCTCAGTGACTGTTAAAACTTCACTTTTTACTCCGGTGTTACCTGAAGAGTGAGAAGAGAGAAGTATGCAAAAGTAATCCATAAATCATATTTGATAGAAGGAAACATTAGACAAGAAATCAACAGCATTTTTCTACTCAACTTCTGAGGTGCGTTTTTCAGAATGTTATTTTTAAATTTACCTATTTATCTATAAAACTGAATTATTTCTGTGACACCCCTAAGTAAGTATTTAAATTCAATGACGGCCCAATTGATTGTTAGTTGGGCATGGCTGTCATAAATGACACATTCACAATGACATCCTGGTTCGGAGCAAAGCTGAAATGTTTCTTGAGTCCTTTATTACATTGCCATATCCAACAAAATGAAACCCTGCTCACTTATAGGAAAAAAAAAGATAATCGTATTTCAATTTTTTTGGAGGAACTTCTTAAGAAAAACAATATTTTAATGTTTAGTATTCTTAATCATACATATAATAAACGCCAGAGTTAACTCATGTAAATTTTGTCTTGATTTTTTCATTTCGTTTATGAAGCATATTTACATTAGGGACACTATGGGAAACAAAACTGATAGTTTTTTACTTGAGGTTGATTTTATCTGGCATGATTTAATCCTAAATCATTTTATCTAACACATTTCAGAACCAGCCACATAATGTTATTAATCATTTACTTAACATTTAATTGGTTGTACTTTAAGTTTTTTTTTTTTGCTTTACTTACCTCTATTAATTTCTTTCTGACCAACAGCAGATTCTTCAACGGTCGCGAATCCAGCAGCTTCATCATTGGATTTGATATCTTCATGGGTCAGTTTACCTAGAATGGCATTTGATTTCATTTAGTTTAAGATATTGTTAGTACCATAAAAAAGTATAGTCCCATAAGCTAATTTTAGCAAAAATTATATTAAACTGTGTTTTGATTACACAATCAGATGAAATACCTTTCTTAGCTTCCATAAGTAAATGAATCATATCAGGTCTGATAATATTTTTCATCTCGCGATTCGCCATCGTTTCCAGAACTAACTTTCTAAAAAAGTTCTTCGATGCTTCCGATAGGAAATCCAACTTCAAAAACTGTAAAATATATCAAACTATGATCAAAAGTGAGCAGGGCACATTGCTCGTAGAACTGATGGTCGATGGGGCCGAAAGTTTCTAGAGTGGCGACCGCGCACTGGAAAATGCAGCGTTGGAAGGCCTCCCACAAGGTAGACCGACGACCTGGTGAGAGTCGCGGGAATGCGGTGGATGCAAGACGCACAGGATCGGTCGTTGCGGCGACGCTTGAGGGAGGCCTATGTCCAACAGTGGACGTCTTTCGGCTGACATGATGATGATTATCAAATATGCAGTTAAATTATATTAAAAAAAAATATATAAATCTGGTTTTTGCCAGTTGTGTCAATTATTTCCTGAATTTATCTCAAACACATACAATTAATGATTCTCAACCATTATTCTATCAGTGATCTAATGGACAGCATAAAATGTATGATGTATGAAGGTCAGTACCTACTAACAGTTAGTTTGTGGTTCTTTTTCATCCATCCGAAGTATATTTAGACCAACACGTGATATTGTTAAGAATTTTAGATAGAATTTTGTCATGATGCAAATTTTTTGTTGTTATTTTTTTTTTTTTTAATAAGTTAAATAATGTATATGGGTTTTGCTAACACGTTTTTTTTTTAATCATTTATTACACAGTACAGTGTTGATATATTATAAATTTAGTAATTACGTTATCTAAGATATGATCTTGTATGTTGATCTTCGAAATGCTTGGGAAGTTAGCTTGTTAACCTTTGTTACTATGCTATTATGTTTACATAGACCACAATTATTGTTTAATTTTTTTAAATAGCCTGTTATTACTATTCGTTAGTTACCTCTTATAACGTCAACTTACCTTAGCAAGTTTTGGTGTATTAGAAATGATGAAAAAAATGAGCATTTGACGAAAATTGAAGGTCGAAGACATTTTACCCATTGCGTAAAACTCATTTTCCACGTCATTGTGAGAGTCTACCTTCAGACCAAAAGCGCAGGACGCTATCACGTCATTAGCGTAGCGGGTCGTCAAGTCCTTGCAATCTATGTCTATGTATCCAGCTGTAAAAAACATTTTTGGTTTTATTGATCCATCTAAACAAACCTTGAAAAATAAAATTGAAAATATTATATTTTTGGAAATATTGCGAAACCGTATTGGGACATTCAATGGATGAATATTGTGTCCCGTAAATTTTAGAAAGACAGTGTCGATAGGACCGTATTCTTGAATAGTAATTTAAAACTGTTCTCATCATTTTTGATTTCTAAAAGTTAAACCGTCGCTTCAATCAGATATATTTTAATAACAACTTACATTTGGATTCTTTGATCTTTTTCTGAAGCGAACTCATCATCTGATCACCAACTTCAATCATGAAAGGAACCATCACTCGTATTTTGGAACTTGTGAACGCTGGACTCAATGTGGAGCGCATGTCTTTCCATTCTTGCCCTGTAAATAATTTAGACCTTAATGAATCAAAAGTTGATTGAGGTAGGGTAGTATATTACTAGAGACAATATTGTTAAAAAATATATTTTCAAAGAGTTTTATGAAATTATGAAGCAAGATTGAGCAGGTATTGGTCTTAAGGACTTGTACCAAAGATGTACGAAAGTTTTCAACTTAGAAAAATGAATAATGGTACTCAAATGGTTCTGAGACGGACACCTGGCAAGGTTTGGTGATGATAGATGAAGTAAGGCGGTGACCGAGTGTTGTCCATAGACGGGAAGCAAAATATGGGTCGTCCAGCGGTGAGATGGGCAAACGACATTGTTTCCATTATGGGTAGAATCTGGATGAGACTGGCAAAGAAACGTGGAGGCCTATGCTCAGCAGTAGGTGAAGTCGGACAGTGAAGTGATGATTTATTTATTTATTTATGGGTGGATTAAAACGAAATGTTTTGTTTGGCACTTTAAAATAAAATTTGGATAATAGGTCAGGG
Source organism: Mythimna pallens (assembly GCA_961205895.1). Taxonomy (NCBI): domain Eukaryota; kingdom Metazoa; phylum Arthropoda; class Insecta; order Lepidoptera; family Noctuidae; genus Mythimna; species Mythimna pallens. Next base: position 25,440,067 of record OY540831.1, read on the forward strand.
CTGTCAATATTGTTATTGAGAATTTTGAGCAAAAACAGACAGTCAGCAATTCTACGACGATCTACCAGTGGTAACAGATGATACTTCTTACAGAGTTCAAGATAATCAGATGACTGATATGGAATCTTTTGATGGAAGCAAAGATATTTAATTAAACGTTTCTGGATGTTTTCAATGTGGTCTATGTATTTATGATAACGTGGATTCCATATCTTAGACGGATGACTTCTTAAAAAAGTGCAATACAGTATTTTTAGTGTTTTGGCATCCTTGAAACACTTAGAGAGACGTATAATGAACCTAAGCAGTTTAGAAGCTTTCTGATGATGATGATGATGATGACAACTAGTTACACGTATTTGTTACCTTTTAAAGAAAACAAATTCCTGGAGAAGAACGAGTCACTTGTGCTGAAAACGGATCGATGATCAAGGAAGTACTCGAAGTCCTTAACACAGACCTTCTTCACCAGCTCGATGTCACGGAGCATAACCACCTCATTGAGGAATTCAAATCTTCCCACGAATCTAGTGCACAAGATATTTTAATAAACACCGTTGGGTCATATTTTGATTGACATTGATATCGATATTGATTTCGATTGTTATTTGATATTCCGATTTTTTTAGTAAGTGCAATTATTTAATACAAATATAGTAACTATATATTCTTACTTTTCTTCTGGAAAACTGTTATATAGGCTTAAGATATCATCAGCAAAGTGGTTAATACGTAACAGGATCCCAGTCATGTTTCCCAGCAAGGGAACGGGTTTAAAATGTTTGACACCATAGCGACTGAACCTGGAGTAGACTTGCCGGAGGTATAACACTAAAACGGCGATCAGAACCGCCACCCAAATGAGGAGGATTATCATGATCTGAAAAAAACAATAATTTAACATAAAAAATTATCAAATTTTTGCGATTGACAGAGAATTTTGTAAACTAAGAAAATAGATACATTTTTGTAGTAGATTTGCGTTTAGAGTTATGTATATTTCATGATCTTGGTTATCTTGAGTTTGTTTAGACTGTCTTGAGATTTAAATGATTCTATAACGACAAGATCAATATATTAACTATTTTGTTGGACTGTTTATTTGCACTTTTAAAATTTCATCACCCTAAGCCAGTATTTTATATCGAATGCTGGTCTGTTCATTTTGTTACATTAGCTGCTTCCGCCTCAAATACTTTAGGAATGTCAACCTCTAAGTAGTGTCTTTGTAAAAAAAAACTTGATCTTAACAAATTCAAAATTATATTATTAAGTATTATATTAAGTATAACTATTTAATATTAACATCTTGATACTAGCTTATCCTTTTTCACCGAATAATGAGTAGAATTGCAAAAAATCAGGTCTTATTCCTTGACTACGTCTTAAAAAAATATCTATGAATATAATATAAAAAAAATGTAACCCTGTGGGAAATGGAACTGGTATCTTTAACACAGGTTAACGACACACGAGTAACTTAGCTAAGATGCCAGTTGCGCTATATTCTGTGTCGAAAGCAATTTTAAATACACCTAAGATATTTTTGTAATCTCTTATCTGCTATTTCTGAGTCTCAATATAGTATTATTATTATAATAATCAACTGTCGAGGTACAAGACATTAGGTTGGGTGTTGATGAGTCAGGCCTTCTTTTTTATATAGACATATTATATTAGATTTAAGTATATACACATGTATTGTGTTTAAGAGTGTTTCGTCAATGCCAAGGTAAGCTACTACACTGTTCATAGTCCGTTTATCAACAACGCAGAAACGTAAACATAACATCTAAGAACGTAAATTATTTTGGCATTCGTTGGTACCGCTCTCTGGAATGCATGACTGATGATAATTATGATAATCTAGAAAGGGGATGACGATATAAGAGGGCTAAAAGAGATGTTACTGAGTAGTTAGGCTGTGATGACCATTACTAATTTGAAATATAGACAGGAGTAGATACAAATAAGTGATATTTAATAGGACTATGAAGAATACTGATATTAATTACAGTTATGGTTACAGATGGCATTGACGACGTATTATATGTGGTATTTTGTAAATGTTTTTGTGAACTATTCGTTGGAGTGCCGTAACAAATAAATAAATACAGTCATGTGCAGCTTAAACTTACATTACTCGTCAGTATATTTTCTGGATACACTACAGTTTACCGCCCTCTCGGGTTGGGTTAGGTTAGTTGTAAATTTTTAGTTTTGGTATACTTTTAGTAACCATCAGCGCGGCAAACTAAAATTAGGATATCATATAAGTGTATTTTTAAGTACATATGTACCTAATCAAATGGACACCATTTTTTTTAACTAATTAGAATAACTCTGTATAAAAACATTATTTACTATCTTTTCTTCTTCTACGTTTCCATTATGTTGCATTTTTTTTAAATTTTATAAAAATATATAGTTCAATCATTCTAGAAATGATGAACTCATTGTTTCTATAAGAAAATTTGCCAGATTTATTCTCAAGCTGATAATAGTATTTTGTTTGAAATATAAAAATTGGTTACTACTATTGAAAAGAAACTAGTGAAAAGTTCTGGAGTCCTACAGTAACGTCTTAAAATCATCATGAATCCAGTTAAAAAGAAAAAAAAAGTTTTCGCTATGTCACGAGAGATAAAAAAAAAGAATAAGTTTTCACTATGTTACGAGAAGAAACGGCTTCTCATGACAGAGATAACATATTTTTTTCATTTGGTTGGATAGTTAAAGATTGTTGTTATTAATAATGTAGAGGTCAATGAGGTTTAATTAATGACGAACTTCTAATCAACAAAATATCTTTGGATGATGTTTTTATGATGAGCAGGCAATTGTATCTACCAGCAGTTTTTACTGTGAAACAACTTTTTGTACATCCTCCAGCACTTATATTACTCGTAAAATAACATCATTAACAATCGGCTGACCCGGGCGAATTGACAAATGAGCGAAGGTTAAAATAGTAGTCGTCAAGTTATTGAAACTTCTTTTGCGATTCGGAAAAATCTTCGTAACTCAATTCGGGAATTGAACTGTTTTCATATGTGAGTTTGTACAGAACCCTCAGTACGTGAGTCCGACTCGCACTTGCCATGTTTTTTTTTTATTTATAGATTTTTATCTGAATGACAAAAATTAACTGCAAACCATTGTTAATCATTACATATTAAACACAGAAATCTGTAACAATGTAGTATTTTTTCTGTAATACTCTTTAGAGTGCATGAAGTTATGTTTACCTGTTCTATAGTTTAGGTACACATATTACCTACACGATGAATAAAGAAGTAAACACATTTTTTAGTAATATTTGATCTCCATATTGGGCTTAGGAAACTATGAAAACCGCCATCCCCATTTTTGTGTTTATTTTGTAGTTTAAGTACACATATTATACCATGAATGAAGAAGTATACAAAAAAGGTTTCTCCATAAAAACTTTGGACCCACGTTTCATCCCCTTAGGGGGTGAATTTTGGGAAATCCTCCCTTAGTGCTCGCTTATGCCATAAAATGAAACCTTTTGCAAAATTTTACGCTTCTAGTCCTAGTAGTTTCGGCTGTGCATTGATATGTCAGTCAGACAGTTTCTCCTTTAATATATAATTATAGATAAAGGCAAGTTGTGTCGGTCCAAATAAATCAAAATACCGCACATGGATGAATTGGCCCATGCCTATCATTACAAATAAAATTTACTCTGAAAATTTAACTGTATCGTATTATTATTACGTAATTGCGCGTTTTTACTTAAAATCACCATAATAAAATAAAAAATAAAACTTTTTCAGAATTTTTCTAGGAAAAACCAAAATATAGAGACCAAAATTTTCGGCCGAATAAATTTCGTACATCCGTGTGTACAAAACGATAATTAAGCAGTTTTCAAGGTCACTCAAGTTGTACAGACGTATGTAAAATGTTTTCCCATGTATTGATATTTTATTCTTTTTGGCAAAATATTGGCTGACCTATAACTATCTTTTCATACTCATTGATATTGTAAGATGGAAATATTGTAACATTTTAAATTTTTTTTAAAAGACTAGCCATGGGTTGTCTTGCCGGTTCTTCTCCATGGGAAACGACTAATCAGAACCATGCTTCTCACTTTTTTTATGGGCCCTAAAATTATTTGTTTTTATTTTTTTAATTTTGAGTGATAATAGTATCTTTAACCATAATAAAGATAGCAGAACAATAATCAGCTAAATATTTTAAAATCAATAACTTACTATTTAGTCACAAGCACAACACTAGTTTGTAAAAAAACAGTTGGTACACTCGTCAAAAAAATACTGCTTAGCATAAATATTTATAACTTTAAGCGTGCTGTTTGGAACACGAACAAAATACCTCTGAGCGTACTAGGCGGGCTCAAGGTAATATGATGTCAGGTCACGGTATACTAATCTTTATTACGCGTTATTTTTTTTAAGTTTAAAAAAAATACAAACTATCTGTCACATTCATGTCATTATAATCACAGACACATTCCTCTGCGAATTATTGATTCTGATAATATGGTTTCCATGTTATAAATATGGAACAAGTATTCAGGTTTTTATAAAAATAAGATAGGGTACCATTTTTATAAAAACAGATCCCGGAAAAATCAAAGAAGATTTAGATATCCTCTGATGATGTTATTTTGGAAATCTAAATGTTTATGGTAAAGTCTTTCTGGAAAAGCGTTTAAAGGTTAAAGACTGGTTTTCCAACTATCATTAGTCCAACTTTAAACTGACAGGTTATACGGCCTTCTGACCCCAAACAACTGGTGTCAAAACAAATAGTCTTTTTGTTTAAATATTATGCTCTCTATTTTTGTACTAACATTTAAAGTTATCATCATCATCATCTCGGAAATTATCCAATGACTTCTCCCACTCTTGGATTGAACATTAAAGGAAAACGTTGCCCCACACCTAAAATAACTCCTGTATCTTGGGTAATGGGGACACCCAGAACACTTATCTATAGGCCATACAAATATTTGTTGCATACGGGAATCGAAGCCAAGACACGCAGCACAGCAGCCAGTTGCACAACTACTGCGCCCAACCGTGCCGTTAAGATGTATTGAGATCCATAAATAACGTAATAGACGACGGAATCATAATTTAGTCAACCTTCACACTAAATGATTCATGGATCAATTGTATCCAAAGTGGTCTCACGTGGATCCATGGAGTGATATTACACAGTAAGTCCGACTACTTTATTACCCAGGTAATAGAGCCAGCATTACACTTTTAGTGGAACCATGGTCCATTGCAGCGATCAAGGTCATATAGTACAGGTATAGGAATAAATCTAAAAACAGTAAATTTGTTGTTACGTCACAAAAAAAAACTGTTTTTTGCGATTCGGAAAAATCTTCGAGACTCACAATTGAACTATTTACATATGTAAGTTTGTACATAACCCTCAGTACACGAGTCTGACTCGCACTTGCCCAGGTTTTTTGATCACGTTTAAGTACGGCTGCTAGGTTGCGTGGGTATCAATGTGAACTCCTAGGTGTTTTGTAACTAAAGCTGAGAATAAAGATAGACATGCACACAGTAGGATACATTTTGGTAATTTTTGGGGGTGATAGAGAACTGATTAGCGTGGGTGATGGGGAAGTACAGAAAGGGTTACCTCACATGGTAGGCTAGGTCTCACGAAGCCAATCACTTAGATGTTCAAGGGATGTTTTGGCGTTACACTTGGCAGTGTATTACTCCTTACCACAAACCATAAGGGCTGTGTTATAAACGTAAGAGGAAACACCAGAGAATTGAAGAAGGATACACAGGTCATTAATATAGACAAAAAATACTGCCCTGAGGAATTCCGTAGATCATCGTTTCTTCGTCACTGAGGTTAGGATGTCAATTTGAATAAGATTTTCTAAGTACCTAAATTCTGAACTTTGGTTCTCAAATACCAGTTTACTCTATTTTTTTTTTAAGAAAGGGAACGGTAACATTATCAAACGCAATACACGCGTATATAGAGAGGCTCAGGAAGATATAAAAAAATTAGGGTAAAACGGAACCCTATTACTAACAATACGCTGTCCGTCCGTCTGTCACCAGGCTGTATCTTATGAACCATGATAGCTAGATAGTTGAAATTTTCACAGATGCTGTACATATTCCTGTTGCCGCGGTGCTCCCATACAACAAACGTGATTTTTTTTGCCATTTTTTGCTACGAACGATACAAAACACTTCGTGCGTGAGTCCGACTTGCGCTTGGCTGTTTTTTTGAAATATTATTATTTGTAATTTAGGTGTCATAAAGGCTAGATTGAATAAGCTCTTATTAAATTATTGCGCTTCACCATCAACTATTGCATCACTGTTTACTATCAGGTGAGATCGCAGATAAGCACTAGTTTATATCATTAAAAAAATGTTTGTACATAACAGTGGGATTTATTATTTAATGATAACTGTTTGTATTTATAGATTAATATGTATGAGTAAATTGGTTATTACATAATTTTAAGAACGTTACAAGTAAATTATGGATATTATATCTGAAATGATTAAATAACAATAAAAAGAAACGTGAATGATTGAATTGATACTCTATGTTTTGTGATTGGTGGATACTTTCTTAAACTAAAAATATGTAAACGTTGTCGTAGTAGATTTTTTAAAGAGTTTCTCTGAGTGCTTTTGTAGTCTGTCAATCTTTTAGATTGACTAAGTTGTATTGAAATTCAAATTCTATTATGGCAACTGCAATTTTTTTTAGAATTGCTTGTTTGCATTGTTATATTTATATCACACCTATTCCTTATCTAGTTAATTTTTGTACCATTGCTGGTCTATTTGTTGTTACTTTAGCTTCTTCATCTTCGAAGACTTTATCAATAACAACCTTAAAGTAGTTTCTATGTGCAAAATACTTGTCTTTATTAATTTCACGATTGAATTTAAAGATTTAGGTACTATTGTTATCTTGGTATCTTTAAGTATCTACACGAGTAATATAATTAAACATGCTTTGTCAATATCAAGGTAAGCCACTGTACTGTTCATAGTCCATTCATTAATAACGGAAATTTAAAAAAAAAATCTAATAACTTAAATAAATTATGTATTAGTTGGTATCGCTCTGAAGAATTACTATTGATATAATATTGTAAAGGCGTGACGTTGAAAGACAGATAAAAGTCTTCCTGTAGGTAAGAAGTTATGTTGGAATCAATGCAAACAATTTGATAGAATAAGATAGGACATCTTAGGAGACTTAGACTTAGGGCAGAATGGAAGAAAAAAACATGTTGCGCCGACCTCAAATAACACGCGACAAGGGCAGGAAGATGATGATGATGAGGTAGGGCTTAGGAGTAGTTACGATTAAGTTATATTTACTACTAGTATTATTTGACTTAATTCGACTTAAAGAATACTGATATTAATAACAATTACTGTACAAATGGCATAAGCAACGTACTTAATATGCTACAGTCAAGCGCAATAATTGCATGTTAGTAAACACCTTCAATATCTACCGCCCCTACAGGTTATATCAACTTATATAAAAAAAATATATCAACTTATAGTTTTCGTTGTTTAGTAATCAACATAACAATATTTGATTACTTATTATCACGTATGTTATACGTGGCGAACTATAATTATGATAGCTTAATCACAAAATTTAGAAACACTTCACATATTGTATGTTGAGTAGGTACACATCTAATCAATGTATATTTTCAGATCAATCAAAATGTAATATTTTTTTTAGTAATTTACATTATTATCATAGTACTTATGGTAAATAAAGCTAATGCCACACACTATGAAAGCCTGGGAGAAAGTTATTGAAAGGCGACTGAAAGAAGAGAGCGAAATTTCACAGAACCAATTCTGTTTTATGCCGTGTCGGGTACAGCGAATGCCATATAAAAATACAGAGGTGCGCACAAACACCTGCACATGGTATTCGTTGACTTCGAAAAGGCATACGACCGGGTACCTCGTGAGGTTCTGTGGTGGCCTCTTAAGGAGAAAGGTGTGCCTGGGAAGTATGTGCAGTTGATCCGATCGATGTACAGTCGATGCAGTACCCAAGTCCAGTCTACAGTGGGCACCACTGGCAGCTTCAATGAGGCTGTCGGCTTACATCAAGGGTCGACTCTCAGCCCTTACCTCTTCCTGATGATAATGGACGCTCTGACGTTGGACATTCAGGAAGAGGCTCCCTGGTGTATGCTGTTTGCCGATAACATTGTGCTGGTTGCCGAAAGTGGCCTAGAGGTCCAGAACAAATTAGAGGTGTGGTGGCACAGACTGGAGAGTGTTGACCTGAAATTGAGTAGAACCAAAACAGAGTATTTGTTCTGCGATTTCGGCGGTCTCTCCAATCTAGTGCCTTCAGCTCTCGCCGGAACGCCCATTCCAATCTGTTCTGACTTTCGGCACCTCGGATCAAGTCCGTGATAAGGCCTGTCTTACTGTATGGATCAGAATGTTGGGCTGTGAAAAAGGCTGATGGAAAAAGATCACACGAAGTGGAGATGAGAATGTTAAGATGGATGTGTGGTGTGACGAGAATGTATAAAGTGAGAAATGAGTATATTAATATTAGGGGAAGTTTGAAAGTAGCACCAGTGACTGAAAAGTTGAAAGGGAATCGTTTATCTTGGTATGGTCATGTGAAGAGGAGAGATGAAGCGCATGTTGCTAAAAGAGTTATGAATTTTCATGTGGATGGATGGAGAGGGAGAGAGAGGCCAAAGAAAAGATGGATGGATTGTATGAGAAGTGATATGAAAGAAAAGGGAGTTAGTGATAGCGTGACGAGTGATAGGATAGAATGGAAGAAAAAAAAACGTGTTGTGCCGACCCCAAATAAAACGGGACAAGGGTAGGAAGATGATGACATATGGTAAATAAACATGCTATGATCTGTCATGTATTTCCAATGTATGTTTTTGTTATGTTGCTCTGTTTATGGTACGGATTTGTTTATTTATTATAACGAAGATTTAAGCTTGAAAAATTTTTCGATGAACAAACAACTTTTTTTTAAAAAAGATAACATATGTATAAGTATATTATATGTCAGATTCTCTCTTTAGCTGATTATATAACGTTTTGAGCAGTGGTGGCCGAGCGGTAACGGCCCCGACTTACGAGTTGTAGGTCGCGGGTTTAAACCCAGCCGGGCGCATTACTTTGTGTAATTTATTTCATCACCACTGCTCTCAAAACAGTGAAGGAAAATATCGTGAGGAAACCGGCATGTCCTAGAACCAAATTTTTCGAAGACATGTGACATCCACCAAACGGTACTGGGCCCACGTGGTGGATTACGGCCCATTGCCTCTCTTAGAGAGGAGGCCTGAGTCTAACAGTGGAAACATTATAAGGCCGACTATGCTATGCTATAATGGTTTGGATTTTATAAATTTGTTACCACTATTGGACCTATAAAAAGCAATGCTATTAATCACTGACTGTTACTCTTCAAAATTATAAGTGCAGTCACGTTCTATAAAATGTATGCACATTCAAGAGTACTTTATGAGTCGACATGACTGTTTAGATGATTAACAAGTGAATCTTCAACAACTCTTCAGACATGAGGCTAAATCTATAAATATATATAAAAGGTGAAACTGCCTGACTTACATATCAACGCACAGCCAAAACTAATGGGACTAGGAGCGTGAAATTTTGCGCAAAGCTTCCTTTTATGACGTAGGATTTTCCGAAATTCATCTATATATGTATATAAAAGCGGGGGACGCGGCATTGGCCACCACGGAAGGGGTTCTCGCCGCCTTAGTGGCTAGCGCCGCTTTGCCCTTCTTGGGGAGTGGGGAGGAGGGCAGCAGCAGGGGCTGACTTCCCCTGCTGCTGTTTTCTGGCCGATGGGGCTGACCCCACGGGCTCCAACACCACGGTACCGCGTCTGGCCTGTCCCGATGGGCCCAGCTTGAGCGCAGCAACCGTGGCCGCAGTGACGGCGGCATACGACGCCGCCTTTTGCTGGCCAGAGATCACAAGATCACAGAGACACGCAAGCCCCACCACGACGGCAACATGGGAACACAGTTGGTGGGGAGACATAGTACCTATACTATGCATACGATCTTTTCGTTTATTTTGTATCTTAAACACTTTCCGCGATGAACAAAGTATTATAGAATTAGAAAAAATGTACCAACACCAAATAAATAAGAATAAAGACAACCAAATAAAGATAAGGTAAATCTTTTAAAATCAATTACTTACTATGTAGTGACAAGCACAACACAAGTTTGTAAATAAACGGTACACTCGTCAACAAAAGATTGCTTAGTATTGAAGCTTATAAATATCTCTCAAGCGTGCTGCTCGGAGCACGAACTAAATGCCTCTGAGCGTACTATGGCGGGTTTAAGTTAATATATTATGTCAAATTATCTTTTTTACGCGTTTATATTTTATTTTTGAATGATTAAAAATAAACATAATATTTATTATTGTCACAGATAACTTGTTTACATATTATCAATTACTATCATAATCCGACTTCTATTTTACCCGGATTGTGAATTTATTTCGATATCCTTTGATGTTCTTTGTTAATAATGATGCAGTCTGCAAAAGAATTGTGTAATCGCACTGTGAACTTTTCACGATTTATTCTCTTTTAATGATTAAAAACTGGTTACCCGGGTTGGCTCTTAGGTTTCTAAGTAACCATGGTGACTTTCAAAGATGTCCGGCCCCAAAAGATGGAGCAGAATCGTCGCCATGAGCCTTTTTTACTAGTCTGATTAGTTTTCCACAACTGCGCTAAGGAACAAATTTGTATATCCCACAGCGAAATGGTTCGGTCTGGTTGTTTGAATATGTGAGTTCATACGTTTGTTGGAGTTGTGTCCGCTTGGGTAGAGCACTGTCGTGTCCTCGTGGACGTGATAAGTGGCCGGCCGTGGTTTAGGCCTAATTCCAAAGCGAGGGGGAATGGCAGGCGGTCGCCTCCTTCTAAGTAGCAGTAATGCTAGTGAAGGATACTGTCGCATGCGTGAGGGAACGGACGTCCTCATACCTCAGCTGCTGCAAATGTAGGCGCAGGTTTGCGGAAGATGCGCAACGGATAGCTCTCCGTCCAGCCGTTCGATATGCTTCCGGCCAAGCCCAAGCCTTCGACAGCATATAGTGTTCCACGCGCTCCTCATAGATTTGTCAGCAAATCGTAGAGGTCTAGCAAGACCGGTGCCCGCTAATTCCGCAGGGATACGCCATCACGCTCAACCCTAAAGCCAGAGCTGTCATTGGATTATTACTCATTATAAAAAAGGAATAGATATCGCTAAGATAGAGTTTAAGAAACACAACCTCGTTTTCTTGCACGATATCTAGCCAAGTTTAGGTTTAAAGATATTTAATTCTGAAAAAAGACCTAAAGTCACTTATTTAAGAACAATGATTACCTTATGATAATTTAATACAATTAATAATGTTGTTTTCATCAACACACAAAATAAAGTTAGGAAAATATGTATGTTTCACTCATCTAATACATTGAACCGTTAAGTGTGAAATTTATTATAAGTAATTATATATTAGGCTAGCTCGTTTTTAAGGTTCCTTGCCTCAAAAGGAAAAAACGGAACACTTTGTTGTCCGTCCGTCAGTCTGTCTGTCTAACTGTTTATTTATTTATAATATCCTTTATTGTACACTAATACAAACATAAAAGGAAACTAAAACACATACGTACATACAATGGGCGGCCTTATCGCATTCCGCTAACTAACTTAACTGTTTGTCTATCAATACCCTTTATCTTGGGAACGCGTGAAGGTATCGAGTTGAAATTAAACCATATACTCAAGTCTGCGATCCCTTGAAGCTGTAAAAAAATCAAGTCAAACTTCTAAGTTAATAACAAAAAAAGATACGGCCGTTTATGTCGCAAAAAACGTGTTTAGGAATATATGTATTGACTGGAGCGAGTAAATAAAAAGACGTAGTTCCAGTAGGTCCGTATATTCACGACTGTTAAAAACTTACTCGACGGAACGCAACCGTCTCTATATACACATGCATACCTCATACATCTTGCATACGTCACGCGATCATATTTCATATCATTCAATGTGTCCCTACAACGTGTATTTCGACACTATCAAAGGAATCAAAATTGACAGGGTACTTCTCATTGACCTAGGATTATGAAAATTGTCATGAAGCAAAGTCTCATAGCACAAGTATAGGAAAAAATCTGAAAACTGGAAATTTGTAATTACGTACCAAAAAAAATTTTTTTGGGATTCGGAAAAATCTTCGCAATTCGTTTCGGGAATTGAACTGTTTTCATAGGTAAGTTTTTATGGAAACCTCTGTGTGCGAGTACGACTTGCACTTGTTTAATGCATTGAATGAGTGTAATTTTTTATACATGAGAGTACTTTATAGTAAAATAGTGTTCCTACAAATGTAAGTTAATCCAAATTTTTGACGAACTGAGTGGTTATCTTTGGTAAAATCAGAAAACTAAACCTGCGACTTTTACGTTGGGTTCTTTGTTTTACTGTAGTAGTAGTAGTTAGCTTATTATGCCCTACTGCTGGGCGGAGGCCTCTTTCTCTTTTTTCCACACACGTTTATCCTCAGCCATTGGGACAGTCCCTCCGGTAATTGTCAAGATCATCTTTCCACCTTCGCCTTAATCTGCCGTGATGTCGCCTTGCGTTTAATGGGACCCACTTTATAAAGGTTAAAGTTGCCAGGGGTGACCAGATAGTTGGAAACCAACGTCCCAACCAGGGTGACCTTGCTAGTTTCAATCCGTGTAGACAGCAGTTGTAATCCATGACCTTCAACGCCCTTGGTTGGGTGGCGCGTTTTACCAACTACTGGACGTGTTGGCGCGTGGTTTACATCCATGTAGCTGCAACACAAACCAAACACATAAGCTAAGGTCACCTTGGTTGGAACGCTAGTTTGCAACCGTCTGGTTACCCCTTTAACGTGTTCCAAGATCGTCACACCAGCACAGCATGCTTTTCTATTTTAGCACAAACATCTAAAGTGCTGCATTCATGCTGACTATTACAATTTATTTATTTATTTATTTATTTATTTAAACTTCATGTACAGTAGTGGTACATAGGCGGACTTAATGCAACAAGGCATTCTCTACCAGTCAACCTTTGGGTTAAAAAGAAAATAATGTGGTAGGTTTGCACAATAAATAAATAACTGATATTTTAAAAAGAACAAATAAAATAAAAAAATAAGTTATTTATAATAATAAAATACATATATATGCTAAAATTATAAACTAATAAATACCAAAAATATCAAATCGTTAAGAAAACTCAATAATAATTCTGACGAAGACCAAACTAAAGTTGAGAGGACTTCAAGTAGTAGTTCCGAATCTTACGCTTGAAGGAAAATTTACTTTCAGATTTTTTGATGTCAAGGGGAAGCACATTCCAGAGTTTTATGGTGGAAACAGCGTATGAATTGGACATAAAGCCAGTACGGTGAAAGGGAATATGAAGGAGCATGTTTTTGGATGCACGAAGGTTAAGATTATGAGAACTGCCCAACACTTTAAAATATTGTTTTAAGTAATCAGGAGCACAAGGATCGTTCATTATGGTGAAGAGCATGCAGAGGGATCTGAGGGATCTCCTGTGACGGATAGGCAGCCATTTAAGCTGAGAACGGAAGGAAGAAATGTGATCATATTTACGAAGGCCAAATATGAAGCGAATGCAGTTGTTGAGAAGTCGATCCAATTTGTTTAGAAGTTCCTGGGATAGATCAGAGATCAATTTAATGAGTAAACAAACTCTATTGATATGATTTTTTTCCTTGTCATTGTTTTGATCATATCTTAATAAAACCTAGGAGTTTGTTAATTGTGGTACTTCATCAGAATAATTATTTTGTAAACGTTTTACAGATTAAGTCAAACTAAAATAACATAATCATCCACTAACATCAGCTTGTTCAAATCATGTGACTTCCATCAACAACCAATGAATTATATATGAAATGCTAGCGGCCGGTAGCGACGCGGCGAGCACTTCTAGAGTCAAATAATTTTAAACCTTGTCTACATCCATTTTCATTAAAAGACCAATATCGCTTGAAAGTTTCTTAAAGTGGGCATGGCTACGAGCATCTTAACAAAGCCTGCCATCAGACATAAATGTGAGAACACTGTAGACTCCACGAATTCTTAGATTACTTCCTATTACGACTCACTTTTTTTGTAACATGATTATTTTTATTGTGCTTTTGGGTATAATATTGACTGGTCTACACTGTTCTTACATAATATCTATTAATACTGTAATATGAAAATACTGCAATCAACCACTTTTTTTAAAAGACCATGGAGTTTCTTGCCGGTTCTTCTCCATAGGAAACGACCAATTTGGTAAAGTGCACTAGCTTCTGTCGTTTTATAAGTGCCCATGTAGGCCTAAGTGAAATAAAAATATTTTTCATTTTGATTTTGAGTATATAGGAACAGGAACGTCCCTCATGTAGAAATGAGCGAAATTTCTTTTTCGTCGTCACAATCGGTGAAGACAAAGACCGCACTAGGCCAAGTGCGCATGTTGGAACAGGATGGAGACGAAGCATTTGCAAATCCTTTATTCTTCTACAAAATCCAACAACAATAATGTATAATGACGAGATTAGCCTTAAATTCTACGCCAAGTTTTCAAATATCATCTACACTGCAATTTCTAAAGGATAGTGCGGGTGACAACTGCTGGATTCATACAATGTTGCAACCTATCCCTTTCTCTTATCTTAAAATGTATATTTTCATCCTGCTGTCATCCTACTCATGCTGTGTAAAAAAGACCTTAATGTCTATCTTCCTGTCTCAGTATGTTACACAGACTTGGTCTCTGATATTCAGCTAGCAAAAAATGTACCCACCTATGTTCAGCTCAGTTCTACTACCAACCTTGCTGACATTTTCCTCACCATCAATGATTGCATCACTGCTTACCATCAGGTGGGATCGCAGTCAAGCACTGGTTTATAGCGAATAATAAAAAAAAAAAAACATGCTGATCTCTTTAATAAGATCTCGCTGATAGAAAGAACTACATGAGAATCTAGCTCTCTCTATCAGTGATATCTTGTTGATCGATGTCAAAATGGAACGCTATGAAAAACAGTTCAACTGTATTAGTTTTGATTTCCCCGCTAACTTTTTTGCTTTAACAATCATTTATTATATTACACAAGCATCACAATTATGTGGATACAATTTTGCAATAAAAATTAACAAGTACAAGTTTTCATTTTCCTCATTCCCTCTCTATAGATTGTTACTTACTTTATGACAGACGCCATGTTGCATAACATAATATTTCAAAATATTTGTGGTGCAATAAAATAAATTAGTTCGCAGTAAGAAAAAAATTAATACACCAATAAGAAAGTTTGGAAGTACTTTTTTGTATTCCATTTTTCCCCATAATTTCTAGATATCCTCCAATAATTTCGATTTTGCATCACATTTTAATTCAGTTGCACCGTTTACCTGCAAACCTGTTTTCAACGATGCTGATTCATTCGTATGAAAACACGACAATGAGTCTCACGACAAGACGTTAAAGTATTATTTTAGTTGGGAATAAATTGTGTGCAGTTTTAGCGGTCAACAATGGGTCAGTGACTTTTGGTGTAATTTACCCTGTTGTACCAAATTCTTCACAGATTATTGAAACTATGGATTGTCGAATAAAAGTTATTTTATCTTTTCTAAGCAACACTGGTTATTACATCAATCACATAGTGATACGTTCTTTGTTGATAATGATGTAGTTTGAAAATGAATGGTGAAATCACTGCGATTGCGATTCCGGGCTGTCTCTCGGGTTTTTGAATACCCGTAACGACTTTTGAAGTTCAAAGACTTCATTTAATATTAAATGAATACTACTACTACTACTACTGTTAGCGAAAAACTTCATTTAATCTAACCTACGCTTTACCGTATCATTCGTGCGGACGGCGAGCAATGGGTAGCTTGCCGTCCGACTGTCTGGTAACCGTCCGTACTGAGCCCGTGTCTTCGACAGCGAGTAGTGTTCCACACGCGCCTCAAGGAGATGTCAGCCTACTGGGGCCATGAGTGATGCGAAAAAGAACCCCGGGGCCCTGGTACAAAGGCAAAGAAGGAACAGGAGTGGGTTTTAGTGAGTAAAAGTCTGACACACCCTCCCGCCCCGACCAAGGGCGGGAGATGTCGTTAGATGATTTTCCAGCAAGAAAAAAAACCGTATCATTGGTTAAATGAAATCTTACGAAAACGGTGGCTGTAATCAATACCCAAAGATTGACTTCAACCGTTTACTATTGAAGCCTTCTACTACAATGGCATACTATGTAGCAATGGCTCGCTTTAGGCATCAGCTTTAGGCTGAGCCGCAGCGACAGCACCAGCATAGCAAGACGAGCTAAGAAGCTGAGATGGCTTAAAAGTATCGACACAAGGTAGCGGCACATACAAAAAGCCTACCCATCTCGTTTGCAAATTTATAGAGTTCCTATGTGGCCATAACGCCGACGGTTACTCAGGCTTTCAAACAACACAAAACTGTGTCTTTGTTCTGGATATAGGTCCACGCGAGCCTGCCGGGAAACGAGTGTGCGGACGAGCGGGCAAAGTAGGCAGCAGGTGTCCGATTTCGTTTATCAGACGCCAGATCCGAATGGGATCATGCGATTAATGGAATCGGAGATATGTGTCTGGCGAGACGGCCTCGGGGACGATGGTGTTTCTTCCGGATGCCACAGCAGCCTACCGTATTGTGAAACAGGTCCGAGCAACGAGCATATTGACATAACTCATGACAGGGCACGGTGGATTCAAAGATTCAAAAGCATTTATTTCAAATAAACCATTTACAGGCACTTTTGAAATGTCAAAAAGTCAGTCAGGCGGAAAAATGATGCTAACTGCACATTTACAGGCACTTTTGAAATGTCAAGAAGTCAGTCAGGCGGAAAAAATGATGCAAATTGCACATTCTAAAGCGTAGATACGTCTCTATAGAGAAGAATGTGCAAGAAACTCCATGGGCACTCTTTTCAATCATGTTTTGCAATTACAAATATCTCTGTTACATGTTTCTTGTCGCTATTATGTGAGACAATGTCAAATGTTATTCTCGGAATTATATTAATCTTTTAATTGATACTTTATAATATTATATACATTTAAATCTAATAATAACGTAATTAAAACTAACTTACAAAATAAAAATAAAAGCCCTGGCTTTTACTTCGGACAAAGGATAAGCATTGCCATTCAGCGTGGCAATGCCGCCAGTCTTTTGGGTACATTACCAGTCGACAGCGATGTGGAGGAGTTTTTCGACGCCGTACTTTAGATTGCTTTTTTTTTAGTACTTCTCGGAATACTTAAACCACTTTAAGTCTAAAGAGAGTCCATCGCGTGTCTGTGATCCGAATGTAAGGGAAGGTATCCTGCACATGTTGTTGGATTCACCGTAGGCGCAGGCTTGCGAACGGCGAGCAATGGGTGGCTCGCCGTCCTACCGTCCGGTAACTGTCCGGACCGAGCCCAAGTCGTCGACGGTGCGTATTGTTCCACGCGCGCCTCAGGGTGATGTCAGCAAACCGTAGGGGCCCAGCAGGGTCGAAGCCTACTGGGGCCATGGGTAGTGTGAAAACGAAACCCGGGGCCCTGGGACGAAGGCAACGAAGGAACAGGAGTGGGTTTTTAGTCAGTAAAAGTCTGACACTATCTCCCGCTCCGCCCAAGAGCGAGATTTGTCATTAGATGATTTTCCCACCTTAAAAAAAAAAAAAAACATTTTGTTGGATTACACCGTACACGCCAAGGAACGCTACAATTTGGAGCAAAGGCTCAACATAAAGCTGCATAAGGAGAATGTAAGGTAGGTGAGGAGTGGGAAAGGTAGACAGACATTTTTAAACTACTTTGTCAAAATAGCCGAGCAAGTGATAAAAAGAAACAAGACAGATGTCTAAACTATGTTTAATAAAATATTGCAATATTATATATAAGTATAGGAAACACAGATTAACCATTTCGCTAAAATTAGAATAACAGTAGAATAAGTGGAATTAAAATGTTAAAATAGAAATAACATGTAACCTAGTGTACTGCAACAATAGTATTTTAGGTAAAATAGAAATGAAGTAAAAATTTATTATTGTAAATACAAACAAGTCGAAAAATTACTTCCCCGAAATAAAAATTAGAAAATAGAGACCTAGATGGAGCCAATAGGCACAAACAAAATGGGAGTCCTACCCATAGAAAAGAAAGTAATTGCATTTTTTTTTACGGTGGCCACACCTCTTCCGTATGCTCCACCGTGTCCTCTGGGCGGTCCACAAAGGAGATGCATGACAAAAAGATTGCAGTATACGGAATGAAAGTGCGAGAGGCAAAACTGCGAGAACTGGCATGAAAAAACAGTAGTTTTAAAATAGCCTCCAATTATGTTGGGGGTAGCAAGCAAAAAAAAAACAAACGCCGATGGTTACCGCGCTTTGGCTACATAACAGAACATGGAATATACACATACATAATAATATACATCTATTAGATCTACCTACAATAATTAATTCCATGAATTGTTACTTGGCCTTCATCCTCTCTCCTAACTTTGCTGTGCCCGACAGGGTCCATATTGATCTTGACTATATTTTATACCACCTATGTACATAATATGGAATGCAATAAAGTATTGAGTATTGAATTATAAACCTTAGTGAATGTTCTAACTACATTTTTTTCAATTTCTTGCTCTAAACCTGAGCCAATAGCCTCCATCTAGTTTGATGTTAAAGTTGCTTTTGTCGAGCTTGGCAGGAATTGTGGTCTTGTCACAAGGGGAGACCTCCATACGCAGGAGGATCTGATATGCCAGCACCTTTATCTCGCAAAGAGCAAATCTGGACCCTGAAAATTAATAGTTAAGGTTTAAAATTACATTGTCAAGTTGAATTCCATCGGAACGACTTTTGGGATTAAAATCATCTATTAAGTCGTAGGTTATTTGCTTCTCCTCCATTTTCTCTTTCCATTTTAATTCGCTCGCTTTCCTGTACCTGTATTCTCGTTTATTTACTTCAGTCTTCACTATCTCATTTATAAATTACAATATCTATATATTAGACTCACCTATACAGTTTCTGGGTCCAATACCGAAGGGCATGTAAGCGAAAATCGGAATATTATGCTTATTTTCTTCAGAGAAGCGCTCAGGGTCGAATTTGTTAGGGTTAGGGAAGTACTGCGGATCACGGTGGAAAGCATATACTGGTATCGTAATTGCTGTTCCTTTACGGACCTATAAAAATAGAGTTTAAATTGGTCAACTTCTAAATTTTCTTAGTAAATTGCCCTCACAATGGATCAAATAAAAATAATTATGGACTCACAATGTAATCTTTTTCAGCCTTCTCATTAGGTTTCCCCAAGTTATAATCTTTATTGCAAACCCTATCCAGAGCAACACCAACTGGCCACAGTCGCAATATCTCTGCAAAACAAAAACATTAATTATAAAACCGACAAGCACATTTATACAAAGAGTGAAGTCGTTTAAGTAAGAAAGAAAGAAAAAGAATTTATTTGGTACAGCACAAGTACCAAATACGGCTCCACGACCAACCAACCAACCAACCAACCAACCACCAACAACAACAATTTGTACCAAGTAGTAAGTAAGTATTTATAGAAGATCATCATCTAATCGATAGGGTTGCTTAGAGAATAATCTAAATCTTACCCGAGACAACCATGTCCATATAAACCATGTTTCCAATGGAGTTAAAGTCTAATTTTCCACCGTTCTTTGCGTCAGTATCTTTGATCTCTTGCGCCAGACGCTCCTGGATATCAGGGTTTAGCGCCATTTCGTAGAGCAGGAATGACATACCAGATGAGATTCCTTCAAAACCAGCAATGAAAAACAAAACCGCTTGGGCAATGAGGTCGTCGTCACTCCACACTGAAAGTCAAAAAAGGAAACAATTAGAAAAGCAAAGGCCTGAAGTTTATCTCAAAGCAGTTTGACTCAAAACGTATACGTCAGACTTTCAGACTTAATAAAATACCTTTCATAATATTTGTATGATTCATTAATGGTAAGAAGGAACTAGGCCGCCATTGAATCCTGTTATTTGGACATCACCGTCAATAACTAACATATCTGCACTGCCAAGGTGTTTCTTGAGTTCGTCATCATCCCGCTAAATCTAACAAAGCGTAACCCTGCTCAGTATGAGAAAAAGATACGTAACCATAATATTCCATTTCTTCAGGCGAAGTTTTTTATGTTTAATTCTGAGTTTTGTTACAAGTATCTGCATATCTCGTCGTTGTCTGTCCATCAACGAGCAAATTTTTTGTTTCCGATATTTTCTTCGTAGTTAAATAATTATAATACCGTACGGGTATGACTTCTGTTAACTAGGAGCACTTACATCACCTTGCTTATCAATATAAGTTTTTCATAAATACAGTGAAACTTGGTTAAGTTGGACCTGGATAAAGAAGAAATCTCCTTAGCTGAAACTCATGCTGAGGTCCTGACACTTTAGCACTGAATTACCTCTGTTATTGAGACAAAGCAAACCCCTGTATCTGGGATTCGTTCTTTCGATTTTATCGTCATAGTTACCTCTACAATTGAGACAGTGAGTATATTTACCTCTTTTACTGAGACTTTATTTTAGAGAATACTTTTTCTAAATTGTTTTCTTTGAATTTTATAGGCGTCTGTAACTGAAATTACATAAATTTTTCACCTCTCTAACTTGTACTATTTGTTTACAACTCATGTATAATGTGTACATAAATACGTTATTTTATTTAATAATCACACGGCACCACTATAAATGAAATAACCTCTATTCTCACCTTTATTAATGAAACTCTCTTAAAATGGGACAGATATTATTTATACCTTGATATCTGAAACACTGGGTAAATGGAATACCTCTTTAAGTGAGACAAAGCAGGTCCCTTAAAGTCCCAGTTATCCAGGTTTCACCGTATTAACATCTTTGCTTTTTTAATAAGAATAAAATAACTGCCAAATTTAAAATAGTCCTACGTAATGTGATGTACGACATGCTTTCCCCCAACCGAATTTCCTTTATTTTTCGAATAAGATCATTTAGATACATTTTTTCCAAAACAATCTATTTGTCGGTCGTTTAATTATTTATTTTTTGACGTTTTAATGTATTTTTATAATTAATTAAATTATATCATTTATTAATGTCGTGCAATTATTTTCAATTTATTTATTAAATTGTAAACGCACGTCATATTACTTTTACAATTATTTTATAAATGTTATGTGGAAAATACCGTTGTTTGCACATTAGTTTTTTTAATTATAAGGAATTGGAAAAAAATGCTTTCCCAGATAAATAAAATAAAAATACCTGTGGGTCAAAATGTCTTTGCTTGAAATTGCTTTCATCTGGCGATTTTTTAATCTATATAACATTTCGGAACCAACCGAATAATATTTTTAACTATAGGCTTACCAAACAATCAATTGGTTATACGTTTAATGAGTCTTTTCTTTGTTTTACACACCTCTGTTAGTTTTTTTCTGACCAACAGCAGATTCTTCAACGGTCGCGAATCCAGCTGCTTCATCATTGGATTTGATGTCTTCATGGGTCAGTTTACCTAGAATAATGATAAGTAATTTCGTTTAGTTTTAGATATTATTAATGTCACTAATACATTTTCAGTGAAAAACATTTTTTGTCCTAACAAGCTTTCGTCACGTTTTTGATATTTATCAAGATCGCTTCAAAGAGCTTGAGTTCTTTGAAATCATCATGTTTGAACACACTGGGGTTATATTGTTGCATTTAGTAGTTTGGCTATTTTCCTATGGCCACCATCCTCAACCACCAGACCAATTCCATGGTACTATATTATTGCATTATCATCCAAGTTTCTGTTTCAAAATCCATTTGCAAGATTTGCCCGAAACAAATATATGTACATACAAAAATTACAAATTTAAATAGAAGCTTTAAAAAATATGTCCTTAAATTATGTTTTAGAAAAATTACATTATACTAAGCTTTGAACATACGCTCATTTAGACTAATACCAAAAAGCTGAAGAGTTTGTTGGATTGTTTGTTAGATTGAACACGCTTATCTCAAGAACTACCAGATCGATTTGAAAATTTCTTTCAGTATTAGATAACCAATTTAATGAGAAAGGTATATATAGCTATATAACATCACGCTTTAACTAATAAGAACGGAGCATCAACCAAAAATGTTGCAAAAACGGGGGAAAATAATTTCATTAGAGAGCTTACATTGCGTGCGCTGCGTAAACGGTTAAAGTTACACAAAACTTATGTAATACAAAATTGTCCCTCTTTAAAAGTTCCAAAAAAAGTGAAATTGCCTGTTACATTATTTGATTTTGATAAATATCTTAGGAGATATCATAGTTCTAAAATAACGCCGTACCAAAATAACGATCAAGTGGTACACGCACAGCCGAGGCCGTCACGTCGCGTCGTCGGGTATTGCTGCAACTCTATTAGCAAGTGGACGCACTGCTGATTTAGCTCTTAAACTGCCTCTGACTATTTTTTTGCAGAAAGATAGCGTGTCTTCGATCCATAAAATGGCTTTTTGGAAAAAAATTGTAAAATATCAGTTGAATCATATGGGATGAATGCACTATAATTCATAGAACCCACAAATACCGTGTAAACATCCAGGACATAAGCATCAACTACGTTTCCATTGGTAATGTAATGATTCAAGGATTCAGTACATTACCATCATGAATTTCTGAATTCACTAACTCTAAATGGCCTTCCCCCACAATCGCTCAAATTAAAACGGTTATCAATTATTTTACTCCAAAAACCAGAGGAACCAGACTCAGAATTAAATTTCCTCGCAATAACGTGATCAGTGCCACAGTTTTGACTAGTCCAATAGAGCAAACGGTCATAGCGTGATGTACCGTAAACAATCTCCTAATGTATTTGCACTTTACAAATGTTTCCAATTTCTGCGCGAACGAAGTCGCGGAGGAGCACTAATAATTATAATAAACAAAATCAATCAAGAAACCTAATAGTTTTTTTTTTTAACTTCTTCGTGGACGAAGTCACAAGCAAAAGCTAGATACCTTTCTTAGCTTCCATTAGCAAATGAATCATATCAGGTCTGATAATACTGTTCATCTCGCGATTCGCCATCGTTTCCAGAAC
The DNA here is from genome assembly GCA_961205895.1 of Mythimna pallens. NCBI lineage: Eukaryota > Metazoa > Arthropoda > Insecta > Lepidoptera > Noctuidae > Mythimna > Mythimna pallens. Next base: position 25,463,348 of record OY540831.1, read on the forward strand.
TACATTTCTGAAAAATTTCTTCGACGCCTCTGGTAGGAAGTCTAACTTCAAATACTGAAAATATATCGAACTTATATTAAGAAATTATATTTCAAAAATCTATATATAAAACGGTTTATGCAAATGTTTCATTGGGTCTATTATCTACTATATAAAAATAAGTCGGGTTTTCCTTCCTGACGCTATAACTCCATAACGCACGAACCGATTTCCACGGTTTTGCATTCGTTGGAAAGGTCTCGGGCTCCGTGTGGTTTATAGCAAAGAAAAGAGTAGGGTAGAGTAGGGTAGAGTAGGGTAGAGTAGGGTAGAGTAGGGTAGAGTAGGGTAGAGTAGGGTAGAGTAGGGTAGAGTGGGGTAGAGTAGGGTAGAGTAGGGTAGAGTAGGGTAGAGTAGGGTAGAGTAGGGTAGAGTAGGGTAGAGTAGGGTAGAGTAGGGTAGAGTAGGGTAGAGTAGGGTAGAGTAGGGTAGAGTAGGGTAATTTTTTTTTTTTACTAAATCCCGCTTTTGGGCAGAACAACGTCTGCCGGGACCGCTAGTTTTCTATACTTATCTCAAGACTTACAGACATTTGTCAGCCATCATCTTGTTTGTGATCAAGTGGATGATACGCGATGGACGGTGTATGAACGTCAGTACCTACTAATAGTTAGATTGCGGTTCTCGGTCATCCATCCGGAGTAACTGCGACATTGACCTTTGAACCACCATGTGATGTTGATATGAATTTTAATATGTTAACCTTGAGATTGAATGTTGACAGGCCATTTTTTTTATTATCATTGTTATGTTAGTTTTTCTTTAAATCAAATATGTTTCAGTTATCATAATTATAGTGTTTCTATAATCTTATTTTAGTAATTACTTTATCTGAGATAATATGATTTTATATATTGATCTACAAAATGCTTAGTAAGTTGGGTTGTTAACCTTTGTCACTGTTATGACCATTTATCGTATTTTTTTTCCAGATATCACTATTATTTTAGTGTATTTTTTTTTTTAAATAGTCTAGTTTGGTTGTCGTTTACTCAACTTACCTTAGAAAGTTTCGGTGCATTAGCCATGATTAAAATCATGAGCGTTTGACGGAAATTGAAGGTAGAAGTTGTTTTGCCCATTGCGTAAAACTCATTATCTCCGTCGTTGTGGGAGTCTACCTTCAGGCCGAAGGCACAGGAGGCTATCACGTCATTAGCGTAGCGGGTCGTCAGGTCCTTGCACTCTATGTCTATGTATCCAGCTGCAAAAGTATCTTTGGTATAATATTGATTCATATTTGGAAGACTTAGAAGGTGGAAGGGGAAGAGGGAGTTAGAGTATATAAAGAATGGGTTTTGTAAATTTGTTCTGTATACCTATTTTAAATAGTGTTGATGCGATTATGTTCTTTTTGACGTCTCAAAGAAACCGTCGTTAGAAAGAAACCGTCACGGCAATTAGCAAAGATCTTTCTGAACCAAAACTTACATTTGGATTCTTTGATCTTCTTTTGAAGAGAACTCATCATCTGATCACCAACCTCTACCATGAAAGGCACCATCAGACGCATTTTTGAACTTGTGAACGCTGGGCTCAATGTGGAGCGCATATCTTTCCATTCTTGACCTGTGAATGATTTCGACAATATTGAATCAAACATTAATTGTGATCCTTAGTAATATTATTCAAGAATGTTATAAAAATTATTTATGAAATTTCTGTTAGATGTGTAAGATATTATCAAGAAGAGAGCCAGCATTGTGATACTAATTTGATACCATTTAAAGAAAACAAATTTCTGGAGAAGAACGAGTCACTTGAGCTGAAAATGGATCGATGATCAAGGAAGTACTCGAAGTCTTTGACACAGATTTTCTTCACCAGCTCGATGTCACGAATCATAACCATCTCGCTGAGAAATTCGAATCTTCCCACGAATCTAAAAAACAATAAGTTTTATTAAACGCTGACGGGCAATATTTGACTAAATACTGAATATTTTGGTAAATGACAGCAACTTAATACAAATTATTATTATAAGTAACTACATTTTTTTACCTTTCTTCAGGAAAGCTGTTATACAGTCTCGTGGCATCATCAGCTAAGTGGTCAAGACGAAACACGATCCTAGTTATGTTGCCCAGTAAGGGGACGGGTTTAAAATGCTTGACGCCATTCCGACTGAAGCTGGAGTATAGTTGCCGTAGATATAATACTAGAACTGCGATCAGAACCGCCACCCAGATAAGGAGGATTATCATGATCTGTAAAAATATTCATAAAGTAGTGATGTAGGGCAACGGAAATGTTAAAAAGTGCCAAGTTTTAATTATGGTTCTTTGTGATACCTCAAGTTGCTATAAGGTAGTCTTGGTACACCACCCCAGGTTTGGGCACGCCGTAATTATGGCGGTAAGTCCCTTCTTTGAGGAGTGGCTGGAAAGGCAACACGGCGTCATTACCTTCCGCATGACGCAGGTCCTCACCGGACACGGTAAGTTCGGGAAGTTCCTGCACCGGATTCGTGCGGAAGCGACGCCCGGGTGTCGCCACTGTGTGGACCGCCCGGAGGACACGGTGGAGCATACGGTGGAGGTGTGCCCCGCTTGGGCAGAGCAACGCCGTGTCCTCGTGGGGGTAATTGGCGGCGGCGATCTCTCGCGCCGGGCCTTGGTACAGGCCATGGTCCGGGGCGAGGAGGAGTGGCAGGCGGTCGCCTCCTTCTGCGAAGCAGTAATGCTTGCAAAGGAGGCGGCCGATCGCGTGAGGCAGCGGTCCTCACGCCCCAACCGCCGCCGGGATTCTGATCCCGATTTCCGGCCACCGTAGGCGCGGGCTTGCGGACGGCGAGCAATGGGTGACTTGCCGTCCGACCGTCCGGTAACCGTCCGGACCAAGCCCAAGTCGTCAACGGCGCGTGCTGTTCCACGCGCGCCTCAAGGAGATGTCAGCAACTGTAGGGGCCCAGCAGGGTCGAAGCCTACTGGGGCCAAGGGTCTGATTCTGAAAGGAAGACTCGGCCCTGGTACGAAAGGCAACGAAGGAACAGGAGTGGGTTTTTAGTCAGTAAAAGTCTGACACTATCTCCCGCCCCGCCCAAGAGCGGGGGATGTCATAAGATGATTTTCCCACCGGAAAAAAAAAAAAAAAAAAAACCACCCCAGGTTGAAATGCAATATGTAATCAGTGACTGACAGAGCACATAATAAATTTGCTTTAGAAGTATACTAATGTGAAGGCGAAGGAGATGCAATTACAAGGCTTCTTTGTAATGATTAAATTATGTTTATGTTGTACTAAGCATTTTATATCATATTTGTATAAAAATTACGTCCGCCTGTACTTTTACTTATTTGACATCTAGAAATAATCTTCCATCCCAATATGAAACCTATACTTTTTTTTACCATAAACCTTAAAAGTAACATTGCCAATTGACTGGCCTGTTGGTCTAGTGGTTAATGGCCCTGACTGCTATGCCGGAGATCGTGGTCGTCAATTCCCACCCAGGAGAAATGTTTGTGTGATGAGCATGATCATTAAGTTCTGTGACTGGGTGTAATTTATCTATAATATATATATATTTAGAAATATTTAATTATGTTTATCAGTTGCCTAGTACTCATAACACATGGTCTGCTTAGCTTGGAACTAGACGGCGTTGTGTGATAGTTGTGGAAAAAAAAAAGTGCATGTTTATGAGTATGTGAACTTCTTAGTCGCCACACTATTCAGTATATTTACTTGGTCCAATATCAGTTTACCGCCCTCACGGGTCAGGTACTATGATTATTATTCGTCATCTAACAAATATTTTTTAACCTAACTATCATAATCATAGTTCTCCACGCATAACACAAATGATAATAGGTCAACAAATATTTGTTAATATTATGATAATTTAACCACATATTCTTTTAGAGACCACACAGTAGGTATGTTTTAGTAGGTACAAGTACATACCTAATCAAATAGTGCTATGTTTTGCGTAGTGGTTAAGCCATTGACTGCTGTACCAGTTTTTATTCATTAGAACTACAAGCACTAATAGAAAAACCGTACAAAGTCAGACTTAATGTCTTAGACATTTTTTACCTGTCAACCTTAGGGTGCAATAGGCAAGGCAAGTGCAATTTAATAGAAGACAGACAGAAAATAAATAAGTACAAAAATAAATACATACAAATAAAGAATGATAATGTGAAAAATCGTAACCAACCAATCAATATTGTTATGTTATTCACTTTGTAGGAGAACCAGCTGGTTGCCGTCCTGATGTTCAGAGGGAGTGCATTCCAAAGAGAGATCGCCTGAACAAAGAAAGAGGAGTTTTCTTGCTTTGAAAGAAAGAGGGGCTTTTTTGCTTCTTTTTTATTAATTTTTATTTTTGTTTCGTGTTTGCCCTATATTGTGTTTGTGCCTGGTGCTGTACCAAATAAATTCTTTTTCTTTCTTTCTTTGAGGAGTGAGGGATCATACCGCTCTGGTTTTATCCACTATTATTTGTGGACTAAAGATTTTTACTATGCACAAAGTAAAGAAATTGAATTTCAGAAGTCAGATAAGAAGGAAAAGAAAGTTTTTCCAGGAAAGAAAATAATGCTCTTGGCACTCTACTCTGACGAATGTGTATTTTTTATGGCCCACAGATAGCTGTTCTGGGTCTGTGCTGTGTATGTAAGTTTACATTTTTGTGAACGTTGTGTTTAAAAAAAAAACATCATAATTATTTTCACGGTTCCCTGGGACGAAGGCAACGAAGGAACAGGAGTGGGTTTTTAGTCAGTAAAAGTCTGACACTATCTCCCGCTTCGCCCAAGAGCGGGATTTGACATAAGATGATTTTCCCAACTTAAAAAAAAAACGGTTCCCTACCTGAAGTGTACCAACGGGACCCTATCAATAAGCTCAGCTATCCGTCCATCAGTCTGTTTGACTGTCTGTCTGTATTTGGGCTTTACCTCATAAACCGTAAGTGGTAGACAGTTGAAATTATCACAGAATGTGTATTTCGATTACCGCTACACAATACAGTTAAAACAAATAAAGTTAAAAATTAACCTTTTGAGTACCGTTATTTGGTCGACGTATTTTTCTCGATTTTAATATTATAGTAGAATGTAGTCTGGCAGTATGTTCTAGCAAGTAAAAAAAAGAAAATTGATTCATAAATGAGACAGTTCTGAGTAGCTTTCTCCTTTTCTTGGAAGCTGTAAAAAACATGACACTCAATAATATTTTTATCTACATAGTAATGATAATTTTTACATAAAAAATCATTGGCCAAGTGTGAGTTGGACTCGAACTTGTTTCGGTCCACCCTAGAGGGCGAGAAATCATTGGATAATTTCCCATCTCAAAAAAGGTTCTGATATATATTATATAGATTATAAAAAATAATTACTTACTATTTAGTCACAAGCACAAGACTAGTTTGTAAACAAAAGGTACACAAAAAACCACTTAGTTTTTAAACTTGTACTATGTACGGGGCGTTTTTTAAAACAGGTTACCCTAAACTGTAATTTCTTCGGATCAACTTGAAATGATAAGTTCGAATAAACTTTATATCAAAGCTAGGTACGTTATTTTTTTTTTTTTTGTAATTAGTTATTTATCGGTTTATTTATGTTTTATATTTTTTCTAATATTGCTGTATTTATAACCATAATCCAATGTTTTTTTTTTTTGATAATAGGAGTTTCTACGTGGAAATTATGTACTTTAAAGGTCAAACAACGTATAACTCCGACTTTCTTCCACTAAATGAACTCTGTGTTATTGATTTAATAGAAAGAAAAATTTTTTCACGATAAAACTTATTTCCAAAATTATACGAGTTTTCTTATATTTCATAATTATGAAAATTGTTATTACAAATATCCTATAAATATCTAATTAGAAAAAAAACGTACCTTTAGTATAAAATTTATTTCAAGTTATAACTCCAAATCAACTCTGAGAATTATCACAGTTCAAAGTAACCCGTTTTAAACAATGCCAATTTCTTTTATTATGCAAGGTCCTAATATTTTTTTACGTGCTGCTTGAAGCAGTAACAAAATGCCTATGAGCGTACGGTGTCAAACTTGAGATTACATATATATAGGTATTATGTCATGTTATCTTTATTACGCGTGTTATTTGTTTTTAAATAGTTAAAAATAATCGCTAGTATTCGTTGTTGTCAGAAATAATTTATTTCTGTTCAACAAGTTTTAAAATCCGAATGATCAGGAATGAAGACATCCGCAGGAGAACCAAGGTCATCGATATAGCCCGAAGAATCACCCAACTTAAGAGGCAGTGAGTAGGGCACACTTAGGGGGTGAATTTTGAAAAATATTCTCTTAGTGCTCGCCTACGTCGTAAAAGGAAACCAAAATCTTACAAATTCAAATTCAAATTCAAAGCATTTATTTCAAATAAACCATTTACAGGCACTTTTGAAATGTCAAGAAGTCAGTCTGTCAGAAAAAAATGATGCTAATTGCACATTCCAAAGCGTAGATCTCTATGGAGAAGAATGTGCAAGAAACTCCATGGACACTCTTTTCAATCGTGTTTTGCAATTACAAATATACACTCCTAGTCCCAGTAGTTTAGGCTGTACGAAGATATGTCAGTCAGTCAGTTTCTCCTTTTATACGCCCCTATTTTTAATTAGTACAAAACAAAAATGGGACCGTACCCGTTACTGATCATATTATTGTAGTCAAAAGTAAAAAAAAAAAACGAAATCCATTTAGTCATTATTGGTAAATTCATAATAGAATCAATCATTCTTACATTTGCTACTAGTAAATACTACGCACAGTGTTTTTTTTTTTTATTTTGATCGACATTTAATCATTCATAATCAATAGCCTGTACAATATTTTCATAAATTGAATGACTTTACTTAAATAATAGCAAGACCATTTCTAATAAGTTCTTTAAGTGTTTGTACTGATTAAAAATTTGTGGTGTATATATGGATGGTGTATATGACGTGGGTTCATATATTTATAAACGCAGCCACGATACAGGAGACATTCCTAATTTTTACGGGTGGCCTGTTCCTTCTTTGCCATTTTTCCAGGGCCCCGGGGGTCACTTTCGCATTACCCATGGCCCCAGTAGGCCTCGACCCTGCTGGGCCCCTACGGTTGCTGACATCTCCTTGAGACGCGCGTGGAATACTACACGCCGTCGACGACTTGGGCTCGGTCCGGACAGTTACCGGACGATCGGACGGCGAGCCACCCATCGTTCGCCGTCCGCAAGCCCGCGCCTATGGTGGCCGGAAATCGGGATCGGAATCCCGACGGCGGTTGGGGCGTGAGGACCGTTGCCTCACGCGATCGGCTGCCTCCTTTGCTAGCATTACTGCTTCGCAGCAGGAGGCAACGCCTGCCATTCCTCCTCGCTCCGAAACATGGCCTGTACCAAGGCCCGGAGCGAGAGATCGCTGCCGCTGATCGACCCCACGAGGACACGGCGGAGACATTCCTAATTTGGGACAGAGTTTTTCTTTTAACCTTACTTCTTTCTCTTGGGTGACATGATAACATCTGGCCAAGTTGTGACCCGCAAACGTGATAAGGCCTTACCATTACATATTAAAATATCAGTCAAGCAAGTAAGAAAGAGGGATGGTGTTATATATACATCCTATACAGCTTACGCGATGGAGGACTACTGTGGACCCCCTTTCCTCCATCTAGGGGACATAGGATATTCATTCAAGTAAGTCAGAAATTCAGAATCAAACTTAAAACTTATCAGTTTTACGTTGGTTTCCGATTGTTACACCGCACTCTGATCCCCAACAACTGTTGATTAAACAAATAGTTTTTGTTTTTTTAAATATTATGCTCGTTTTGTTATATGTAAACAAACCGTATTGATAAGTATTTTTTTCTTTCTTTGTTTTGATTTATGAGACGGTGAGTGGTCAGTGAAAGGTTCTGGAATGGCGGCCACGTACCGGAAGACGTAGCGTTGGAAGGCCTCCTACAAGGTGGACCGATGACTTGGTAACGGTTGCGGGAGTCCGATGGATTCGAGACGCACAGGACCGTTCATTATGGCGACACTTGGGGGAGGCCTATGTCCAGCAGTGGATGTCTTTCGGCTGAAATGATGATGATGATGATGATGAGTGGTTAGTCATACCTAGTTTCGGATTAATATAGGTAGGTAAGTTTCTATATCACAATAAAACTTAGCAGGACTACTGTACAGGAGTTGGTTGTATTGTAATGCTTCTCTAAAGGACATATTATGTAAACCCTTTACTGAAGAAGTTAAACTAAAATAACGTAATCATCCACTGATATCAGCTTGTTAAAATTTTGTGACTTCCAGCAAAAACCCTTTTTATACCTAGGAAACATAAAATCCATCTTCATCATGACATCTTCCTCTCTAGGTTGAGCGAGATAGAGTGTGCGACTAAAACCTACAGTGCTTAATTAGTTGCCCTTTGCGAGGACCGGTAACTCGAACAATCCGCAGCCCTGACGGGCATCGACCCTAGCTGGCCCCGTCGATCTTGCTGACATCTCGTTGATGCGTTTGTCGTGCACAACGCGCCGTTGACTCGAGCTTGGTCTGTACCGGATGGCGAGCTACCCATTGTTCGCCGTCCGCAAACCCGCGCCTATAGTAAGCGAGAATCTCTCTGCGACACCCGACGCTTGGGGCATCTCCGGTGAGGTCCGGAGCATGAGTTGTGTCTCCGCCTCACGGTTTCGGCCGGTTCCTTTGCTCGCATTACTGATTCACATAAGGGTGTGATTCACCAAGACAGATCGTCGCCCAAGCGGGGAAAAACTCCACCGTTTTCTTCCTGACTGTTGCCTCTAAATCCCATGATGGCTGGTCGGCAAGGAAGCTCGCTGCCTCGCACGAAACTGTGCGGTATTCCCGCTCCATCCAACTGAACCATGACACTTTGGACGCAAGTTTTGATTCATTAAAACAAAAATCCATTTATCTATAGATATAAATAAAAACTGGGTAAGTGCGAGTTGGACTTGCACACTGAGGGTTCCATACAAACTTACATGTGCAAATAGTTCAATGAGTGCAACCATTTTACGGTTCCGTACCTCAAAAGGAAATAACGGAACCCATATAGGATCACTTTGTTGTCCATCCGTCTATCTGTCTGTTAGTTAAGACCCTTATCTCGGGAACGCATGGAGATATCGAGATGAAATTTAAGTCTCAGTGCGCGAGTCCGACTCGTACTTGGCCGGTTTTTTTTTGAGGTGAGAAATTATTCATGGACTTTTTGCGCTCTAGGGTGGAACAAGAAGGCATTCTTTTACCCACTAAATCCATCTGTATTAGTTAATTAGCATTCCAAGGCCACGGGAACACTATCAAAAAATCTTGTGGCCCTAGCGGCCAGCGGCATGTCCTTGAGGCGCGCGTGGAACATTACGTGCCGTCGACGACTCTGGCTTGGTCCGGACGGTTACCGGACGGCGGTACGGTGAGCTATCCATTGCTCGCCGTCCGCAAGCCCACGCTTACGGTGGCTGGAAATTGGGATCGGTATCCCAGTGGCTGGGGCGTGAGGGCCGCCCTTGCGTTTGCGGGCGCCTCTTTTGCTAGCATTACTGCTTCGCAGAAAGAGGCGTCCGCCTGCCATTCCTCCTCGCTCCAGACCATGACTTGTACCAGGGCCTGGCGCAAGAGGTCGTTGCCGCCGATCACCCCCACGAGGACACGGCTGTACTCCGCCCAAGTAGAGGAGCCCACCTCTACTGTATACTCCACTGTGTCCTTCGGGCGATCCACACAATAAGCGCGGGCATTTCTTCCGCACGAATCTGGTCCAGGAACTTCTCGAACTTACCAAGTCCAGTAAGGACGTGTGTCATGCGGAAGGTGAGGACGCCATGACATCTTTCCAGCCACTCTTCAAAGAGAGGACTTATTACCATAATTATGGCGTGCCCAGCACTGGGTTGCGACAGTCGCTGTCTCAATTCTACCATGAGATACCGCCGGATCTCTGTCCACTATGCCGCGCCTTAGACGCGGCAAAGATTTTGTGTTATTAATTTTAAATGGAATTGGATCTGTAATAAATTTCTTGTTATTATGGCTTAGTACATCTCAAACCCTGAGGTGAGGTTCTGGTTCTTTGAGGGTGACATCACCCAGTCATTCTTCCTTTACGCGCTATGCATGTGCATCCTAGGTCAATCCCTGGTTGGTGGAAAATTATTACGACACATGAAAAATTGCAAAAAACTATGAACCAAGTACTACGTAAAGACCAAGGCCTGAACAATGCTATTAAAATACATCGATAAAAAGGAAGAGATGACATACACATTTGAATGTGTAAGTCACCCTCTGCTTTTCAATAGGCCCCCAAAAATTGTCACGGGTACAAAATGAAGTAGCAACAAAGAGGCAACATATCCTGAGGTGCTTGCAGAGTGGAGAGGTATACCACGGATATTAGGACAATCCCGGAAATACGGTCTGGGTCCTTACCAGAATCTTACTGGATTATACATCCTTATCTCGAGCACGTTTGCTCTTGCGAATTTCCACAAAAACCAGCCCCAGTAAAGGCAAGAAAGGATTGGGTGCTTTGTTCCTCGTCAGTGCCTACGGCCAGCCAATAAAGGTAAGCCAGGGATGAGGATAAAAAATTCTACCAAGAGATTGGGTACTACTGCTCAACAGTGATGTACAAGTAGTTATTATTCCATTTATTTACAGATTTCTCTAAAATAGTAATAAGTAATAAGTATAATGAAAATTGATGATGATGGTAATAAAACAAAAGAAAACCTTTGTACTGTTTATAAACTGTTTTAAATATTCTTATTATCATAATTGTCTCAGTACTTCTCCATAGGAAACGACCAATTTGGAACCGTGCACTAGCTTCTGACGTTTTATAAGTGCCCATGTAGGCCTATGTGAAATAAAAAAATTTTGACTTTGACTTTACTATTTTTTTTTTTTCATTTATTTCAGGCTTGAAATACCCATAGTTACATTACAATTCGTTTTGAAAGATTTAAAATTAATAATAATAATACAAAGTCAAATTCAATTCAATAGTTAATACAATGTCAGATTAGATCAATAAATGTCAGATTTACACCGTCAGTCAGTCAGATATTAAAAGAATTGTATTAAATATTAAAATAAATTATATAAAATTAAAATTCAAATAAATGTCATTATTATATTTAAATACATTATTACAATTTCCTAACAGGAATTGGAACAGTAGCATGTCTTTCACAGCCATGTCGTATATATGGACAGTCTAGCCTGTCGGCGATCATTGCCAGGATGGCATTGGGGCTGGCCCACACCCGGCGCACCAGGGACGCGCACCGCTTGCGCATAGTGGTATGAAAACAGTCAGTGCGCGCCGCTGCGAACATCCCTGATGCGCTACAGAAACGGGGCAGCCCCACTACCGCCCGGAACGCGTTATTATACTGGACACGGAGGGCACTGTATGCCCTTTCAGTGTAGTAGTGTGTGTGTGTATTTTACTTTCTTGCTCTAAATCTTAGCCAATGGCCTCCTTCTAGTTTGAGGTTAAAAGTCTTTTTGTCGAGCTTAGCCGGGATTGTAGTCTTTTCACAAGGGGAGACCTCCAAGTGAAGAAGGATCTGGTATGCCATCACCTTCATCTCACTGAGAGCAAATCTGGACCCTGAAAAATAATAAATTCAGGCTTAAAATACTATTCTTAAGTTTAAGTCTCTCCAAACTACTTTCGGGATCTATTAGGTCCTAGCTAACAGGAGCAATCTCATTTTATCTTCTTGCTTTGGGGTAATACTGTAATTTTTGGTTCTCTTCTTTACTCCCGTCTGTCTTTACCATTTAATTCAATCTCTTTTCATCTTCGGGTTCTTGATTCTCTTCTTTAGTCTACATTATTCCATTTATAAATGACATTAAACAATGAACTCACCTATACAATTTCTTGGTCCAACACCAAATGGCATGTATGCGGACGTTTGGATTTTATGCTTGTTATCATCCGAGAAGCGCTCAGGGTCGAACTTCTCAGGGTTGGGGAAGAATTGCGGGTCACGGTGGACAGCAATTACTGGTACGAAGACAGGTGTACCTTTGCGAATCTGCAAATAAAGAGTTTTTGCTTCGTTAAAATATCGGTAAGATCGGTTTAAAATTACTTTCATTCAGAATTGTGGTGTTAGAAACAATAATAATAAACGAACTCACAATGAAATCCTTTTTAGCTTTCTCATTAGGTTTTCCTAAATTGTAGTCTTTTGTACAAATCCTGTCCAGACTAAAACCAGGTGGCCACAGTCGCAATGACTCTGCAAAATTAAAAAAAGGCTCTAAAATAGTTGATCAGCTTCATGCAAAATGCAAAAACTTATACTAGACCATCATCTAAAAATCAAAAGCTGTACTTTGAAACTAATCGAAATCTTACCCGAGATAACCATGTCCATATACGGCATATTTTGGATGGAGTTGAAGTGTAATTTTCCGCTGTTCTTAGCGTCAGTCTCTTTTATCTCTTGAGCCAGTCGCTCCTGGACGTCAGGGTTCAGTGCCAATTCGTAGAGTAGAAACGACAAACCAGCTGAGACAGTTTCAAAACCAGCAATAAAGAACATTACTGCTTGGGCAACGAGATCGTCGTCACTCCACACTGTAAGCAAAAAAAAAAACATAGTAAGACGTTTCTTCCATAGTTTTAGCTCAACGCGGATGTCGGATGTTCAGACACAATAAAATTTTAATGCCTTTCTTGATATAATTATATTTGGTTTAGATAACGGCCCACTTGATATTAATTGGACATCGCTGCCTATAACCGACACATTTAAAAAACTAAGGCGTCCAAGGCAAAGCTAAAATGCCTTTTGATTCTGTTATTACATTGCCAAATCCAGTAAAGCGGAACCCTGTTCGGTAGGAAAATATATCATACAACATTTTCCTAATATTTTAATGTTTAGTAATCTTAATCATATGTACATTAATGCCAGAAGTTGCTACGCAGGCTCAATTGTGTTAGAGGTCCTCACGTAAATCTCCACTGTTTACGAGGCAGTGTTTTGTTTATAATCATTTTCGTTTTGACATATAATCACATTAGAGTAACTTTCGAGACCAAAAAGGTAAGTTTTTGCTTGAAGTTGTTTTTATCTGAGGAGATTTTAATAATAATATTATACATAGGTTTGCCAAATATTTAATAAGTTGTACTTTTAATCAGTTTTTGTTTTTGTTTTACACACCTCTGTTAATTTTTTTCTGACCAACGGCAGATTCTTCAACGGTTGCAAATCCAGCAGCTTCATCACTGGATTTGTTATCTTCATGGGTCAGTTTACCTAGAACAACATTTATTTTCGTTTATTTTTTTGTATATTACATTGAGATTTGAACATACGCTGTTATTTATACCTTTTTTAGCTTCCATAAGCAAATGAATCATATCAGGTCTAATAATATTGTTTATCTCGCGATTCGCCATCGTTTCCAGAACTATTGTTCTGAAAAATTTCTTTGACTCCTCCGAAAAGATTTCTAGCTTTAAAGCCTGCAAAATATTATAACAAACTATGAACATTTATGCAGTAAAACATTTTAAGAAAAAATTGTGTTCGATTTGGGTCTATTATTTTCAGTATTAATTTCGAGACATACAATTATTTCTCAGCTATCTTTCTGTCTAGGATCAACTGGATCATCAAAGTGAATATTTTGTATGAATGTCAGTACAAACAGTAGGATTACGGTTCTTATCCATTCAAATTAACTGCCACGTTGACCTATTTTTTGGTTGGGAAAACTAACTAGTTCTGGAAAAAGCGAGAAAGTGTCACATTTTTACTGACTAAAATCCATCCATGTGGCGACTGCAATAACACTTTCGAACCATCCCCAGCAACATTGACCTTGGGACCACCACAAGATGTTGTTGTGAATTTTAATACATCAACCGTGTGATTTAATATTTACAGGCCATTTTTTTTCAGTTTTATGTATCGTTTTTATAGTTGAATCGAAAATAATGGATTTCAGTTATACATACAGATTTAGAGTGATTGTACAGTGTTGATCTATTGTAACTTTAGAAATTACATCAGGTATCTTTTTTTTTCCAGTGGGAAAATCATCTTATGACATCCCCCGCTCTTGGGCGGGGCGGGAGATAGTGTCAGACTTTTACTGACTAAAAACCCAATCCTGTTCCTTCGTTGCCTTTCGTACCAGGGCCGAACATTAGGTATCTAAGATATGATCTTCAAAAAGTTCCAGAAGTTGAGTTTGTTAGTCTTTGTCACTGTGGTTTTAATTTTTATCATAGTTGTCTACAGATATCACTATTGTGTTTACAAGGACAACAATAGTTGTATTATTTTCTAAACAGTTTGTAAAATCTAAACTTATCCAATATAATTTTTATGTTTCTTTTGCCTTCGTCTATTTTGTCAACTAACCTTAGCAAGTGGTGGCGCAATACCACTGATGATAGATTTGAGCGCTTGACGGAAGTTGAAGGTAGCGGCCGCATTGCCCATGGCGTAAAACTCATTGTCTACGTCATTGTGAGAGTCTACCTTCAAACCGAAGGCACAGGAGGCTATCACGTCATTGGTGTAGCGAGTCGTCAGATCTTTGCACTCTATGTCTATGTATTCAGCTGTAAATAAACTCTGGTTTTATTGATCCATTTTTAAAAAACTAGATAATTAAATGATAATTTTGCGAACCCTTGGACTAGCTGTATATATTTTAGAACAATACCTAGTGTGGATGCGATCATTAGTAGTAATTCAAAATATTTTTACTATTTGATGTCTAAAAGTAAGGGAGGACAACTCGCGTTGATCAGCAAAATTTATACATATTTCCAAAAAAAACTTACATTTGGATTCTTTGATCTTCTTCTGAAGTGAACTAATCATCTGATCACCAACCTCCACCATAAAAGGCACCATAAGACGCATTTTGGAACTTGTGAACGCTGGACTCAACGAGGAGCGCATGTCTTTCCATTCTTGACCTGTGAATGATTTAAACGGTATTGAGTCGAACGTCTATTTCCTAGCAATATTATAAAAAAAAAACCAATAAGTTTTCTAAAATTATGATGCACGACTAGATTATGTTTAAGTATAATACTTGTATATGTAATACTATAGATGAGTCAGACATTATTGGAGAAAAGAACTGGAATGTTGATCTGCTTTCATTCATAGATACCTTTTAAAGAAAACAAGATTCTGGAGAAGAATGTGTCACTTGTGCTGAAAATGGGCCGATGATCAAGGAAGTGCTCGAAGTCTTTGACACCGACCTTCTTTATCAGATCAATGTCACGGAGCATAATAGACTGGAAGACGAACTGATAACTTCCCACAAATCTGATGAACAAGATATTGTAATAAACACTGATCGGCAATATTTAAGAGACGACAATTTTAGTTAAATCAATTAACAATATTTTCTTACTTTTCTTCTGGAAAGCTGTTATACACAGTCGTTAAGTCATCAGCAAAGTGTTTAGTACGAAACAAGATCCCCGCCATGTTGCCAAATAAGGGGATGGGTTTGAGATGCTTAACGCCATCGCGACTGAAGCTGGAGTAGACTTGCCGGAGGTATAACACTAGAACGACGATCAAAACCGCCACCCAGATGAGAACTATCATGATCTGAAATAAATAACAATTAATCAAAATTTTGAATTGGTCTAGAGGAATTTGAACGTTCCTATTCGTATTCTAATTTTTAAAATTTGGTTACTATTGTAACGATACATTTTCCATATTTTAGGGGAGGGGGAGGGGTATTACTCCACAGTTTGACATTGTACATCTAAAACAAAACATGATATTGTTTTACCTTATTATTAATTTTGTCTGTGCATAAACAGAAAAACATAAAAAATTGCCTTTAAAAAGTTATGAGCCAACAAATTTCCTGTTTTTTTTATGATATTAACGCAAATTTAGATATAAAAAGTAACAAAAATCGTATAACATCTCTAAAACGAAGTCGCTTCCGACAAAGCTTAATTACCGAAGAGTTCTATACAATTTATTTGTAATAAATATTTGCAATCGTTTTCTCATAAAACTCGATTTTCCAAAGTATTACTCCCAATTTCTTGCGCATCTTCAAATGTCGTTTCAGTTCGGAACGGTGTTTGTTTGCGTGCAAATAATACTTTGTACATATAGACTAGCGTCTAACTGCTTATACTTCATACTATCGCTGTCGGACACGATGTCAGATGAGACAGCGCAAATTTTCGGCTCACCCATCAGCGAGTTCGAGTCTAGGCTAGTTCAACCTTAACATAAGAAAATTCATACCGATGCGTGCGTAATAGAGTCCTATTTTATATTCGTAGATTCTGATTCACTCACATGCGGCTTTTAATTCAATTTGGTAAATTACGGTACAATTGGCATTGGCAGCTTCTTTAATATTGTACAGTCAAGTGCACTATTTTCGTGTTTGTAAACACATACTTGAACTTACGTTACTGTTCAGTATGTTTACTTGTTTTTTTTTCTTTTTGAGGAGAGATATCATCAAATGTCTTTTCGTGCATTAGGGTGTAGCGAAAGGGTGTGCCAGACTTCTAGTAACTAAACCCTACCTTCAGTTTCTCTTTCAAAAATTCCTCGTGGCAACGCCACTGCTAAGTCCCTACGGTTCTGCTGCTATCTCTTTGAGGTACGCGTGGGACACTTCGTACCGTCGACGATTCGGGCTCGGTTCTTGCCGGACGACGAGCTACCTATTACTCGTCAACAAGTTCTACACTGGCTGGGGATCACCTTACGACTCCTGACGCCCGGAGCGTCTCCCGGCTGGGATGTGAGAATATCCGTTTCTTGACGGCTGCGGCCATTTCTTTCGCTAGCATTACTGCAGAAGGTGCGACCGCCTCCCATTCTTTCACGCTTCACGTCATGGCGTGAACCAGACCCCGGTGTAAGATCTTGCCGCTGATGTCCACTCTGTTCCATATAACTTTACCACCCACATGGGTTGTATACATCTCTATACTATAAACAAGTGTCCGAACAAAAATTTTATCAACTTCTAGTTTTCGTACTAATAATCTTCAACCAAATCTTTCTTAACCTATCTTATCTTGAGATTATGGTTTCCGTACTCAGTCTATGATAGACCATAGTATGTATTTGTTTACCTATCACGTGTGCTATGCGTGGTGAAGTATAATAATGATTTTTTAATCACATATTATGGAGTCACCACACATACGTATGTGAGGCAGACAATGCATCAATAAAATTGAATCATAATCTTTTTTTTTATTAATAATAATTAGTAACTAGGTATATTATAAATATGTATGTTAAAGTTTTGTCATGTATTTTTAATCTACGAATTCATTGAGTTGTGTTGTTAAGAAATCTTCAAGGGGGTATGACTTCTCGTGTCTTAAAGGATATATACCAAATTATATCTTAAGCCGATAATAGTATTATTTCTTGGAGTTTGAAATTTACCACCATCGGGTCTATAAAGACCACTTTAATTATATATTAATGATTATCACACAAAGGATCCATTTTTCTTTAGCTTTTCTCGCCCTCTTCATCTATCCACATGCGTACTCTATTTTAGTAAGATGCTTTCATGCATGCGTGTGTTTTAGTAAACACCATACAATAGAATAAACTTTATTGTACTCCAAAGTAGTAATAAATTATTTAATTAAGGCCCTTCCAAATAGTTTTTCAATATTAGAACATCAATCAAATCAATGACTTACTATTTCGTCACATGCACAACACTAGTTTGTAAAAAATAGCGGTACACTCGTCGACGAAGTACTGCTTAGTTTAATATTAAATTTTGCGTGCTGCTCGGAGCACGAACGAAAGGGCACTGAGCGTACGAACACTGTGTGTTGATATTATGTCATGGTATTTTTATTACACAAGTTTTTTTGGTAATAAGCAACGATCAAAAATAAACATGCTATATCTGTTAAACAGATAATTCCTTTTCGCTTTATCATTTTTTATAATCCGGGTTCGATTTTTAAATAATATCTGTTGTAGTTGTAAATCATGCTGATAAGTCTGAAAATAAATTGCAAACACATTGTGATTCTTTTTATTAAATCTAATGTTATAAAAGCGAAAGTTTGTGAGTGTGTATATTTGTATGATTATTTCTCTTTCATGCTGAAACTGCTGAAGGGACTTGGATGAAACTTTTGAACACGGATAGACTATTTCCTAGAATAGCACAAAGGATACTTTTTATTTTGGGTTTGTTATCCCTTGGGATAATTATTTACTTTCCCTCCAGCGAAAGTACTGGCAGAAGCTAGAGATTTGTATGGTTAAAAAGTGGTTGTCTAACGCATGGGTTTCTGAATCCAAGGGGAGTGTGAAAGCCCACGGGTAGAGTGAAACGGAAGCCCGAGGGCCCGGGATGAAGGCAAAGAAGGAACAGGAGTGGGTTTTTAGTCAGACTGTTTTGTCTGTGTGACTGTGTGACTGTGTGACTGATTTGTCATTAGATGATTTTCCCATCTAAAAAAACTGATCACATAGATCAGTTTAAAATGATTAGCTTCTGAGTAAAGTGGTGCCAGATGCACAGGTCATACCTAATTTGGCAGCGCATGCTGTTCATAGTCTTTGTCCTAGCGTTTTCTAGTCCGTGTAATGTTAACAACAAATAATTGTCTTTTTTTTTTTAATCACAATTGTCATTGTTACCTGGCCCAGTATTCGACCACTGGAATGCCGTCCACTGATGCCGTCATTAGGTCCCTACTTGAGCAGTCGAATATACGTTGGTCGATTTTACTAAGGATTTTCACCGTTAAATATCTTTTTTCCCCCACAAGCTATAAAGTTGCCCCTATACAACAAATTTAAAATATATTTTCAAAGACCTTTGTAATGGTACTAATTTCAATTTGTTACAAAGTTGGGGCAGGCCAAAGAAAAGATGGATGGATTGTGTGAAAAGTGATATAAAAGAAAAGGAAGTTAGTGATAGCATGACGGTTGACAGGATAGAATGGAAGAAAAAAACGTGTTGCGCCGACCCCAAATAAGATGGGACAAGGGCCAAGAAGATGATGACAAAGGTGGGTACGTTTTATTTCATGTTCTTTACTAAATAGGTAATTGTTCTAAAAATAAAAACTAAAAACATTACCTTACACTAGGAATTACTCCTGAGGACACCTACTATGAGTTAAATATATGAAAAAATCATGCTCGACCAGATGTTGTCTCAATTCAAATAGGATTTTGCATAGTCATCAGTTTGGCTTCACGAAAGGAAGGTCAACGACGGATGCAGGAGTGAGTATTTAATAAAACTCCCGATGATTTTAAAAATGAAACCATTACACTTTTCAAGAAGAAATTGTCAGCTTTGTTAATTTGAATAGAAGATGACTTCAGAGAAGCCATTACTTCAACACCTAACACGCCGATATTTCACCCATTTTACGTAGGCAGAATGGAATTGCGGGCACTTAGAGCGGGAAAATCAGATTGAAAGCTTCCAGGGAGGACAGAGACGCTATGATCCCGGGTTAGCTCATTGAATGACAATGAGACTCAAGGAAAACCCCTTTACAGTCTTCTCAGATATTAGATCTAACAAGCGTTTTAAAGGGGAGGTTTCACAGCGGTCTTCTGAGAGGTATCAGGACCTTTGCCCTTGGATGTTGATTAGGGGTAGTTTTAGTAAGGTATGAATCCCTCAACGCCCAGTCTTTACTACCTAAAGTTCAAAGTGGGACGGTGGCCACTTTGTTTCAATTGGATATTATGGCAGTTATGACTCATCCGCTGTTGTCACATCATCAGCTGTTGTAGAATTCCGTACTCGAAAGTTAATCGACGGAACTCTATTACAAAGAATCTGCTGATTGTCTGTCCGTCTGCCTTTCAGCAGGCCGTAATCTCTCTCATGACCCCATACTATATTTTTTTCAAATTATAGTCCAAAACTAGCCCATTGCAATTCCGACTCGCAATTGGCTGGTTTTTAAATCAAACAAAAGTGTTAAGTACTAATTAGGTTTATTTTCACACTTAAAGCAACTGTTACATCGTTATAACTTACCACGTTGAAGGATTTTTGTTTCTGTGTGGTAACAGTAACATAGATGTCACTACATACTTACGAACTTAATCTAAGTACGTTACAAAATAAAACAGTCTTTGATGATCTATTTTTGGGGACGAACTCTAATTCGAACCCAGGAACCGCCCTTAAGCGCCAAATTAAAGTCGTTTTTAGTCAACTCTGGAGGGAAACATGTCTGTTCATACGGGTAAACCTCCATCTCTTGGAGGAGCAGGTAAGCCATCACCTTGATCTCACGTAACGCGAAGCGATAACCTGGGAATGTTAGTAAATAAATCAACACCAACTACTAGACGATACATATTAGTATGAAACCACCCTTGTGTTTCATGAAGATGTTCTTTGATTGATGTGAAGGCTAATGGCTAAGCCGTCTGCTTTTTTGACGTTACAAAATTGCCTATTTATCTATATATATAAAAGTTGAAACTGACTGACTGACATATCAACGCACAGCCGAAACTACTGGGACTAGGAGCGTGAAATTTTGCACAAGGTTTCCTTTTATGACGTAGGCGAGCACTAAGAAGGGATTTTTGGAAATTTAACTTTTAAGGGGGTGAAACAGTGGTCCAAAGATTGTATGGAGAAACCTACTTTCACGTGGGCGAAGCCGCTGGCAGAAGCTAGTGTATCAATAAAATTAAAGTCTTCTTTAAAAGCGTTGAATATGCTTACAATGTAAATAAACTGTTTATTTCGGGTCCGCACTCAAAAGTTAAGATTTAATCATTAATAAACTGTCGAAGTGCGTTCAGCCTCGCACACGAAGGGTTCCGTACTAAAATATTAAAGTCGTGCAAAAAAAAAGCCGACAAAATAAAGCTTCTTGTTTAGAAACATTACCTTTATATCATGTGTTGTTGTAGGAGCAATAGTACTAAATTTTCTGTAAATATTTCAACTCTCTACTTCTTACGTATTATTAGATGTAGCCCGCTGATAGACGGACGGACAGACGGACGGACGGACCGTGGAGGCTTAGTAATACTTGACCCCCGTTAGTACCCTTCGGGCACAGAACCCTAAAAATACAACACATCAACAAAAAAATTTGAATACCATGATAAATGAAAATATTTGGATCAGAGATTATATTGAGATGCTTTTTTTTATTGTTTTTTTTTTTTGGTATAATATTATATTGAATTTTTACGTTTTTTTTTTTATTTTTATTAATGATCGGCTCGCGTTTGACCACCGTCTCACCTGATGGTAAGCGATGATGTGGTCGACGATGGAGCACGCTTGCTTAGAAGTAGCCTATTCACTCTTGACTTAAAGACCCCTAAGTTGTAGCTATCAGGAAAAACAAACTCCGGCAGGTAATTCCACTCCTTGGCTGTACGCATAATAAATGTGTTCTTAAAACGTTTGCATGGTATAGCATTACCTATATTCATTTTAGTGTAACAAAAATTACTCTATCACTGCTGTGTTCGTGTATTATGTATTCGTAGAAGTTTTATAGGGTAAAAATAGTGCAACTTCAAGTCGAGCCTTGTAAATTAATAATAATAATAATAATAATAATAATATTCCACAACTATCACACAATGCCGTCTAGTCTCAAGCTAAGCAGAGCTTGTGTTATGAGTACTAGACAACTGATAAACATACTTATATATTTCCAAATACATACATATTATAGATAAATTACACCCAGACACAGAACAAATGATCGTGCTCATCACACAAACACTTGTCCTGGGTGGGAATCGAACCCACGACCTCCGGCATAGCAGTCACTAACCACTAACCACTAGACCAACAGGCCAGTCATTGTAACAAGTAAAAGGAAACCGTTTACTAGCAACTGTTTATTTTATGATGTCAATGTTTTGTGGGACACATTTTCGTGAATATTGTTCTACACCCGCCGTCGAACAATAGTTCAATACCTTAGCCTTATATGAGGCTTGATTTAGCTTTACAAAAATTTGATTTAGTGCAGTCTACAAAGCCTGAAGCACAGGCGTGTGTAGCCAGCTTCTCGGTATTTCACAGAATGCATTTTGCATGCGCGGGAATTGCATGACGTGATTCCGCCATCTCCTTTCTACCAACGGACAACCCGACGTAATCCGTCCTTACGTTATTTACTAAACGTTGCGCCTTGTCGTTTATACCGCGTACATTGACGGATTGGAATAATTTACCTGCTGCGGTCTTCCCGTCCGACTATAATTTAGATGTCTTCAAGGCTACATTGAATAAGCTCTTAGTCTCGAGTGCGTCTCACCATTAACGATAACATCACTGCTTACCATCGTGTGGGAACGCATTCAAGCACTAGTTTAAATCAATAAAAAAAAAGACCTATACTGATGGCCAACGACTGTAGCACCAATTTCACTCAAAGAGATTTCAAGTCTCAGACTCACCAATACAGTTCCTAGGCCCTACTCCGAAAGGAATGTACGTAAAAGCTTTAATTTTGTTTCTTTTTTTCGGTAAAAACCTGTCAGGATCGAACTTAGTTGGTTCAGGGAAGAACTGCGGATCTCTATGAAATAACCAGGGTGATATAATTACAGTTTCGCCTTTCCGGATCTGAAAGAAATATAAAATGATTTCAATGAGAATGTTAAAAAGTGTACAACTAACTACATGTAGAAAATATTTCGGTAAAAAATAACTAATATCACCAACTATTAAAGTTAGAACCACTATTTGATATTTTTTCAATTTTCTGGTTGGTTGAAGAAAAACATCCCTTCTTTGCCATTTTTTCCAGGGCCCCGGGGATCTCTTTCGCATCAACCATGGCCCCAGTAGGCTTCGACCCTGCTGGGCCCCTACGGTTGCTGACATCTCCTTGAGGCGCGCGTGGAACACTTCGCGCCGTCGATGACTTGGGCTCGGTCCGGACGGTTACCGGACGATCGGACGGCGAGCCACCCATTGCTCGCCGTCCGCAAGCCCGCGCCTATGGTGGCCGGAAATCGGCATCGGAATCCCGGCGGTGGTTGGGGCGTGAGGACCGTTGCCTCACGCGATCGGCCGCCTCCTTTGCTAGCATTACTGCTTCGCAGAAGGAGGCAACCACCTGCCACTCCTCCTCGTTCCGGACCATGGCATGTACCAAGGCCCGGCGCGAGAGATCGCTGCCGCCGATCGCCCCCAAGAGGAAACGGCGGTGCTCTGTCCAAGCGGGGCACACCTCTACCGTGTGCTCCACAGTATTCTCCAAGCAGTCCACACAATGGTGGCACCTGCGTTTTTTCTGCACGAATCCGGTGCAGGAACCTCCCGAACTTACAATGTCCGATGAGGACCTGCGTCGTGCGGTAGGTAAGGACACCGTGAGGTCTTTCCAGCCACTCTTCAAAGAGGGGACTTATCGCCATAATTATGGCGTGCCCAAGAACATGCCACCTGCCAACACATACATTGTGTAATAGGTTAAGCTTTAGGCATGTCCATTCTACTTTAACACATTCAATAGACTCTAAGATATAGATGTAGTTGTGATTTCTTTTACTCACAATCAAATCCTTCGTAGTTTGACTGTTGGGTCTACCAAAATTGTGATCTTTTACACATCGTCTGTCTGCAACCGCAACAGAAGGCCACAGCCGTAGTACCTCTGAAAACGATAAATGAACATGTTTAACGCTTCAAGCTTAATATTGTAAATATCTTGTAAACACAGTAATTCTTTCGGAATTTTTATCTATTTGAATGTAATTAATTCATTTGATAATAAAGCCGTATGATAAGGCCTTTGAAAAGTTCTGGCATGATAGCCTTATTGCTAAGCGTCCTTCCTTCGGTCTGCCCACTGGTCTGTGTGACTGGATCGCAGGATTCTTGTGTTTATTGATGGCTGCTCGTTCAGTTACATGGATATTAATAACGGGGTCCTCAAGGGTCGGTACTTTCGGCAACACTGTTCTCATTGCACATAAACCACCTACTTAAATCCGGTACCTTTGGGAATGCAGACGATAGCACTGTTACTGAGAGATACGTGTTCAATGCACGCAATGCATGGTCTTCCCTGACGGGGTCAGTGTGGTCTGTTACGCAGACGACACGCTGGTCCTGGCGCAGGGGGAGTCGCACCAGGCGGCGGCCGAACTAGCGACACGCGGGGTTGCGACAATCGTGGATAGGATCCAGGAGTTGGGACTCGAAGTGGCACTGCACAAGTCCGAGGCCATGTGTTTCCATGGCCCTCGGAACGCGCCACCACCGGGTTCCCAAATAACGGTAGGAGGGGTTCGCATTGACGTCGGGTCGACGATGAAGTACCTGGGACTTGTCCTCGACAGTCGGTGGAACTTTGTGGAGCACTTTCGACGTCTGACTCCCAAACTGGAACGGACCGCGGCTGCCCTAAAGCGGCTCCTGCCCAACCTTGGGGGTCCAGATGCCTCCTGCCGGAGGCTCTACGCGGGAATTGTTCGGTCCATGGCCCTTTACGGGGCACCTGTGTGGGCGCCGTTGCTGAAAAAGCGACCGGCGGCCATGCTGAACGCTTGCCAGAGGGTCATGGCCTTCCGGATGATACGGGGATACCGCACGATTTCCCGCGAAGTGGCGAGCCTCCTTGCTGGCCTGCCACCATGGGATTTGGAGGCAACAGTCCTTGCATGCATGCACGTTTTGCGCGTGGAGATGCAACGCCGGGGCGAAACTCCGCTGCCGCGCCAAGTCTCGGCATGGCGGACAGAGTTCCGACGACGACTGTCGCAACCCAGTGCTGGGCACGCTACAATTATGGCGGTAAGTCCCCTCTTTGAGGAGTGGCTGGAGCGTGGAGGACCGCGGAGAATTTCCGAAACGGCAACCCGTAGTCCTAGTACGCAAAGGGTAATTGAAGGATACAGGTGTGGTTTTAGTCAGTAAAAGTCTGACACGCCCTCGCGCTCCACCCAGAGCGCGAGAAGTCATTTGGATGATTTCCCACCTTAAAAAAAACGTGCTATTGGGTCTCAGATCCAGTCTTTCCGAGAGACTAAGGTTGAACGCTTGAACTTGTCCTTGAAAGCAGTATCCGATTTGCGTGATGCCAATCTGGTCAAGTTTAATGCTGCTAAAACCCAGGTGTGTCTTTTTTTCCACCAAATGGAGCCAATTCCACCCGGCTTTATCATTTCAGGGTGTAACCGTGCCGATAACCGACAATCTTGGACTTCTTGGGGTAACGTTGTTGTCTACCCTCAATTTTGGCTCTTACATCGAGGTAAAAGCTCAACAGGCTGCCAAAAAATTAGGGATCTTAGCTAAGAAGCAAGCCAAGAGGATCATCGGTGATGATGCACTTGTCGAGTCAAAACTCCAAAGCTTTGAGCATCGACGCTGAGGTGCTAGCCTGTCGGTTTTCTATCGATTGCATTTCGGGGAGTGTGCGTTGGAACTGCACAATTTAATTCCACATTTTTACATGATAGACATCCCACCCATACGTACAAAGCGTTTTGGTAACACATTAATTATGCGTACAGCTAAGGAACGGAATTCTCTGTCCGAGTCTGTGTTTTCTGATAGCTGATACAACCTAGGGGTCTTTAAGTCAAGAGTGAATAGGTTACTTCTAAGCAAGCGTGCTCCATCGTCGCTTACCATCAAGTGAGATAGTAGTCATAGTATGTCTGCCTACTTTTAAATATATGGAAAACAAAAATGTAATGTTTCACAGCAGAGTTGACACGTTTAATAATTTAATGTTCATGGACGTGGAGACATATAAATATGCTTATCTGCTGGACTCCAACTTGAACCTTCCATCCACTTATGACACCTATAATCAGTGGTATAGAATTTTGTATATAATACGGGATGGAACATTGTGATAACTGATTTACAGGATATTATCCTGGATTTTAACTCGGCAAACGCGTTGTCAGATACTGACTGTCCCCAAATAAATAATGCGCTAACTGTTACTCAACTTCGGGAAAATTCTCAGTTTTTTCTTTAATCATTATCTGTATATTCTTCACCAAAACCTAACAGGACTTATGAATAAATCAGGTTTATTGACGGTTAAACTAGAAGAGCTTTCTAATAGTGGAATGAATATAGATGTTGCCTGCTTAACTGAACACTTTGTCGAAACTGGTTATAAAAATTTCATGCATATACCTAATAATTATTGGCTCGCTGCCTTCTTTTCAAAAGAAACTAAACGAGGAGGAGCGTGTATTTTTGTTCGAGCAGGATTGCACTATAGAGAATTAACAGACATTTCAAAACAATCAAAGTCAGGTGTTATCAAATGCAGCGGCATTGAACTAGTGTCTCATAATGTCATAATATGTGTGTACTGAATACCTAAACATAACTGTAACATTTTCTATGAAAAACTAGATGACGTATTACGCAAAGTCTGATACACATTGATGAACAAATAAATAATAACTGTCAAAAAATTCAGTAATCAAGTATATTATGTACTAGGTAAAGTTGCCATAATTATTATCTTACCAGAGACCACCATATCCAAATACATCAAATCCTCTACAGTATTGTAGTTGATCTTGCCTTTGTTCTTTTTGCTATGTTCTCTGATCTCCTGAACCAGTCGTTCTTGCACATCGGGATTCACTGCCAGCTCGTACAATAGAAAAGACATCGTTGTGGAAACTGTATCAAAGCCACCGAACAGGAATAGCACTGCTTGAGCTACTAGGTCTGTATCTGACCATTCTGGAATATAATTTTCAACTTGTTAGATGAGCAGTACATTGAGAATACAAATGAAAAAAAATGGAGTGAGTGTGAATTATTTCATCATGATTCGAATTTCATCCAGCCGCATGAGAAAAAATAAAATGCAAGGAGAGATTTCTAAAATTTTACCACTGTACTAATTTTTCTTGTCTTCATTTTATATGTGAGAGTACATTAATTGTCAAATAAAGAAATACACGATTAGCATCTCATTCAACATCACTAAGGAGAAGGGGACTTCTGGGCCCAGCAGTTAATTAGTTGAAATGTATTTTTCTAAAGGATATCCTAAATTATGGTACCATGTGTCTACCCAGGAAGCGAGAAAACTTAAATTAAGTTAATGAAAGTAAATAATCGATTAAATAATTCCTGAATTACTACTAATCGATATTGAATAAATCGGTAAAATATGACAATATGTATGAAAATCGAGTGACAAGTGTATATCAAGCTTTCGTGGAATCGATTGAATAGATTCATAGTGTTTTTTTTTCTTCTGGCAACACTTGTGCCTGACATCCGTCAGTCACTGACTGACAGATGCACTCATTCGTTTTCTTTCGTTCTGAGTGCGCACGTATTTTCCTTGTTTAATTGTTTAACCCCACGACCTCGGCTTTGCACATTATAACGGACTATTTGACGGATCTTGCTACCCTAAATTACCTGGCTCTCTATTTTGGACAACTGTTTACGCCTATCGATTGGATATTGACGACATGGATCGCTATGTAGATTGTACGAGTACGATTGCGCTCTACTGGTAGAGGAGTCTTGGAAGATGAGGCGATTTTATCAGTTATTCGTCAGTGGCATGCGTCTCAAAGTATTTCTTAAATAACATAAAAAACTACAATGTTATAATATAACCTCACTTTTACTGTAATTCATATAACTTGGTTCCTGGATAGCCAAATTTCACCAAATTTTCAGTGAGGCCTTGTTTTTATATCCTCTTACAAATAAGGCTAGTTTGATTCAGTTAACACCTGGGCCCAGGAGTTTATGGAGTCGTTCCCTTCTCCTTTGCAACAGACTCAAATACTAAAAGCACTTTGTAAACACCGTAATGTGCTTACCATATTTAGGTTTTTTCTTTTCAACATGTGATTCTTCAGACGTTGCAAAACCATTGTTGTCTTCATCATCGCTGTCGTAAGTGGGTTGACCTATTTATTTAATATCATTAATTTAATTTTCCTTAACATAATTAACGTCTTCTTCATGTAAGGTTTTTACATGATACCTTAACGAGGTAACTTTGCTGCAAATACAAATCATGGCACGGCAGACAGAGCTCCGATGGAATCTCACGGGTCGACAGCGCATTATGTTCTATGTATGTGCGTTTCAAAGAGATGTCAGTATGGATGACGGGACTCACTAGAAACGATACCTGCCAGGGCTGTGGGATTGTTTTTAAGAGTCACCACTTCTCTGGAACGCAAAGTGAAGCAACACGGATGAGTTTTAGTCAGTATTAGTTCGACGCTCCTTCTCTTTCTACCCAGAGCTGCAAAAGTTATTTGATGATTTTCCGCCCTCAAAAAAAAGAATAATTACGTGCTGTTAAGTTATATTGTATAAAACATAAAATAAAACTGAAGCTCACCTCTCTTAACTTCGGCCAGAATGTTGATCAAGTCATGCCTTACGATGTTGTTCTTCTCTCTGTACCTCATTGTGCTGAGCACCATATTTGTGAAGTAATCTCTAGTCTCGCGCGGTACTAGTGAAACATTCATAACCTAGATAGAAAATAACCTACTTACTTTTTTTGATCCTACTGAGTTTTTTAGTTTCTGCGACTAAAATATATGAAGCTGTTTGATTAGTCACATAAATCAGGGTGGTATAAATTACTTGAATACTACCAAATCCGGATGTATATGCCAATCAACAAATACGAGGCAGATGTACCTAATATTAAACAAAAAACTGACCTGAGCAACCTTGGAAAAATATTTACAGAAGAATATCTTCAAGGGTTGTTCAGTGAAATTGGCCATCACTTTACTGTTCGTATAGAATATATTGTCTTCTTTCTGTGAGCTGACCTTTAGGCCAAAGAAGCAGGAGGCTATGACGTCATTGGCGTACCTGGTCATCAGGTCTTTTGTATCCACATCGATAAAAGGATCTGTGGAGTTGGTGTTTAGTGTTTTATTAGCTTGTTATCCATTAAAAACAAAAATAGTTTTAGACTTTCACGCTGCGCAATTTGCTTGAAGTTTACGTAAAAGATATTTGTTGTACCTATGCATCTTTTGTAGAACATATTTTTCTTATTCATTTCATTGTTTAACAATGTACTATGTTATTGGGATGGCCTAAAAACTCTTCAATTTATTATATTGCTTAAATATTTCTGGTAAGAGTTTATAGACAATTAAACAATCCAGTATACAAGTGGATAGACTAGTTCACTTCTAAGAAAATATAAACAATATTTACTTCCAGAATCTTTGATCTTCTCTTTGAGCACATTGATCATCTCCTTGCTAACCTCCTCCATAAACGGCACCATCAGACGAATTTTAAAGCTGGTGAAAGCTGTATTCATCGTGTATCTCATTGCCTTCCATTCATCACCTAAAAACCATTTTATACTGAAATTTTATATCATGGTGAATTAATACATTAATTTAACACATAAATTTAACCAAAATTAATAAACTTAATTAAACTTATTTAATACTACTACTACTACTACTTTAACTTACTTAATTATTACTTATTCTTTAATTAGACCAAAGTCTAATTTATCTTTTTTTAGTTTTAATATTATTTATTATTATTACTAAAATGATAATTACAGATTTTTTATTTCTTTTTTGAGCCAAATTGAGTGCTGCATGCAATATTTTGCTATTTTACCGAATCAGCAAAATATTGCATGTTAAGCTTTGCAAAGTCGCTGAACAGAAAAATGTATAGAAGATGCGCATCATATCCTGTCGTAGTATTTTTTTGTCAAGATTTCAATAATAAATAATATTTTTAATGTAGTCTTCTGTAATATCGTTCCAGTCTCACCATTATCAGATGAGGTTAAAACGTTCATAGTACTCGTATTATTCTAATTTGTACATAATTGTGTATAGGCTAGTATTATGTATATTTACTTAGAACTAATTTGTATTTAAACATCAAGCTGACATAATATTTAGGCTAATAATATTTAGGCTACTCAGAAAGTTTTGCCAAAAAAGTTTTTATGTATAAAGCACTGGCCACTTGTAATTATTTTGAAAACTTAGGTTATATAAAAGTAAAAATACAATTGTTCGAATTTTTAATATTCCTCAACATTTTTTCAAGAGCCAAATCAAATTATCGTGTCTCATTTAAAAATGGATCTGCATCGAGAACATTTTTCTACAATTTTAAATGTGGCCTAAAACCTGATGAGTCATTTGATCGACTTCAAATTGCTTTCATGAATGAAGGACCTTCAAAAGCTGTATGCTGCCTTTCTGGATCTCTCCAAGGCTTTTGAACTGGTTAATTATAATATCTTGTGGTCAAAGCTGAGGGAGAATGCCATACCCCATGAGCTGATAAACCTCCTCGAGTATTGGTACAACCATCAAATTAACCAGGTCAGGTGGTCGGGTGCATTGTCTGGGGAGTATAGGCTGGAGTGTGGCGTGAGGCAAGGTGGCTTGACCTCCCCAGGGCTCTTCAGTCTGTACATCGATCAGCTGGTCGAGGAGCTTGGCAGCACTGGTGTCGGATGCTCTATTGATGGTAAGATTATTAATAGTATCAGTTATGCTGATGACATGGTGCTGCTGAGTCCCTCGATTGATGCACTCAGACGGCTCCTTGGAGTGTGTGAGCGATACGCCACGGCTCATGGACTCCTGTACAATGTCAGGAAGAGTGAGCTCATGGTGTTTCGTGCTGGTTCCAGAAAACCCAAGTCGGTTTCTCCAGTTTACCTGTATGGGGTAGCGCTTGGGAGGGTGTCTCAATTTAAATATCTTGGGCACGTTTTGAATGAGGATCTGAATGATGACGATGATTTGGAGAGAGAGAGAAGAGCGTTGTCGGTCCGATGTAATATGTTGGCCCGCAGGTTTGCTAGGTGTACTAAAGAAGTGAAAATTACACTGTTTAAGGCCTACTGCCAGACTTTTTACACCAGCAGTCTGTGGGTCACGTATACGCAGAGGGCCTACAACGCTCTTCGAGTTCAGTATAATAATGCTTTCCGGGTGTTGTTGGGGCTTCCACGGTTCTGTAGCGCATCAGGCATGTTTGCTGAGGCAGATACGGATAGTTTTGAGGCTATCATGCGCAAGAGAACGGCGTCCTTGATGCATAGGATACGTGGAGGCTCCAATAGCATTCTGAAGGTAATTGCTGAGAAACCAGACTGTCCTTTCCTGATGCACTGGTCCCGCAGGCATGCCTGCGGGCCTGGTGCTGAGGGAAAATATATGAACTGAGAGGGGATGATTTTTTGAAATCATTTTATTTTGTTTTAATTCATTTTGTTACTAACATAGTTGTATAGGTTTTTCTGTTACTAACACATTATGGATTTTCTATATCCGAAATAAAGTATATTATTATTATTATTATTATAAAAGCAACCATTTACCGCTCGTATAGCGAGTTCAAGTGCGGTATTGTTACTTTGGAGTATGAACAAGAGTGGTCGTCCTACGACGGCTGTCACGGAAGAAAGTTTGCTGGCAGTATAGCATAATAAGCATAGCCCGTGTGGAGTGATGTCGTGATATGATTCAAACATTTGAAGCAGGTTTGTCTCGGTGCGTTTACGACATTGTGACAGGTGACGAGTCCTGAATTTATCAACACGATCTAGAAACAATGCGTCTGTCGACAGTTTGGCTGCTTCAAAACGAACCAATGCCTACGAAAGTGAAGCAATCGAGAATTTAAATTCAAAATTTTGATATATTATTATTAGATAATTTTGATGCTATTTGCTTCACTTCGACAGGGTATCTGATTTCAGTTCCATTTCGAGACCAAAGCAGCATCAACACCGAATGGTATACCACAAGGTGCCTGCCAGAAGTTTTGTTGCAATGAGCAACAAGCGAAGGAACACCCGCTCCGCGGGGTACTGCTTCAGCATGACAACGCGCCCGCGCATTCAGCGCTCAAAACAAGGACTTCCTGGACACTACACTGGTCAGTCTTGGGGCATCCTCTTTACTGCCCTGATCTGGCACCATGTGACTTCTTTTTATTCCCTAAAACAATCTTTGAAAAGATTTAAAAAATGTATTTTATCCATAGATGTTAGTTTTTTAGTTTCTCTTCTGAGTGTCCCACGTATAGTCAAAACCCCATAAATAAAAAAGAGATTATAATAACAATTTTTCTTAGTGATGTATCGATAACACAAAAACATGTAGTCATTTAGACATCTATTTGATATACAAACAAACATATCTCGGGCAATCACGCATTGTTTGCCCTGTTATCTATATTTTAAGCACTCGAGATAGTGTGTAATTGACGTTTATCATGAATTCACAATCCGGTCCAGTCATAAATAGAGTACCGTGTGATGTTATAATTAAGTTTGTAATGACATGCTGTCGATTAACACATTTTTATCTTTTATGTATTAAATCATTGTTAACACAACGAAACGAATTTGCGCCTACATAATAAAAGGAAACCTTGTGCAAAATTTCACATTCCTAGTTCCTGTAGTTTCGGCTGTGCGTTGATATGTCATTCAGTCAGTTTCTCCTTTTATATATATAGCTTAGCTGTAGCCCGCAGCTTCACCCGCGTACATAAAATATAACTTATGTCACTTAGAAATAAAGCAGCTTTCTTTTGGTGAGAAAATTTTCGTAATCGGGCCAGTACTTATCTGGGCCAGTACTACTCAGAGAAAATCTCAAAAAAAACCTTTATCTCTTAATAATATTAGTGTAGATTTAAGTCATTATCATCAACTTACAGTACCCTGCTGACTATAGAATTCTAAAATTTTGGTATTGAAGTTATCTGTTAGGCCAATGACACCCTGGAATCGGTGCGGAGGAAGACGCACCCGCATGTAACTATTTTGATGACGCTGGGGTGTACCTGTTGTGGTACTCATCCTCGACAGCCGTTGGTTCTTCGGGCCGCATTTCCAGCGGTTAGTTCCCCCCGAAAGCAACTGAGAGGTCTAATCCCTCCTACAGATGGCTTTATGTGAGGATTGTACAGTCCATGGCACTGTATGGCGTACATACACATAGGTAGGCGGACCACCTGACGGCAATACTGTTAAGACTTTAGAGAGCAATTGTCTTCAAGGTGATAAGAAGATGGTGCAATAACCACCCTGGGAACATGATGCTAAAAGCTTTGCATCACTAAACTGGTGGCGCCTGGATTCACTGCAGTAGAGTAAGCACCTCGTCAAGTGGAATGATCAGATCTTAGAGGGAGCAGCCACTAGCGTCACCCTGTGCACGCCACAATGGCGGAGGTAAGACCCCTCATGAGTGTGTGATTAGGGAGAAAGCAAGACGCCCTTACTTTCCGACTGGCATAGGTTCTGTCTATGCTACCAGAAATTGGATGTCGACTCGGGAACCGAAGTCCGGCTGTTACCATTGCAACTATCGCGACGTTATTGCGCACTACATCTTTGAGGGATGACCAGTTTTTGCAATGCAGCGCCGTGACCTCGTCGTAGCATTGTACTGCGAATAATTTCAGTGATTAATGTACCTTGTAACATCAACAGTCCTCTTCCGAAAACAGGGTCGCTGGTGGTGGTGAACCCTCGCCTGTCTACAAAGTGCTGGAAGTAATGCATGGTGATCTTCTTCAAAGCCTCCACATCGCGAACTATATACATCGGGGTCATCAAGTCGTAGTGTCCCACTATCCTGGAGAGATTGTAAAATTATCATTAACATCAGCTGAAGGACAATACTGGACATAACTCTCATCAAACTGCTACCAGCCACCTTGTGAAGATCATCGTTCCACATAACCTAAGTATCTACGTCTCACTTTAAAATACAAGCCTCATAAACATACATCTACTCTAGCAGATATAGTTTCTACGGCTTACAGATACAGAAACCATTATTAAAAATAAAAGTAAAGTTTTTATGAATGGAGTGCCTAATGCGAGTTTGTTTGACGATAATGCGATCGACATGTTTAGTGTTGGCGCTCCGATTGGTCCGCTCTAAGCTCTTAACTAATCAGAAAGCCAAACGTGGTAAAGGTTTTGATTGTGTTAATGTAAAAACAATTTGCACTCAGCGCACAGAAGGCCTAGAGCAAGTTGTAACAGACTCGATCATGTTAACTTAAACATACCCAAATCGAATAGAAAAAAAACGGGCAAGTGCGAGTCGAACTCGCGCACTGAGGGTTCCGTACAAACTTACCTATGAAAACAGTTCAATTCCCGAATCCCAAAAAAGTTTCTTTTTTTTTGTGACGTACCAACAAATTTACAGTTTTCAGATTTTTTCGTATACTTGTGTATAGGTCAACGGGAAGTACCCTGTGAATTATGATTCCATTGAGAGTATCGAATTACACGTTTTTTGCGACATAAACGGCCGTATCTTTTTCTTCAGTTAACTTAGATGTTTAATTTTTTTTACAGCTTTAGGGGACCGCAGACTTGAGTATAATGTATGGTTTCAATTTCAACTCCATACCTCCACGCGTTCCCGAGCTAAAGAGTCTTGACAGACAGACAAACAGACGGACTGACAACAAAGTGATTCGTTTTTTCCTTTTGAGGTACGCAACCCTAAAAATGATTTCCACTATTGCTCTAGCTCCAACTGTAATTAATAATGATTTAAAAATTGAGAGTATATCTAGTATATGTATTTCTGATACCTACGAAAAAAATCACACTAGTCTGAAATTATTTTGTTCTTTTTGTTACGATTCTGATAAAACTAGTTTTAACTTACTAAAACTTACCCATCATTGGGAAACATGGTCATTATCCTCGTCAAGAGATCAGTCATATGCTCTTTCTGCGTAAACACCCAGAAAAGGTTTCCAAAGAACGGTACTATGGGTAGATGGTTGACTCCAGCTCGTGACAGCTTCGAGTATACTTGACGGAGATACAAGACTAGCGCCGTGATGGCAACCGCTAACCACGTGAAAATCAAGATCATGGCTAAAATATAAACAAAGGAAGCAGTAAGCATGGTGCTTGTCAGTAGCGAAATCATCATCATCATCATTTCAGCCGATAGACGTCTAGTGTTAGACATACACCTCTCCAAATGTCACCACTACGACGTCATTGAAGCCGGCAGGCAGGCATTCCACCTTGACTTAAATCACGGGACTACTATAACAGATCTCCATAATTTCAGCTTAGAATCATCCACGTCCGAGGCCTCCTTTATGACATAATTCCCGATTCTGTGCGATTTCTTCCAAGTATTTCTCGCAACTTTGGTGATTTCGTCGATTAGACATTAGGTTAGTTAGGTATCTAAACTCCTCATCACAATTATACATTCATTTTGCATACAGCTAATACCTTCGCTGGTCCTGCTTTAGTCCCCGTTAGAGCCTGTGTTGCGTGATAGCTACAACCTAGGGGTCTTTAAGTCTTTAAATAAGTGAAGTGAGTGTGTAGGTTCCTTCCAAGCTACCGAGCTACATCATCGCCCACATCATCGACCCAAACAACAATGGAAGTACTAATCTGATTAATAAAATTATTACATTGATAATAAGTTTTTTTCTTTTAGGTGTAATATTACTAAATAAGTCCTCCTAATCTGGGTAGAGTGAGAGGGAGTGATAAGCTATCACTGATAAGACCCACCTGTATTCCTTCAGTACTCCTATAAGTTCCATAGTCACGGTGACTCTTTTAAATATACCCTGCTATCCAAATACAGATAACTAAGTCACGTGATACGTGTAATGATCACTAATTTAATGTGACCTTGGAAACAGGTCATTGATAAAGTAAGAGATACGACTGATTCATCTAAGATAATGATTAATCAGTCTAGTATTAAAAACCTAAATGATTATTCTAATCTTATCATTCAAACAGAACTTAGTAACAATACATAATATAGTGACAATCCTCAAATAACAGATAAATTTAAACTCAATATAGCAGATATGAACGCATGCGTAGAGGTCACTGAACTATTGACAGTACCTACAGAAGCAATTATCAAATAAACGGATCGTACCTAACTTTTATGTTCTTTCCACACTAACGTTAGAACCTAATATTAGAGAGTAAAGAAGAGAAGAGAAGAGATTTTACACCTCACGGTATTTCATACAAAATGACCAAATTTTAATTAAACTTACTACACAATACGTAAAATGGAACATAGGTAAGTCTAAAAAAATAGATTAGAATTAATTTAGAGAAATGCGAGTAGAAAAAAATATTTCAAGGATTGTAAAAAAGTGTAAAATACTACCTCTAATCTCTAATATATTTTACATGATTACAACTTACCTGAGAATGTTTGCAAATCAAACTAACTAAAAGCACGATACAGCCGGCGCTTGCACAGCTTTGGCGTAACTGACGAGTTCATTTACTGTGGTCAAAATCATAAATATGTTTAAATATACACATTCTGCTGATTACAGAAGTTCAGTTGTGGAGAAATTATAAACAAGAGCCATATCTGAATGTTTTCGGTTAGTAACGCACCTCAATTATCTGCAAAAAAATATTATTAAGTACGCATAATTAAGTATGATCCAGTTTATTTTAAAGTAATGAATGTAGCACACATCGTAATAACGTCCATAAATCTCAAAAATATTTAAACAGAGTGTACCTTTAATCCACTATGAGGGCCCAGTGCGGCTTGGTGAATGTCACATGTCTTCGAATTTTTGGTTCTAGTACATGCCGGTTTCCTCACGATGTTTTCTTTTAAAGTTTTGAGAGCAGTGGTGATGAGATAAATTACATAAAGTAATGCGCCTGGCTGGGTTTAAATCCACGACCTACAACTCGTAAATCGGGGCCGTTACCACTCGGCCACCACTGCTTAATTCCAAATATTATATCTAATACCCATCTACTTCACACGAATCCAGACATCAGGTTGCTACTGTGAAATTCAAGATAAAAAGCCCAATAACAGTTCGGTCGACCCAAGAATCAAATCTAAAGTAAATATAAATACAATTTGTTTATCTGTGTGTCTCAAAATGGTTTATTTATGAACGAACACGTTACTTGCGTAGGGTAGGGTAGTGTAGGGTTGCGGGCATCCGATGGATGCGAGACGCACAGGACCGATCGTTGTGGCGACGCTTGGGAGAGGTCTATGTCCAACAGTGGACGTCTTTCTCGTGAAATGAAATGATGACGTTGCTTGCAGTGTGGTTAATCTATATCTTTCAATAACTGTAGCGCCACGATGCGGATGCGCTCGTTAGCACGTTCGTTGTTTAGCACGACTCATCCTCTGTGAAATCTTTATTTCATGGTTGTTATTGAGATGCTGCCCCCATTCATTACGTGATCTCTGATTAATCCAGTTCAAATTTATAAGGGTACAATTAAAATGATGAAAAATGTATACTCAACGAACTTATAGCTAATAATAAATTAATAATACATGATATATATTCAAACTGCTGCTGTTAGTGGCACATGTTTCCAATCCGGCATTGTGAAATGGTCCGCAGTAGCAAAAAAAAACCAGCCAAGTGCAAGTCGGACTCGCGCACGAAGGGTTCCGTACTGTTCGTAGCAAAACACGACAAAAGAATCACATTTGTTGTATGGGAGCAAATTACGTAGACTGCAGGCGGAGGCTCGAAAACAAACCAAAGTACTTTAAACTAATTTATTTTAGAACAAAAAATTACAATTAATTTTAGTGAAACCTATTCGATGCTAGAATATGGAATGACCAAAAACTTATTAAAAATAACTTATTGCTAATATGCCGTTTTGCTGCGTCGGCGGCTCGTGGCTGGCCCAGGTGTCGACGATGCAGTTTTCATGTTTCCGACGTCAATCGAATGAATTGCTAGGTCGACGATATCCATTAGGGATTCAGATTTAAAATCTGATCTTGATGGTATATCGATTTTAACTTGTCTATCATATTTCTTAGTACTTCTATGTCTATCATCGAATGATGAGTGCTAGACGCGCGTATAAAAGCCATTATGTTTTCTATTCTAACTATTTCTAACATTAAATCTTCTACGTTATTAGTAATTATTCCTAGGATTTGGGCAAACTTTGCAAATTTGATTAAGCTATAATCTCTGTAAGCGTTTTTCTCTAGAAGTAGTTCTAAGGTTGCGTTAATTATTTCCTGATTCTTGGTTAGCTGGTCTAAGATGGTACCATGCTGGGACATCCATTCTTTACTAAGACTGATGTGATTATTAAATTCTGAAACTACTTTATTTTCGTTGTTTTGTAAAGTTTTAATTGCTTCGTCATATTTCAGGGCATCTAAATAATCTAAGTTGCCAGTAACGCTTTTTATTACTGACCCTAGGCTATCTACGAGACCTCGTTTGACTCTGGAAGGTTCCAAAGATTTGACCTGCTTTAAAACTCTGTCAAGCTTGTTAGTAAGATAGTCGACTTGATATTCGTAAAGCATGTAAGTCTCATTGTTAAGTCTGGTCTTAAACGATTGAAGTTGCGTTTGTACAGAGTCTATTTTGTCCTCTATGTCAGCTAGTTGTATGTACTGTATGAAGGAGTGGTAATGTGTGGTTAGTCTAGTATGTCCTAGTTTATATGGTAGTAATCCTGGTCCATCAGCTAAGGTCTCAAGTCTTATCTCTTGAGGGTGCGACACATGGATTGTCAGTAGCAGCAGAAACCTGTAACAATTGGCTGCCTTTAGGTACACGTTTTAGCCTCGCTTTGGCTACGGGGCCTCGTTTTTTAGAAGTATATATATGTATCGGTAAATCAGCTAGTACGGTATCTTGCGTATACCGTGGTGCAGTTTTCTGACGGCTGGCAAAGGGATTTTTAATAAACACCTGTTGCTGAGGGGTATATTCTACTTCTGGTTCCCGAATTTTATTCCTATTTTCAATTAAGGCTGTCCGATTGGCAAGAGATGAGTCATTAATAATGTCATAAACCTGCTTCATCTGCTGCTTATGATTCTGTGCATATTGCTGTAAAATGTGCTCCCTAAAGTCGATGTCTATCGGGTCTCTGGGGTCAAAATGTCCAGTCAATAGGTCAAAAGGTCTACATTTGGTAAAACTGTGGATGGAACTATTGTATGCTATGATAGCGTATGGCATGAGGTTAACGATTGGTTCCTCTTTGTGTTGTAATTTGAGGATTCTAATGTGCTCCAATAATGTTGAATGAAAGCGCTCTATGTTACCATTGTCATTTGGGCTATGAGGTAAAACTTTATGATGAATTATCTTATGAAGACGTGTAAATTCAGAGAACAATTGGTTGGTGAATTCGGTGCCATTGTCAGTAATTATAGTCATAGGTAGTCTATGACGAGTACAGTAACGTAGCAGAGCTTGCAGAATGCTAATGGCTGTTCCGTCTCGTAAATGGTAGGCTTGTCCGTACTTCGTGAAGACGTCAATGAAAGTCACGTATTTTTCATTCTGAACTGTAAAGAGGTCCATGTGAATGATTTCAAGTGGTTTGCTGGCTGAGGGAACTATGTTAAATTGTGGTCTAATGGGATTTCGATCATACTTGGCTCGACCGCAAATGGTGCACTCATTGATGTACTTTGTAATATGTTCTTTCATCTTTGGCCAATAGTATTTTCGTGAAAGGGCCAAGTGACATTCATTTATACCACGGTGGTTTGTTTTACCGTCATGATAGTGTCGAATGATATCTTGTTGTCGCAGATATTCTTTGACATTTTCCAGTTCTATTTTAGCTAGTACTAAATTGAGAGAGGAGCTTTTGAATTTATCTTGTATAATGGGAATTATCGAATACATTGCCAATGGGGGATTTATCAAGATAGCCGTTTTAACCTTCGGGTTCACATATTCTTTAATAGCATTGATAACGTCATTTTCTAGGTTGGTCTCTGAAAGCTGGATTGCCATTCGCGTATGGTTTTCGAAAGGTTTAGTCACTGTCGGTCGGCGTTTTATGTCACCTACTACAGTAAAGTAAATCTGTCGATGAAACTTGTTGAGTGGCTCGTCTGTGATGGGGACTTCTAGTATGGGATGTTCATTACTGGTATGTACGGTGTCAGTCGA
Organism: Mythimna pallens; assembly: GCA_961205895.1. Lineage (NCBI taxonomy): Eukaryota > Metazoa > Arthropoda > Insecta > Lepidoptera > Noctuidae > Mythimna > Mythimna pallens. The sequence goes on from OY540831.1 coordinate 25,503,374, forward strand.
GGAGTTCGTCTGCTGGTGTGGTGTTTCTGATGGGTTATTTATCATTGAGCTAAGGTCTTTTATGCTTTCAATTAATGAGTTGATCTCATCCACTTCCTCATTATGAATTTCTACACGTGAAAGAGCATCAGCGTTGGTGTTAAACTTTCCTTTTTTGTATACTACTGTAAAGTCATATTCGCTTAGTCTGAGTCGCCATCTAGTCAGTCGTGAGTTTGGTTCCTTCAAATTCATCATCCACTGTAAGGGTTTGTGGTCAGTCAGTACTTTAAATTTCCTACCAAATAAGTAAGGTCGGAAATACTTCGTCGCCCAGACAATGGCAAGTAACTCCTTTTCGATGGTACTATAGTTTAGCTCACTTTCGTTAAGTGTGCGTGAGGCATAACAGACGGGTTTATCAGATCCTATGGGCCCTTGAGATAACACTGCTCCAATAGCGACATTCGAAGCGTTTGTTGTAAGGTTGAATTCTCGTTTAAAGTCTGGGTACTGCAGTATGGGGTCATTGGTCAGTAGGGTCTTGCAATTCTCGAAGGCATTGGTATATTCAGGGTTCAGAGTTATCTTACTACCCTTTTTTAGACATTGGGTTAGTGGTTTGGTTATCCGAGCGAAGTCGGGAACGAATTTTCGGTAATAACCGAGAAGGCCTAAAAATTGTTTAATTTCCTTGGGGGTCTTTGGTATTGGATATTTTCGAATAGCAGATATTTTGTCAGGGTTCGGCTTGATACCGTCTCTACTAATGATGTGACCTAGGTATGCGGTCTCGAGCTTTAAAAACTCAGATTTGTCCATCTGAATTTTAAAGTTCGACTCTCTGAGTCTTTGGAAAACCTTTTCCAGGTTGTCCATGTGCTCCTGGAGAGAGGTACTGTAAACGATAATGTCATCTAAATAAACGAGGCAAATGTTATTCTGGAGGCCTCTTAGAACATTGTCCATGACTCTCTGAAATGTGAACGGCGAATTTTTAAGTCCCATAGGCATTCGAAGGAACTCGAAGTGGCCGAGTTCCACATTGAAAGCGGTTTTGGGAATATCTTGGGGGTCCATCTCGACTTGGTAGAATCCACTTGCCAAATCTAAGGTCGTAAAATATTGGCATTTCCCTAACTTGTCAAGGACGTCACTGATGTTTGGAATGGGATACTTGTCGTCGATGGTTTTCTCATTCAACTTTCGGAAATCTACTACGATACGCCATTTCTGTCTTCCTGAAGCGTCTATCTTTTTGGGGACAACCCATATGGGTGAACTCCAGGCTGAATCTGAAGGCCTAATTATGCCTTGGTCTAGCATTTTTGATATCTGATTCCTAACTTCTTCACGATGGATAAAAGGGTATCGGTAACTTTTTGTGTATGCGGGAACTTCGTCGGTGGTTTTTATACGGTGTTTAATTTTATTAGTGAAAGTCAATGGTTCTCCGTCAATGTAAAATACGTCAGTATAACAGGAGCAGAGCGTCAAAAGGTTAGCCTTTTCCTCTTCATTAAGATGGTCTGTACGTAGACGTGATAAAACATCATCGGCGCGATTTGATTGTGTAGTTGGTGTACAATTAACGTTAAAGAGTTCTGCTTGGGCTGGTTGGTCTAAAGAAAAGATGACATCATTGGATGTTGGATTCTCTAGCTCTACAAAACCACGATTGTTAACTACAGTGGTCAAACACTCATGAATGATGCAGTTACAAAAAACCTGTTCGTTTACAAGAACATCGCCATCCGGGGCGTTAATTGGTATTCGAATTAATTTAGAATTATTTGCTGGGATAATGTCCTCATACAGATTAACATTGCGTGAATTATATACTTTTATTTTATTTGTAGCGGTACGCGTTATTAACTTATAATCTTTTAAGTCTATTTTGGCTTCCCATTTGGATAGTAAATCTAATCCTATAAGTCCGTCAAAATAGTCGTGAAAGCGATAAATGAATAATTTAATTGAGTCCGTCTCGTTGAACTCGTTAAAACATGGTAGTGTTATAGAATAATCATTTTTACTAACACCGTGTACATTTGTGACCTCGAAGGGGTCATAGTTGAGGGGGTAATCAGGGAAAAACTTTTGCACAGCCTCGGGGCTGATGAAAGACTGGTTAGCGCCAGTGTCTATCAAAAATTTTAGAGGAGGGCAAGAAATTTCGATGTATGGTAGTTGTCTTTGGGTCTGTAAGTTTAGGTCTATCCTTGCTCTTTTAATGACTTGTCCTTCGGAAAATTCTGAACCTGGTTAGCGTCGCTGGGACCCGGTTGTGGTTCCATGTCACTTGTTGTCTGATTGTCATAAATTACATTACTGTCAGTCATAGCAGGGTTGCCGTCACAGTCGTAAAACATGTAATAGTCGCCATAGTTCATGTAATAGCTGAACTCTGGTTCGGGATAATATTCGACCGGATAAAGACAATTGTCAGGTAAAGCGATTTCGTTCATGTTAACTTCGCGCGTTTTAAAATAGTTAGACGGTGGTGGGTTTCCGCTTCTACGCCAGTCATGTGCTGATGTCATGGGTAAGGGTTTCGGAATGAAATATTGCACTCCGCTCATGGGTTTTGCACCCATATTTTGTGGTGGATTATTCCTAGGTGGTAACCTGAAAACGTTACTATGCGGATGGTAATTTGGTGGTGGTGCGCGGAACATTTGTTGCGTTTGAGTCGGCATGCGATTATGTGATTGATTAGGCGTATTGAATTTAAAAGGCTGGGGCTGAGGCTGAAGGCCACGCAGACCTACTGGGGCCAGTTAGGTAGTGGGGGTCGTGAAGCGCCGTTGAAAGGCATAGCATGCATGATAGGGGGCTTGTAAATTACGGGCATGTTAGGAAGTCTATCTAGCTTAGGGGCGCTGTGAGTTTTTGCTACGTCATTACGCTGCTGCAAATACATTATATTTAATTCTTCCTGCACAAATTCCAGGGCTTTCTCGATAGTTTCTGGACGCATACAACGTATACGCGAGCCCAAAGGTTCCTTAAGTCCTCGTACAAAGGCTTGCATGGTAACCTTCCTATAGAGGGTTCGTTTAGCCTCAATAGTCGTCGGGATAGTCTCATGTAATGTCACATACGTCATAATCGTACTGAACAAGGTTTGACACTGGTCATAAAATTCCTGAGGGGTTTTTGTACCTTGCGTAGCCAATGAGAGGTCGTTGTACAAAGCCGTTTCGTCGCGCTGGTCTGAAAAGTTATTAATGAGGGCTGATCTAATACCTGCCCAGGTTTCGGGGATCCATTTGAGTTTATAGTGGATGCAGCAGGCCCAGTAATCTTATTTAAAATACCGTTTAAAAGGCACACATTATTTAACTCGCTACCCGGTTCAGCGCTAGCATACTGAGTAACTATTCTATCGCATATGTTAATAAATCTAATTAAAACGTTAGGGTTTCCATCAAAATCGGGCACGAGGCGTAAGGCCTTGAAAATAGTATCGGGATTAAAAGACATATTGGGCTCAAATAAACTATTCAAATTAAAATCTGATTCGCTATCTATATCTCTACTAATATCTACTAAATGCCGGCGCGCCTGTCGTGATGCAGGTTCCCGGGGGTAAGATCTATCGTGATGAAAAATCTTGGACATAAAAATAACTTAGGAGTAGAAGAAGGAAGCAACACGAGAAAGATTCTAGTGCACTTACATATGTTTCATCTCTGGCTCTTCTTCGTGAATCGATGTCTGGATTCGCCACCCGGCTCCGCAGCTCCAACGTAGGTTCAGGATACTCGTGACGTGACTTGATAGCCGCCCAGGCGACCCGCGATTGCGAATATCGAAGAAAGATGACTCTAATGCAAAACGCGAACTAGCCTGTGAGATCCTACCGACTGCGCCAATTACGTAGACTGCAGGCGGAGGCTCGAAAAAAAACCAAAGTACTTTAAACTAATTTATTTTAGAACAAAAAATTACAATTAATTTTAGTGAAACCTATTCGATGCTAGAATATGGAATGACCAAAAACTTATTAAAAATAACTTATTGCTAATATGCCGTTTTGCTGCGTCGGCGGCTCGTGGCTGGCCCAGGTGTCGACGATGCAGTTTTCATGTTTCCGACGTCAATCGAATGAATTGCTAGGTCGACGATATCCATTAGGGATCCGTATGTAACAAGCATCACTTAAATATTTATTTTGTTCGGTTTTTAAATTCATCATCTGTGAAAATTTCAACTGTCTAGCTATCACGGTTCATGAGATACAGCCTGATAACAAACGGACAGACCGAAGAACGGATGGCGGAGTCTTGTTAATAGGGTCCCGTTTTACCCTTTGGGTACGAAACCCTAAAAACAGTGGCCATCTGTCTTCTACTGTGGCGAGGAGAAGATAAGAGCCAGCAATACAAACGCCTTGAAGTTGACTATTCGGGCTCCAGTAACCGTACCATTGGTATCCTATGTTCGCACTCACGTACTACTCGATACCCCTAACTGAAGCCAATATATATAATATGTTTGCCTGGTATCCGCAGCTCCAGGTCAGAGTACACATTTTGTGTGTAGGTGAGAAGTAGGTCATTAATTTGATCTATCCCAGCTCCTCAAGGAAGGCCTGCAATGCCCTAATATTACTGCCTACCTCACGGAGCATACCTGAGTTTCTGAAGTGTGTTGCCCTATATTCAGCAATGGATTGCTAAAAAGCCGTTAAGCTGCTATTTGGTCCTCCTCTATGCAGGCTCTGCAAAGTGGGTTATCCCCAACTCCTAAGACATCCCCTCCTTGCGTCGTATTCCTAAATGCTGAGGGTCGTGACCTCCCTGCCTCATCACTTTTACGTGTATGATATTCCTCCATCTGTTTCTGTGTCTGACGATGTGAAGGGAATTGTATACTGTAGAGCCATGAGCGGTGCGAATCTGGTTGGACCAACGTATTGGGCTGCCCCCACAAGGCCTTTTACCATCTACTTTAACGTTCTCGATGAGCCTGTGACCAATTGTCATAGCTATGACTATATGCTGGGGTTTGTTTTATGGAGTTGCTATCAATAGAGTGAAGCCAGCTTGGCCAGCCTACGATCATCATCATTAGCCCATAGTTTGTGGTGTTAGTCTCTGATGTGCTTCCAAAGGGTTATTCAAAGTGGAAAGGCACAATACGCGGTGGTTCAGGTCCGATCGCTACCATACTCAAAGCCCTTCTGGTTTGTTTATCCACTGCATCTTTGCCTCAGGAATCACTGTGTCTTTTCGTCCATTGAATGGTTGTCAAAGTGGTACACTTACCTAGTTTTCTTCTTTGTGTCGATGGTACATATAAAGTTTATTGGTCTAAGTGGTGCACTTACCTAGTTTTCTTCTTTATGTCGATGGTACATATTAAGTTTATTGGTCTGGACTGATAAATAACAGTGAATAACCAATAATTCCCCACTTCTATGGCATCGTCAGTAGCACCGCGTAAGACGCTTTGGCAGCGGGTTTTGTGACACATTGGCTAGGAAAGGAGGAAGACATGATCTTCGATGCAGATCTTTCTACATCAACATTCGAATTCCCTGCCGGAGTCTGTGTTCCCTGATAGCTACAACCTAGGGGTCTTTAAGTCAAGAGTGAATAGGTTGCTTCTAGGCAAGCGTGCTCCATCGTCGGCCACATCATCGCTTACCATCAGGTGAGATAGTGGTCAAACGCGAGCCTACTACTACTAATAAAAAAAAAACATCCTTCCACCACTGTGTCGAAATATCCTGACGTCACACATCACCTACTTGGACTAGCAGTCGGAAGATATTTTCGATTCAGCGGTTCTTAGGCCTAGGATCTCTCGCGCTGGGCCTTGGTACAGGCCATGGTCCGGAGCGAGGAGAAGTGGCAGGCGGTCGCCTCCTTCTGCGAAGCAGTAATGTTAGTGAAGGAGGCGGCCGATCGCGTGAGGCAACGGTCCTCACGCCCCAACCGCCGCCGGGAATCGGGATTCCGATCCCGATTTCCGGCCGTAGGCGCGGGCTTGCGGACGGCGAGCAATGGGTGGTTCACCGTCTGACCATCCGGTAACCGTCCGGACCGAGCCCAAGTCGTCGACGGCGCGTGCTGTTCCACGCGCGCCTCAAGAAGATGTCAGCAAAAGCTGAAAAAATAAATAAAAAAAGCCCTGTACCAGATCTATCATAGCTGTTGTTTTCGTGATGGTATTATTATCAAGATGGTATTCAAAATCAACTGGGTGCCGCATAAAAATGTTGCTGTTCTGCAAATGACGCAGCACTAACATCATGCTCTGATAATGCATGTTACGTAGCCGATCAAATTAGGCTGATGTAATTTTTATCAATTTTAAATTATACTATTATCTACCTAGTAGTCCCTGTAATCATATTTGATACATTAGTCATAATCAGTTACTTGGCAACAAAGTGATAAGTTTGTTGATTTTACATAACTATAATCACTGACTTTCGATGAATGACTGAATCAATGATTTGCAAAGATTACGTCTGAGTCATCCGTACAATTTTGAATATCCCTTTCAAATTTGTTTTTTAACTTATAACCATCATCATCTTCCTGCCCTTGTCCCGTGTTATTTGGGGTCGACGCAACACGTTTTCTTCTTCCATTCTGCCCTGTCACTCGTCATACTATCACTAACTTTCTTTTCTTTCATATCACTCTTCACACAATCCATTAATCATTTCTTTAGTCTCCCTCTCCCTCTCCATCCATCCACATGTAAACTCATAACTCTTTTAGTAACATGTGTTTCATCCCTCCTCTTCACATGACCATACCAAGACAAACGATTCCCTTTCAACTTTTCAGTCACTGTTTTTAACTTATAACCATATATTAGGAAATGAATCGCTTCGCGCGTTAGTTTTGACGAGTTACTCTGAGCCGAGATTTTAAGCAAATGAGTTGCGTGATATATTGCTATTGGCAAAAATGGGGCCCTACACTCTGCTAAAAACACGCGGTTTCTTTCAAGTATTGTAATCACATTTGTAGGATTAAGCATTCCAGAGGCAAGCGGATTGGGGTGGCGGGCAAGATGCTCTATATTCTATTATATAACTTTATTTCTGAGGCCACTGTTACAGTACCTAATTATTCATGGATTTACCTATTGATTTACTCATCAAATACCAACCGGACGCTGGCGTTCGCGACGATTCGCGATTCACGATGTTCATGATTACCTTTTAATCGCGAATCGTAGCGAACGCCAGCGTTCGCTTGGTATTTGAGGAGTCCAGTATTCGATGAATCATTAGACATGTCAAGCAGCTATATCGATTTTTTGGCATCTAATAGACAGCGCTGTGGTGGGGTAGTGAACAAAGCGGCTTACCGAAGACGTCGTCGCATGTTCAAACCCCATCAGGGATAATACTTTGTGTTTTTTGAAGTTGAAAACGTATTTATTTACTACTAGCTTTTGCCAGCAGCTTCGCCCGGCTTTTGAAAAATCCTCTCTTAGTGCTCGCCTACGTCATAAAGGGGAACCTTGTGTAGAATGTCACACTCCTAGATGATAGAATGATGACGATAAAGTAAGGGAAAAAATACGGTAAGAAACTTTATTAATACAAATCAGAATTAGAATAGGTGGCTGTTTCGATTATTATAGCATCTGTACCTACAAGTTATGGGAATATTTAAGTTCTTAAGTCACTAAAGCCAATTGTTTGAGACCTAAAAACACTGTTCTTCTTTCGCGTTGATGTGACTCAAAATTTTAACCTTCATGTAACCATGTTAAACACTGTGTTTGTAAATATTTATAGTATCTACATTGTCACAACAATTGTTGTAAATTATATTATCCTGACTTTTATGGTATATAATTATCAACTCGTTTGACATAATCAAGTCAGAAACAAACATATATACATGAAACCTAGCTGTAGGCGCAGTTTAACTGTACTTCAAACATTTTATATTTTAATTGTTTGTAAAAATAATTATACAATATACTTAGGAACTATACTTAGGAATCCGATATCGGCTGAGTTTTACGATGGCCGCATTGTCGTACATAAAAAAACATATTTCAAAATCATTTGGGCTCTTCCGGGATTTGAACCCGGGACCTCTCGCACCCTAAGCGAAAATCATACCCCTAGACCAACGAGCCGCTTAAAGACAAGTGTGAAATCATAATCCTAGTTTCCACGGTATTTGCTTTTCAAATTGACGTTAACCAACCATGATTTCGAACTTCTATATACATAAGTAGTATGAGAATCAGTAGAAGAAATATATTCCGTAATCTGTTATTTGATGATGATTAAGATTATACCTATGCAAAAGCCAGCGGCTTCGCCCGTGTGAAAGTAAGTTTTTCAATACAAACTTTGCCTCCCTTTTTCACTCGCTTAAGGGAGGAATTACGAAAAATCCTTTCTTACCAGATGACTACGTCGTACAAAGAACATATCCTCCAAGTTTCAAGTCTTTACGATCAGCGGTTTAGGCTGTGCGTTGATCCGTCACTCTGGACAAAGTATTTTATAAGTATACACCGCTAATTTTTAATTAGTACAAAAAAATGGGGGTCTACGGAGTTTTGTCATATATATATATGTATATGACAGTTTCTCCTTTTATATATATATATATATATATGTGTTGTTTATTTGTTCTGTGTGTGTGAACTGACTGACTGACATATCAACACACAGCTGAAACTACTGGGACTAGGAACATGAAATTCTGCAAAAGGCTTCCTTTTATGACGTAGGCGAGCACTAAAAGAGGATTTTCCAAAATCCACCTTCTAAGGGGATGAAACGCTTCAAAGTTTGTATGAGAAAAACCTATTTTAACGCGGGCAAAGCCGCTGGCGGAAGCTAGTAATTGATAAATTCATAATAGAATCAATATCATAACAATTGCTACTAGAAAATACTACGCACAGTATTTTTACATTTTGATCGTCATTTATTCAATCATAATCAATAGCCTGTAGAATATTTCCATAAATTGAGTGACACTTTGGGATATAAACCAACGCTAATAACTTTGCTGTTTATGAATATAATTTTTTTGAGACTTTACTTAAATAATATAAAGCCTATTTCTAATAACCTTATAAGTGGCTTAAATATGTATAGATGATGTATATGACTTTTCTGTTATGCCCTTAAAGTATTGACACAAATTAAAGATTAGTGTCAAAAAAACGTATATTTCGACACTTTCAAGGGAATCAAAATTCATAGTGTACTTTCCGTTGACCTAGAACCCTGAAATTTGGCATCAAATAAGGTCTAATATGACAAGTATGATAAATAAAATAAAATAAATCTGAAAACTGTATATTTGTAATTAAACCACTAAAAAAAACTTCTTTTTATTGGGAAAAATCTTCAAGACTCGATTCGGGAATCTAACAACTTACATAAGTTAGTATTTTGGTCAGAACCCTCAGTGTGCCAGCTCGACTCGCACTTGCCCAGTTTCTGCAATTTGGGGTGAGTTTCTGAATTAAGTATTTTGAGTTATAAACCAAACCAAACCCAAGCTAAGCTAAGCTTTTTATAAATTAACTAGCAACACAACTTGTATGTTTAAGCTGGGCAATGTTAGAAGATTTAAACGCAGAAAATGAGATCGACAGCTTTCTCTTTGTGAAATTCTAACAATTGTACGTATTGCTCTTTTTTGGAGAATTAAGGCTCGCTGAGAATTTCAACTGTAGCTTTTCGCCCAGAACTGTATACTCTATCGAAGTTTGAATTCGACAAGAGCATAATATACCATTTTTAACTGTTCCGCATTTATTTTGTCTCTCAATACCCTCAACGCAAAACAGGCAGATGATATATAGACAGTGGATTCTATATGTGCTGGTTCTTTTTTCCAGTTCAGCAAATCATCTAAATAGACTCATCCTTTCATTGTTAAGGGTTATATTGGGCACGCCATAATTATGGCGGTAAGTTTTCTCTTTGAGGAGTGGCTGGAAAGACTTCACGGCGTCCTTACCTTCCGCTTGACGCAGGTTCTCACCGAGCATGGTCAGTTCGGGAAGTTCCTGCACCGGATTCGTGCGGAAGTAACGCCCGGGTGGGTCCATTGTGTGGACCGTGTAAACCGAGCCTCTGACAACAGCTAGTTGGTAATAATCTCCCTATGTGATTCTGATTATCATGTCCAATTGATTTAATTAATCATATTAAATCGATGTTGTAATATTAAGGATATATTGAGAAAAATATTTTAAATTCATGATGACTTCACAATTTAACTATCTAGGGTAACAAACAAAAGTTTATGAATCCGGCTACTATAAATATCTATTCCATATAATACGTATTAGTGATAACAGCTAATTCTCTTGTTTGTAAATCAGACGCGTATAAAAATTACGTTACGTAAGTTACGTTATAAATATTCTCAAGCCCGGTTCGGTACCTACTTGTACGATCAGAGACGTTTTGTTCGTGCTTGGAGCAACACGCTTCATAGCGTAAAATAACGCATCATTAGTATAAGATTGTATATATCGTGTTTGTAAACAAGTATTGTGACAAAAAAGTAAGTAATGCCAAACCTTTTTTTCGTTTACTCATAGCTCCTATGTTGTTAATCTATACGCCATAATCATGGCGGTAAGTCCCCTCTTTTAGGAGTAGCTAGAGAGGCGTTACGGCGTCCTCACCTTCCGCACGCGACGCAGGTCCTCATCAGACATCGTTAATTCGGAAAGTTCTTGCACCTGATTTAGGCGGAAGAAACGCCCGGATGTCACTATTGTGTGGACTGCCCGTAAGACAGCGTAGAGATGTGCCCGATTGGACTTGTGGGAGCGATCGGCGGCGGCAACCTCTCGTACTAAGTCTTGGTTCAGGTTATGTTCTGGCGCGAGCCGGAATGGTCGGCAGCCGCTTTTTTCTGTGAAGCAGTAATGCTAGCGAACTTAAATCCTCACGCACCACCGCCGGGACCCCGGCCCTGACTACCAGCCACTGTAGGCGTAATCTTGCAGTCGACGAGCATTGTGTAGCTCGCCGTCAGGCCGTCTAGTAACCGTCCGGACTGAGCCCGAGTCGTTGACGGAGCCTAGTGTTCTATAAGCCCCTCAAACAGATTTCAGCAAAACCATAGGGGCCCAGTAGGGCCGAAGTCCACTGTAAACCCGTGATCCTAGAACAAAAGTGCAACTGAAGCAACATAGGTGTGGTTTTAGTCATTAAAAGTCTAACACGCCCTCACACTCGACCCTACAGGGGGAAAAGCAAAAGAATTTGTTTGTTTGAGCGCGCAAATCTCAGGAACTATCAGTTCGAAACTCTTTTGCCGATGTCATTGAAACAAAATATTTCCATTTTTATCACAAAAGGTGCAGTAGTGAAAAGATCTTATTCTTAAATCGCATGCCCATATTTTGTTACAGATCATGATAATCATCTTCGTGTGGGTGGCTGTGCTGCTCGCCGTGTTATTCGTCTACTACAGGCAGATCTATTCTAAGTTCAATCGCTATGGCGTTAAGCACTTCAAGCCGGTCCCTTTTTTGGGAAACATGGCTAGCATTCTATTCCGTGTGGATCACAGCGTTGAGAATATTGTTAGGCTATATGCCAGCTTTCCCGGAGAAAGGTAACTTGATTTTTAAGATAATTCTGATAAAAATAAAAGATACATAAATATATGTAAGAGGAAACAATGTTATTCTTTACAAAACTATATAAACTTCTTTAATAATTTCTTTTTGCAAAGATATTTATATTTTTAGACCAATAAGGTCTAAAATTAGAAGTGCCTCTCAGTCTCATTCTTATTTCATTAAGCATTTGATTTGCTTTGACAGATTCGTTGGAAGATATGAATTCACGCAAGAGATTGTGGTAATCCGGGATATCGAGCTGGTGAAAAAGATCGGTGTCAAAGACTTCGAGCACTTCCTTGATCACCGCGACTTGTTTGGAATCGGTGAAACGTTCTTCTCCAGAAGCTTGATAGCCTTAAAAGGTAAACCTTATATAATATAAATAATCATAATATAATAATAATATTTTTCACAACTATCACACAGCGCCGTCTAGTCCCAAGCTAGGCAGAGCTTGTGTTATGAGTACTAGACAACTGATAAACATACTTATGTATTTCTAAATACGTACATATTATAGATAAAATTACACCCAGACACAGAAAAAATGATCGTGCTCATCACACAAACATTTGTCCTGGGTGGGAATCGAACCCACGAGCTCCGGCATAGCAGTCAGGGCCACTAACCACTAGATCAACAGGCCAGTATGCCTATATCCTGGGAAGGTTTGTATGTATTGACATATGGATGTTTTTTACTCCTTCAAGCAAAAGCTACTGAATGGATATTGATGAAACTTGGTATACAGGTAGACCATCCATGGTTATATATTCGGCTGTTTTTTCATGGTGAATTGTGAATTGATTTTGATTTTTTTTTTAATTCAAAGACTATACTTTCTAATTAGTCATATTCAAATATTGTCATAATCTGTTATTGAATTTAAAAGATTATATGAAATGGAACTCCTCATAGGACTATAGCAAAACTGTCATAACAAGTAAAATTGCTTAGTTTATACGTGTAATCAATGACTGACTGAAGTAAAATCAGATCAGTTTGATGTACCCCCTACATCGATCTGATCTGATCGAATGATAAATCCGGAAGGTAAGCACCGGAACTCTGTAATTAAATCAATGTATCCTAGCCGTGTTATTATTAGAATTGAAATTGAAAGGGCTCACTAGAATTGTCATGAGATATAAGATACTTTCAAACTTATGTAATGATGGAGCCGGAACGTGGAAGGTAGGCATAGAAACTCCGTAATAAAATAACATTATGCCGTATTTGAGCTTATTCGAATGTTATGAGATGCACTTTGGCTTTAAGGTATCATCCGAGCTTGTTTAAGCTTAGTCGAAATATTTGAGATATGCTTTGGCTGTAGGGTACTATCGAACTAATCTAACGACGGAAAGTAAGCAGAAATACTCCATTATAAAAAATGTAGCCGCCTCTTGGCTTACTGGCATTGTCATAAGACGTAGCTATTTTGGCTGTTAGTGGTTTTATTGATTATGTTCTATAGGTAACTTAATATAGAACTTGCACACTATTTTAGTTGGATAAGGGTACTACAACGTAAAATATAACCGACTTAAATGTAAAAAAAAACTTAAAAAAGTACAAAATAACTATAGGTAATTTCGAAAGTCGGCATTAAATAACAAAGAGACAGAACTATTATTGGAAACACCGACTTCCTAAATTAGTTATTTTGTACTTTGAAGTGTATTTTTACATTGAAGACGGTTGTTTTTTTTTTGTAACAATTTTCTTTTTGATCTAAACATAAAAGTAAAATTTATTTATTCTCTTACAGGACAGGAATGGAAAGACATGCGCTCCACATTGAGTCCAGCGTTCACAAGTTCTAAGATACGTCTGATGGTGCCTTTCATAGTTGAGGTCGGTGACCAGATGATAAGTTCACTGAAGAAAAAGATCGACGAATCCAAAAGCAAGTTTTTATAATATTTATTTTACTATATAAAAAGGCCAAGTGCAAGTCAGGCTCGCGGTTCACGAAGGATTCCGTAACGTCTGTAGCAAAAAACGGCAAAGAAATTTATTTTATGCTGTTTTTAGTATTTGTTGTTACAACAGTAACATAAATACATCATCTTTGAAAATTTCAACTGTCTAGCTATCACGGTTCATAAGATACAGCTTGGTGACAAAGGGACAGACAGACAAACGGACGGACAGCGGAGTCTAAGTAATAAGAATATCATATTTTTACGTTTTGAGTACGGAACCCTAAAAATTGACAAGAGACGTCGTCGAACAAAAGGTTTTGAAAACGGAATACACAATTTTGAACTACAAATTCTATTGACGTTGCTTCTATAACCTAAAGTGTTCCCGCAGCTGGCTACATTGATGTGGAGTGCAAGGACCTGACGACTCGGTATACCAACGACGTGATAGCCTCCTGCGCTTTCGGTCTGAAGGTAGATTCTCATAATGACGTGGACAACGAGTTCTATGCCATAGGAAAGCTGTCTACCACCTTCAGCTTCCGCCAGATACTGCTGTTCGTCGTGATTATGTGCATACCATCAGCCATATCTAAAGTAAGTTCACTTGAATGGCTTTTAGCTTATACTAAAAAAATATAGAATTGTATATTTGTATTTATTTCGTTTACACATTTAGACCATTTTTTGAATTCGTACTGTATAGTGTTAGGCGTAAGGAATAGTACCAGCCCGTCACTTACAGTAGGTGTTGTAAGAATAAACTAAAGCAGTCCCCAGAGAATAGGCCACAGCATTCTCTGTGCATTGTTTTTTGATAGGATCGCGCTTGACCACTATCTCACCTGATGGGAAGCGACGATGCGGTCGACGATGGTGCGTGCTTACCTAGAAGTAACCTATTCACTCTTGACTTAAAGATTCCCGGGTTGTAGCCATCATGAAACAGATTCCGGCAAGAAATTCCACTTCTTAGCTAAACGCTCAATGAATGTGTTCCCAAAACGTTTCGTGCGTATAGGTGGAATGTCCAACATGTGCTGGTGGCGCATTTTGGTACGCCTGGTGTTCCAACGTACATTCCCCGAAAAGCAACCGGTAGAAAACCGACAGGCTAGCAACTCGGCGTCAATGCTCAAGACTTTGAAGCCTTGACTCGACGAGTGCTTCATTGACAATGATCCTCCTGGCTCTTTTCTCAATTGCCTCAAGAGCATCAAGCTGGTATCGGACAGATCCTTTCCAAAGATGAGAGCAGTACTCCATACACAATCAAACTTGCGCTTGATAAAGTTTGAGCAGCTGTTCCGGCGTGAAGTACTGTCTAAACTTCGCGAGGATTCCCAGCATTTTTGCGGCCAGTTGAGCCTTTGCTTCGATATATGGCCCAAAGTTGAGTGTTGATGTCAGCGTAACACCAAGAAGATCAAGATGGTCGGTTATCGGCACGGTCATGCCCCGGAAAGTTGGAAAAACTATACTGCAATTGCTAACCCGTGTGACTATAGCAAATATATGGAATAAGTCTATGTGAAGAAGGAGGGCCTCTATGTACTGGCCTTGTTGGTTAGTGGTTAGTGGCCCTGACTGCTATGCCGGAGGTCGTGAGTTCGATTCCCACCCAGGGCAAATGTTTGTGTGATGAGCACGATCATTGTTCTGTGTCTGGTCATTTCTCTATATTACGTATGTACCTATTTAGACCTACTCATAACACAAGCTCTGCTTAACTTGGGAATAGACGGCGTTGTGTGATAGTTGTGGAATATTATTATTATTAAAATAATAAATGAACGATAAAAAACTGAAATCTTATATGATGAACTCCTTCTTCAGAAAGCGAAGTGGATCTGGCAAAGCTCCGATAGTACAACTGTAAATGAGATTGACTTCATCATGTTAAGTGTGAAGCAAATACTCAATGCTGTTTCGGTGAAACCGGAAGTGATTACCACATGCAAAGGAGAACATTGAATATTAATATCAAGCTGGAAAAGTCTCGACTGATGGACTCCTAGTTCCTTGTGAACTAGGAGTGGGTTTTAGTCAGTAAAAGTCTGACACGCCCTCTCGCTCCGCCCAAGGGTGGGAGATGTCATTGGATGATTTCCCACATAAAAAAAAGGGTGGGTTTTATTAAGTAAAAATCCTCGCTCCACCCAAAGCAGATGAACTTATAATTGTTCATTTCCTACCACAAAAAAGTTGCCTCTAAAAAACAGGATCTATCTAAGCAGTACTTAATTGCCTACCTACAGTGGTGATGGAACACATCGTTAGAAAACCAAATTATGAAATCTGAAAATCACAAAGATCAAGCGTACCTAGTATTCATTTTTTTGTATTAACTAACTTTTAACCCGTGGTAGTAATAGACTGATATTCATATCAAGCTTGTTCAAATTTTATATTGTATAATAATTTTATTTTTCAGTATATAAAGTTCGATTTCCTTTCGGAAACATCAAATACATTCTTCAGGAAATTAGTTCTGGAAACTATGAGAGATCGTGAAATACGAAAAATCATCAGACCCGATATGATTCATTTGCTTATGGAAGCTAAAAAAGGTACCTATTACTACAACCTGAATTGTTTCTCTCTTTTTACCCTTGGTAGTTTTCACTTTATGATATCATCTTTCCTACTGTTGCTGCTCCAGGACCATCTGTTCTATCGAAACAGGCAATTCATGTTCTAATAGGAGTTTTGGTATGTTGATACGATTCGTAGTAGGTGTTGTCCTCTACCTCTCTTCAGTTTGGACAGCGAGCAATAGGTAGCTCGATGTCCGAGCGTCCGGTAACCGTCCGGACCAAGCCCAAGTCGTCGACGACGCGTACTGTTCCACGTGCGCCTCAAGGAGATGTCAGCAAACCGTAGGGGCCCAGCAGGGTAGAAACCTACTGGGGCCAAGGGTCTGATTCTAAAAGGAAGGCTCGGCCCTGATACGAAAGGCAACGAAGGTACAGGAGTGGGTTTTTAGTCAGTACAAGTCTGCCATTATCTCCCGCTCCGCCCAAGAGCGCGGGATGTCATAAGATGATTTTCTCACCGAAAAAAAAACCTCTCTTCAGTTCAGGCAGCCGTAACGTTTTTTTCTTTATTTCATACTTTAAAATAATCTATTAGGCATTAGTTTACTACTTGAAAATAGGTTTCTTCACACAAACTTTGGACCCCTATTTCATCCCCTTAGGAGGTGAATTTTGGAAAATCCTCTCTTAGTGCTCGCCTACATCATAAAAGAAAACCTTGTGCAAAATTTCGCACTCCTAGGCCCTATAGTTTCGGCTGTGCGTTGCTATGTCAGAAGTCAGTTTCTCCTTTTATATTCTAAAGCTCTTTAATAATCATCTACTCAGAACACATTTGTGTGTGCACGTAACTTTATATGTATATCTACCGTCTTCTTGGTCAAAATTCAGCACACTGTAATTTCAGGCAAGCTGACCCATGAAGACATCAAATCCAATGATAAAGCTGCTGGATTCGCGACCGTTGAAGAATCTACTGTTGGTCAGAAACAAGTTAACAGAGGTGTGTAATTTACGAAAAATTCTTCATACATTTAGATATTTTTCATGAAATAGATAGGTAACTAACTATAAACTATAATATTTTTGCTAACTGATCAAGCTCTAGCCATGGTCTACCGACGTGCCAAATTTAAGTGGCCCATACACACTAAATATTTTCGACAATATTTTGGTTTGCGCAATTTAATTGACCGTATGCATGCGATATACAAAGGTTGAGCAATATATGTGGTTTTTTAATATATTGTACAAATGGTAAATCAGTTGGTCTATCAGTGTCATATAAATAGGTAGTTCTGGCTCGACATATCATGGGTATGGATAACATGGGTGTCAAAATGCCGATTATATTAATCGTGCCAAAACGAGGGAGCAGTACGATGTATTCATAGGAAAATACCCCAAAATGTACCCGAAAACTGAGAACCAAGATGTCGTATAAAACCAATTCTTTGGGTACAACATACTGATTTGATGAAATTTTGGCGGGGACTATTTGCATAACCGTCGATATCGCCTCCAGACGCTATAATTTTTGCTCTAACTCATTATACAATAATATTGACCGTCTAGGGGCCACCGTCAATATATTGTGCAACCCACATTGCACAATAATATTGAGTGTGTATGGGCCGCTTAACATACATTATAAACTTTTACTTTAATCATAATATCAGTGTGATGGTTTTCAGTGTGGACTGACAACGACCTCATCGCCCAAGCAGTGCTGTTCTTCGTTGCTGGTTTTGAAACGGTCTCAACTACTATGTCATTCCTGCTGTACGAACTAGGAGTGAATCCTGAAGTCCAAGAGCGACTGGTGCAAGAGATCAAGGAGACTGACGCTAAGAACGGCGGCAAGTTTGACTTCAACTCCATCCAGAATATGCCGTATATGGATATGGTTGTATCTGGTAAGTTTTGATTGTTTTTCAAATAGTAATTAGTGGGTCATTCGATCTCATATGAAGAAGGCTGAGTGCCAGTAGTGGGAACATTGTCGAACTGATTATACTCATGTTTAGTATCTGTTTGTTTCTTTCGTTTTTTAGAAGTCTTACGACTATGGCCACCTGTAGACGCTACAGACAGGATTTGCACTAAGGATTACAATTTGGGAAAACCTAATGAGAAAGCGGAAAAAGATTATATTGTAAGTTTTTTTTTGGTTTAATTTTGGAAAAATAAATGCATATTTTACAATGAAAATTGGTACCTATAATATTATAAATCTGTGTTATCGCAGGCACACAAAGGAACAGCTATCGCGATACCAGTGTGTGCTATCCACCGTGACCCGCAGTTCTTCGCCAACCCTGACAAGTTCGACCCTGAGCGCTTCTCTGATGATAACAAGCACAATATCCAGGCATTTACTTACATGCCCTTCGGTGTTGGGCCTAGAAACTGTATCGGTAAGTCCATTTTTTTTTGTCGTATAATTTATGCTCGTACAAAACACTTGGAAAAGAAAATGATATAAAGAGAGAATAGCCCAAAGAAACTACTTTTTTAGAACAAAAAATGTGTTGTTGATAAATATTTTTAAAGACATTTATAAGATATTTGAAGAACAATTTATTTATTTATGTACACACAAACACTTTTTATCAAAAAGGACAAATGCAGATAGAAGAGTACAAAGGCCCTGCTTATTCCTAACGAAATTTCTTCCAGCAGACCTGTGACAGGAGAATTGGATGAGAGATGTAAGAAAGAAATAAAGAAAGCAAAAATTAAACATTAGTTGTTTCTTTGTTCAGGGTCAAGATTTGCTCTCTGTGAGATCAAGGTGATGGTGTACCATATCCTGCAGCATATGGAGATCTCCCCTTGTGAGAAGACCACAATTCCTGCCAAGTTATCTAAACAAAACGTTAACATGATACTAGAAGGAGGACATTGGCTCAGATTTAGACCAAGAAGCTAGGATAGACAAGGAAACTGATGACCTATCATTATAGATCATTCATCAGAGATTAATATGCGATTCAACTTGGGTCATAAAATAATATTCTTATTTAAAGTGAATGTTTCAGCTGCAATGCAATGCATTTCAGTATAAAAAAAAAACATTGAAGAAATAGAAAAAACTCAAACGTTCAACAGCGTCATCCTTTTGAACAAATAATATTCTAATAGATGTTAAAGATTATTTGATAATTTTATATCGATACCTACATAGAAAGAATTCTTTAACAGAAGAAATTGGTAAATATTACGCAATTAATTTACTAGTAGAATTTTAAGAATTTTAAGGTACAAATAACAGTTGTTAGTGAACAGGCCACAATTGAGTCTACTACTCAATTCTACCCTTTGGTCCTCACACAGTTATGTATGTAGTTATTTGGGCAGTATTTTACTGTTCCTCAATTTATTTCTGTTTTCTACTACAAAATATGCCTTTGCCCCACCAAAAATATTAATTCTGCACTAAAATATGCTAATATTCTGGGTGGTTTAAAAAAAAACCACGAAGAGAATGGCCTCCATCTCGTTTTAACCTAACCTGTTCGAAGTGGGATGCTCCAAGTCCCTTAATAATTGTAAAAAGTCCATTGATATGTGGTGTACAATTAGAATTCTCAGTTTTTTTTTTTTTTGATGGTCCATAAAACTTATAAAATGACAGTTAATACGTCTGTTTCATTTGTATTACAAAACAAGCATTAATCGCGAAAAATAAATACAGTTTTGGACGTCGGTAGGTACGAGTACATTCCACTTGTAAAAACCACGGTTGTTTATATGGAATAAAACTCTATGTTGTATCGTACTAATAAGAGTGTATAATGATTGCCATAAATACAAATTTATATCTTGTAAATTACACTGTCGCCTTACAAGCTTATCTCGCTTCTAGACCAATGGTTGAGAAAAACCTCTTGTGTAAATTAATATTTCATATTAAAGTAATAATAAAGTAATTTATAATATATAAAATGTTAGTATCCTATTATGAATAATATTGATATTCATATTATATTTTTGATAAAAACATTTTCGTTATACTCGTACAGAATAAAAATGAATTATTTAAAAAGAAATGTTTTTTCTTTCCACCGTCATCCTTCCTTCTGTTCTTTTATCGTCAAGGACGTCTTCTTTTCTACCGTGCTGACTATAACCACCCTTAACATTTTTGTCAATTTTGAGAAATTTGTATATTCGGAATCAGCAAGACGAGATCTACATTAATATTTTTTTGTTTTTAATAGAGCGGATATAAATAAAGATAATGCTTAGAAAAAATGCGGCAACTACATCAAGGAATACACATATTCCCTATAAAGTGTAAAGGTTTTTATGTTTAGTGTACGTTAAAATAAATTGTATCACGATTCCTACTAATAATCACCCTAAGAACACATGCCCTTAGTTATCCTTAGTCCTCTACTAAGGATAACTAAGGGCATGTGTTCTTGTTGTTATAATTTTGATAAAAGTACGAAGTATATTCTCATCCAAATTTTTCAGCCATCATCTAATAAACTGTCCACGTAATCCGACATTATCTTCATTGACCTTGTTCAAATTCTACCTCTTATCTTTGATTTATCATAACCGTGAAAGTTTTACACTATATGAGGTGGTGTAGCTTGGGATAATAATTATATTTTACAAGCAACTCGCACTGGCTGCGCATAAAAGCAAATCTCATGTGTTTAATAATAATGTTTGATAGATTTCATCACGATCATTGTCAGTTCAGTCGAAACATCACTGCTGGTCATAGGCCTTCCCGAGTGTCGCCATAACAATTTGTTGAAAGGTTCTCGCATCCATTGGATTCCCGCGACTTTCACCAAGTTATCGATCTGACTTGTGTGATGCCTTCCAACTTCCAACATTGCATTGCCACTCATGAACCTTTTGGTTCCATTGACCATCTTTTCATCTTATCAATCTGGCGCAACCGTGAGGTACGCAAGTTTTTTTTTTTTTAAACTGAATTGATGGTTTTCGTGTCAACTAACAAACTTGTTGCGTTTGTGCCAAATAAAATCATTTTCTTTCTTCCTTTTGATCTATGAGTAATGTGACAGTTCAATTAATACGTTTAATCTTTACGTTTAGCACAGTACGTTTTCTCATTTTTTATATATTTTAATTTGTCCTCTAAAACTAAGTCCATTTAGATACCCCATTTCTATCTAAACGTGCACCAATTTTCAAATGAACGATTTCATTGAACCGATTCAGTAGGTTTGTAGCATATTGGCTGTGACAGACGGACAGACAGACAAACGAGAGATCTTTTATACTGAAGATGACGTTCGTATAGTATATACCCAGTCATAGTACCTACACCTCAGATTACTAACTACTGAAAACATTGTGGTGATTTTTCTAATGGATTATGTTTTGTTTGGCAATTAAACTTTAATGAAATTAACATTATAGAAATATACATGTAGAAAAAATAACGTTTAAATGTGTTGGCGATCACTGTGCTGTGTAAAGGTGATGACACCGGATTGGCATCATAGTCAGCGACGACGTTGGAGTGCTGAGTGACGTCACGAGATCGGCATGGTGGTCGCCGCGGTAACGGTGTTGAAGTACTCGTGCTGCGCTATCCTGAGCCCAGCACCCCTAGCCAGGTTACGACCGTTTCGTTTCGATTCTCTTTTCGTTCATCGCCTCGACCTATTCCTTTGTTCTGATGTCATTTCATCACTCAGTCACGTGGTCAGAAGAAAGGAATAGAAGGCGTGGCCGACTCGGGGCGATTAACGAAAAGAGAATCGATACGAAATGGTTGTAACTTGGCTAGGCGGGCTGGTGTAAACATCCAATAACCTCCGAGCTCAAGTACCATGGTAAGGTAGCGCAACCAGCGTTCCCCACAAATACTAACTTTTGTGTAAAACAGTCGTTGTGATCTGTATCAACATAGTGTTTGTTCATGACCAAAGTAGTTTCACTTAAGTAAAATAACATTAATTTGCTAAAAAATGTTGTTCAATTGAAATTTAAATTGGCCAGTCGCTCAACCACTGCCGTTGAAGGATTTGCTGCAGCGCTGCGTGGTCGATTCCTGCACGGAAAAAATATTTGTATTGTCTACAGATAGGTGTGCCGGGGCTGGGTGTCTCGTCTATGTGAGGTTACATGTTTGTAAACGCACCCACGATAAAAGAGTAGTTTCTAGTGTAGGACAACGTGTACGACTACCACAATTAGTTATTGACATAAAAAATAACAAAGGAACTGCTAAAATCCTAAAGTCTATATTTCACCGGGACACCATGGCGGCGCGACCATTCGCTACCAACAAAATGTATACAGCTCTATAGAGAGTTACTCACCTGGTGTCCGTTTGGTTGCGCAACCAATTTGGTGGCGCGACCAGCTCTGACGCCAGTGCGACCGCCAGTGACGCCCCCACCAAAGAGTATGTTAGCTCTATATTTCACCGGGACAGCATGACGCCGCAGCTGGTCGCGCCGCCATGGTGTCCCGGTGAAATATAGCCCTTAAAATCCATTTTTATACTGCATCGGTGTGGTGTAGCGATTCTGGTGTCTATATGGTGTCTATTTTGTTAGCTTACGGACACCTTGGTAGTGCAACTGGTCGTGCCGCCATGATGTCCCGGTGAAATATAGCCCTTAAGCGTGCCTATGTGATATTATTACGTCCGAAACTCATCAAAAGTTTTTGGCTTTGGGCTTTGGAGATACAACTCCAAAAAAGTCCCAGCCGGAGTCTGTGTTTCCTGATAGCTACCATCTGAGGATCTTTAAGACAAGAGTGAACAGAATACTCGTATTACACGTGGCTGATCGAGAATGTGTTGTGCCGAAACATAGTCCGTGAATGGAAAACAAGTTCCACCAATGTCAGCTCCGTTGGGACACAATTACATCCGTCTAGAACACGGCTCTTCTTCTTCTTTTCGATGGTAAACTCGTCAAACTGTTTGGGTCCATTAGGTGGCTACATTAATAGCAGCATTGGTAGCACTCATCAAATCCTCCAAAGTTCAGGTGTATGGGCACTTGGGGCATTCTAGAACACGCTTTAATTGTGATAAGTAATCCATAACTATATATATACCTAGAGTAAGTCATGTGAATATAAATTACAATAGTAATGATGACTCGACACGTTTTATGTTTACAAACTAAACGTGTAGGTGTCGCCGCACATGGGCCACTTGCCTCAGCCACAAACGCCACCACGAGAAGCTAAAAGCGACCACAAAAGAAGCTGAAGCGCACGACAGCCACTTGTGGCCGGTAGCTGCTACTTTTTTTGACTCATACACGCAGTATCATAATGGACTCTGACGAAAAAGGTTTAAACGCGTGTGATGACGTTTTATAACGGCATTTAATGGCCAGTGCAGGCCACAAGAATTGAGCAGCTATGATTTGTAACATATTGGCGGCCACCGGCATCAACCGTGAGTGGTGAATCGGCGAATCCATATAAAATGTATGAAACCTACAAGAAATATGCCGGTGGCGGCGTTTTGTGGTTGTGGCCAACGACTTCTAAAATATAAGTACTAGCAGTGTAAGTGTGTATACACCGTACCTCGGACATCAATACACAAACGGATACCATGGATCCGGTACATGATTGTGGACACCCCATTGGTAGAATTTTCTGCCAGCGCGTTTTTTCGGATTTGTGAGGACTATGCGGTGGCCCATGGCCTCAGGTATAAAGTAACCAAAAGCGAACTTTTGATTTTAAGGAGGGTAACAAATGCTACACACAGTCCAACCCTGGGGGGCGCTCCGCTTTCCAGAGTGACGCAGTTCAAGTACATGGGGCATTGAGTCACCGATAGTCTGTCCGACGATGTAGATTTAGAGAGGGAACGCGGAGCATTGGCAGTTTGATGTAACATGCTGGCCCATAGGTTTGCACGTTGTACGAAAGAGGTTAAAATCACACTTTTCAGGGCATACTGCCAATCTTTGTACACGTACGCCCTATAAGTCGGCTATACAAAAAGCTCGTATAATGCTCTGCGAGTCCAATATAATAACGCTTTTAGGGTAACGTTGAGGCTGCCGCGCTTCTGCACTGCATCGGGGATGTTCGCGGAAGCAGGCGTGCCTGATTTTTAAGGCTGTCATGCGGATATGAATAGCATCCCAGATGAGGCGGATGTGCGATAGTTCTAACACCCTAGTAGCTGTTGGGGCCGCAGGATGGACAGCTCGATAATGTGGCACTGGATGACGACTCATCGTGCGTCATTTAAATACATATATATTAAATAGTTTTTTAGTTTCAATTTTATATATTCCACCACTGGGACTCCAGAATCATGTACTTTTTTTTGAGGTTTTGATATCATCTAATGACTTCTCTCGCTCTATGGCGGAGTGGCTGGGAGCGTGTTAGACTTTTACTGATTTAAACCACTACTATGTTCCTTCAGTTACCCTTTGCGGTCTAGGACCACAGGTTACCTTTTCAGCCCCCCTAGCCAAATTACAACCGTTTCGTTTCGATTCTCTTTTCGTTGATCGCCTCGAGTCGGCCACGCCTCCGATTCCTTTGTTCTGACGTCATTACAACGCTCACTCACGTGGTCATCCCATACCCTTAGTAGGCATCGGGCCTGCTGGGCTTCTACGGTTTTGCTAACAACTCTTTGAGGCGCACGTGAAACACTACGCGCCGTCGATGGCTTGGGATCGGTCCGGACAGTTACACGGTCGTACTCTACCGTTGACCTAGAATCCTGAAATTTGGATTAAGAGAATTATTGAGACCTTCTCAAAGCAAAAATATAGGGAAAAGTCCGAAAACTGTAAATATGTAACGACTTTTTTTGCTATTCGGAAAAATCTTTGAGATTCGATACGGGAACTGAATTAGTTACACAAGTAAGTTTGTTCAGAATCCTCGGTGCTTGAGTTGGATTCGCACTAGACCAGTTTTTTTTAAACATATTCTTTATTAACCATAGCGTTCTTACATAGGTTCTCCTTAGATTAGTTAGTTGGTTTATTAAAACAATATATGTTCTGCTCTCATAATAAGTCCTTTCATTAGATGTCAGTTTGAAAATCACTTTTGTTATTTTGTTTGACCCTTAAAAACGCCAAATTAAAGGATTTTTAATGGACGTGGATTTTAATATACCCAACATTTAAATTCGCTTCCATGTTAAGTTACATAACTTCTTTTGTGTACAAAATTTTGATAGAATCGGTCCAGTAGATTTAGACCAAATTGGCCGTGACAGACGGACAGTCTTATTACTTACTCCATGTCACATAGGGGTTTCGATTTTTCTTTGAACGTGCGGAATCCAAAAAAATAAAAACAGATACGTATTAAAAGATATGTTATCTTTAAATACGCTTCTGTACATACTTAAAGTTATCACTGTCATGGTATACTCAGAGACATTTTGTTCGTGCTCCAAGCAGCACGCTTTAAGATATCGTTGTTTGAGATTACATATATACTTATCGTGTGTTTATTAAAAACAATCCTTGTGACACAACAGTAAGTAATGCCCGTAACTTTTTGTTTTGTTATTTTGTTCTACGATAAATTACATGCACAAAAAAAATTAAAAATCAATTTATGTTTAACCGAATGCGAGTTGGGTTTTTCCTATTTTTTTTTGGCGCCAACAGATTGAAACTAATTCTAGCTACAGCCCGCGGTTTTACGCACGGTGGCTGATTCGGTTAAGTATCAGAGCACTGAGTGCGCGGTGCATTGTCATGGTGAAGCAGTACCCCGCGGAGCCCGGTGTTCGATCGCTTGTTACTCATATTTTGTGGTATACTATACGGCGTTGATGCTGCTTTGGTCTCGTAATGGAATTCAAATAAGATACCCCGTCAAAGTGAAGAAACTAGCGATCAAAATTTTCCCTACGCTTCTTGATCGCTTCACTTTCGTAAGCGTTGGTTCATTTTGAAACAGCCAAACTGTCGACTGACTGTTTCTGGATTGTATTGATAAATCCAGGATTTATTTCACTATGTCGTACAAAACGCGCGCCGGTACAAAACTGCTTCCAATTTTTGAATCATGGCACCACTCCACACGAGATTGCTTCTGAGCTTCGGTAAGGTCGTACTACCGCACAACCTCACCCAACGGCAAACTATCTTCCTAACGCGAAGGAGCTCGTGTAGAATTTTGT
The DNA here is from genome assembly GCA_961205895.1 of Mythimna pallens. Taxonomy (NCBI): domain Eukaryota; kingdom Metazoa; phylum Arthropoda; class Insecta; order Lepidoptera; family Noctuidae; genus Mythimna; species Mythimna pallens. Next base: position 25,529,563 of record OY540831.1, read on the forward strand.
GAACGCTTCCCGAACCAATCTGCAGTGTATGCTGAATCTCTTCGTATGTAATTCGCCTATTTGCTTGAATTATTTTTTTACTGCCATCACACTATCTTCCGTGACAGCCGTCGTACGACGAACACTCCTTCTTTCATCCCCAAAGTAAGGCGACCGCGCTTAAACTCGCTATACTAGCGGCAGATGACTGCTTTTGAAGGTTCTTCATCCATAAAAGTAATTTGAAGTCGATCAAAAGACTCATCAGGTTTAAGGCCACATTTAAAATCGTAGAAAATCATCGCACGAAAATGTTCTCGATGCAGATCCATTTTTAAATGACTAAACATTTTTAAACACGATAATTGACTTGACTCTCGAAAAAATAGTATAGTATTTTTACTTTTAAATAACCAAAGTTTTCGAAAAAATTACAAGTGGCCAGTGCCTTATACATAAAACCTTTTTTCGAAAAACTTTTTAAGTTACCTGGTAGTGGTCAAACGGGAGCCTATTCATGATAAAAAAGTTCCTATGTTTTCTTTTCTCTTTTGTTAGGCTGTCGTTTGACAACTCTCTCGCCTCATGATTAAATCTCTCACGCCTTATGTGTAATTAAATATCTTTCTCGCGATGTTTGTTTTATTTTATTAAATGTCCAATCGTATAAAATTTCTAATTCATTTAAAATGAGTCCCTACAGCACAAGTCTGACACATTTTATAAGAAATTTTCGTAGCTGACTGTGCATAAATCCATCAGGTTTTTACGTTCGAGCGAGTTGACGACAAAGAAAGTAGGTAAAATCGGAAGATGCCAACTCGCGAGCACTTGCGAGTTTCGCAGTCACGAGTTGACGATAAAGTTATTCAAACAGGATGGGGTCCTATTTTCGGCTGTATGTTTTTTTTTTATTTATACGATTTTTCTTTTAATTGTGGACTGAACAGTCAAATAATCCAAAAATGATAGCGACTGATACGCGTGTCGTAATGTTCCATTTTATGTACCAAAGGTTTTCCTTTTGAAAAGTCATTGGTACTTAAATAAGTTGTTATAATTATAGTGTGCCACTTTCCTAAGATTCTAGTCTTATCTGACAATTCAAGTATATACAAAAATAACTTTATTTCCTTATCGATGAGACAAACTAAAGTATTTAGAAGCTATTTAATCGACGCTTTGTTAATTGGGTACTTACTTGCCTGTGTTTATTTTTGTAAAATATTTTAACTTAAACAATAAATAAAGTTTTTTTTCTGAAAACTGCATCAAAATTGGTTAAATGAAGCAGTACTTAGCATTTAGTATAAGGAAAACTAGGCGCGTGGTGAGACATCTTACTATCTCTTTTTAACCGACTTTATAAAAAGAGGAGGTTATCAATTCAGTTGTATTTTTTAATGTTTGTTACCTCAGAATTCCGTCGTTTATAGACCGATTTGCAATTTTTTCCCTTAAAGGATATGCTTCCAGATTGGTCCCATTTTTTTTTAAATCCAGTTTTGATGATAGAATCTATGAGGAATCGAGGGAACTCCTCTAATATTATAGGAAACTATATAGTGATTTTGATATTTTCATCGAGAACTTAAGCATCTACAGTCAAAAAGTAACAGAAGTGGAACTGATGAAGAAGACCAAAAATGGCCAACGGAACTTCATACTCACACAGATATCACAATGAAGAAAGATAGTTAAGCGACTATGACAATACAAATAAATAAATGGTTCTAGATTGTTATGTTGAAAATGGCACTGGAACTCCGTAATTAATCTATGTATCCTAATCCTGTTTGGCCTTATTAGAATTGTCATGAGATATATGCATTTTGACCATAAGGTACTATCGAACTGATCTGATGATGGTGCTTGAAGGTGGAAGGGAGACACGGGAACTTCATAACAAAACAATTTATCCTAGCAGTGTTTAGATTAATTGAAATCGCTCAGGTTATAAGTGTGAATAAAAAACTTTTTACAAAAAAATAAATAATCGACTTCACTAAAAAAACACTAAAGGGAGCAAAATACAGGCACACCTCCACCGTGTGCTCCACTATGTCCTCCGGGCAGTCCACAAAATGGTGACACCCGGGCGTTTCTTCCGCACGAATCCGGTGCAGGAACCTCCCGAACTTACCGTGTCCGGTTCCTGCGTCATGCGGAAGGTAAGAACGCCGTGAGGTATTTCCAGCCACGCCTTAAAGAGGGGACTTACCGCCATAAATATTGCGTGCCCAGCACTGGGTCGCGACAGTCGGTGTGTCCCATGAGATCCCACCGGAACTCTGTCCGCCATGCCGCAACTTGTCACGGCAGCGGAGTTTCGCCCCGGAGTTGCTGTCTTTCAGTTGCCCTTTGCGTGCTAGGACTACGGGTTTCCTTTTCGGAAATTCCCCGTGGTCCTAGCTGGGCATCGGTACCGCTGGGCCAATACGGTTTGTTGACATCTCTTTGAAAAGCGTGTGGATCACTAGCTACGCACTGTCGACGACTGGGATCGGTCCACCAATTGCCTCCACGAGGACAGCGGGGCACACCTCCACCGTATGCTCCACCATGTCCTCCTGGCTTACATTTTCTCCACCAATCGCCTCCATGAAAACACGGTGCCGCTCCGACCATGCGGGACTGATTTCCACCGTATGCTCCATCGTATTCTCTGGGCGATCCGCACAATGATGAGACCTGAATGTTTCTTTCCACTGAATGCAATACAGATACCTTTCGAAACTCACTCACATCCGGTGAGTCCTGCACAAAGAGAGGACGCCGTGACGCCTCTGTAGCCACTCTTCAAAGACGGGCATTAACCATTAGGCGATTGTGACGTGCTCACTGTGACAATGATGTTTTACCAGAACATAAACCAGAAACATACATAAACTAATGCCTTTTCCCTTGGGGTAGGCAAAAATGCCAACTGCTACGACCCATATAATACTCTTTCTATTCATTAACGTTCATACATCTGGATCTGGATGAGTACATAACATGTTTCCTAAAAGTAATTTGCGTTTTTACGAACCTTTAACCGTTTTATGTGAATATACAATAAATAATTGCGATGCTTTCTGAATGAACTGCAAGCACAGAATGATTGTACAGTTTTACGATGCGGACGAAGTTGCGGGCAACAGCTAGTTAATAAATAAACTTAAAGTAAATCAACTGTTCAGTACATTACGTTTGGAACACCAGTTTTATTTATTATTATTTTATTTGATTCAGATACAAGATCCATATTTTAGTAGGCACTTAAAATTATGTTAAAATAACAAAATGTACATAAACAAATACAAATAAACATTACCATATATACCAATCAAATTACAATGTCAAAGCTTAAATTAAATTTAAATTAAATAAAATAAAATAAATCATGAAACCATAAAGTCAAATTATTAAATGTAATGCAGAATTTCAATATTATGTTAATTTAAATAAAATAAATAATTAAAAGTCATTAACATTGCAATAAAATTGGTAAGATTAAAAAGATTTAAGGACAGGACTTAGTTTCTTTTAAAAATTTATTCCTTTTTACTTAACTTCTGCGAAGAATTACTTAACGTTTGAATGTATTGTACTGTTGTCCCAGCCATTTGTGACTTGTGGTGCAAGCGCGCCTAAGTGTCAGTGTAACTAAATATAACATTGTAATATTTCAATTTTATATGTCTGAGTTTTGTTATAGACAATGATCATCTTCGTTTGGGTGGCTGTGCTGCTCGCCGTGTTGTTCCTCTACAACAGGCAGGTCTATTCGAAATTCAGTCGCCATGGTATCAAGCATTTAACGCCCGTCCCTTTCTTGGGCAATATGACCAAGACCTTGTTGCGTGTGGGCCATATTTCTGCTGAAGTCGTGAGACTGTATGCCGAATTTCCCAAAGAAAGGTAACTCGATTTTTAAAATATTATAATAAAAACAAATTATTATTTATTTCGCAAGCATTCATAAAATCCACGTTTACAGTATGACAGAGAAAGACCAACATTTCAACTTCTAACTCTTGCTCAATCTCTTTTACCCATGCTTGATTACGCTGATGCCAGTTACTTTGTGCAGTTACTTTACTTAATTATAACTTCATAAACATGAGCTAAGTTGAAATGTTTTGTGTGAGGTTCATATTCAGTTTATGCAATTATATATAAACATGGTTTTGAGTTCGGTATTAAACTGAATCGGTAACCAATCAGCCTTCATCTGAATGCTCACACTCTTGTATAATGTGGTTTTTTTTTCCACTGTATCGTTTTCTTTGGCAATATTATAGACAACCATCTAAATTACTTTTTCGGGACAACCTTTTGGAATCCGCTGTTGGCTGTCAACAAGGTGACCCCCTCAGCCCAGTAATCTTTAGCTTAGCTGTACACCCCATCATTCGAAAACTAAATTCCAAATTTAATGTGTGGTACCTCGATGATGGGACCTTGAGAGGCTGAGAGGCGATGTAGACACAGTTTTAAATGATTTTCAATTTTTTAAAAACTAACTCTTTTCTATAGGACTAGATCTCAATTTCTCTAGTTGTGATTTATTCCTATCTGACAGTACTGACAGACATCTGACTCTTCCAAAATTCAATGCAATAGCCCCTGCAATAAAAATTATCGATAAAAGTTCTCTTCGTCTCCTTGGGTCCCCAATATTTGAGGATTCCTTTCCCAGTTTCGTGGAGGAAAAAATACAAAATTTCAATGACGTATCGGAGAGATTACTCCAAATTAACATGCATTCGGCCATTACCCTATTGAGGTATTAAACATTTAATTTGTTTCGACAGATTTGTGGGCAGATATGAATTCATGAAAGAGATGATAGTGATTCGGGACATCGAGCTGGTGAAGAAGATTGGTGTTAAAGACTTTGAACATTTCCTTGATCACCGCTCCTTGTTTAGATCTGGTGATTCGTTCTTCTCCAGAAGCTTGATAGCTCTAGAAGGTACGTAAAGTTATTAAAAAAATTACAGCTTTTGTACTAGAATCACTTCTAAATCATTTCATTTGTTCAGCTAAGAATAAAATCTACCAAGCGACAGGATTGCCATTTCTATAGACTGTTTTGAGGACAGAATTGGTTCATTTAGAATGAAACAATTAATTTAATCTCTTACAGGACAAGAATGGAAAGACATGCGCTCCACATTGAGTCCAGCGTTCACAAGTTCTAAGATACGTCTGATGGTACCTTTCATGGTGGAGGTTGGTGACCAGATGATATGTTCTCTTAAGAAAAAGATAAAAGAATCCAAAAGTAAGTTTTATTTAATTATCAAAACTTTTCAAACAAAATACGTAAAAAATATGGTAAAAGTAATTTTATAATTGTAATCAATGTACCGTCATATAATATATACAACAAAGACAACAAAATACTCACAAAAAATATTTTTATAGCTGGAGATCGAACTTAAGGCAAATGTCGTTCAATACCGACATCTGAAATATTGCTCACCTCCATATTAAATAGCGTGATAATTTTTAGCCTATAACTTGACCTGGCCTGGCTTGGCCGTATGCAAAATTTGAACAGGATTGGTTAAGTAGTTTTTACGCCAGTTAATACCATCACAAAATAATTTTACTGTTTTATTGTATGTTTAGATAAGTACTATAAAAATGTTTATAAATATGAAGGTATGCGAAACAGAGAGTAAACTCCCGCAAACCTCCGTTGAAAAGGGAGGATCCTTCGACCAGACGGGTGTTATATCTGGTGGGCTACTACTGCCCGATAGATGATTTCGGGCTGTTCTATATGTCCTAAACGCGCGGAGAACTTTGATTGCGCGATGCAGGATTAGTTCTTATGTGACGCCATAGATGTCGCTACATCACTCCCCTCCGGAGATCGATGGTTCTTGATGCTTCTTGATGCGTGCCAGGCCAGTGGTAGGTTGGTTCCAGTGGGTCGGAACCGAATGCCGCATAGTTCTCGGTGAGTCGGAACTGTCTGCGGTGATGCCCCAGTGAGTCGGGGTGTTGCTGTCCCAGTGAGTCGGGATGATGCCCCAGTGAGTCGGGGTGATGATGTCCCAGTGAGTCGGGATGATGCCCCAGTGAGTCGGGGTGATGATGTCCCAGTGAGTCGGGATGATGCCCCAGTGAGTCGGGGTGTTGATGTCCCAGTGAGTCGGAATGATGCTGCAAGCTCCAGTGAGTCGGAGTAGTGCTGCTGGCTCCAGTGAGTCGGAGCAGTGCTGTGCGATGTGGTGGCTTGACTGCTTGCGTCGACCAGGAGAGGTTCTTCATAGCTCTTCATGTGACTGGCCGAAGGTGCGGTGTGATTAGCCAAGGTCGCTGATGAGGCTGAGGGTGATGACCAGGTATGACCAGGTAGGCATACTGGTGGTCAGGATACCCTTTCAAGCCGTGGGTGCTGGCTGTATGGCTCGCTGCTCGAAAGCTTGAGGAAATGATGATGACGTCACGAAGTAGTAGCTGCACGAAGGCTGCGCTGACGTTCTTTATCGAGGGTCACCAATTTGGAAGTATGCGGAACAGAGAGTAGTCCCGCAAACCTCCGTTGAAAAGGGAGGATCCTCCAACCAGATGGGTGTTATGTCTGGTGGGCTACTACTGCCCGATAGATGATTTCGGGCTGTTCTATATGTCCTAAACGCGCGGAGAACTTTGATTGCGCGATGCAGGATTAGTTCTTATGTGACGCCATAGATGTCGCTACAAATAGTTACAAAAGAAAAACTTTCCATCTCTACAGGCCGGTGGAAGTTTTGGTAAATATCTGTTACTAATTTTGAAGTTGTTTTAACTGGTGAACAGTACTTCTGCCCTAATCTTGTAGTCTAACAAGTATTGGCCAATTAAGAGTCTTTACTGTGACATATACAAATTATTATGCGTATTTAATTTTCATGGAACTAGTAACAAATTATAAGTTAAACAATTTTAAACTTAAGATTATAATCGATGTTGCTTCTAAATTTCTGCAGCTGGCTACATTGATGTGGAGTGCAAAGACCTGTCGACCCGGTACAGCAACGACGTGATAGCGTCCTGCGCCTTTGGTTTGAAGGTGGATTCCCATAATCACGAGGACAACGAGTTCTATGCTATGGGCAAGGCGTTAACACAGCTGTCCCTCCGTTCCATGCTGACGTTCTTCATGCTTCTCCTCATACCATCAGCTGTGGCCAAGGTAAGTTCAATTGATAATAAAAACTAAAGAAAATTATTAAGAAGCTAGGGTTTATAAAAATAAAGTATAGTAGTTTAATGATTATAATAATAATGGTTTTTTTTTTCAGTATTTAAAGCTTGATTTATTTAACAAGGAGGCGGCGATATTCTTTAAGAAGATGGTTTTAGAGACCATGAATGAACGCGAGGTACGAAAAATCATCAGACCCGACATGATACACTTGCTTATGGAAGCTAAAAAAGGTATCTAATGTAGGAGTATACAACCTGATTTTTTTATCACCATCCAGCATTTAAAAAAGCAAATTAATCAATATTTTAAAATTATCAATATTTTGCTTGTTCTTAACACAAACAATTTATTTAATTGCGACATCGTAAAATTTACGATGTGGCCGTTTGAAAGAAGTTACTATGCATTGTGTGCCCTGGCTTAGAATATGGACTGGAGTGAGAGGGAATGGGTGGCGGTCGCTTCTTTCTGCGAAGCTACAATGCTAGCGAAGGAGACGGCCACCCTCATGAGGGAACGGAGATCTTCTCGTACCTCAAGGAGATGTCAGGAAACTACAGGAAAACGGGTTGTGAGATTTTTTCGGTCATAGACCATTTTTGGCCTTTTGGCCTACCACATGGTAGGCCACTACACACAAACACTACGAACACACACACACGTATACACTATAAGTACCTACATAGGTACTTATAGTGTATACCATCCTCATCATTAAGTAGGTAAGGTCAAAATTTAATGCATATCATGTTAAAAACATATTCAAATGTAATTCTAGGCAAACTGACACATGAAGATATCGCAGCCAAAGATGAAGCTGCTGGATTCGCGACTGTTGAAGAATCTGCTGTTGGTCAGAAACAAGTTAACAGAGGTGTGTAACTTAAGGGTTTAAAAATAATAGAGTTTCTTAGTAGATGCACAAGAAATTATTCGTTTAGCAAAAAAAGAACATGCTTTCTAATTTTGACTAAAGTTAATTGCCTGTATATCCTTTAAATTTTCGCCCATAACTACACTATAAAAAAGAAAGAAGAAGAAGAAAAAGAAGGGAGAAGTTAATGATAGCATGACGACTGACAGAGCAGAATGGAAGAAAAAAACATGTTGCGCCGACCCCAATTAACACGGGACAAGGGCAGGAAGATGATGATGATGATGAACTACACTATCTTATAAAATACGTTGGTTCATATCGTAATTAAATTTTATTTTCAGTATGGACAGACTACGACCTCATCGCCCAAGCAGTGCTGTTTTTCTTTGCTGGTTTTGAAACAGTCTCATCTGCGATGTCGTTTTTGATGTATGAACTGGCGCTGAACCCTGACATCCAGGAGCGACTGACGCAAGAGATCAAGGAGACAGACGCTAAGAACGGCGGCAAGTTTGACTTCAACTCCATTCAGAACATGCCGTATATGGACATGGTTGTCTCTGGTAAGGTTTTGGTGATTTTTATTTAAAATTGTGAAGAATACGTTAATAATGAGTTTCTGTTTTGTAAAAAGACGTTCATAATTTGTGGGTACTTTGTCAAGTAAACATAACATTGATTCGTGCTCCTGTTAATTTAAAGCTTAGCTTGATTTGATAAAACTTAGTAAATTATTTCACCGGTATATATCATGGTGACATGTTTAGACACTTAATAATTTCATCAACACTGCGGCCTACCCAAATGTCCTTTCCTTGGTATTGTTAGTCAAATCCTTAGTAGTACTATGTTGAGCTATACGAATACTAACAAATGCTTGTACTAACTGGACAGATCCACTCAAATCTGTGTGGTTCTTTCCTCAAAAGACCATCTCAGACACTAATCTGCATTGTTTTCATATAATTTGACCATTACATGTTTTCTGTATGGACTTCAAAAGAGACTCTGACCCCTGAGTTGGTTTTGGTGTTTCTTCTCAGGGTAGCTAGGAAACATCGGCCTCATCTAGTTTAAATTGACAAAAAAATTGACGTGTAAAAGAGTTTTTTAAAAACTTATTTGTAAAATAAATTTCATTTATAATTTATCAATTTCTTCGCCGTTGTTCTTTTATTTAATTACGAAAACTTATTACACGATTGACGATTTTCTTAGTGATGGTTCACTAATTGATTTTCATACTGCTACTTTGATTGACATAATTCTTGTGGTTCTAGTTGACTCTCTTTTTGTTTTCGGTGGCATTACATTCATAGTCTTATTTTTTTTTGTACTATGACCTTTATTACACTGATATTTTTTTAATATAAATAAATACTGCAGTTCCAATCAAATTCCAGAAAATTTGCCATCGTAAACATTGGCATACCCATGTGGCATGCAAATTCTTACAATGCTAATTTTTACGAATTTCGACGGTAAAATATAGAGAATTACGTTTCAAAAACTGTCAATAAAAGATTAATTGATTGATAAAAGTTATGACAAAGTTTTTAGAGGTTGCCTTAGCTTAGACTTACTACAGTAAATATTAAAACTCAATGTGATTATAGAACTTAGTTAGTAATGATCCTCTGGTGTTATGCAAATGTGTAATTTATCTGTTTTACAACCAACTCGGTGTAAAACATCTAAAAAAATAAACAATTGTTTCATTTTGCAGAACTCTTGCGACTGTGGCCGCCTGCTATCACTCTAGATCGGGCTTGCACCAAAGATTACAACTTAGGAAAACCTAATGAGAATTCGGAAAAAGATTTCATTGTAAGTTAATTAATATTTCAATCAACAGGCGAAGTTTACAATGACAATATAGAAAGTACTGAGTATTAAAAAAAATGTGTGTAAAACTTGGTTTGACAGGTCCGCAAAGGAGCAACAATTGCGATACCAGTGTTTGCTATCCACCGTGACCCGCAGTTCTTCCCCAATCCTGACAAGTTCGACCCTGAGCGCTTTTCCGAAGAAAACAAACATAATATCCCGATGTTCGCATACATGCCCTTCGGTGTTGGACCTAGAAACTGCATTGGTAAGTTCACATTGAACTCTTATATTTAATAAAATTAAATAATAATGATTATCGATGACAAAGAAAATAGTCTAAGTAAGCGGGGGATTTAAGTATTCATATAAATGATATAAAATTTAGAATCTTATAGTGATAAAAAAAGAAAGACAACATTCTTCAGTTATGCAAGATATACAATTTTTAATTTCAACTGATACAAATATTCACAGGGTCGCGATTTGCTCTCTGTGAGATCAAGATAATGGTGTACCAGATCCTGCAGCATATGGTGATCTCCCCTTGTGAGAAGACCACAATCCCTGTCAAGTTAGACAAGAATACTTTTAACTTGCTGCTAGAAGGAGGACACTGGCTGAGATTTAAACCAAGGACCTAGAAAAAAAAACAAATCTGGATTGGATTTGTGATATACTTGTGTTATAAAAACTCCTCTAATTTAAAGTAAGAAAAATGTTTCAGCAGCAATGTGTAATGATCGTATATATCTAAAAAATTGTAATGGCTCAATAAGTCATTTGAATTTAATTATAATTTCTAATATTTTGATAATTTTAATTGTCATTTTTCTACTTCGCCCATATTAAATAGGACCACCAAAGTAATTACACACACACACACACACTAAGTCATCTTTCAAAGCTTCCGATACCTGATTATTCCCCTTTTGTCATAAGTCATTTCACCGCTTGTGATGTTAAAAAGACTATTTTATCGATTAAATGTAGCGCTGTGGTTTGGTGGTAACTGTATCAGCCGAAAAATGATTATTCTCATCCTCGATAACATTCTTCCTGTCATCCTTTACATCCTGAACTTCTCTTTTTCTAAGAATGTCTTCCTAAAAGTTTGGAAAGAAGCTCAACTTATATTGCCTAAAAAGTCTCATCCTGCTTCTTTCTCTGACTATCGTCCTATTTATATTCTTCCATTCCTGTTCAAAGTCCTTGAAAAGCTTGTCCACCAACAACTTAGCATATTCCTTTCCAAACTTCAAGCACAATCTACTTAATCCCTTCCATTCTAGTTTTGAACCTGGACACAGCACTACCTCAGCACTGATGTATCACAGATGATATCAGGTCAGGCATGGAGATGGGGAAATTAACAGTACTTGCTCTGCTTGACTTTAGCAATGCTTGTAATACTTTTGAGTTCGACATTTTGCTTGGCATCCTGTGCTCTTTTAACATATCTCCTCCGGTAATTGACTGGTTCAAAAGTTACTTGCTTGGTCGCTGGCATCATATTTGCTTTGAGGATATTTTTCTTCTTGGTATAACACTTCTGCCGGTGTACCACAGGGTGGCGTTTTACCTAAGTCATTGTTAGTTAGTTGTCGTAGTTTTTATTAATGCTATAACTCAACGACTTTCTTCTTTCTACCATCTGTATGCTGATGATCTTCAAATATACACCCAATCCCCTCTTGAAACGCCGTGTGATGCCATTGAGACTATTAATAAAGACTTGACTTGAATTAATTAATTATTAATATTATTCTACAACTATCATACAACGCCGTCTAGTCCCAAGCTAAGCAGAGCTTGTGTTATGGGTACTAGACAACTGATAAACATACTTATATATTTCTAAATACATACATATTATAGATAAATTACACCCAGACACAGAACAAATGGTCGTGCTCATCACACAAACATTTGTCCTGGGTGAGAATCGAACCCACGACCTCAGGCATAGCAGTCAGGACCACTAACCACTAGACCAATAGGCCAGTCGAAATACTACGAGAAGTGGTCAGGTGATCGCACGTACTCAACGACAACGAGCGACCTACCGCGCCCTGCGCTCCGTCGCAAGTTAGCGAGAGCAGGGGAGTCTCGGCGCAGCGCACGGTTCATGCTACGAAGCGTTATCAGTATTGAGCGCGAACAATACGTAGTGAATGATGTGGGAGCTTGTATATCGCTTCAGTCTTAGATTCATTTAACTTAAACTTCCATTTATTGAAGTAAGACTGGAGTAGGCTCATAGCTGATTGTCAAGTGTTGTCATTTCATGTAGTGGAATTGATGAAAATGACCAGAAATAGCCAACGGAACGTCATACTCACATAGATATCACGATGAAGATAGTTAAGCGACTATGATAATACAAATAAATAAATGGTTCTGAATAGTTATGTTGAAAATGGTATCATCGAAGTGAACTGATGATGATGATGGAGCCGGAAGGTAGGCACCGGAACTCCATAATTAATCAATGTAACCTAGCCGTGTTTGGGTTTATTAGAATTGTCATGAGATGCACTTTGGCTATAAGGCACTATCAAACTGTTCTGATGATGGAGCCGGAAGGTGGAAGGTAGACACAGGAACTTCATAGTAAAACAATGTAACCTAGCAGTGTTTGCGTCAACTCGAATTGTCATGAGAAATAGGCACTCTGGTTATAAGTACTAAAAAGTGTGAAATAAAAAACTTTTTGCAAAAAAAAAAAAAAAAGACCGAATCCACTAAAAAATACTAAAAGGATCAAAATAACTTTAATTATTATGTTACAAAGTTATTTTGATCCTTTTTGTGTTTTTTTTTTAGCGAACTCGGTTATTAATTTATTTTTTTGTAAAAAAAAATAGTTTGTAGAAAGTTTTTTATTTCTCTCTTTTTAGTTGCGATACTTATAAACACAGTGCCTATTTCTCATGTAAATTCCAATTAACCCAAACAATTTTAGTTTTTTGTTTGTAGGAGATAATCTCTAAAAGTACTGGTCAGATTGCTGGGCAGGGCACAATGCTCGCAGAACAGACGGCCGTTGGGGCCGAAAGGTTCTGGAATGACGACCACGTACCGGAAGACGTAGCGTTGGAAGGCCTCCTACAAGGTGGACCGATGACTTGGTAACGGTTGCGGGAGTTCGATGGATGCAAGACGCACAGGACCGTTCATTGTGGCGACGCTTGGAGGAGGCCTATGTCCAGCAGTGGACGTCTTTCGGCTGAAATGATGATGATGACTGGTCAGATAGAAAGCTGCTGTATACCTGAGTGACATAGACTATATTTTATGTATGTGGCGAAGCTGCAGGCAAAAGCTAGTGTTAGAGGCAACGTGAAAAAAGAGAGATAATGCCTGAACACTATAATTGGCATTCGGTAATTCTATTACTCAAGACCGGTCACTGTTTCCGTACCTACTCTTTATTCCTTCCTCCCAAAAGTTACGTGATTATCATAAACAAAATTATTGTTTGAATCAATCGTAATGTATTTAATTATTATTGTTTTAACATATCTATAGACATGATAAAGTCCTAACTTTATCATGTCTATAGAGATGTTAAAATCATGATGACTTTACAGGTTTACATCAATCAAAACAATCGATGTCAACAAGTATGAATAAATACTAGAGAATACCTACATTATCAATTCTCTAAATCAGTTTCCCTGTTCGTATTATCAATGAAAGATATCAAATTTAGCTAATACAATTATTTGTGAAATAGAAACAAGAGCGTGTCGAACACGCACGCGAAGGGTTCCGACCGATTTTTATTTAAATGTATTATTGTAAGGTTTATTAAAAAAATATTAGAAGCCGTCACAATAAGTCCTTTCATTGGATGTCACACGTTATGAGCCTACCACATGCACAAGCTTCACCATAGTTTTGCTTGCGCAGGCCGGTTTGTACACGGAACGTCGTGCGTGTGGTTGGTAAACAAGCTAAGTTGCACGAAGTTTGTGCATATAGTGGGACTATTATATGCACAAATTTCGTAAGGTGGCGGATGAGGTACAGTTTGAAAATCTCTTTTGTTAATAATAAAATAATGTAGCTACATTTAAATTTCCGTGTTTAGGTCACAGAACTTCCTATGTGTTCTAAAGTTCAACTGAATCGGTCTAGTAGATTTGAAGTAAATTGGCCTTGACAGACAGATTTACACACGAAATCCCATGTATAAGGGTTCCGTTTTTTCTTTACACGTGCGGAATCCTAAAACCCAAAATAGTATTAAAAGATAACACAATATATATTACAAGTTAGCACTGCCGTGGTACGTTTAGTTTCTGTTCGTGCCCCAAGCAGGTAGTTTTGTTTATTAAAACAATTATTGTGATGCAATAGTAAGTAATGTCAGTAACTTTTGTTTTTTTTTTTTAAGATAAAGTTTCAAAAAATACTTGCAAAAAAAATTAAGATTCAATTTATTTTTAATCGAAATAAAAAGGATGAGATTCTATGTTTGCTTGTATGTATCTATTTTATTTTATTTATTTATGTCAATTGCGGACCGTTATTGAAAATTGTTTTTTCGTTGACGTGATCTGATACAACTGTCGTAACAAATAAATTGTTCCATTTACCCTGCTACCACTAATCGCCGACACAAAACGTCGTCACACGCCACTCGCACATTTAAACATTCTTCGTCAGAGTCCATTGTAATACTACACGTACGACTTAAAAAAAGTAGAAGCCACCTGTCACAAGTGGCTGTCGCATGCTTCAGCTTCCTTTGTGGCCACTTCTATCACGTGCCGGCACTTGTGGCTGTGGCAAGAGGCCCATGCGACCCTAAGGCTAAGTTTTGTTTTGCAGAAATTTTTCATCCTGGTCATTTACGGTCTACCTCTCCCTCTTTTCTTTGTAGACATGGAAAGGCACTTTTTCACTATATGGTCATCGGGTCTGCGTATAACAGGTCCATACGATCTTAGCCTTTACTGTATGATTTTTATCAGTAATAGGCGTTACCTTGATGACCCACCTTATGGTTTCTTCCTTCCTGTTCCTTATGTGTACTCCCCCTTGTATAATAAGTTCTAACCTGAACCCATTAGGTAGACACGGGAACTCTGTAATAAAACAATGTATCCCAGCCTTGATTTGAGTTATTGGAATTCAAAGATTCAAAGCACTTTATTTCAAATAAACCATTAACAGGACTTATGAAATGTCAACAAGTCAGTCAGAAAAAAAAATGATGCTAACTGCACATTCCGGAACGTAGATCTCTATGGAGAAGAAGGTTCAAGAAACTCCATGGACACTCTTTTCAATTATGTTATGTATAACAAATATCTCGGTTACATGTTTCTCGTCGTTACTATCATGTGAGAACAATGTAAATAAAGTAAAAATAAAAACTGAATATAGATATTAAAATAGCAACTGGCAGCTTGACCAGTCTCAACTGACAGCATCAGTTCACGGATATGACGCGAATATTAGCACCACCAACCATTTTGAAGGGAACCGAATGATCCAATTGTAATGAGAAGTAGGTACTCGGAGTAGGTACTCTGTCTAGTGTTTTTAAACATTATTTTCTTAAAGCACCTTTTTTAAATAAAACCTGCAAGGTTTATTTAGCTGAGGTATATAATAACTAAAAAGTGTAAAATAAAAGAAAATCGGAAACCAGTTTTTCTAGTTTAACATCATCCTCGTCTAGTATAAACTTTTAAATAGGCAAAAAAGATTACAAAATAAATACACCTCATAGTCATTAATCAGTCAAACAATCCATTATGATTGAGATGATACGCGTGTCTGAATATGATGATACTTTTTTTTTTGTGTGGCCTCTCGCAGGTCAACCTAGGAGGTTGTCGGCTGCTTAACCGAACTTGCCTGTGGCGGCCTCGATTCAAGAATCAAAGCCTCCAGCCAGGGCTTACTTAACTAAACTTAAAAACTAAGCGACTACACGCTAAGGGCATCCCCAACAAAAATATGATGATACGCGTGGCACCCAAGTTATATAGGTAATAAATTGCCAAATACATTAAAAGATCTTGACAGCATGCACCATTTTAAAAGAGCTCTTCTTAATCCATTGTGCGAGAAAACTTACTATACAGTCAATGAGTACTTGGAAGACAAATTAATATAAGGACATAATCATCTTAATTATTTAATCTAATTTAATTTTAATGTTTACTATTTGGTTGAATTTATAATTGATTTTATTAATGATGCTTTTGTACTGTTTTTTATTTTGTTTTTAATTATTATTTTACATTTGTTTTAATGAATGTTTTTTAATTTTTCCAATTCCTAAATGTGAATATTTGTACGCCGTTGACGGTGAGACATAGTGTTCATTTATATTGACATCACATCTGTACTTTTTGTTTACCTACCTATGTTCTACAAATAAAAATATCTAAATCTGAATCTGAAATTTTTCTACTTAGCTACCAATAGTTTTTTTTTGATAACCTATTTGTAGATAAGTTATTATAGCTGACGGTGTGCCTCTTTTCTATGATATCTTGTATTGCATAATATTTCAACTATTATACAAAAATAACTTTATTATCTTATCGAGACGAAAAACTAAAGTGTTTTAAAACTATCTAATCAACGCCTTGTTGATTATATAACTACTAGATTATCAGAAATGTTTTTTGAAACTTGTGACTTTTTAGAACTCAAACTTAAATTGGTCCAAAAGATTTATCTGATAATTATAAGAATCGGGATCGCTTCTAATATATATTTTTTTCAAAAGTATGATTGAAACTCAAAAATTAAATGACTAAGATCGTTTTTAGGATTCTGTACCTCAAAAAAAGAAAAGACGGAACCCTCATAAGATCACTTTGTTGTCCGTCTGTCTGTCTGTCAAGACTCTTTATCTCGGTAATGTGTGGCAACCATATACTCAGCTCTGCGGTCCCTTGAAGCTGAGAAAAAATCAAACTTCTGAGTTACCGAAAAAAAAAAACGATACGGCCGTTTATGTTGCAAAATCGTTTACTTCGACACTCTCAAGGGAATCAGAATTCATAGGGTACTTCCCGTTGACCTAGAATCCTAAAATATGTCATGAAGTAAAGTTTTATAGCCACAAGTATAAGAAAAATATGAAAACTGTAAATTTGTAGTTATGTCTAAAAAAAAAAATTTTTTTTGGATTCGGAAAAATCTTCGTAACTCAATTTGGAAATTAAACTGTTTTTATAGGTAAGTTTGTACTAAACCCTCAGTGCACGAATATGACGAATTCCGTTCCGTAACTCCAAAGTTTATTATTAAATCTTAACAATATTTCTACGAGAACTATTTATTGGGGAGTATACAAATTTCAAACAAAACAATTATATCATACATTAAAATATATATACATTCAAACATTAAAAAAAAAAAACTGTCACACAGCGCCGTCTAGTCCCGAGTTTAGCAGAGCTTGTGTTATGAGTACTAAACAACTGATAAACATACTTATATATTTCTAAATACATATTATAGATAAATTAAACCCAGACACAGAACAAATAATCGTGCTCGTCGCATAAACATTTTGTCCTGCTAGACCAACAGGTCAGTCAAAATAGTATAACCTCCTTTTCAAAGTTGGTTAGAAAAAAACAATTTGCAACAGCTAATTTCTTTTTCACTAACATAACAAGCATTTTCAACGTTAAAATGTATTTCATTGTTATCCCAGCTGTGTGCGAATTGCGATGCAAGTGTGTATATGTGTCAGTAAATACAACTTTGGAATATTTGAATTTTGTATGTCTGTGTTTTTTTACAGACCATGATCATCTTCATTTGGGTGGCTGTGCTGCTCGCCGCGTTGTTCATATACAACCGGCGGATCTATTCAAAGTTCAGTCGCTATGGCATCAAGCACTTCAAACCCGTCCCATTCTTGGGCAACATGACTAGCATGCTGTTCCGCATAGATCACAGCGTTGAAGATCTCGTGAGATTATATAAGGACTTTCCTAATGAAAGGTAACTAGATTTTTTAAATGTTATAATGAGAACAAACAATAATGTGCGTAGGTTGAACAAGTCGTTGCGCCAGTAGAAATAAAATCCGAGAGAGTTAGAAAAAGAAAGAACGTTCAGCTTCTTACTCAATCTCTTCCACAGAAATAGAAATATATGTAAGTTCATAAACTTGAGTGAAGTTATTTTTGTATTAGTTTCATATTCATTTTACGCGAATATAACCATCTTTCCGAGTTCTGTTTTAGTTGAATTGGTCACCAATTAGCCTTCATCGGAACGCTCATACTCTTCTATAATATTGTGTTTTTTTCCTCTCCCAATGCTTTGTACCTCAAGAAACGAGTTCAGTTTTTTCTTATTTTTGTGTAGGTGCTATAAAGTAATATTAAAAAAATAAACTTCACATACTGCTGGACCTCTCTTTTCTTATTTCAGTTTTGATTCTTAAGTCTCAGCCTAATTCGGGTTATAACCACATGGACAACAACGCCGATCGCCTTTTAATACATCTAAACAGCTGACACTTTCTCAGTTCTTGACTCCTTTTAGTATATTATATTTAATTTCGTGCCTCCTGTGAAGAGTGATACAATACAACTCGACTTATACCGTTTTAAGGTGTACAATACTGTAGTACATTATTTTGATCTATCTCGCAGGGTTCAGCCAGCGTTTGCAATATAAGCACAAAAAAAACACTGATAATTGTAGTGATTTCTAATGTAATGTCGTAAATAAACACATTACATTAGAAATCACTACAATTATCAGTGTTTCTCTACTGTATTATGAATGCTGCATTACAGATAAACCTTCCTCTTGAATCACTCTATCTATTAAAAAAAACCACATCAAAATCATTTGGACGTAGTTACACGAAAAGAATCCAATCCACAACTTGGTCAAAAATGAGTTAAATATACCAAACTGATACTAAATATCAAAACTATCGGCCAGTAAAAAAGATTCAAGCAAAAACATTTGTTTAACACATTTTATCAACTCCAGAACCAACCCACAGGTATGGCACGTTAAAAAAAAACACCTTGCACAATTCAACCTTCATGGTTCATGACCAGTATTACCAACCGAATAAGTAAAATGAATCAAGGAGTCTGGATTATTTTTGCGTAATTACAATTTGTTCATCACCGATACCTTAATAAAAACAATTAAAACAATCCAGAATGCATCCTTTTCGATAAATGAATTTTCGTTTATTATTCCAATAAATCTGTCAACGAAAATGATGCAGACAGTTTGGTGATTTTGTATTGATTCCAAAATCAATTTAAATCATTCTGTGAAAACGATCCATGCCTATTTGCGCAGTCTCGCTGATTAGGTATACTTCGTTTCGTACTTTATTCCTAAGTAATAAACCAAAAAAAAATCGAAGATGTATTATGTATTCTTGGAATACTTA
This sequence comes from Mythimna pallens, assembly GCA_961205895.1. Lineage (NCBI taxonomy): Eukaryota > Metazoa > Arthropoda > Insecta > Lepidoptera > Noctuidae > Mythimna > Mythimna pallens. The sequence goes on from OY540831.1 coordinate 25,548,853, forward strand.
AAGTGTAAAGTTAGTCCATCGTGCGCCTGCGATGCAAGCGTGAGTGACCGCATTTAGTCTTGTACTGCCCAATATACGCTGCTGAGAGCTACGATCTGGAGCAGCGGCTCGATGTTATTCTACGTAGAGAAATAATAGCAGATATAATGAAAGGGACAAATAGACAGATTTTCTTAAAGTTCTGTGTGAAAATAGCTGAGCGTGTCATAGTAAAAAATAAGTAGCTGTACAAATTATGCTTTACAAAATATTGCAACATATTTAAAATAAGCCTAGAAAAAGAAGCCAATAATGTAATGGCTATTTGATTAACAGAAATTAGCAAATAAGTAGTAACTTTAGAAATACATACCTTATGTATATATTTCTAAAGTTACTACTGTAACAGCAAAAGATAAATAAAAAAGAAGTGCAACCATTATTTTCCTAAAAAACATGCTAAGATTACTAGAATAATTAGAAATTTACAAAATGGGGGCCCCACCCATTTCGAATGAACGATGACGAAAGAGAGAAAGATAAAGTATGAAGTATAAAAGTACGAGAAGAATAATTGCGATAACTGGTATCAAAGGGTATAGTCTCAACAAAGTCTCCAATGACGTTGGAGATAGGTAGAATATAAAAAAAAAAAAATGATGTATTATGTCAGAATGATCTCATTTTATTGTGGCCTAACGGCAAAGAAATCCCTCGAGCTAAGGTTGATGATTTGATGTCAATGTTAGATCTTATTCCAAGAGATTGTCATGATTTTTACATTTTAGATTAAATCATTAAAGGGGAATAAAAACATTGTGGAAGACATAGATGGCTATGATGGTTAACTACATTTTGTCCCCAAGGAGACTGAAGATTAAAAGGCTAATTCTTGTGGATTAACTATCAATCATCCTAGTACTTAATGCCACAAGTGCCAAGCTAAAAAAATCTCTTTTTACATATTAATAAATGTAAAAAGACCTCTTCTTTTATGAACATAGAAGTTTTATTTTTGACTGTTAATTCTTAGAGGTTCATTTTATTTTGTTCAAGTGTATTGTAACATTTAAGGTACGGAGCAGTCAATATATTTATGTAAACAGATGTCCTCTCTATATTGATATGATATAGACGACATCTTTGTTTTTTATCCTAAAGAAAATGGAAGACTGAAAGCTGATTAAGGTGAAGTTATGATAATTGAAATACAGGGTGTTTGGTGCATCGTATGCCAAATTGAAATGGTCGACGGGAGGGGTCATCTGCTATCCTTTCAGACCCCTAAACACTTCTCATGCCCTGTGGATTCTTTTTCATCGATTTTTTATTGTTTTATTAAAATAAGGCCCAAATTTTTTCATTTAAATACAAATTTAAAAATATATATAATTCGTAGACTCTAAACTTTAATTTTATTAGATGTGTATTGTATTAGAGTACTTTTAAATTTAAAATTAGTGACATTAGCTATCTAGTTTTTTTTTTTTAATTTACTTGCAAAGTTTTGGATTTGAATTAAAGCAGTCCATGTTACAGCATGGCGATAAAAAAAAAAAAGCGACCAGATTCTTCCAACTTCCTCGAAGCCATATTTCCTCCTTAATTGTATTGAAAGCATTTCAATGCGTTTTTGCAAGTTACTCTTATGTGACTCATTCACAATTCTAGCGAATTTACAAAAAAATTTATTGTATCATTTGTCACAGGAGGCACAAAATTAAGTTTTTAATTTGTTTCATCAGATTTGTGGGCAGATATGAATTTACGAAAGAGATGATAGTGATCCGGGATCTCGAGCTCGTGAAGAAGATTGGTATCAAAGATTTTGAACATTTCCTTGATCACCGTGCCGTGTTTAGATCCGGCGAGTCGTACTTCGCCAGAAGCTTGATAGCTCTAGAAGGTACGCAGTTTTTTAAAAAAGGATGGTTTAAACGGTCAAACTTAAAACACTTCTTGATCATTTGATTTGTGTTCAATTGAGAATAAAATTTTTGCGGCAATAGAAATGTCATTTCTAAGTACTGTATTGGGAATAAAATTGGTTAATTTAGATTAAAACTATTAATTTAATCACTTCAGGACAAGAATGGAAAGACATGCGCTCCACATTGAGTCCAGCGTTCACAAGTTCTAAGATGCGTCTGATGGTGCCTTTCATGGTGGAGGTTGGTGACCAGATGATATGTTCTCTAAAGAAAAAGATTAAAGAATCCAAAAGTAAGTTTTTTAAAATTTATTTATTTAAACAGAACGATGAAATGCCAACTACACTGATTACATTGAATACAAAGTATGTAAAGTACATTCGATCAGTATCTCCTTCCATTCATCAGCGAACACAGCTAGCCTAAGATTAGATCCAAGGAAAGCGTAAGTGCAAATAACATTCGCGAAATGGGTGACATAGGTCACGCAACCATATGGCAACGTGGCACCATATATAATAATTTAGGCCATTTTGCCTGGCAATAGTAATCGGGAACAAACATTTTACACAGCTCTCCATACAAACTAACGAGTCGATTCTGCGTATGATCTTGCGGGCAGTTACAAGCTGATCAAGTGCTCGTCCAACCTGGAGCGAAATAAAGCCCAAGTAACATAGTAGAAGTTTAGTTGGATACAAATACGGATAGTAACCAAACCTACGTTGGTAGAAATACCATAAAAATATTTTTGGACTATTTCTATCACAAGGGTATAGGATTTTTCATAAAGATTCCAAACATAAGAGCTTGAATCAAGTTTAAAAAGTGTGTTTATACAGAAGTCAGATTACATGATGGTTTGTAAACTTACGACCATTTTTGAGGACAAACTCCAACCTCCGAAATGACTCTTTGGCTAGAGAAATAATGTGATCATAAAAAGTAAACTTAGTATTGAAGATAACATCAATAATTATCGTTACCACTTTTCTACATCATTTATAATATCAGTGTACTGCATTGGGTTTCGTGAACGATTAAAACTCATAATGCAACATTTAGATGAATTGAAATTCATTTTATTAATCACTGATTAGTCACTTAAAGCGTCAATATCTATTTTAAGAGCTACACAATCAGCTAGAATTTGTATCTCAGAGTATAGTTTTTAATCGTCAGCATATAGTAAACATTTAAAGTGATTTAGAACTTGTGGAATATCGTTTATCTTTATAAGAAATAATAGAGGTCCTAATATTGAGCCCTGACTGACCCCTGAGCATGTGTTATACGGCTGAGAATTGTACAGGCTCAGTCTATTACTGATTCCATCGAATGCTTTTTGAAAATCAAAGTTTAATGTATCCACTTTCCTCCCTAGGTTCATAATAGTAGTGATGTAATCGGCTAGTGTTACGTGGTTATTGTTAACAGATCTTTTGACGCGAAAACCGTGTCTATATATTTTTTAGTATTAGCTATTTAGTAAAAATGCGTTTGTTTTATTATTTCGCAATCTAGGAATCTTTTAAACGACTGCGGACCCTGGTTGGCCCCTACACAAATAATCTAACTAAATCTAGTTCTACCTTAAACACAATCAACATTATGACAATATGAAATGTTTTAGTCATATAAAAGTACTACAAATAATGTTTTTAAAATAGTTACATTAAAAACCAACCAATCCAACAGGATTTCGAGTACATGTTAGTCATTTTGAAGTAGGTTTAACTGTTTAAAAGTACTTTTTCCCTACATCTTTTGTTTGTATTATTATCCGGTGGATTTTAAATTCTGTTGAACTATTAAATTATGAGTTACGCCATTTTAAACTAAAGATTGTAATCAATGTTTCTTCTAAACCTCAAACTATTTCTGCAGCTGGCTACATTGACGTAGACTGCAAGGACCTGACGACTCGGTATACCAACGACGTGATAGCTTCCTGCGCCTTCGGTTTGAAGGTGGATTCCCATAATGACGTGGACAACGAGTTCTACGTCATGGGCAAGGCATCGACCTCGTTTAACCTCCGTTCCATGCTAACTTTCTTCGTGCTTCTCGTCTTACCATCATCTCTATCCAAAGTAAGTTCAATTAATAATTAAAACTTAAGAAAATATTAAAGAGGATCCTTCACCACTAGTCTATCGTCAACTTGAGCACAGTTTAAAAGCTTGTAGTTTCATCGAACTCAATGTTTGATGAAGAGACAACGCGAAAAAAGAGAGAAGACGTCTGAAAACTCTGGCAATCGGTAATTCCGTCACTTACTCGAATTTTTCACAAAATTTATACGTGTTTTTAGGGTTCGGTACCTCGAAAAGAAAAAACGAAACCATTGTAGGATCGCTTTGTGGTCCGTCTTTGTGTCTGTCTGTCTGTCAAGAACCTTTATCTTGGGAACGCGTGGAGTTATCGAGTTGAAATAAAAACCATACTCAGGTCTACGGTCCCTTGAAGCTGTGAAGAAATCAAACTTCTAAGTTAACGAAAAAAGATACAGCCGTTTATGTCACTAAAAACATTTCGACAGTCTCAAGGAAATTTAAATTCATAGGGTACTTCCCGTTGACCTAGAATCCTGGGCATGAAGCAAGGACTCATAGCACAAGAATAGGAAAAAATCTGAAAACTGTAAATTTGTAGTTACGTCACAGAAAAAAACCTTTTTTGCGTTTCGGATAAATTTTCGTAACTTAATTCAGGATTGAACTGTTTTCATAGGTAAGTTTGTAAGGAACCCTCAGTGCGCAAGTCTGACTCGCATTCACCCAGTTTTTTTTTAAAAACCTTAAATGTATTTGGAATAAATGTTCGTATTGAAAATTTCGATTGCAAAATTTCTATAGTTTATATATATTTTATAATTTTAATTGATTACATTATGAAGGGCCAAAGTTCACGTAAAATAGCAAACGTGTTAGATGGAGAGGACTTTACTGGATTAGTTTTACACAACTGTATGTTTTGATTTTAAAAGAAACCTAAATATATTATTATCTCACAAGATATCTGTGTTTCCAAAATATCTAGAGAAAGATATAATAACTTCATAATCACATAAGAACAGTTGTACGGAAATGTATCTGGGTTGGCTGCTCTTAAGTAGCTACGGTTTATGAAAATAAAATATAGAGGTTTAATGACTATAATGGTTTATTTTTCAGTTTTTAAAGCTTGATCTCTTTCCCAAGTCGGCGAAGATATTCTTTCAAAAGTTAGTTTTAGGGACCATGAATGATCGCGAGGCACGAAAAATCTTCAGACCCGATATGATTCACTTGCTTATGGAAGCTAAAAAAGGTAACTATTGTAGGAGTATACAACCTCATACTTTTATCTCTAAAAAAAACAATGGGCTCGCCATAATCATGGCGGTAAGCCCCTTCTTTGAAGAATGACTGGAAAGGCGTCAGGGCGTCCTCACCTTCCATATGATGCAGGTCCTCATCGGACATGGTAAGTTCGGCAGGTTCCTGCATCGGTTTCAGGCGTAATGACGCCCGGGTGTCACTATTGTGTGAACCAGCCACAATGTCAGGTCCGCACGGTTAACGGACGATAGGACGGCGTGCTACCCATTGCTAGCCGTCCGCCGTATGGTGGCTGGAAATTAGGATCGGGATCCCGGTGGCTGGTGCTTGAGGGCCGTTCCCTCATGCGTGCGGCTGCTCTTTTGCTAGCATTACTGCTTCACAGAAGGAGGCGACCGCCTGCCATTCCTTCTCGCTCTGGATCATGGCCTGTACTAGGGCCCGTTGAAAAGAAGTCACTACGCGTTGTGAGTTTTTTTCCATCCTCATCATTAACGGTACTGAATTTTGACCTTGACCTACAAAAGTCAAAATTCAGCACATATCGTGTTAAAAACATTCAAATGCAATTCCAGGCAAACTGACCCATGAAGACGTCAAAACCAATGATGACATTGCTGGATTCGCGGCCGTTGACGAATCTGCTATTGGTCAGAGAAAAGTGAACAGAGGTACGTAATTTAAGAGTTTAAAAATTAATTAATTACTTGGCCAATTAAATTTTGACAGCAAAAACAAATCATTATAAATTTGATTCAGTAAATTGTCTAAATACTCTTTATATTTTCGTTTAAAGCTACACCATCTCATAAAGTATGTTTTTAGTGTGGACAGACGGTGACCTCGTCTCTCAAGCGGTGCTGTTCTTCCTTGCTGGTTTTGAAACAGTCTCAGCTGGGATGTCGTTCCTGCTCTATGAACTGGCGCTGAACCCTGACGTCCAGGAGCGGCTGGCGCAAGAGATCAAGGAGACTGACGCTAAGAACGGCGGCAAGTTCGACTTCAACTCCATTCAGCACATGCCGTATATGGACATGGTCGTCTCTGGTAAGGTTTTTAATAATTTAATATTGTTTACGTTCCTAACGAATTTTGTTTTTTGTTAAAAGTTAAGACAGTGGTTTTAAAGGTTTACCCTGGCTTGGGCGTACTACAGTAAAATTAAAACTCAATATGGTTATAAAATTTAATTAGTTAGTAATGAGCTTCCGTTGATTGTGGTGACACTTGGGGGAGGACTATGTCCATTAGTTGACGTCTTTCGGCTGAAATGATGATGAGCTTCTGGTGTTATGTAAACATTATTCATTATTATTTGCCGTGGTGAAATGCATGAATTTAATTATTATATTTTACTAGCTTTTACCCACAGCTTCACTCCCGTCAACTGACTACTCTATTCTTCTCTGACCAACTCTAACCTACTACCGTACTCTACCCTACACCACCCTACTTCACCCTACTCCACCCTACTCTACCCTACTCCACCCTACTCCATCCTACTCCACCCTACTCTACCCTACTCTAGAGTAAAGTAAGTAGAGTAGGGCTCTACCTACCCTACTCTACCTACCCTACCCTAATTATGTTTTAATACGTTTAAATTTATCTGCTTTAAAAACACTGCATTTTGCAGAACTCCTGCGACTTTGGCCACCTGGTCTTGCTTTAGACAGGATTTGCACTAAGGATTACAACTTGGGAAAACCTAATGAGAAAGCGGAAAAAGATTTTATTGTAAGTTAATTAATATTTCGATTAACAAAATTACAACCGGAGTTGTAATTTTAATATGACCTAGAAAGTGCACAATATTTTATAACTTCGTTTTGACAGGTAACCAAAGGAACATCAATCTCGATACCAGTATATGCTATCCACCGTGACCCACAGCTTTTTCCCAATCCTTTGAAGTTTGACCCTGAGCGCTTCTCTAATGATAACAAGCATAATATTCCGACGTACGCTTACATGCCTTTTGGTGTTGGCCCTAGAAACTGCATTGGTAAGATCACATTGAACATTTATGTTTGACCAAATTAAATAATAATATGAAATAAATGATGATCGACGAGAGAGAAAATAGAAACCAAGGAAATGGAAGAATCAAATCTGCTTATGATGATATTAATATAAAACTTTGAATCCCTTACTAATATAAAGAAAATCCAATAAACATTTTTCACGAGAGTGATGAGAGATATATAGTTTTAAATCTTAAGTAATACAAATATTCACAGGGTCGAGATTTGCTCTCTGTGAGATGAAGGTGATGGTGTACCAGATCTTGCAGCACGTGGTGGTCTCCCCTTCTGAGAAGACTACAATCCCTGCCAAATTAGACAAGACAACCTTTAACATGCTGCTAGAAGGAGGACACTGGCTGAGGTTTAAACCAAGGACCTAGAAAAAGACAAAGCATTTGGATTGGATTTGTGATTTAACTTGTGTTATAAAGACTTTTTTTAATTTAAAGTAAAGAAAATGTTTTAGCAGCGATGTGTAATGTTATATTTCTTTAGAAATGGTTATGTAAAGTCTCAATAAATAATGTGACTATGGCGTTAATGAAAGAAAACGAAAAAAATATGACAAAAGGCACTCAGGTCAATAATAATAATAAAACCCAAGTAGAATCGTAGTAGTCATTAGTATTTCTGCTTATTTTGATCACAGAATGTAGATTCCTACTTGGTAACAGGGCATTTTGCATCACCAAACAATTTTCTGGCGCATGTGATTATTTTTTTTAAAATATGTTTATTAGCATGTTGCAGAGAAGGAATTTAGACAGCAATAGACTGCTGTAGGGTGATAACGAAGATGATGATGTTTTAAAAATGTTTGCAGTGATATAACAATTACCACCACTCTTTTCTTCTAGAGCAAATATACCTTTAACTTAATTGTGAAGTGGAGTGCTTAAATTACAACTATTCGATTAACATTGTGATTTAATCATAGCATTATTTTTGTTAAAGGTATTGTTTGTATGATAAGTAAAAAGAATAAAACTTTATGAAACAAGTTTTTTCTTCCCACCATGCCGTCCTTGTATCCTGATGACACACGAAGCCATCATTTGACAGCTCACATATCATCTGAATCCTAGCAAGTTTTGAAGTTATGATGGCTAGTTACAGTTAGTGCTAGGTGGATCAAAGATAGCTGTAGTAATTCAAGGTGTTCTACAGTTAGGCAGAAACGATACCATACGTTCAAAGCGTTTTGGGAACACATTCATAATGCGTACAGCTAAAGATTGGAATTCTCTGCCGGAGTCTGTGTTTTACAACTTAGGGGTCTTTAAGTAAAGAGTGAATAGGTTACTTCTAGGCAAGCGTGCTCCATCGTCGGCCACATCACCGCTTACCATCAGGTGAAATAGTGGTCAAATGCGAGCCGATCAATAATAAAAAAGGCGAGACCTAAACTTTATAAGCATGGTTTTGTGTTCCTATCATGACCAGGGTAGGTATCAGTTACAATAAATATGGCCAATATACAAAGTAAAAGAAGATATTCCTAGTGTAGGTAACCTATACACAGTTGGGTAAAGTGAATCAGAGTATTTTTTGTCTCTTTTTTTAATTCTCCTGTATCGTTAATCTATGACCCTATGAAAAAGCTTCCTTCAAATAAAAAACAAATACAATTTTGCGGCTATATTTTTAGGTGGCGCACGATGAAGATATTTACAAAAAACTAACATATTTACTCTTAAATTGTACCCGCATGCTGAAGTCATTTCGTAACTTTTTGTCTTAATGATATTATTAGTACCTTCATATAAGACTTATCCGGTGAATAAACGCATAGTTTTATTGTAAAATGTACTGAATTAATGCAGAGAACAGTCAGACTTTAAGTTTTTTTTTTTAGATATCAGTATAACACGGAAAGATTTACGGTGCCATGTGTATACGGTGTTACGATGCAATATGTTGCTCATTACTAAAGTACATAATTATTTCAATTATTTCAGAAACAGATTCTGAGTACATCAGTTATATTTTTATTGACTCGGGGAATACAAAACATAGATGAGTTTCTTGAGAAGAAATTGGATGTGATGGCACTGCTGAAAACACGGAACACAAAAATAGAGTTGATGTTTTACTAGAGAGACACCTGAAACGACCTTTACAATGGTTTCCGAATTTTGCCACATCGCCACTTGTTGTTTAATCTTGATAGCTCTACGATCAGCCGTAATAGTTTTTCTGGCAGCATCCGGAAAGAGCTCGAGAAGTGTCTTGGATTCAAAATAGAAGCATTCAAACCAAAAGGACAAATTTGCCAAATGTCTACATATCAATTTACTAAGCACTGGTCAAAAATACATTTATCAGATATGCTCTACAGTTTCTGCTGGTACAGTTTCACTAAACTTTTCTAACCAAGATCCAGGAAAACTGGCACATTTTTGATGTTTGGCGTAGCTGTTAATTGTTTTAATAATTTTAAGTACTAATATTAAAGTTTTAATACTGTCTGAAATCCACAATCCAATCCATTTGCCAGCCAAAATTAGTGTTTTTTTCTCTAAATACATATCCGATGCGCCACCTGAAGCACCTGCAAAGCTGAAACTTTGCACGGACATTTTTAAAACTATGGACTTCCCACATATACGCATAAAAAAAATTGGAAACACATTCATTGTGCGAACAACTAAGGAGTGGAATTCCCTGCCGGAGTCTGTATTTCCTGATGGCTACAACCCGGGAATCTTTAAGTCAAGAGTGAATATGTTACTTCTAGGTAAGTGCGCTCCATCGTCGACAAAGTAGGTCAAGCGCGAACCTATCAACAATAAAAAAAACGGTGAAGAGTTAGTATGTATGTGTGTATGATGTTAGTGTGTTTTGTGTGAAGTGTATGTGTAAACTATGGAAAGAAAAAATCAGAGTATAGACACGGAGTCTTAGTTGAAAAGATAGTGATGTCAACAGAAATTTAGTGTCGTCGTAGTTTTTATTGGTTAGGAAGAGTGTAATTTGCATTTTACATAATTATATCATAAGATTATTGATAGAAGTGATTTTTAATAAGAAGGCACCCAGGGAGGTAATAAAAGAAACGTTTAGTGAAGCAAAGCATATTAATGGTTTTTAGGAAGATTGTTCTTGTATTAAAGGAATTTTAGTGTGTTATTGTAGTATCGTGTAGAGAATGAATATTTAGTTAATCGTAAGGATTTAGCAGTTTTGATAGAGGTCAAAGGTTGGGTAGAGCATTGGCAGGAAGGTAGCAACCTTAAGGATGGCTCATTGTGCCACTTCCACAAGTTTTAATAATGTTTTCGCTGCTCCACCCCAACTAGCAATGCGTGAGAGGACTGATCGACACCAGCCTTTATGGGGCTGCAGTACTCCACACACGAATGGACCTGTACTATATTTTGATAAATTTTACTGTCGGTTGACTACAATGGTACGGACATCGTAAGGATTCGTGCAAGTGTGTTTTACGCAAATGTCTTTTACGAACATTACTTTCGCATTATAGTTTCTTGTTACCTATTTTTTTTAATCAGAAGAGTGTTATAATTTCAGTGCAATGATCAGTCGGCTCGTTGGTCTAGGGGTATGATTTTCGCTTAGGGTGCGAGAGGTCCCGGGTTCAAATCCCGGACGAGCCCAATCGTTTTATATTATTTTAACTGAAGATAACATTTGTATAATATATACTAGCCATAGTTCACCTCCGATTACTTACTACTGACTATATTTTCTGGTGATTTTTTATTGAATAATGTTTTGTTTGACATTCAAGCTTAAATGAAATTAATGTTAAACTTAATACAAAAAAAAAATACCTTAAAATGATATTCGATCAAAAAGTTTCAAATATATATATTTATATAAATGTTTAATGAATAAACGGAATAATAATATTCCACAACTATCACACAACGCCGTTTAGTCCCAAGCTAAGCAGAGCTTGTGTTATGAGTACTAGACAACTGATAAACATACTTATATATTTCTAAATACATACATATTATAGATAAATTACACCCAGACACAGAACAAATGATCGTGCTCATCACACAAACATTTGTCCTGGGTGGGAATCGACCCCACGACCTCCAGCATAGCAGTCAAGCCCACTAACCAACAGGCCAGTCTCGTGCAGTCATTTGACGGCATGATTGGTGCAATGCTTGAGTTATTCGTAGTCGCAGGTTCCTCACAGAACAAAAATATTTGTATGGCCTATAAAAAAAACTAGCTAGATTTTGATATTATATTACTCACACGCAGAGCCGGAACCACTAGATAATGACGTTTAAAAACAAAAGAACTGTCATATCTTAATTATTGTGATAAGTAATTTAAAACTATATTATGGCTACAGCAAAAAAAGATTAAATATAAATTAAAATAGTAATGATGACTCGACACTTTATATATTTAGAAAATACACGTGTACGTGTTCTTTACTCAATTACTGGGAAGCAGAAAAATCATAGGGGTTGAATAGAATAAAAAAAAATTATACGGTTTAAAATAAAAGAGTAGACACATTTTTTTTACCATGAAAATACCGACGGAAAATTCCACCACTGAGCGTCCAAAATTCTGTACTGGATCCATGGTACACATTTGTGCGTCGATGTGTGAGACACGGTGTATAAGTATACTATGATTCTTCCGCGTACCATAGGCTGTATGACTCCACGTGTAATGTAATACGATAGCTACGAAACACAAAATAAGAACAAAAAAAAAACAAGTTTGGTATCAAATTGAAGGTTAAAATACATAGCATAACATTATTCACATTATATTGTTCTCACTACTGGCACTTGGGCATGCTTTCTAGGAAAGGGAATAGCACAAGGCCCACTGCGGATTGAGGAACGTCACATGTCTTCGAATTTTAGGTGCTGGAACATGCCGGTTTTCTTGTCATGTAGTGATCCCCATGATCACTACACACATTAAATTTTAAACGAAAAAAGCACAAAATAATTAAAACCTGTATTATTTCAAAAAGTCGAGTGCTAGCAACTGCTGAATGCAAGACACATAAGATCGCTCAATGTTTCGGTACCTACTCGGTAGCTACTCTTCATTCCTTCCTCCCAGAAGTTACATATCGCACCTTTAATCCAATACCGTCACTAAACGAAATTTTTCAAAAAAACTGTTTATAACGTCATCTGTTTGCTGAGCGCTAACTTTACAGATTGCGTTAAAAACAGATTTTTTGAAAAATTTCGTTTAGTGACGGTATTGGATTAAAGGTGCGATATGCGTTTGATTATCATAGACAAAATTATTGTTTGAATCAATCGTAATATATTTCATAGGATGTGATATAATTAGGACTTTATTATGTCTGTAGATATTTCCCTTCGCACGCCTTGAAAAACGCTTAATCGTACTGTACTACGGGTGTACGAAATTTATTCGGCTGAAAAATGTTGGTCTCTATATCTTCGTTTTTCTTGAAAAAAAAAACCAATAAAGATTTTCTTTTTCTTATTTTTTGGTGATTTTACTAATAAACACCTTATTACGTAATAATAATACCCCTATACGCGCAAAGTGTTAAAATTATGATGACTTTACAAATTGATGTCAACAAGTTAGTAAGTACCTACAAACAGGCAGATACAGCTGGTGAGATAGTGGTCAAGCGCGAGCCTATCAACAATTAAAAAAAACCTACTTAGCAATTCTTTAAATCGGCATCTATGTGCGTATTATCATTGAAAGATAACGAATAAGCTCCTAACACGATTATTTATGAAATATAAACTGGTGCGTATTGAACTCGCATGCAAAGGGTTCCGGTTGACGATTTTTTTTATTATGACAAAACTGTCGTTTTAAAATCACAGACCTAATATATACAGGGTCTTTTTAGGTTAGTTAGTTACGTTTATTTTAAAATATTAGAAGCTCTCACAATAAGTCCTGTCATTTTATGTCACCCATTATGGGCCTACCACACGCATAAACTCCAATTCCATTTTGCCTACGCAGGCCGGTTTGTACACAGAACACCGTGCGTGTGGTTGGTAAACAAGCTATGTTGGGTGCATGAAGTTTGTGCATGTGGTAGGCCCATTAGGTACAGTTTGAAAACTCTTTTGTTATTTTCTTTGACCCCCACACGCTACAAATAATATACACATACATACAAACACACATACCTAGATCATGCATAAGGGTTTCGTTTTTTCTTTGCACGTATGGAACTCTAAAAACAAAAATAGAAGCGTATTATAAGATAACATTACACAATGTATATGATACGTTAGTACTGTTGTGGTACGCTACGCTCACAGACATTTTGTTTGTGCTCCAAGTAGCACGCTCTAACGTATCTTTGTTTAAGTTTACATATACTTATAGTGCGTTTATTAAAAACAATAATTGTGACGCTATAGTAAGTAATGCCAGTGACTTAATTTTTTTCTCATCTATCATCGATACAGCATAAAAAAAATAAGAATCAATTATTTTTATGTGGTTAATATTCGGCTGTATGTACCTATTTTATTTATGTATGTATGTTGACTGATTTTTCGGTAAATTGAGAAACGATATTGGAAATTATTTGTACCATTTGAAAGAGTATACTCCAGAATTAGTCCCATAGAAACATTGTCATGATCTGATATTGAACTTTGGAGATATGAAAGTTTGTTTATAAATCCTTAAAATTTTTAGAATATAAGCGTTTTGGTCCTGTATCTTTTATTTTATTTTTGTTAAGTTTAAAGTAATTGTTGACATATTAATTTTTTGACACACACTCGACATCCTACAATTAAATTCTATTATTCTTAAATATTATTGACTTTGATTAAAGTCATAAATATAATACCTACATGTTTACGCCCTCGGGCATAACATAGCGAGCTTATTACCTATTTCAAGAACGACTATTTACCTATGTTAAACAAATGATTAAATTATGATTGTACTGTGAACAGTGTGAACTTATATTTTTAAATAAATAAATAAATAGGAGCATACAGGTGTTGTAACAATTATATTTTTTACTTTCTTACCAGTTTCCAAAATAAAGTTCAACTTTAAAGATTCCCCATATCGGTCAATTGCGATTGACAATATAACATGATTGACGACTATTTATGAAATGTTTTTATTATCATTTGCTTAAATATTATCAATCGCAGTTGACCGTTTCGGGGATCCTTTAGGAGCAACAGAACTTCACACACATTTTTTTTTTTTTATTATTATTATTGATAGGCTTGCGTTTGATCACTATCTCACCTGATGGTAAACGATGGTGTGGCCGACGATGGAGCACGCTTGCCTAGAAGTAACCTATTCACATTGATTTAAATACCCCTAGGTTGTAGCTATCAGGAAACACAGACTCCGGCAGGGAATTCCTCTCCTTATCTGTACGCTTAATGAATGTGTTCCCAAAACACTTTGTACATATAGTTGGGATGTCCACAATGTACCGATGGCGCAACGCCGTACGTCTAGTGGCCGGATGTTAGAACGGACTTGGTGGAATCAAATTATGCAATTCCACCGCAAACTTCTCGAAATGTAAACGATAGAAAACCGATAGACCAGCAACTAGGCATCGATGCTCAAGACTTTGGAGTTTTGACTCGACAAGTGCATCATTACTGATGATCATTTTGGCTCGCTTCTCAATCGACTCCAGGGCATCAAGCTGTTATTTGGCAGATGCGTCCCAATGATGAAAGCAGTACTCCATACACGATCGAACTTGCGCTTGATAAAGGTTTGGGCAGCTGTACCGGCGTTAAGTACCGTCTCACCTTAGCTAAAATCCCCAATTTTTTGGCAGCCTGCTGAGCTCTTCCCTCGATATAAGAGCCGAAATTGAGGGTAGATGACAACTTTACACCTCGAAAAGTTAGAACCGGGAGGAATTGGCTCCGTTTAGCGGAAAAAAGACACACCTGGGTTTTAGCAGCATTGAACTTGACCAGCTTGGCGTCGCGTCGCCTCAATCAGATACTGCCTTCAAGGACAAGTTCACGCATTCAACCATAGCCTCTCAGAAACACTAGATCTATGATCCACTAGCACGTGCGTCGAACGTGTATCTCTACGACGCGTCGACCCATGTCCGGTATGTCGCGTGTTATAGCGCCTCAGCGCGATTACATTCGGTACCAAACCAAGGTCGAGCTTCGCCAGACATTGTTAAATCAGAGAATGGAATGTAATATCCCATCACGCGCTAGTTTCCGCGTCTTTCTGTAGTCGATGACTGATTAAAGGGCGAAGGGGAGGGGATACATAGAACTGATCGGAAAAAAAGTATTCTAGCTATGGCTTCATCATCATCATCATCATCATTTCAGCCGAAAGACGTCCACTGCTGGACTTAGGCCTCCCCCAAGCGTCACCACAATTAACGGTCCTCCGGGCTGTGGCTTGACTTATTGGAATTGTAATTGCATTAAAAATAATAATTTAATGAATAAATTTTTAATAAATTCTATACGTTCCTTACGAACTTGCACATTTTGAGTTTGAACCGGAAATGAAAGGCGTAAAATAAGAAACCTTTTAATAAATAAAATACAAAAGTCTTCAATATTTAAAAAAAAAACACTAAAAAGTGCAAAATAACTTTAATTTCGTAAGTCAGCGTTAAATATCGAAAAGACAAAACTAATAGAAACACCGACTTCCGAAATTAAAGTTATTTTACACTTTTTAGGTTTTTTTTTTAAATATTGAAGTTGGTTGTATTTTTTTTTTAAGTTTTTTTAATAGAACTTGCACACTGCTGCGCAGCGTAAAATAAAAGAAAATTAGAAATCAGTTTTTTTAGTTTATTCACGTAACAAACATCGTCTCGTCTAGATGAAACCTTTAAATTGTAAAAAAAAGTAAAATATAAGTATACTTCATCATCATTCAACAGTCAAATAATACAAAATGACTGAGATGCTACGCGTGTCCAAAATGTTTCAACTTTTATTATTGCTGACAGTGTGCCGCTTTTCTAGGATTGTCTGATATGTCAACTGTACACAAAAGTAACTATATTATCTTATCGATAAGACAAAATAAATTATTTAGAAGCTCTTATGTCAACTATACACAAAAACAACTATATTATCTTATCGTTATGACAAAACTAAAGTATTTAGAAACTATCTAATCGACGCCTTGTTAATTATCTACTGGATAACCTATTAGAAAGTTTTTTGAAACTTGTGGTTTTTTAGTGCTCAAACCTAAGTTGGTCTAAAAGACTTTTCTGATCCTTATTAGAATCGGTATTGGTTTTAATTTTTTTTTTACTTCAAAATCTGTCTGAGTATCAGAATTTTTTCAAAAATTTATTGACTAAGGTCATATTTCTGTAAATAAACCACAAAAGAAGACGACTGAAATCTTGAATGAAAATAATATAACTGTTTAAAAGAATTACCGTGGCTTTGAAACATAAAAAGCAATGGATGGGACACAGGTGTCAATAAAAGTCTGACACTCCCACTTGCTTTCCCCAGAGCGAGAAAATTTATTTGATGACATCCCACCCTCCAAAAAAGAGGTACACTCTTTTGCATCGTGTATCATGCAGACGAGGTTTTTGTATTACATGCAAAAGCTATTAGTTGCGCCCAACAAACTATATAGTAACTGACCAATCAGGTTCTGATAATGGAAGTGTATAGATTACAGGATGAAGTGACGTATCCACTCATGAGTTTAACCAACACTGAAATTTGATAAGCACAAGAGTAACCATGGAGTTTCTTGCCAATTCTTCTCCATAGGAAACGAACAATTGGAACCGTACATTCTGATGAACAAAAACATTTTGATTTTGCACAAATAAGACTAAAATAGATGGTTTTATTATGGAGTTTCCGTACTTACCATCCGACTTTATCATCCAGCAACCCTAGCCAAGTTACAATCGTATCCTTCACGTCAAACGCTTTGAGTAGGCCACGCCTCCAATTCCTTTGTTCGGACCACGTGACTGAGCGTTGAGATGACGTCAGAACAAAGGAATAGGAGGCGTGGCCTACTCAAAGCGTTCAGCGTGAACGATACGATTGTAACTTGGCTAGGGGGGCAGATCATTTCGATATGTTCTATTTCCCTCTTTCTTCAGACAGTCAGTCATCGACTATACATAGAAACTAGGTAAGCAATTTGGTTTGTTATGACAGTTCTTCTACATACCTATCCTATGAAAAGTTCCGTTCCATATCAGCAAAGTTCATTAGCGTTCCGTGCCCAAAGTTTAAAAGTCACGGGACCCTAATACTAAGACTCCGTTGTCCGTCCGTCTGTCTGTCTGTTGCCAGGCTGTGTCTCACGAACTGTGATAACTAGATAGTTGAAATTTCAAATGTCTAACACTTGAAAGTTTCACAAATGATGTATTTCTGTTGCCGCTGTAATTACAAATACTAAAAACAGGATAAAATAAATATTTAAGTGGAGCTACCATACAACAAACGTGATATTTTTGCCGTTTTTTGCCATGAACGCTACGAAGGTTTTCGTGAGCTAGTCCGACTCGCACTTTGCTGTTTTTATTAGATCTCTACAATATTTATTTGCGACCTTGAATACGACTTCAAACAGAAAAAAAAATGGTGAATATACATAAAGAAGTACATACAGACAAACATACCAACAAAACCAATTCCTTTAAAAAAAAATACAAAAAAATTGCTGTTTACTAGCTTGGAATACCAGATTTCTTTTTGTTTTGGTAATTTCTGTATCATTAACAAAAATATCCATTAAAAATTGTCAACGTTTTAATGTATTTCGCTGTTATCCCAGCTGGGTGTGACTTGCAGTGCAGCGGCCATAAGTGTCAGTATAACTAAATACAATTTTATCACATTTGGATTTTGTATGTCTGTGTTTTGTTTCAGACAATGATAGTCTATATTTGGGTGGTTGTGCTGCTCGCCGCGTTGTTCATCTACAATAGGCAGGTCTATTCTAAATTCAGTCGCAATGGCATCAAACACTTCAAGCCCATCCCATTCTTGGGCAACATGACCAGGATCCTACTCCGTATGGATCACGTCGTCGATGATCTCGTGAGGCTATATAACGACTTTCCTAATGAAAGGTAACTTGATTTTTAAAATATTATAATGAAAACATACAATAATGTAGGGTTAAACAAGTCGTTTCACCAGTAGTAAAAAGCCACGTTAAAAGGAAGAGAGAGAAAGATCGTCACCCATAGTTCAGCTTCTAACTCTTACTCAATGATAAATGATATTTATTTTGGAAATAGGGTTTTAAAAAACACTTTAGACGTCAATTTAAAATAGATAAAGCCGGTGTTTCCTAGCTGACTTCCCTGAGAAGAAACACCAAAACAAACTCAGAGGTCAAAGTCTCTTTTAAAGTCCATACTGTAAACATGTAATGGTCAAATCATATGAAAATCATGCAAATTAATGTCTCAGATAGTGTTTTGAAGAACCACACACATTTGAGTGGATTTGTCCAGTAAATCTCTTCCTCTGCCCATCTGTGATTAGGCTGATGCCAGTTAATTTGACTTCGCTTTTTTTTTAGACTGACCGACATTTGACTATTTAAAAGTGCCTGTAAATTGACTCGATTCAAAAATTTAACTGTTTTCATAGATAAGATTGTACAAAACCCTCAGTGCACGAGTTCGACTCGCAGTTACCCGGTTTTTTATTTTAATGATAAGGTCTTGATTTGTGAGAAGAAATAATCGAACATTATTATTATAATATATTATATAAATTTCAGATACTGCTGGACCTCTCTTTTTTGTGTCAGTTTCTATGCTTAAGTAATAGCCTCATTCCGATTATAACCGCATTGACAACAATGTCGATCTCCGATATCGCATCTAAACGGCATCAGTCATATTTAATTAAACATTTAATTTATTTCGACAGATTTGTGGGCAGATATGAATTTACGAAAGAGATGATAGTGATTCGGGACATCGAGCTGGTGAAGAAGATTGGTGTCAAAGACTTTGAACACTTTCTTGATCACCGCGCTGTGTTTCGATCCGGTGAATCTTTCTTCAGCAGAAGCTTGATAGCTCTAGAAGGTACGTAGTTTTTTTTTTAATAGGGGCTCCCATACTAAAAACACTGTCTTGGTTTCTTAGTGTTTTTACTATAAAGTTTATTTGAACTTGTAAGTCTGCCACGCCCTCCTGCTTTGACCAAGGGCGGGAGATGTCATAGGATGATTTTCCACCTAAAAAAAGAGGATTGATATTTCTAAGGACTATCTCGAAGATAGACTTGGTCCATTTAGACTAAAACAATTAATTTAATCACTCACAGGACAAGAGTGGAAAGACATGCGCTCCACATTGAGTCCAGCGTTCACAAGTTCTAAGATGCGTCTGATGGTGCCTTTCATGGTGGAGGTTGGTGACCAGATGATATGTTCTCTAAAGAAAAAGATTAAAGAATCCAAAAGTAAGTTTTTTATGTAGTAGTCAAAGCTCTTAATTAATCAAATTAAGAGATTTGACTATTAATTAATCCTATTAAGTTAAAATGCGTTTCTGTTGTTATTTCTCAATCTGGAAATCTTAACGACTGCGGACCTTGGTTGGCTAAATCTGGTTTTACCACAAAAACAGTCAACATTATGACAACATGAAATGTTTTAGTTATCTGTAAGCTCTATTTTTTTTTTTTAAAGGGTTACAAAAAATACCTACCAACACAACAGTATTTTAAGTAAATTTTTGTCATTTTGATTCCAATAATAAAAAAAAAATTAAAAAATTTCATTTTGAAGTAGTTTCAACTGTTCAAAAATACGTCTGACCTACATCTTTTTTATGTGTATTTGTTGCTCGGTGGATTTCGTTGAACTAATAACAAATTATGTGTTATACAATTTAAACTCAAGTTTGTGATCAATGTCGCTTCTAAACCTAAAATTCTTTTTGCAGCTGGCTACATTGACGTGGATTGCAAGGACCTGACGACTCGTTACGGCAACGACGTCATAGCCTCCTGCGCCTTCGGTCTGAAGGTGGATTCCCATAATGACGTAGATAACGAGTTCTATGTCATGGGCAAGGCTTCAACCAAGCTCAACTTTCGTTCCATGATAATGTTCTTCGTGCTTCTCATCGTACCATCATATGTGGCCAAAGTAAGTTCAATTTTATAATCAAAACTTAAGGAAATGATTAAAAATCTAGGGTTTATAAAAATAAAGTATAGCAGTTTAATAATTATAATGGTTTATTTTTCAGTTTTTAAAGATTGATTTCTTTCCCAAGACGGCGAAGACATTCTTTAAAAACCTAGTTTTAGACACCATGAATGATCGCGAGGTACGAAAAATCTTCAGACCCGACATGATTCACTTGCTTATGGAAGCTAAAAAAGGTATCTATTGTAGGAGTATACAATCAGATTGTTTTATCACCATCCAGCAATTAAAAGAAACAAATCAATATTTTAAAATATTATCAGCTGTTTAATACATTTTTATTCAACTTTTTTCTTGTTTTTACCACAATGCATCATGTCCCACACAATTTATTTTTGCCATGTCTCAAAATTGGCGATGTAGCTGTTTGGAAGATATCACTACGCGTTTTGAGATTTTTCGCTCATAGAGCAATTTTACCACCACCTTGACCATCCTCATCGTTAAGTAGGTAAGGTAAACATTTTGTAAATATCAAGTTAAAACATATTAAAATGTAATTCCAGGCAAACTGACCCATGAAGACATCATATCCAGTGATGAAGCTGCTGGATTCGCGACTGTAGAAGAATCTGCTGTTGGTCAGAAACAAGTTAACAGAGGTGTGTAATTTAAGGTTTTTTTAAAATAATTATTTAGCAGATGTAACAAAAAATTATTCGAAAACGACTTATAGAAAAAAATAATAACCTGCATTATAATTTTGACCTAGGTAATTGTCTAAATACCCTGTATATTTTCGTCTATAGCTACATCATCTGATAAAGTACCTATAAGTATTTTTTTTTTTCAAGTCTTTATTACATTTTATTTTCAGTATGGACTGACAACGACCTCATCGCCCAAGCGGTACTGTTCTTCCTTGCTGGTTTTGAAACTATCTCAACCAGTATGTCGTTCCTGCTGTACGAACTGGCGCTGAACCCTGACGTCCAGGAACGACTGGCGCAAGAGATCAAGGAGACAGACGCTAAGAACGGCGGCAAGTTCGACTTCAACTCCATTCAGAACATGCCGTATATGGACATGGTGGTCTCTGGTAAGGTTTTGGTGATTTCTATTCAATTTTGTGTGGAATACATTCATACAGTCATAACCAATTTTGTTTAAAGTTAAGATAATGCTTTTAAAGGTTTATCTTAACTTAGGCGTAGTGCAGTAAAAATTACATCTCAATGTGGTTACAGAACTTAATTAGTTAGGAATGATCCTCCAGTGTTATGTAAACATTATTCATCTTTATATGCCATGGTGAACACGCATGCACGATATTATATTTTATTCTTACTTTAACAATGATTATTTACAAATGTATCTTGACATTCTCATTTAAATGACATTTTAAACTTTAATCTTTTAGTGACATTATTATTGGCTTCATTTATTATGTTATTTTCCACGGTGTAATTAACAAAATAAATTGTGTTGTTAATTGTAAATAATTTTTACAAGGAAATGACAATTGCTGTAATATTAAAGCTTATGATTAGCATGCCTCAAGGTGTTATATGGTTGGGCTGTGCTATATTTTCAACAACTTTATTTAATTACCCATATTAGCCAATAAATGATTATGAATTATGAAAACATGTAATTTATCTGTTTTACAAACATTGTTTCATTTTGCAGAACTCCTGCGACTGTGGCCACCTGGTCTTGCTTTAGACAGGGTTTGCACTAAAGATTACAACTTGGGAAAACCTAATGAGAAAGCGGAAAAAGATTTTATTGTAAGTTAATATATTATTTCGATTAACAAAATTATAGCTCAAGTTTACAATGACAAACTTTGTTTTGACAGGTCCCCAAAGGAACAGCTATCTCGATACCAGTGTTTGCTATACACCGTGACCCGCAGTTCTTCCCTAATCCTGAGAAATTTGACCCTGATCGCTTCTCGGATGATAACAAGCATAATATTCCAATGTTCGCTTACATGCCCTTCGGAATTGGACCTAGAAACTGCATTGGTAAGTTCACATCGAACTCTTAAGATTAACTAAATTAAATAATAAAAAGTACCTAATAAATGATGATCGATGAGATAGAATATAGAAACCAAGATATAATTATAAACTTTGAATCCTATAGTGATAATAAGGAAAGATAAGATGAAATTAAAGAACTTCTTTTGCGTAAACTAATAAACGTCAGCCCCAAACGTTTATTAGTTTACGCCCTCAAGCGGCTCCTGCCCAACCTAGGGGGTCCAGACGTCTCCTGCCGGAGGCTCTATGCAAGAATCGTTCGGTCGATGGCCCTTTATGGAGCGCCGATATGGGCGCCGTCGCTACGAAAGCGACCGACGGCCAAGCTGAACGCTAGCCAAATGGTCATGGCCATCCGGATGGTGTGGGCATACCGTACGGTTTCCCGCGAAGCGGCGAGCCTCCTTGCTGGCTTACCACCGTGGGATTTGGAGGCAACAGTCCTTCCATGCAAGCACGATCTGCGCGTGGAGATGCAACGGCGGAGCGAACTCCGCTGCCGCGCCAAGTCGCAGTATGGCGAACAGAGTTCCAGCAGGATCTCATAGTGGAATGGCGACAGCGACTGTCGCAACCCAGTGCTGGGCACGCCATAATTATGGCGGTAAGTCCCCTCTTTGAGGCGTGGCTGGAAAGACCTCACCTTCCGCATGACGCAGGTCCTCACCGGACATGGTATGTTCGGGAGGTTCCTGCACCGGATTCGTGCGGAAGAAACGTCCGGGTGTGGACCGCCCGGAGAACACAGTGGAGCATACGGCGGTCGCCTCCTTCTGCGAAGCATAGCATTACTGCTTCACACAAGGAGGCGACCGCCTACCACTCCTCCAAGCAAAGGAGGAAGCCGCATGTGCACACGCGAGGCAATGGCCCCGCTCGCCTCAGCCGCCGGGATTCCGATCCCGATTTTCGGCCACCGTAGGTGCGGGCTTGCGGACGGCGAGCAACGGGTAACTAGCCGTCCGACCGTCCGGTAACCGACCGGACCGAGCCCAAGTGTTCGACGTCGCGTAGTGTTCCACACGCGCCTCAAGGAGAGGTCAGCAACCCTACGGTTGTTGACCTCTCCAGGGCCCAACATGGTCGAAGCCTACTGGGACCATGGGTGATGCGAATGAGATCCCCGGAGAAACAGGAGTGGGTATTTGGTCAGTAAAATTCCGACACTATCTCCCGCTCCGCCCAAGAGCGAGGGATGTCATTAAATGATTTTCCCACCAGAAAAAAAAAAAAACTAATAAACGTTTTCCACGAGAGTGCTACGAGATATATATCTTAACTAATACATATACTTACAGGCTCGAGATTTGCTCTCTGTGAGGTCAAGGTGATGGTGTACCAGATCCTGCAGCATATGGTGATCTCCCCTTGTGAGAAAACCACAATCCCTGCCAAGTTAGACAAGAAAACTTTTAACGTGCTGCTAGAAGGAGGACACTGGCTGAGATTTAAACCGAGGACCTAGAAAAAACAAGGAATTTGGATTAGATTTGTGATTTAACTTGTGTTATAAAAACTATTCCAATTTAAAGTATGTAAAATGTTTTAGAAGCGATGGGTGATAGTATTTCTCTTAGTAATGTCTCAATAAACAATTTGAAAATAACTTTAATGAAAATTACAAAAAATAATCATCTATGCTACTTTCAACAGTACAATGCAAGTAGAGTAGTAGTAATTAGTATTATCCGCTCATTTTGATCAGAGAATACTGTATATTCTTGTGTTTATTCCTGCTCGGTGTTGGGTCAAAATTTAGTTTAGACATAATGTGATTATTATTTGACATAAACACCCCTAGTTTTTAATTAGTACAAATACTTTAAGGGCTTATTAGAAAAGGTCTTGATTTAAGAAATGTTTCAAAAAATTATGTTCATAAAGAGCTAAGATAAAGCGTTTTTTATATACCAAAATGTCACTCAACTTATGAAAATATTGTACAGGCTATTGATTTATGAATGAACTAGCTTCTGCCCGCGGCTTCACTCGCGTGGATGTAGGTTTCTCCATACAAACCTTGGACCCCCGCTTCATCCCCTTAGGGAGGGAATTTTGGAAAATCCTTTCTTAGTACTCGCCTACTTCATAAAAGGAAACCTTGTGCAAAATTTAACGCTCCTAATCTTAGTAGTTTCGGCTGTGCGTTGATATGTCAGTCAGTCAGTTTCCCCTTTTATATATATAGATAAATGACGATTAAAATGGAAAAACACTGCGCGTAGTATTTTCTAGTAGCAATTGTTATGAATTTTGATTCTATTACGAATTTACCAGTTATGAAAAAACTCCGTAGACAATTTTAGTATTTGATTTTTTTACTTTTTCTACACAAATATGATCAGTAACAAGTACGGATGGAGCTCTATTTTTTTTTTGTACTAATTAAAAACTAGGGGTGTATATTTATTGGCATGTTGCAAAATAGTGTTTTATCCAGCAGTAGACTGCTACGAGTATAAGCCGATAACAAAGATGTTGGTATTGTAAATATATTCACACAAACATATTATCTATCACCTATGTCTTCTAGTGTAAATATACCTTTAATACTAAAGTGGACTGCTCAAATGACCAGTGATGGTCGGTTTTGTTAGAGAGATTATTTGTATAATAAAAAACTGAAGTTTAGTAGGCAATTTAAGTAAAAAAGTATACAATTTTAGAATGTGACTTTTTTCTTCCCACCGTCGTCGTCCATCTTTGAACACCTTTTTTTGCATTTGAAGTCGTCGATTATGTTTTTTTGTTTTCATCCAACATGATTATGTCAGCCTTCATTTCATCATTTTTCTGAATCCTACCATGTTTTAATGAGGCAAAAAAATATCCAAGGAGTATCGTGTGGCCCAGTAAGTGAGTAGTGAAGGTCTGATAGGCTTCGTATAAAACACAGGTATTCAGTAGCATCCGGTTAGACTGGAAGCCAGCCCAAAGCTAGTTGTAGGCGCGGGCTTGCGGCCGGCGAGCAATGGGTGGCTCGCCGTCTGACCGTCCGGTAACCGTCTGGACCGAGCCCAAGTCGTCGACGGTGCGTACTGTTCCACGCGCGCCTCAAAGAGATGTCAGCAAACCGTAAGGGCCCAGCAGGGTCGAAGCCTAATGGGGCCAAAGGTCTGCTTCTTAAAGGAAGACTCGGCCCTGGTATGAAAGGCAACGAAGAAACAGGAGCGAGTTTTTAGTTACTAAAAGTCTCGCACAACCTCTCTTCCAAGATCGAGGGATTATTGGGTGATTTTCCCACCTAAAAAAATGCTTTTTGGAAGTAATTTTCTAAGCCAATAATTATGCTATTATTTCGAAAAGTATAGTCCTGCGACTAATAGCCGGAGGGATATCGGACTCGGAGGCTATGTAATA
Organism: Mythimna pallens; assembly: GCA_961205895.1. Lineage (NCBI taxonomy): Eukaryota > Metazoa > Arthropoda > Insecta > Lepidoptera > Noctuidae > Mythimna > Mythimna pallens. Next base: position 25,574,640 of record OY540831.1, read on the forward strand.
GGCTATATGGGTTCCAAACGCTCTGCAGTATAATTTTAGATTTTTTTTCAACGCCATCTATGTAAATAATTTCGAACGACAGTAAAACACTATGCAAGTGACATCTGTTGTATCAATGAAACAATTTTACTCTTTGACAAAAGGTGGCGTGATAGACACCATAAATAATATTTACAGTGATATGATGTACCTAATGCATTGTTTAACTATGTATTATTATTGTGAAAACAGATGACTTGTTAAGATAATAGTCTACTAATATTAACCTTTGAGAGGCTATCTCAGTTCTAAGCAACTTTTGTGCCTGTGTTTTAGTTCCCATAGCTAACGTACTTCCAGTAATAGATAGGACCCACTTTCAAAGCCCTTTTTGGGTTTCAGAACTAGGGCTTATAATTTAGGGGTTTAACTTTTGGCATAAATAATGTCAGAAATCAGAAATCAGACATATTTATTTCATTATAGATCATTTACAAGCACGTTTGAATTGTCAAAATGTCAATTAGTCAAAAAAAATGAAGCTAAATTGTACGTTCCAAAGCGTAGATCTCTAAGGAGAAAAACGTTTTAAATCATAATATGAGTTACATAAATCTTGTAGGTAGAGTCTGTAGGTGCATGACCAGTTGACCAGTGCTGTAGTCGTACCTACCCTATTTGTAATGGATGTTGTTGAATACAATGCAGGTTACTTTTTTATGGTTTAGAAATTGCACTGCACCGCATCAAGTTGCTATAATTAGTAAAAAAATACTCGTAACCATCATCATCTTCCTGTCCTTATCCTGTTTTATTTGGGCTCGGCTCAACACACGTTTCTCCTCATCATCACGAACTCCCTTTTCTTCACTCCTCACACAATCCATCCTTTTTTTTACGGCCTTCCTTGCTCTCTACATCTTTCTACATGTATATTCATAACTCTTTTAGTAATAGGTACGTGGAACCCTCGGAAAGGTTTGAGAAACTAAAAAACTAACTTCTATGGATAAAATATTTTTATTAAATCTTTTCAAAGAACTCTCCACCAGCCTCTATATAAAGTTTCATGCGTCTGAACCAATTTTCGAAACATTTTTGCCAGTCCGCCGCTGACACCTCTTCCACGGCCTTCTCGAACGCTGCTAGCGCGTCTTCCGGCGATGAAAACTGTATCCCTTTCAGCAATTTTTTTATTTTAGGAAATAAAAAGAAGTCACACAGTGCCAGAACAGGACTGAAAATTCTCCCTGCGCTTCTCGATCGCTTCACTTTCGAAGGTGTTGGTTCGTTTTGAAACAGCCAAACTGTTGACTGACGCTTTGTTTCTGGATCGTATTGATAAATCCAGGATTCGTCACCTGTCACAATGTCGTAAACGCACTGAGACGAGCCTGCTTCAATTTTTTTAATCATATCACGGCACCACTCCACACGGGCTTGCTTCTGAGCTTCGATGAGGTTGTGCAGCACCCAGCGGCAAACTATCCTCCTCACGCGAAGGTGCTCATGTAGAATTTTGTAAACGCTTCCCGAACCAATCTAGAGTGTATGTTGTCTTCGTAAGTAATTCGCCTGTTTTTTTTTAATTATTTTTTTACTGCCAGCACACTTTCTTCCGTGACAGCCGTCATAGGACGACCACTTTTTTGTTCATCCACCAAAGTTAGGCGACCGCGCTTGAACTCGCTATACCAGCGGTAGATGGTTGCTTTTGAAGGTCCTTCATCCATAAAAGCAATTTGAAGTCGATCAAATCACTCATCAGGTTTTAGGTCACATTTAAAATCGTAGAAAATCATCGCACGTAAATTTTCTCGATGCAGATCCATTTATAAATGAGAAACGATAATTTGAGTTGGCTCTCGAAAAAATGTGGAGGGAATTCCAAAATTCGAAAAATGGTATTTTTACTTTTTTATTTAAAAGTAAAAGCAAAGTTTTCAAAATAATTGCAAGTGGCCAGTGCCTTACGCATATAAATTTTTTTTGCAAAACTTTCTGAGTGGCCTGGTATGCGTTTACTCTCTTCTGTTCATATGACTATACCATCGTAATATAGGTTTTTTAAAAGCATACCTATATGGCTTGCTAGCTATAAATTCACTGTATAAAGCACCAGCTTACAAGGAAGAACGAATACCAGTGGCATAGGTACCTATCAAGTAATGACGTGTGTGCGGTTACAGAAATTCCCGAAAACACGCAATTATTATTTACTGGGTATATTATTTATGTTATATAGGTATGTTTTAATTAACACCTTCGGGTTTTTAGTTTCAGTAATAATTAATCCAATTAAAATACATACATTTATGTGGTGGCTGGATAAGGACTACAATACAATAATATTCCTTGTGCAAAACTATGAGGAAGATTTTGTTATTTACAGAATCCTGAAAGTAAGTTGGGTACCAGCTGGACAACATTTTTTTTTTTTCAGGAATAGCAGAAATTTTTAGGTTTTTTAACCCTTGACGCTGAAAGAGGGTTATTATTACTCTCAGGGGTTCGAAAATGTAGGGAGGATGAAATTGGCTAAATCGTGTTCTGTATTCGTGAAAATACTGATTTTTCGGCATCAAATGAAAGTAACCACCACTCCCATTGTAATATTAATAGAATAGTTAAAATACTGTGTTACAAAAATAAAGTCTGGCTGTACCAACATCAACTAAACCAAAAGTAATTGTCACTGAATCTTTAGTTATTATATTGAACTGTATTTAACCAGATAAATTAAGAATTATTCAGAGAAATTAAGATTGAATTATTAATATTATTAAATACTTTCTCTATTTCTTTGTATAAAAACTACTTCACATGCCATACGCAGACTAAATAGAATATAAGATTAAATAATGTAACATAAGAAACCATCGAATGTAATTACTTCATTTAAATGTAAGTAACTGAATTTGAATTTAGAAAGGCGATTCCTTAGACTTTCTTTTTTTGTGTTTTAGGGGAAGAGGGTTGATTAAAACAGTGGATTAATTCACATTCATAAATCGTATATTTCTCTTCTTATTTTCACATAATTCTTACGAAATAATACATAATAATCTGTCTTTTCATCAATTGCACGATAGTCATACAACTACTGCATTCTTAAAAACTAAAGAAAAATATCTTATTATAAATGAACATAATACGAAACAAACAGCCTTGTTTATAAAACTTGTTAACCATAATAATTATGTGTAGTTTAAATATCGATCAGTAAAATTTAAATTCAAATTCTCCATAAGAAATTTCAAATCGGGAATCTGCTGATCAATGTTCAAACTAATGACATGGTTACATTATTTATAAATAAAGGCTTAAAACGGTTAACACCTATAAATACTTAAAAACTGGAATTATGCACCTTTGTAGCTCAAACTATTAAATATGGACCAACTTTGAGAGATTGAAGCAATATCGGCTGATGTAGCTTCGAAAGGAAAGAAAAATTACGCAAAATAAAAATAAAAAAAATCTAACATCGTGCACATTTTTTTTAATTGAAGGTATTGGGGTATACATACAAATGTAGAAAATAAATGCAGTTTAAATTATAAGAAATTAAACAAAGTAGGTATAACATTCCCGAAGTCAGTCCATACTAGTGTTACGTAAAATATCAAGTTCCACTACAATAGACTAGTCATAACTTAGATCTTAATAAATTCAAATGATCTGACTATTTTATTGTAAAGAGAGTTTAAATCGTTGTTCTGTTAAGACACAGGTTTTGTACTTCGCTTTATATAACAATACATAAATAAAATATCATAAAATCAATCTTATTTTAATAATTATCTGTACTACAATAAATATATTAGTTTATGTGGAAAAATGAAAAGTTAAAATGTTAATATTTCAGATTTTTGTATACATATTAAAAATATATGACTATCTACATAACAGGTTACTGAAGAATTGTTAGTGACGATGGCTGAAAGGAACTATTTACAATAAAAAAAAAAAACAATGTTTAAATTTATCTTACATCACAGCGTGTGCCTGAGAGTCGCAAACTTAAATACTAGAAAATATTAAAATTAAATTGTCAAAAACATGTATTTTACTCTTTAAATCTTAAATTCTTAAATTATAAACTTTTTTTCATCAAAACTAATCTTTGGCCTGCAGATCTTTTGTCATTTTATTTTTAATTGCACAAATGCGCATTTTTTAAATCTTAAGATTTTTAATTTTAAACTAACACTGAGAAGGGAATTTTAAATAACAGTATAAAATTTATTTAAATTACAATTAGAGATGAACCTTATCATAAAATATTAGATTTTGAGAAATGACATGAATTTAAAGAAACTATAAAATTAAGTACATTATCGTTTTACGTATACAATACATATGGCAACTCGAAATATGCTTAACATTATAATAAAATAACTGGACAATAAAAAACTAGGTTTTATAAATTAATTGGAATGTTCGCATTATCATAACACACTACGTATTACACACACGTATCATACGGTAACAACAATTAAAAATACTTTATCAAAAATTCGTAATGTTTCTACGTAAACAACCATCAAAATGTTTGTTCGACAGTACAACCGTACATCGAGAATAAAATACTAATAAAATTACTTAAAAAAATAATATGGACATACCAACGAGTCGGTACGTGTTAATTGACGGGACAATCCAACCGATCGACATTCAGCCAATCGGCATCCAACAGATCGGTATCCAACCAATTATGTATTTCCAACAAGTAATTGATCCAACATCCACGAGTACAACCATTGAAACTATTTCGATTCGAACATTGAGCCTATCTTAGCTAATTACATTCATATAACTTTTCAAAAACACCTAACTTTGAGACCACCTCCAATTGAAAATTATGGTAAAACTTACAACATACAATATTTTATAATATAATTGGCATCATAAGAAGAAACGAATATAATTATTATGAAGTACAAAGAAGAGTTTATTAGATTCTATTTCCATATTCATAGATCTAGTAACATCAAAAATGTTAGTAGTCATCTATTTTAAATATGAAAGCAGTTCATAAATATCCTAATTAAAATGATGGTCGTGACACAAGTATTCAACAAGACCATACTCAGACCACCTTAGCTTGGAGGTGATCCCATTTCTTTTCAAATAACCTGATTATAACTATTCATTTCATTCAATAATGTCCTTGGATGAAACGCTGATTTTTTGGAAAAATCAATTGACATATTCTACAAGATAAATCATTAATCATCTCCTTTCAATACTTTAACAATCATCTTCTCCTTACTCTTCTACTGTTGTTCAAACAACAAGAACTTACTTACTATTACTGTATTTTCGAATTCCTCCTCAAACCAAACTCTCCAAGGACAAGATTCCACTATACTCGCACGTAACCATCGACATATCACTGTTTATCTTACTCTGAGCATAGACTTTCAACAAATTTTTAGCCTAATTATTTCTTAATTTAAACTAAGAGTAGGACAAATCGCTTAGGTTTTCTGATTTGACTTTGACAAAGTTGGGATTGTCGGTCTTGAAGTCGGGTCCCTTGTGACCGAACTGGTAGACGAGGCGCGCAGTGGGTACGGAGACCAGCACCGATTGCCGATAGTGGTACCTCATGGCGCGGCTGAATTTCTCGAATGTCATATTCTCGTTCTGCTTCATGTGGCCCCACAGTTTCGCCACCTCGTCTGGCTTTACAAACCTGCAATGAGAAATGCTCTATTAGTCTAATTTTATTTATGTTAACGAAATGCGCTGTGAATTATGCATTAGCAACGTTGTCACAAGACACGTGCTCTATGGTATTATGTGGAGTTTATATATATCAATACATTTACGTATAACTGACTGGAAAACGATAAAACACAGGTACTTTTATGTTCTAAATCTTGTTTTGAAGGTTTATTATGCTTTTATGGTTTATGCATCGGTTCATTTTCATCTATAAGGTTGCTTAATCGTAAGCCTCGTCAGTTTATTTCTTCGAAATACAACTACTAAATACAATATTATCGTCAGTGTCGGTTCATGTGATTCATTGCTGAACTTGGAAAGAGTTAATTATTTTTATTTGTCAGCCAAAGCACGACACCTTCTGTGTAGTGACTGCACTCCTCGGAAGTATGTCGCCGTGGCTTGAAGACAAGCAACCTTTGTCTGTACGTGACCCCCATTCAAGAAACTAAAGGATGCTCAGCGTCAAGGTCCAAACTGCTACCTTAGAATCGCTCTACGTCTTCATCAAGTGCAGTTTTTAGTAGTTTTATGGAATATTAAAATATTTTTATTAGACTATTAACTAGTACTTATATAACATCAATGAATAATCAATTATAATTAAGTCAAGTTCAACTGGAAACGATAATAACACAGTTCGTCATATAATTTAATGCTCATTAAATGAATTCTCAGCCTTTATTGGTAAGACTTATATAGTTGTTGTGGCATAAAAGTATGTGTATAAGCAACCGTGTCAAGTTCTGATGCAAAGTGTCCAGATAATTGTGTGCAGAGTCAAGGATATCTTGTTGCAGTCATTATCGGCATAGTTAGCAAACGTGACGAGGAGACCGACAAGCGAGCCACAATACAGACGCCAATGTAAGATCTAATATAATATACACTAGGAATGATCTATTGAGGCGTAGCATTGCACCGTAGTGATGCGCTCACTGAACAATACGTCGTGACAAATGATAAACTGTTCAATGTGGACCACTATTTATTTTAATAATCAGAATTCTTTACTTTAACTATTATATCATTAACTTTTACTCGTGCTTTATGTTTAGGTTTGTATTGTACATTAGGTTATGGTAATTTATTAACAGTTAGATTAATCGAAACATTTGTTAAGATAATATTGACGCAGAAAATATATTTAAACTATACTATTATTGTTATTATGTCACCTTGTGTGTATACATAAACAATGAATAAGTATCCTCAGTTCATCGACTTCAATCATGGGTATTTGATCAACAGAAAAGTTCTATTTATAACTTTTCCTTTGCGTTAAACAGCGTTTAACATTGAAAGTCTAGGTCGAATGCAAATTACTGAACGATTCGATATCGCAAAGGGAATTACGTGTTAGCGTCTATTTTATAGCTCTCCATAAAACTGTTGGAAGACAGCCGTGGCATTGGCGTGGCGTGTCCGAAGCCGTTTTTTCTTCGACTCATCTGTTATAATTGCGTTTTTTCTCTCTTACAGTGGTCTGTCATTGGGACACAATGCCACATCCTGATCGATTGCCACACCGAACCTTAGCTGATAATAACTGATCATTTGCTTCGCTTCCGACATTGTTGTTTGAAGTTTTATTGACTAATTTACTTAACATTTTTGTAATCTAATCGTAAATCCGCCTGTTTAGTGCTTGTTGTTTATCTAAAAATAGATGGATGATATGCCTATTGCACTGTTGACTATAAACTATGAATCAATGAATTGATAAAATTGTCTATCAGATATCTACTATTATATCATAGATACCTTTTTCGTTAAGTTATTCCGAATACTTCATTTTGTTGATCTAAACAGTGTACCAAAGTTCTTCAACAATATAACAGGAAATGCAGCTGCATAATTATTATGAACACTTAATCGTATCAATTTGTCAGACCTGTTGCCGTGTTGAATAACAATAATTATGTTTTAGAACTTGTGGTTACTTGGAATGTATCATCATTTTCATTAGCAAGGACATAAATTTGGCTGCTGAGAACAACGTGGACGGATGGAGTAGTTCTTGTATATTGTACTACATTTTCTTCTTTTATTTTAAACAATAGAATGTCATTTCGAAAAAACAACAAGTGTATTATATCATTAACCTTGTATAAGCGTGGTATGAACTATAAAAAATGTGATTCATACGAATTTGGATGCTCGTTGCGTACAAACGAGGCCGGCTGACGGCCTTGTGTTGTATCGCTGCATCAGTTGGGCCAAGGATCGACTGTGACCCTACGTGACACGCATGGATACCAAATGTACGGTGAAAATACTGCGAAGATGACTAGTACCATGCTACTGAACATATTGAGCAGAGCAATGGTATAGGACAGAATGCAGACTTTGAATCTGAAGAAATATAAATTGATAAAGTTATGAAAATATCATCAAAAACTGCATTCAAATAAAACAAATTAATATGACAATTTTAAGTGATCATAATGCATTTCGAGGGATCGGCCACAGTAAAATCACTTCGCAGAATATATTTAATACCAAAACAGGAACCCAAAATTTGGTCAATTTAAGAGTCATTTGGACTTGAATGACGCATAATAACACGCATATAGCATGTATATGTACATTTAAACAGTAACCTGTTTGACCCCCCTCTCAAATGTACCCCCCGCGTATAAGTAAACTTGCAAAACGTGACTCTGACTTTCGTAAACAAGTTTCGGAGACCTCCTTTGGTTTTTTTTTATATTTTTTACCAAACTTATCTGATGGTGCTCGTCCTTTGTTGCTGTGTATGCAAATCAGGGGTTAGTGCTTGATGTGTTGGTACTTATGTACTTCTTCTCTGTATTTGTACTATAAATTTTCAACAAAAAAAATCTATACCTAGATACTAAAAAGTTTAAGACAGTCTAATCTAACAAGGTCTATCGAATCTTTTATCAGTTTGGAGGAACACAGAAGTCTTGCCGTCAGCCTGCAATCATTCAAATCATCTTGTCTTGACAACATGCATGCCAGCTCATACAAACTTTCTCTTCATTCTCCTTGGTCTTATAAAACATGAACCCTTATGCAAAAATTGCAAATTAATGTCTTTTGTCGAACCAAAAAGTCCTTGTAATCAACCCTGCAGAAGAAGTCAATTCACTTACATTACTCTTCTATATACCTTTTATCATAATCATATCTATGCTTTGACAGATAGTAGCCTTGGCAGAACTTGCCTTGGCAAACGGTGCGTTTAAAATGCAAATATATGCGTACAAATAGAGTAGGTACCTGTGAATTTGTCTTTTTGTTTCACATCTGTAACTGGTGGAAGGGACATACCCGCGGGGACGTACCGTATCTCAATGATGTTGCGATTAATTTGCACACTGTACACGATTCTTGGTACACATTTTCATATGTAGTGTGAATAGGCATAATTTGCACATTTGTGTGTGGTTTTTGAAAAAGATTTTTTTTTGTAAAAGAGTTCTCAATTTTTTTAAATTTTTTTTAAATATTTTTGCGCTTTTGTTTGTTGATTTCAATGCAGATAATATATACTACAATGTTTTATCAGAAACTTCTAATGTTGTTTGTGATATGTATTTTAACGTTTAATAATTCGTTAATACACTTATCACGGTCAGTTGCTATCCAGTCTGACTGACGCTACAACATGCACACTACGTCAAACTCGTTCAGATAAGCCATAATAAGCATGCTGGTTGCTGCATTTACATAAGCAACTTTGTGAGTAGCATTATTTTTTTCAAAACCATAAACCGGACCTGTTCCACCAACCGGTTTTTATTTTGTTTTATAAACTTGTAAATAAATATTCGCATTAATAATTTTGAATTGAGGTGAGGTGATTGGATTTATACTTTGTTATTAACGTTTATGGTTTCTTTTATCCATTTAGTGTTTATTGCAGAGCAAAAAAATTTTAGTGAAAACTGATCACGTGATTAATTAATACCTTTCCAAAAACTGATTTTGTTTGACCTGTTTCAGATACAAAATAAGTGTATAGAGAAGGTTTCTATAACACTGAAGGTATTGTCAATGGTAGAATGGTACTGAGGGGAACGTGCTCTTGCGTAGTATACGTGATATGGGCTAGCCACCATACTTTATTATTTCATAATAAAATTGTTATTATTGTAGTGATCATGAAACCCAACACGTCAATGCGCTTTTGTGGCTTTGAGTAACGCTGACGCATACAGATGTCATCCACATTCTTCTAGTAAAGAGAGAAAATCTAGTAAAATTGTTTAATGGGAATTTGCTTTTAAATTACTTTATTCAAGTATTAATTTAAACAAAACAAATAGTATAATTCGTAACTATGAAATTAATAGATTGAAGTATTCTAATAAAAAATATTTCTCATCTTTTTCGACTATTTTTATCTATTGGATTTCCAATAACACAGCAGCACTGCTGAGTTCCCAGCTAGGATTGGTAGAACTTACGAAGTTAATTCCAGGATTTTATCGCTAATAGTATGAACCTGTACCATAGGGTTGGCAACTCGTAGATAGCTGATAGGAGCAGCCTTATCAGCTTGTTAACGACTTGAATCATTAGGGTTATCGAATAAATATCTCAGAGTTTGGTGGACGTGACGTCCAAATAAAATTTATCTGTATAAGTACATAACATACTAAGTAGTATTTAAATCTGACTTCTTAACGTATTCATTTTTGTTTTACATCGTCGTGCTATAGAAATGGACATTTTCAAAATTCAAATTAGTGTGCAGTAGTTAATTCCATTGCTTTGTTATTTCAATGTAAGATGCTAATATTTTTTTATTGTTTCTGCAATTTGTTCTGCTGTTGCTATTTTACCGTGGATAGAATTGTTGCATACTCTAAGAATTGTTAAATCTACGTGAATTTTCAGGAGTCCCCTGTAGTAGCAGGTTATAAGAACTAGTATAACCCTTCTTTGATATGACTTAATGCTTGCCTTGCCATATCTTATCGCTTCAAAGAAGCGATACTGCAATCTAGTCGTTTTGCGTATCTGGCATTACTCAATACTATATCCCTTTCTAAACAAATGGCAGAATTAAGTTTATCCATATTGGCAGCAGTTACATCCATCATCATGTCTAAGTCTTTTGCTTATAAGCAATTAATTGGGTAGACGTTTCAATAACTTTCCGTTATTTTAAGTCTAATTAATGACCTTTTTAGAAGTTCTGATTTAGAAATACTTCGTTTTAGGAATATTTGCGCAACTTGATAGGTTTATTTAGGGCGACCATTTTTGATCTTTGATTCCAATTTTGTTTTGTATAGTAAATCACCTTGCGCATGTTGTAAATAAATTTTGAAATCCAACACTTAGACTTGTGTCGATTTTCAGTTTTGTTATTATTTTAGCTAATCGAAAACTATTTCATGTACTTATTTGCTTTAAAACTTTTAAGGAACTGTCTATCTCTATCGCTCATACTTTTTCTTTTAGCTAGAGTCTATCTAGAATTCTTGCTCATTTCACAGGTAGAGCGTCCAGAAAGTTGTTATTTGTTAACCAAAGTGTAGTAAAAGCTGTTTCATTGCAACATTCTGTAGACATTAGTTAAAAGATGGTGGAAATTTTTGGCAAGGAGTTACGCTTTGTCCGTTCAAACAACTTTTGACTTTCTTGCTTACATTTAAAGTATAGTTTTGTGTGTAGTAATGTACCGTACGATTGTTTTAAATTCTGAACATGTCTGAATTAATGCGTTCCAGGTATTGTGTGTAGTTGCGTACGTAAACAAGAGATGCTCGTGAACAGTTTGATTTCTTATATGAGGTGGTTTTGTTTTTAGTTATTAGTGCTCCTGTTAACCACAACATTTACCTTGCACTCAATGATGAGACCATGACTTTAGTTTGCTCATTAGCTTTATAACTAATGTTAATAAATAGGTATTCTTTTGTTTGGAATAGTCATAGATTTTTTTCCAAAAGCTTATTTTTCTGAAAAAAAAAGCTGCTAAGAGAGTGTAGAATATGCTAACAATTGTAGTTTTTTGCTTCTTCCAATCAAACTAAAATCTTATAGTAACTGAAAACCTGTCGTGATGCGTCTGTTTGTTCAGCTACAGTCACGGACAGATGGTCTTTGGTTAGATTAAAATGGACAAATATATACGAATTAATAGGTAAAAGTAGTTTTCTTTGTTTTTCTCGATGATGAAAGCAAAACAAAATTTTTTTTCTTGAAATCTGGTATTAATAATTAATAATGCATACGATTTCTTCTCAAATTCGCCGTTTAAACAAGTTTACGTCACATCAACAGCAAAAATCAAAAAAGTGAACTAACCAGTTCTCAGAAACACAGAAAAAATATCAAGTCACATTCAAAATTTAAAACGTTTAGGTATGTAATAAATCGTGCCATGAATTATAAATATTAGCATATTAATTAGCATAATGAAACACAATAGTCAACGATACGGATGCTTCAAGCTGGTCATTGAGATGACTTCCGAGAAAATGCAAATCAGTTGGTCAAACAGCAATATGTATAACACGACCACACATAGAAACAGGCTGTATACATACATAATTATATTGTGTATTGGTATTATTATAATACTGTAAACGTGTTCATACAATGTTCGTTGTACAAATCGTTGTACAATGGCGTTTACTATCTCTGTCGCAGTAATAATGCATTTCTGTCATATCAACTATTGTCTTGGTTCCATTTTCAACTGTTTAAAATTCGAACTGCGCAGCTCACGTGCTGCCATTTTTTACAAACACCTTGAATCCGCTTTGCGTCATCGCTCCGTTTATTCCATGAAAACACACAGTACTATAGTAGCTAACTAAGGTTTAAAGTAGATAATTACTAATATTGAATGACCCTACTTAACCCTAAGGCCGGATTACATCTGTTACGTTCACGGTTTGATAAGATTGATGTAAATTTGGGTAAAAAAAAACTCGTCATTGTGAAAACAGGTCGAAATGTAAGTGACGTCGCCGCATAATCTCTGATCGTTCGATTCCGAAGCATTCTGATAGCGATGATACCGATATCGCTGTGTTTACTATTTTATTTCACGTTTTCCTCAAGCTGTCTCGCTCTGGCGCGCCGCTGGACAGACACTGCCACTTTAATTGCTATAGTGAACGGTATTTATATCGTGACCCGTATTTTTGCAATAAAGACGCGTCATAAGGTGTTAAGCTTGCATTTTTCAGTTTACAAACAGCTGATATATGCTTTGAGGTTATGTTGACTTGTAGTAGAATAAAACAGAAAACTTGCAATGAGTTTTGTTAATATTGCACTTACGTACTTGACACGAAGTGCAATGCTTCATTGGACGCGTATGGCTAGAGTACATACCTACCCAGTTACTACTTCAACATTACATGTTTGAAATAGTTATTGTTTTGATTTTATTCCAAGTATACGTTGGAACACCAACTTACGAGTGCGACTTGTAAAACTAGTTTACTGATAGTAGAAGTCTTGTTTATTAATCTTATTATTTCAACAAAAGTTTATCAACTTTACAAAGAGATAGAAGTGCTAATCATTTAGTTGCGCATGATTCATATTGTTGACAAAGATAAGCCAGTTATCACCTATGTTTGTAAGTAGAGACTATTGAGTGATGTAATCAGTGTATAAACATAAGTTACTTTTTTATTTAAAGGCCGTAAAGACTGGGTAGCGGTCACATTGACCCGTGAAAAAATACAAATAAATACTCAAATGTGAACGTGTCTTTACGTTCGTTCAGTTCGGCGCACGCGCCGCGCTTGCGTCCTACGTAGCGGATAAAACATGAAACATGACTTTCAGGAAAGATAGAATGTTTCCCACCATCTTGCCGTTACAAAATCGCATCGTAAAAAGCAATGAACCACGACTCGACATCCCAGGAAAACTGTTACGTTTCGCTTCACTAAACAGCGAAAATCATAAGAATTTATGTAACGAAAATAACTGGACTCATGTCTGATAACTTGATAAAGTTTGATAAAGTCGATATCTTTGTCACAAAACATTAATAAGCATATAATCAACTCGAATACGTGTCCTTGGTTTTTATAAATTGTCGTAATATTTCTCGATAGCTTTAATATGCGACAACAAACAAGCACTCTTATATACATTCTTACATACATTACAGGTATATTAACAGAGTTATTTAATTGCAACGATTACCCGATCTACTGGTTCTACGTTCAGTCGAAATGACTCACGAAGTTTTTGCTGGTGTGATAAAAAACTTGGTCCATTTTCCTCATTAGAGTATATCTTTTAAATTCTAATACTCATCACATATTTGGTGTTACGTAATTTATGATACCGTTACAAAAAACTAGACATTATTAATGAATTTGAATTGCATAACTGACTGCGGCACACGTCAGCGCATGCGAGCTACGCGCTACAGGTGAGTATGTGTGCGTGTTTTACGAATGTGTGCGAAATCAGCCGCGGGGGAATCCCAACGTACAAAATACAATCTACAAAATATGTTTTAAGAAAACGTGGGTGAAGAGTATCAGTTTTTTAAATAGTTGTCATAGGGTTATCGTTTAGTGAGTATATTAGTTTATTGTTTATAAAAATCTTTATCTAATTGTGATATTTGGGAAAACCAGCTACATAGTTTTTATTTTTGTTGATGAAAGACGCACAATGACAAACGATACAGACGCAAAGGGCAACTGAAGGACACAGGTGTGGTTTTAGTCAATAAAAGTCTGACACGCCCTCTCGCTTCACCCAGAGCGGAATAAGTCATTGGATGATTTCACATCTTAAAAAAAAAATATCAACAACAAAAATTATTTCGCAATCGATGCTTCATACACGTACGCACATTCACACAGCTATGACTGTACTTATTTTTATTTTGTTTTGTCTTTCACTGTTAGTAACTTGCTGGAAGAGTAAACATCAGCATGTAAAGCTCAAGTGCTTCCAAACTTTCACTTATTATACCACTGTGTTACCTAAGAGCTGTATCTGCCCAAAATAGGCTGTGCTGCTTGTTCTACCAGCATCTATCAGAATACAAAGACTCTTTAGCTGCATCTAAACTTTTCAAAATACTTTCAAATTACTTTGAAAACATTCAAACAAGATTTACGTCACTGAACTTACTTTAGAAAGTTCTTTGTGAATTTTACTTAATTTTTTTTACTCCGTAGGTTTTCCTAATTTTCCCAGCATTTTTTCAGCTATAACACTAAGTAGTTCTCCAAGAAACCCTTCACTAATTATGTTAAAAGGAACAACGCAACCCTTTCCACTTGAGCTCAAGTAAATACGCATTTACTACCAAAACAGTAGCGTAAAAACAAAGACATAGCTAAAGAAAAAAATCTTGCAAAAGACACTGGCCGCCCCGGAAGAAGGGAGACTTACTAATCAATATAATAGAGCCACTATGAGAAAAAATACATATATACGCACCAAGACGCCTAGTACATGCGAAATGACGCTCTCTGTATATACAGTTAAGGTACATAATGGTGGAAATAGGTAGCACGAGGCTGCCCTAGTTATAAATAGATTTTCACGAAAAAGAAATGTTACAGGGAATTTGGTGCAAACCGGGCACAGAGTAATGAATGAGCCAGAAGGTGCTCGGTGCAACATTGTTTTGTACTTTTTTCTTTTTAGAATTTTTTGGGCTTCTTTTGTTTGCTTTTTCTTTTCATATTTTAGTCGTGGCAAACACAATAGTATTTTAAATTTAGTAGACACAAGTTATTATTATTGTTTTATAAAAATAAACAATCGTCTAGTTTTGTCCTTAATATTTTGATAAGGGCACACAATTCATTTATATAACATTAGGTTTATTTAAAGGAAAATTCCATTATTATAATTATTTAAAATATATTTTTAGATTATTATATTTAACGCCGATATGACTTACGTCATTGTTATTTAAAAGGTTTATCAGTTTTAATAATTATTTTGGTTTATAATTATATATATATATAAGTATATATATTTAGTTGCTAATTGCCCGCAACATTTAAAATGGCAATTTATTGTATTAATAGTTGTTTATATGAGATTATATATTTATTTATTGGAATATAATGTTGCTGCGGATACCTATATTATTAATTAGTGATGTAAACACAATAATAGTGTACTAATTGGCTTGTAACTCCGCCGTGCAAACAGTGCTTAGTTTAGTAACAAGGTCAACGATTACAGTTTATCTTACACATATGGGTCGCAGCCTTTACGACCTCTCGTTATATTTTTTATTGTTAAAAAAAAAACTAATTTAATTGTGCTTCTTGATAAAGTATATAATTTTACTTTAAAGTGATAAAGCTCGTAATTAAAAAGGTTTATCAGTAAACGCCAAATTTGGTGTTGATGATTTAATTATAAAAAGAACTTTTTACTGATATCAAACTAAACTAGCTCCTGTTTTTTCTTTTGTTCATTAACTGGCCCCGATAACCAGTTTTATCCATTGTAAAATTGGCATCATTTGTTAGTTTTTACACAATAGGTGCCTCTATATAGAGAACTTGACGTTTAAATATAAATAGTTTAAGGAAATACTGAAACTGATCATGTTTTAAAATAAATAATAATGTATAATAATGATGTCATGACAATAGAATGGAATGATAGAATACGTATTTTT
The DNA here is from genome assembly GCA_961205895.1 of Mythimna pallens. Lineage (NCBI taxonomy): Eukaryota > Metazoa > Arthropoda > Insecta > Lepidoptera > Noctuidae > Mythimna > Mythimna pallens. The sequence continues at coordinate 25,590,970 of OY540831.1, forward strand.
CTACAATTTGTTAAAAAATAAAATACCTAAATCAAATCAACAGAAAACATCTATTTTAATTCATCCCTTATCGCAACATTAATTATTCCACCAAACAGGCCAACGAAAAAATTAAATGTAAAGAAAAAAAAATACAAAAAAAGGAACTCTGTGAGCATCGCTACACGCGCTCTAATTTTTGTGGACCACACTCACAGACGCAATTAAGTCGCGTACACGAGCTGTCGGGGGGCTGGGGTGGCTGCACGAGTAAGGCCCCCCCGGGAGTGGGGGGCGGGAGAAAAAATGCGCGTGGAACGAGAGAAAAAGAAAAACGCGAAAAGCGGAAACAAGTTCCCGCGACACGTGACTGTGGGCTTCCCGGGAACGTTGCCATGGCGACGCGCAGGGCTGCGTAAATACGCCACTCTTTGTCGAACACTGCAATTGTGCCTTTTTTCTTTCGTAATCTGTGTTATGTTTTGCTTCTTGTAACTTTATTGGTGTTGCTTAATAATTTTGAGTTGCTTTTTTGTGTCAAGTAAGATGACTATGTTGGATTTTTTTATGCAAAAATTTGGTTTGAATATGTAGTTATGAATAAGGTTCAAAATAGTTTAAATAATCTGATGACTAGTAGTTTAAAATTTCTCATAAGTGAAACTTAAGTTAGTTTAAACTTAAGTTAGTTCGTAGTATTGAGTGTTATTTAGAAAACCTAACACTACTTTCAAAGCTAACCTAGGGTTCAGTTTTATGAAACGAAATAACTTTTGGTACAGATTAACTATGTCAAAAAAAATACTTTTGAACTGTTGTTTTCAAACTGAGAAACACTTGTTAGAAAACTCAAATACTCTAAACAAAGGAAATAAGAAAAAAAAAAGTTATTACGTAACAAAAATAACACAAATCCTCGTATCCAATTACATCCCTCGAATATCTAAATTAATAACTACCCTGAGGAAAGTAAGCAAAACATTTTTCTTCGGGTATTTTATCGATAAAAATAGGCGAAGCGTCCACGTGTATCCCAGCAAAGTAACCGGAAGCTCGCACCGGCCTTGGCGGTGCGTAGCAACCCCGGAAGAAAAAGAAAAAATCTATAATAGTACTACGGTGCAGGGGGGCGCCCTAGTTGCGGCCCGGCTACCCTCCGCGACGAACTGTGTGTACCACGCCAGCCTCACAGCTCGCCAGCCCCTACAACCTCCAGTTTTACTTAATAACATAGACCAAAGTTTTGATCAAACAATTTCAGTATGGAAGTTCTTTGAGGACTTGGTACTGCACTTTTGATTGAGTTTTGACTAGATTTTAGGCTTTAAACTGTATTCTTTGGAGCTTTAGGATATTTCAAATCTTGTTTATCTTATAGTGCTGATAATAAGTAACACAAAAACTTTCTCGCTACTAAACTATCAACCTCTATTAATAATTAAATCGTTACACGTTCCGTTATAATCTGCCTACTCTAAGGGTCAACAAATTTTCCTCTACCTGGCCAGTATTTCTGAGGCATATTGAAGGCAAATTCCGGGAAATACCAAGGAAAACGCGTAGGAAAGCACTGTTCCCGGAATTCGTTCCATTATAAGTGGGGTAGGTACATTTTGTGATACTTATCAAAGCGGCACGAGTAAAACTTTGACGTAATATCGAATGAGCGTAAGTGATGGTGTTGCCAGAGGGAAAATAATTTGCAGCGAGATGAAATAGAATTTGTTACACATTGATATTATTCCTTGTTTACCAATTATCTTGCATAAAGCTGTAGATTATGGAGATTCAATGAAAATCAAGGTCTTCTTGTGTGCACTCAAATCTTAGGTAGCATTTAAAAGTTTATTGCTAAATCTTCCTAACGCTTTAACCAGTCTCGAGCTATAAAAACTGCGAGGTCGCGACGAGACCGGCAAAAACGCACAAACGTAAAATAACACAATAACACTGACAAAAAAACCAAAGTTCTGAGAACCAATAAACATGTAATAAGTTTGCGCGTGTTGACATGATTACTTGAATTTTCCATTCAGTGACAGTGTTTTTAGGACATTTTTGGTTAATTTTCATTCTATTATGAATTCTAGTTTGAATGTAACATAGTATGCTATTTTAATTAACGACGTAGTTAGTTCATTATGTTGATGAATTTATGATAAAACAAATTGGACTTTACCACGCTAACTCCGATCATTTCATTGCGGTTATAAATCATAACCGAAATCAAAATCTAATGGAAAGTGCACTACTAGATGCATAATAATAAAATAGTTGCGTCTCATTTAGATAGATAGGGATCTATGTTACATAGATCGCATGGATATCTTTTAAATTTTTTGGGGAGATAAAATCACAATTTATCTATCAGACTCTAAGTGTCATTGATACTATCAAAATAATTACGTCCAATGAGTCAGTAAATTTATTTAAATACAGTACAAAGACATTGCCAATTTGGAAGCGCTTAGCATTTTATTTGCGGAGTGAATGGTCATCTCGTTAGTAGTCGGCAGCTAGGAATTCCCCAGCACATGTAAAATGTTATCTGTGGACTCTCTAGACTTTCTTGATCTTTGACATAGTTTATCAACAGTTGCACTGACTTCTTGTTTGATAAACTTGGGAAACGGATGCCAGCTTTCAGTACTATTCATTTGATGGTCGCAGATTTTGAAAAGTTACAGCCCTACTTGATATTATGATTGCTACAAAAATGTGTAGTAGACTGGTTTTGTTGTGGTTTGAAAGTCATCAAATCAATTCTCCTACTCTGGTTGGAGCGAGGAGTGTCAGAGTTTTACTACTGAATAAAATCCACCATTCAGGACAGCGGTAACTCTTCCAAACAACCGTGCAGATGATGGCTTAACAGACCTCCTGTTTCATTTGGCAACGGTTTTTGACGCTTTATATACAATTTGTCTCAACTATCATAATTTTTCTTCTTCAGCTCATGGCAATCAAAGTTATTCACATAAAATGTTTGATTAGTAAACATGAAGTCAGCATTAATTATCGTTAAGTAAACTCGCATTCAATTCTAAGGCTGAGAATGCACAGACGTGGCGACAGCGGAGCTGGTATAATAGACACGTCGTTATGCTAAGTTACGCTACTTGTTACATTAACTATAAATTGTTTCTGCTCAATGTACTATAACATTCTTGCAATAAAAACAAAAACATTGTGGCAAAGTCATTCAATACATGTTCCGCATAGTACATTATTACATAGCCGCTAAATCGCCCTCGCTTCACTACTACAATCTCATCCTAAATCTAGTTAAAACTAACAGACTATAGAAACCAGTTGTGAGATCTTCAGTCCACCTCGGATAAGCAATAAAAACTGCATACAGTCATTCTTAATGGTAATACTAGTGTATATTACTGTGATGACCTTTGAGAACATAATGAAGAAAACGTTATGCTGAAAACTATAAATCTTTAAGTAGTTGCTACGTAGAGATGGAAGACTCAATTATTTTTTAAGTAATTTTTTAATCTTTATTTTTCTTAGTCGCTTATATAATTAATTGTAGCTAAACTGGTTATGTACAAAGTTATTAATATTTATGCAAAAATTTTATGATACTTATTAGTTCACAATATTGTAACTATCCAGTAAAGCGTAACGTTCCTACTGAAACACGAATTGCACTCTAACTCTTATGCAAAGAAATATAATTCTAACGTCTATTGTCGTAAGCATCATAATGAAACAAAACAAGATCCATACATTGATAAATGAAGTAGTAAAATGTTTAAGAAGATGTGATAAGATAATTTAGACTTAAACGTAGTACAAATAAGACTGAATTTTAATGGGGGAATTTGTATCATCAACATGTGAACCATTGAGCGAGGCCGGCATCGAACCGGCGCGCAAGGTTGAGGCGACAGAAAAAACAACAAACAAAACCTCAGAATAAGTTATTGTGAGGACTCGAGAATATTTGCTAAGCCGATGATTTATTTGGATGATCCTTTTAAAGGCGTTGGGTCAGTGAATATGAAAGCCAACGAACTTGGAAAACAAGCAGACCGAACAGGTTTGAAAGAACTTAGGATGACTGAGCTGAATATCAAAGATGAACAAGAAATTGCTGATGATGAAAATATATAAAATAAAGCATTACCATAAGAACAAAAAAAATCACTAGTCAATAAGTATCTTACTATTGTGACTCTAAATAATGATAACACAGGTTTAATTGTCGAATCATACTCGCACTGAGATGCAAACTGCTACCGTGACACTGGTAGAGGTGAGTGGCCCTATAAAACAGTCGTTAAATGACTATTACAGTCGCTGCTCTTGACATTAGGATATTACAGACTTTGCAGTATCCAATACAAAGACAGGTTACTTCTTCAAAAAGTCATAAGTACACAAAAGTTTGAGATTTTTAAATATCTTGGCTAAATAAAACTGTCGTATCGTTTATAGAGCAATTAGATGTAAAGGTTTAATTGCTGATTAATTGGAAGCGATCGCGTGTCAAATGATCCTTAATAATGACCTCTGTGGCGATAAGCAAGGCCAGTCGCTTGTCGTCTTTATAAGTGTTACAGAAAAGGGTAAAAATTATAGAGGTGGCCTTACAGCAATTGCCTTTGTTTCAGAAATTACTCGTACTTTTCAAAGTTTTAAATATCTGTATTAAAATTCTAGGAAGTATTCAACACGCTTTAACTTATCCTTTTAATATTTTTGACAATTCGAATAAATCAAAATGATTATAAAATTATGAATATCAAATGAAGTAAACAAAAAAAATTAAAAACTGGTGATGTAATATGTATATCCACATAATTTATAAATTCAACGTTAATAATTCTTGTCATTTTATTTAGCTATAAAATAATAAACTATTATTCAATTATGCAGTTAATCGATCTGCTCTAACTTATTCGGTTTGTTAAAAGAGTACCAGGAGCTTATGAACTCACAGAAACTAAATTTAGAATCTTCCAAATATCTTTAAAGATTGCGTTCCGCTCGGATGCTTTGGTCGAAAAGTATTCATCTTTGAAACTTTCTTCCAAGAATAGTTTTCCTTCTCAATCGTTTTTCTTGCGCAGAAAAACAAATATTATGTATCAAATCCAACATTAATTGAGTTAACGATTGATGGAAGGTCGAAGGGGATAAAGAAATTATTTTATGCGTTATGCAGGCTGATGAACATCTGCATATAGAACAGGACGACCCTGCATGTGAAATTACGTGAAACCTTGATCACTCGCCACAAATGAAGACTGAACGCCGGTTATGCCAATGACTAATTGCATGTTAGCTATAGTTCTTTACAATGAGGGAGTTCTTGTGGCCAGTTTTGTGACCATTATGGTAATTTAAAGGATAAGGTTTACATGGTAAACTTGTAGTTTCATCGTCTAGTAGATTCCAATAAGAAAGATAAAATTGTTCGAACACATTATACTTGACACCGTTGCAAATATTAACTTGTGAAGACAATACTCCGCCACACATATAAGTCGTGTTACACTGAAATATACGACTACAATGATCAATAAGCATCCACTGAGCACATTGCAACTTCAATAGTTTAGCTGTAAAATAGTTTATTGTTGACCAGTGCGCCACCACGTGCCTCGGACGTGATAAATAATGTATTAACGAAGCAGCGAGATGTGAGCCCAAGTTACAACAACTTACTTTTTTGCAAACTTCTTCGTAACTTATTATACGCAAAAAAAATATATAAATGTTGGCAAAACTCACCTAAACTTTCCCTGAGAGTGATCCTCCCACTTGATGATGGATGGGCAGTACTTAGAATCCAGCAGGAGATTTCTCAAGAATTCTGGTACGGAGACGCTCCTTGGGCGCTTGAAAGTCTTCCTGCCGCTGCCCTTCGGCCTTCCTGGCGGTCTTTTGAATATTTTTCTCTTGTCATCTTCGTCACCAGACTTGCTTCCATCACTGCCATACGAGCACTCCGGGGATGCGGTCTCTGATGAGCGGAAGGGGTCCTCAGTTTCATCACTCGAATCAGTTTGATGCAGGAGAGTGTTATCGTTAGGAGTGTAGTCGGAGGTGTAAAGTCTGTTTTTGTGATCCAGAGAGTCCAAGTCAAGCATCGTGCTTGACTCGTGTGCGCTGTGATGGTAAGGGTCTACATCTGCGTACCTGATGATTGAGGACTGACGCAGGATCTCCTCGTTGAGGCGATTGTGCAACTTCTCAAATACACTGTCTGCAATACGCCTTGATGTGACCTGATCGATGCTCGGGTGAACCATCCTGTTTAGCACATCCTCTCTCTTCATGGCTCTCAGCTCGTATCCTTTAACTCTGAAGTTGTAGAACGGTATTTCATTTTCACAAAATCCCATACATTGTGTTGTGTCGATCATCCAGGACACGGTGTCATCCTCGTTCCAGGCGTCCACGACTTTGTACTTCCAGTCATCCCTGTTGTCCCGCGGGTACTCGCGACAGCTGACCAGGTTGTGGTACACGTTCATGGCGCTGTCAATCTCGGGCTCTGCGTATGCGTCGTAAGAAGCGTTGGAGTAATAGTTCCCGTAGATGTGAGAGGCAGTTCCCTTCTTAAAGACTTGGAAGTCATCCAGGCGCGCGGGCGCTGGCGAAGCAGAAGGGAAGTACAGGTCGCAGGGCATGTTTTGCTCGTATAGCGGGCGCGCGTAATCGATCATGGTCGCTCGGTACGTGCGGCGGTGCCGGCGGTTCGCGGCGGAATGGGCGATAGGCGGTGAGCGCGCCTTATGACTATCCACGCTACTGGTGTACTGTTTTGTTTACAAGATGCGTTTGATAAATTCGGTGCGCGCGGGGTCGGGGGGTACGTGGGCAGAGCGCCGCTAATCAAGATCAGTGAGCGATAGTCGAGTGTGATTTTTTCGCGATTTATTAGGCCATGTTGCTTTGCATATGCAATGTTATGCATGTCAATGCAAACAGTGGTTGTCGCCAAGGCAAACTGCGACAGAGATGACTAAATAACTTTATGCTTATCTTATGTTCTGATGGTTATGACTTTAAACTTATTATGTGGATGGCCAACAAGATGTCTAAGTACATAATTTTATTTATTATTCTCAAAGCATAAACTTAAACATTTTAACATTGTTCTACACAATTTTATTATGTTATCAGCTCATGACTTAAATACAGTAGCACTAATTGTTTCCATAGCGTGACTACAAAAGATAAATACCAAACGAGATAAGCTATAGTTTATTTTAGAAAATTTTAGAGATCGTTATTCAATGTTATATGGTATTAGGGGAAAATAATATTATTATTGTAATATTTAATTAACCACAACTGAAAGATAACTGTAATGACATTAATCGCTGTTTTACATCATTACAACAATCACGTAGAAACAAATTGTACTTTGATTATGTATATGTCTTTTGTAACCATCAGATGGGTTTCTCGATCAATTTTGAAAAACCCGCACGAAGTAAGAACAGGTTTTAAAACACCTAAGTTGAGAGCCTTCACAGACACGACTAATGTTGTTTTGAAAAACTAAATAGTTATTTTAATAATTTAATTATTACTTTAAAAATGCCTACGACCTACATAATAGTTTACAATGTGTTTTTACAGTTCCAGTATCAAAAATCAGATAGAAAACATGTAAAATACTCAGGCTGAAACAAATGCCTACGTACGTTCAAAAGCACCTCCTCTAATATAGGTAAATAGTGACTTATAAGTTATGTAGATACGATATGAAAGTTTACTCCAGCTTATAGTTACTTGTATCAACGGGGTTAGTTGGGGCCGACGCCTGTCAGGGATTGATCATAGGTGATACCGTAACAGTAGCCCTCGCAAAAAGTAGGAGAGAACGCTCTTCCTAGAACGGGAGAAGTTATTAGACGTATTCCCATTCCCAAAAAAACATACCTACCTGTGGAATGTCAGGGCTTTTTTGAGGTAGAAAATCAGCTCTTGGGTGGAGTGAGTGTGCGTGTCTGACTTTTACTGACTAAAAGCACACCTATGTTCCTTCAGTTGCCTTTTGCGTTCCTTTCATATTTTTTCCCATAGCAACAGTAACATAGGCTTCGGCCCTGCTAGGCCCCTTTGTTGTAATATATACATTTTTTCTTTTCTTCCTACACATTGCTTTTGCAATATTTTTTATATTAGTAGACGCCAACCACCATAAATTCGTTAATAATTTTCTTTTTGTTGACATGTCATTTATTGATAATTGTAATTACTTATTGTTCTTGTTTTTTTTTTTTATATAGTTTCTTTTTTGTTAATGTGAATGTGAGAACACCGTGGACTTCGCGAATTCTTAGGTTACTTCCTATTACGACTCACTCTTTTTTTTAATATTATTATTTTTATTGTGCTTTTGGGTACAATATCGACTGGTCTACACTGTTCTTACATAATGTCTATTAATACTGTAATATGAAAATATTGTAAACAATCATTTTTTTAAAAGAGTAACCATGGAGTTTCTTGCCGGTTCTTCTCCATAGGAAACGACCAATTTGGAACCGTGCACTAGCTTCTGACGTTTTATAAGTGCCCATGTGAAATAAAAAATTTTTGACTTTGACTTTGACTTATGGTTTGCTGACATTTCTTTGAGACGCGCATGGAACCATCTGCGCCGTCGATGACTTGGTCTCGTTCTTAGAGAACAAGCGGACGGCGAGCTACCCATTGCTTGATGGAATGCCAGGGCTACAGTGTGTTTTAGTCGGTTAAAGTCTGAGACATGAGCCCTCTCGCTCCGCCCAAGAGCGGAGAATGTCATTGGATGATTTTCCCACCGAAAAAAAATAAAACTGAAACAAGCATACATGTGTAAAGGCTAGATCTACGAGTCTTCTACGATTGTTCAATCAATATTTCTGATGCAAGCTTTATCATGAGTGCAATTAATTATTATAATTCTGTGCACACCCTTTGATCTCTGCAGTAATTCTTGTAAGTACTTCTACAGTACTTATCTGAGCGATTCTTAGAATTAAATAACATGTCTAGATGTGTGCTTTGCAGTAATAAATAGCTATATGTGACTACCCAGGCGTGACGACGAAAAATACAATTTATTTTATCTTTTTGATATTTAAATTATTTCAAGTTGACAATATGTGTATCATTGATTAAGTAGCTAAGAGAGCCCACAAGGGTAAAAATCAAAAGGACAGCATTCTTTAAAAAAAAATTCAGAAGCTGCCCCAAAGCTGGGAAATCCCCAAATGACTTCTCTCGTCCCAGGATGGAGCGAAAAAGCGTGTCAGATTTTTACTGACTAAAACCACACCTATATTTCTAGTTGTCTTTGCGTTCTGAGACCACGGGTAACCAGAAGTCGACCCGTGGGCTTCGGTGCTACTGGCCCCCCCTTTTATTATTATTATTATACAACTTTATTGCACACCTTAACATACTACAGGACAAACATTTATATAAATAAGTGTACAATAGGCGGTCTTATTGCACAGGGCAATTTCTACCAGACAACCTTTGGATGGACTGATCGAAAGGAAAATATTAGATTTTTTAGATGAGAAGTCAACCAATGACTTTTCTCACTTTTGGGTGGAGCAGGAGGGCGTGTCAGATTTTACTGACTAAAAACCACTCCTGTTCCTTCTTTGCCTTCATTCCAGGGCTCCTGGGTTCTCTTTTGCATAACTCATGGCACTGCTGGCCCCCTACGGTTTTGCTAATATCTCCTTGAGGCATGCGTGCACTATGTGTCGTCAAAACCCGGGCTCGGTCCGGACGATTACCAGATGGCCGGACGGCGAGCTAGACAATATACCCAAAGCCGTGCTTTTCAAGTGGTAAAAAAGGACTTTTATTCGATTACTTCGCTTGTTGACTATATGACCGCGATTTCAGGACATTTGAAGTCGTTCTTCGCAAACTTTTCCACCAACGAAACTCGGGCGTCTCCGCGATCACTTAAAAAAGTACATCATTATGAAATTGTAAAGATCACGTGTACACTTGACAGGTTTCAAAATGTCCTGTTTGCAAAGTTCCCAAAGTTGTAACAACTCATACTTCGCCCTTTTATTGTGCTACAGTAAGCCTTCTCGGTGAGTCGGTGCCAACATGAATGTTTCGAAACCAAAAAACTTTTTACAAAAAGAATACCTACAACCGACTCCAAAATAATAATAAAAAAAAAAAAAACAATAAAATGTACAAAATGACTTTAATTTTGGAAGTCGGTGTTTCTATAATAGTTTTGTTCTCTTATTTAACACCGACTTCCGAAATTAAAGTTATTTTGCCCTTTTAAGTAAATTTCCTGACTTTGAAGTCGGTTGTATTTTTTTTGTAAAAAGTTTCTTATTTATTTATTTACTAAATTATATTATAACACCTTTAGAGACGCGTCCAGTTAGGTTAGGTTAGGCGATGTTATAACGAACACTTAAAATAAATATTTTTTTCCGTTTTTGAAACATTCATATTGGCACCGACTTACTGAGAAGATTTACAACTAAAAGTACCACTCAGCCAAACTAAACTAGTGAGCAAGTTCTATAGTAAGGTAGGTACCTATAGAATTTAGTCAATAAATCATAGCATGACAATCCTAAGCTGAGCCACGGCTAGGACACATTGATTTAATAACGGAGTTGTTGTGTCAACTTTACATTATCAGATTAGTTCGATAGTACCTAATAGCCAGAGTGTATCTCATAACAATTCTAATAATCCCAAACACGGTTAGGTTGCATTGATCATAGAGTTCCGGTGCCTTCCCTCCGGCTTCATCATCCCCAAGCGCCTTCGGAGGAAAAGGCGCTTGGCACTATCATCAAGATAGTATTAATGAAGAAACTACAAAAAAACCACGTGTACTTCTCTGAAAATGACTTTATACTGCGAGTAATTTTGAACTTTTTGACAATCATTTGACCGACCTGTTGGTCTAGTGGTTAGTGGCCCTGACTGCTATGCCGGAGGTCGTGGGTTCGATTCCCACCCAGGACAAATGTTTGTGTGATGAGCACGATCATTTGTTCTGTGTCTGGGTGTAATTTATCTATAATATGTACGTATTTAGAAATATATAAGTAAGTTTATCAGTTGTCTAGTACCCATAACACAAGCTCTGCTTAACTTGGGACTAGACGGCGTTGTGTGATAGTTGTGGAATATTATATTATATAATATTATTATATTTTCACTGTCTTTCAGCAAAAATAATTCTTAAAACGTAACTATATCCAAAGCTTTTTTATGCTCTCAAATTTTTACATATCCAATATATAGTTGTGCTTGTATGATGAGCTCTTCAAAACTTTAAGTTGAGCTACACAATTGCTGTGCTTCTTAAAAAGTTCAACTCAAAAAAGAAAGAAAGAAAACATGTTTATTCTGCCCGAATAGACGCACAAATAAAACAAAACAAAATTTTATAAATATCATTTAATTTGCCTGCTGCGGTCTTCTCGTTCGATTGTAATTTAGGTGTTTTCAAGTCTAAAGTGAATAGGCTTATAATAACTAGTGCGCTTCACCATTAGGTGCGATCGCAGTCAAGCACTAGTTTCAATGATCTCTCGCGCCGGGCCTTGGTACAGGCTATGGTCCGAAGCGAGGAGGAGTGGCAGGTGGTCGCCACCTCCTGCGATGCAGTAATAAAGGGGGAGGCTGTACGTGCACGCGCGAGGGAGTCCCTCAGGCCCCAGATCCGCGGGGATCCCGATCCCGATTTCCGGCCACAGTAGGCACGGCATTGTGGACGGCAAGCAATGGGTAGCTCGCCGTCCGACCGTCGGGTAACCATCCGGACCGAGCCCAAGTTGTCAACGTTCCACGCGCGCCTCAAGGAGATGTCAGCAAACCGTAGGGGCCCAGCAAGGTCGAAGCCTACTGGGGCCAAGAGTCTGCTTCTGAACGGAAGACTCGGCACTGGTACGAAAGGCAATGAAGGAACAGGAGTGGGTTTTTAGTTAGTAAAAGTCTGACACACCCTCTAGCTCCGGTCACCTGGGAGAGTGGAAACGGCGAGAGATGTCGTGCGGTGTTCCGCAGGGATCGGTACTAGGACCACCCTTGTGGAACATCGGGTACGACTACGTGCTGCGCGGCGATCTCCCTGACGGGGTCAGCGTGGTCTGCTACGCAGATGATACGCTGGTCCTGGCGCGGGGAGAGTCATACCAGGCGGCGGTCGAACTAGTGACTCGCGGGGTTGCGACAGTCGTGGAGAGGATCCAAGAGTTAGGACTCGAGGTGGCATTGCACAAATCCGAAGCCATGTGCTTCCACGGCCCTCGGAACGCGCCACCATCGGGTTCCCAACTAACGGTAGGAGGAGTTCACATCGGCGTCGAGTCGACGATGAAGTACCTTGGACTTGTCCTCGACAGCCGGTGGAACTTCGAGGAGCATTTCCGACGTCTGGCTCCCAAACTGGATCGCACAGGGGCTGCCCTCAAGCGGCTCCTGCCCAACCTAGGGGGTCCAGACGCCTCCTGCCGGAGGCTATATGCAGGAATCGTTCGGTCCATGGCCCTTTACGGGGCACCGGTATGGGCGCCGTCTCTTCGAAAGCGACCGGCAGCCAAGCTGAACGCAAGCCAGAGGGTCATGGCCATCCGGATGGTGCGGGGATACCGCACGATTTCCCGCGAAGCAGCATGCCTCCTCGCTAACCAACCACCGTGGGAATTGCAGGCAAAAGACCTTGCACGTATGCATGATCTGCGCATGGAGATGCAACGCCGGGGTGAAACTCCGCTGCCGCGCCAAGTAGCGGCATGGCGGAAAAACTTCCAGCGGGATCTCATGGTGGAATGGCGACGGCGACTGTCGCAACCCAGTGCTGGGCACGCCTTAATTATGGCGATAAGTCCCCTCTTTGAGGAGTGGCTGGAAAGACCTCACGGCGTCCTTACTTACCGCATGACGCAGGTCCTCACCGGACATGGTAAGTTTGGGAAGTTCCTGTACCGGATCCGTGCAGAAGAGACGCCCGGGTGCCACCATTGTGTGGACCGCCCGGAGGACACGGTGGAGCACACGGTAGAGGTGTGCCCCGCTTGGGCAGAGCACCGTCGTGTCCTCGTGAGGGCGATCGGCGGCAGCGATCTCTCGCGCCGGGCCTTGGTACAGGCCATGGTCCGGAGCGAGGAGGAGTGGCAGGCGGTCGCCTCCTTCTGCGAAGCAGTAATGCTAGCAAAGGAGGCGGCCGATCGCGTGAGGCAACGGCAACGGTCCTTACGCCCCAACCGCCGCCGGGATTCCGATCCCGATTTCCGGCCACCGTAGGCGCGGGCTTGCGGACGGCGAGCAATGGGTGGCTCGCCGTCCGATCGTCCGGTAACCGTCCGGACCGAGCCCAAGTCGTCGACGGCGCGTAGTGTTCCACGCGCGCCTCAAGGAGATGTCAGCAACCGTAGGGGCCCAACAGGGTCGAAGCCTACTGGGGCCATGGGTGATGCGAAAGAGATCCCCGGGGCCCTGGAAAACAAATGGCAAAGAAGGAACAGGAGTGGGTTTTTAGTCAGTAAAAGTCTGACACTATCTCTCGCTCCGCCCAAGAGCGGGGGATGTCATGAGATGATTTTCCCACCCGAAAAAAAAAAAAAAAAAAAAACCCTCTAGCTCCACCCAAGAGCGAGGAAAACAAAGTCAAGCACTAGTTTATATCTATAAAAAATATAAACCTTGTTGACGTAGCTAAATGTTGAAGAGAACTCTTGCACAACTTGAAGGAAAATTCTACTGAATGAATGGGTTGATGAATGAAAGATGTGTACGACGTCACAGTAACTTACTATTCAATAAGGCGTGGTTAGATTACGTAGGAAAACTAGTAATACTCACCTCCCTACGTTAGTTTCTTTGTGAATGAATTCAGTTGGGCAGTTACCGCAACACCACTTTGTACCGTCAAGCATTATAATTGAGTACCTAAAGCGCATGGAAATGTTCTGTCGTTCATGACTCAGTGGTTAAAGCAACCGCCTCTCATGCACGAGGTTGCGGGTTCGTAACTGGGCACACCAATGTGAATTTTTCAATTTATATGTACTTTTCTAAGTTTTTCTAGGAAATTACTGACACCACGTGACTCGGAGAGCATGTCAAGCCGATTGTCATACGTAGTAGTCTTTACAGGTCCATCAGTATATCCAAGAAGTATCGTGTTGTAACCGAGTAGTGAAGGTCTAATAGACTTCAGGTAAAACAGGTATTAAGCCAGCCCAAAGCTAGTTGGGAAAAAGCTAAGCAGATTCATGGGTGTATGAAAATATTCATGTTTAAATCCGGCAGAGAATCAAGACAATAATAATATAATTTATTACGACCAACATGGATCATACAACATGATTAATAATTTTCTTACATACAAAACATATAAAACCAATGCACACACAACATATGAAAGCGATTTTTTTATAATAATTGTATAAGGTTTTAATTGTTTTCTGTATTTTTTGTTGTGTATTTTATATTGTATTGACTGATAAGTTGTAATTTTTAATTTAGGTACATATTTTGTTAATTTTTATCACTAAGAATTGCAAATGTTATGTACGCCGTTATTGTGACATACATCAGACCACCACGATGATATCGATTCTTTTTGTTTTTTAATGTTAAATGCATTGTAATGTGGCAGTACTCAATAAATAAATAAATAAAGCAATACATATACAACATTTAAAAACAGTTGGTACACATGCATAATATAAAACGAACAACAATATAGACTAAAAAGTGCCTAAGAGCTGTATTGGTCCATGGTATTGGTATTGGTCCATTAGAATCCAGGCTCATTTAAAAAAAAATAACATATATTGTTAACACTTGCATGCTTATAATAAATATGGGAGTATTTGTAAAAAAAAAAAGCTGCTCTGTTTAGTAAGGCAGATAGTGAAAATGTTAATAAGATAGGCAAAAAGTCTAGGGATCGCACTAAATTAGCAATGCCTAGGCGTGGGACAGCATTTTACCACAAAAAGCGAGTCGTATGGCAATTAAAATATTTTATATGATACCTAAGCAAATTAGAGAATTGCCAATGAATTATTCCAAAAAGAGCTAAAAAAGTGGCTCATAGACAAACCTTTCTACACGGAAAATGATTTTTTAAATTACAATATGAATAAAAAAGGCGCATTGAATAATAATTTGTAAATAAATTAAATTTAACATTTTGTATTCTTTTTAGTTTTTGACATTTCGTATATTTTAGTTTTCGACATTTTTTTTTCTAGTTTTGGACATATTGTATTGTTTTTTTTTATATTATATATTGCGACATTCTATTTTTATACTAGTAATTAATTTTTTTATTCTTTTTATTTTGACATTTGTAATTTAATTTATTGCCATTTCATTTAATTGGTTGACATTTTTAATTTGATTTATTGCAATTTTTCAATTACATAGCATATTATAAATAGAATATTTGGTGTAAATCATGCCCATTCATAAAAAAATTGCATGCTGAATATGAGGCGGAATATGACGAAACAATATTGTATTTGTAAGACCTGTACCTACCGCCATATTTCATGCAAATAAATGATATATTATTTTTATTATTATTTTTTTTTACATATGTTGAATAATACAGTTGGGAATTCAAATCATTACAAAATGCCAGCTATTTTTAATTTTTTTCCATCTCAATTATTATCTTCCCTCACTTTGTTTGGTTTAATGGATACAAATTAAATTCACCTAGTTATTCAATCAATCTGCCCAACCTATTACCAATTATTTATTTATGCTGGGATCGGCTTCCAGCCTAGCCGGATAACCAGAATTTCATTCAAAGCGAATGCATCATATAATATAATATATAATATATTCCACAACTATCACACAACGCCGTCTTGTCTCAAGCTAAGCAGAGCTTGTGTCATGAGTACTAGACAACTGATAAACATACTTATATATTTCTAAAAACATACATATTATAGATAAATTACACCCAGACACAGACCAAATGGTCGTGCTTATCACACAAACATTTGTCCTGGGTGGGAATCAAACCCACGACCTTCGGCATAGCAGTCAGGGCCACTAACCACTAGACCAACAGGCCAGTATATATCGGACCTCCATAACCCATTATCTGGGTATCAAGACTGGTGGTGATTCTTTGGTTGCTGACTATCGGTAACGACTGTCAAAGATCGAAGTCGACTGTCAGATGACAGTCGGGACCAACAACTTAACGTGCTTTCCGAGATAAGATAAGATAATCATTTATTTGCTCAAACATGAGAACAATATATAAATCACAAAGTAAATTGTCAGCATGCAAGAGATGTTAAAATACAATATATGACAATGGCATGTATATATAATATAAAATACTGATACAAGTCAAAATAAAATTAAAATGCAAAAATTTCCAAAATAATACAAAGAATAAAATCATTCTAGTGTGTCATTAAGTCAAATATTTAAATTATATTTATATATATATATATATATATATATATATATATATATAATATAATAATATATAATACTGATATAAGTTAAAATAAAATTATACTTCTAAAATGTCCTTACTTACTTCCATATTTTCTAAAATACTCGAAAAACTGATTTATGAATCTGTAACTTCTTTCTTAACTAAATATAACATCCTTTATAATGAGCAAAAAGGATTCAGAAAAAATAAAAACATAAACATGGCTATTTACATAACATAATGTTGATTATTGACAATAAAACACCAGTTTGTGCAATATATACTGACATGACTAAAGCCTTTGACTACGTTAAACATGATATTCTTCTGCACAAAATTTTCAGGTATGGTATTAGAGGAAACGTCTTGAGACTCATTGAATCTTTTCTAAGCAAACGCAAGCAACAGACAGAAATCACTAGGATATGTCCCAAAAGTAAGATTCAATATAAATATTTATCGGAAAGCAGGGAAGTCAAATTCGAAGTACCGCAAGGCACTGTTGTCGGACCCTTAATATTTTTACTTTACATAAATGACTTGCCTAGACAAATTCAACACCCAATGGTATTATTTGCTGATGACAGCACGGCTATAGTTAAATGCACAGATAATGCGGATTATGAAACTGATATTAATGACACATTGAAAAATATAATAAATTGGCTTTCTATCAATAGCTTAACTATTAATTTGAAAAAAAAATAAAAGTAATGCACTTTTACAATGGACAAAGAGTAGACAATACAAATGTTGCAAAATTTTTAGGTATATTAACTGACAATCAACTGACATGGAAACCACAGGCCTAGGAGATCTGCAAGAAATTAAGCAAATCTGCATACATTTTATATAATTTGACAAAAAAAGTTAACACTGATACGATTATCATAGCTTATCATGGTCTCGTTGTTTCTGTTTTAAGATACGGAGTAGTTTTTTGGGGTAATTGCAGTAAGAGAGAGAGGATTTTTAGAGCCCAAAAATATTGTCATCAATGACCAGAATAAATTCAACAGACAGCTGCGTTCCTATGTTTAAATCCCTTAAATTACTAATCTTTCCGTCGCTCTATATTTTGGAATAGGCACTGTTTGTGAAGGGTAATCAAAAATTATTTTGTTCTAATATTGATCACTCAACATGGCCAACATTAATAAGATCTAAAAGTATTGACTTCTTCTGCTCTAGGAGAGATTGTTAGACTTTTTACCCGACTACGCCCGAAGCAAGGTTATGTTTTTCGATTGCAGAGTGTATATTTTTTTGTCACACCCTAAAAAAAACTAAATCTTATTATATTGGTGTACAATGAAACTTTGTCTCTTCTATTCCTAGAGCATAAACGGCTTGTTGCATTTTAGCTTCAGAGGTGTCGTTAGTATTGTCTTAGTTGTGAGATTGACACTGGGTACCAAAAATTATAAAAAAATTAAAAAACAGATTTTAGGCGCGATTTTTTTTTTAAACGTGTTAATTATTTTTTTCGCGACTGTCATGTACAGTATCAAAATAAAAAGCACGAAGAGACGATTTCAAAAGTGTTACTCACTAAAATGAAAGAAATAAAAAGTTGTACGTATCAAAAAACAAGACCAAAAATACAACTGAAAAGCGTTTGCCTTCCTCGGTAAATGGGCTAACCAACACTAAAATATTTTTCAAATTCGGACCAGTAGTTCCTCAGATTAACGCGTTTAACCAAACAAACAAAAAATCCTTATTTAAAATTTCATAAACGGAACCTTCAACCGATGACTTGGTAAGAGTTGCGGGAGTCCGATGGATGCGAGACGTACAGGACCGTTCATTATGGCGACACTTAGGGGAGGCCTATATCCAGCAGTAGTCGTCTTTTGGCTGAAATGATGATCATGATGATGAACCTTCAATTATAACTACAATACACCACCCACAATGCAATGCTATTACATATTTACATTGTATTCTCCACAAGTACACACCATGTGTTTCCAGTAATTTATCATACGAAATAGCACTATAAACCCATCAGCTATTAAATATATACACGACCTAATTATAAAATTATAAACATAACATACTTAATTTTATTATATTACAATCCAATTATTTTATTTCTAAGACAGTATACCTAACAACTCTAGAACCTATACAAAACAAAGTGTAACCTACAAATAAACCACAATGTACGTCAGAATATTTCAAATGAATCAGGCTCCGGACCCAGGAGGTACCGCCCTCGGTACCTAGCCGCTAGACTTGATGGCTACATGCTATAATAAAACATGGGCTTATTGTCACTCAGCCCGTCAGCGGTTCTCAACCATGACACCTAGCAGTGGTGGACGAGTGGTACATATTCTATTTTACGTGAGTGTAGAGTCAGGCGTGGTGGGTTACTTGTTAAACGTCATACAGAGAGGAGACCGGTATCCCAATAGAAGAAACATTAAGACTGACTGATTAACTGATTATGCTGATGAAGTGTCTCAACGCTAAAATCGGCAATGTCACCTGAAGTTTAGATATGCTCGATATGAAAATAAAGTCTTTAAGTTGACGTAAAGTGGTCGGACGTTACAGGTAGTCGTGAGACGCCAGAAAGTCGGACCATCAGTCTATCCAAGGAGTATCGTGTTTCCCAATAACCGGATTGTGCAGGTCTGATAGGCAGATGTTCCATGTAAAACATGGATATTCAGCCGCATTCGGTTAGATTAGAATTGTGGAAAATTCTCTTAGTGCTCGCCTATATCATAAAAGGAAACTTTGAGCCAAAATTTCACGTTCCTAGTCCCAGTAGTTTTGTCTGTGTGTTGCCACGTCAGTTTGTTTCTCCTTTTACATATATGTAGATAAAAGGGGCCAACAATAAGCAGAAGTAACCAAGTTCGAATACGGAGAATATGAAAACTAGAGTGACGTCACGGAGTGTGAATGTTTGTCACTTTTCATTTGTATTTATTTTTTTAGCTAGCCGTTTAATCATTGCTCTTATTTACCACTGCTAATATACTTAGCTACTTCATTTGTATAACTGTTAGTAAATCATACAAGTTGAGTAACACTGACCTGTGGTAATGACGGCGTTATCTAAAGTCATTGTTGTTACAGTTGGTACCTATTCGTGTAATGTAATGCTCAAAGAAGCAATACTACTTTTGTTACGCGGTCTACTGTAACTTCCTTGTAGGAAAATGCAGGACGATCCTTATTGATCCGTTTTTATCAAATTCGAGAAGTTGATTCGACAGTGAAACCCGGAAAGTAAAGCAAAGATCTCAATAAAGCAAGAAAGACAGAGATCTACAATGGGTTCCAAATAAACAAAGATAGAGAGAGAGAGTATTGAGTATTGAGTAAGAATAGGATCGACTACCGTCAGTGACGTCACGTCATACTGTCAAATCGAAGAATTATTATGATGAGCAAAACAAGAAACTTTTAAAATTTAATTTATTTACGAACTGTGAAAGAAAATAGTTTAATCAGAATCCAGTTCTTCAATTTTGCTCGTTTCTGAGTTCTTAAATTTTTCCCAATTTCTTGCGATTTGACAGTGTGTGACGTCACAACATGGCAATCGATCCTATTCTTGTTTGGAACGCATTGTATGTAGTAAACAAGGTGTGTGCGCATACACAGGAACGCTCTGTCCTCACTTAAAGTCCGCTAGGACAACAATCTGACACAACCGGAGAGAGATCGACCCTGGTAATTTAAAAAGGAAATAAACGTAAAGTGTACCTAATAGAGCCTATTTTCACTAACTTAGCTGAGAAATTATAAAACACAATATCACTAACTGCCCCGGGAACCACTCACTTAGTGTTTCTCTTGCCAAAGAGGTATATTTCTGACAGTAAGTTGTCATCATGTTTCGAATATTATTATTAATACATTTCCCTGTTAGCGAAAAGTAGTTTATGCAACTACTAATTCGATTACGATCATTTTATCATCTACCACATCATCGACGGCATCATCAGGTAATGATACAACCATTGATATACAAAAAACCCGGTATTTTTAATACATTTATGGGTACACCTGTTCTAGAAGGCTGGCTTCATAGTGTCCTCAGTTTTCGGCCGATGCAGGTATCTAAAGGACACGGATGTTGTTTCGAAAAGCACTTACGTTATCGCATTGGTCGGGACGGATGCCCGTTTGTCACCTCTGCATGGACTCTGAAAATAAGGAGTATCTTATTCCGAGAGGAAAACCTTGTCGCTCATCATCCTCTCTTCTCCTTCGTTTTCCTCCCCACTCTTCAAGTCGCTACAGTGGATCTTTTACCGTTCGTGCTGTGTGCCTCTGGAATTCTCTTCCACATACATTGAGAGCTAGCCCTTCGTTGGAGGTTTTCAGGGGAAGAATTAGGGAACATTTTTTATCAACATGACCCGTAAATATGTATGCTTATGGATATTTATTTATTGTATATATTTTGTTTATGTATGGTATGTTGTACACATATCTGTTTAGTATATTTTTAGTTTTAAGTTAGATTTAATTTATGTGTTTAATTTTTTCTTGTACTTACATTTAAAGTTCCTCAAATTAATGCAAAATTTCTTTCGCACTCATAGTTTGCTGGAAGAAAACCCAGTTGTGGGTTAAGCTCGCCTATGTACATCAACTGTCCTATTTATAATGTTTGTATAAAATTGTGTGTACAATAAAGAATAAGGCGCAGTACACACTGGAGGAGTGCTGTTTGGGTATAGCAACGCGGATCTGCGGTTCTAGACGTGGGTGAGCTCTCGCTTCAAAAAAAGGAGGAGGTACTAAATTCAGTTGTATTTTTTATATTTGTGACCTCAGAACTCTGTCGTTTATGGACTGATTTGCAAATTATTTTTTTCCCCTTAAAGGAAATGCTTCCAGATTGGTCCCACCTTTTTCAAAATCCAGCGTATGTACGCAATACTTAACTTTCGTTCATATACGATGGATTAACTGTTACGTTCCTATATTATTCGATTACAAAAAAGCAATAAGCACTGATAATTATCGTTTTTTAGTACGAACTTTAAGAAGTAGGTGCATCTAAGCTAAGCTAAAAACAGAAATAAAAAAAAATACAAATTTTCAGATTCGAGTTTACCTAGGGACAGTCGATTTGTTCTATGCAGGAGTCGAACCCGCGACTTGACCACTGCGCCAAGCGAAGCAGCGGGAAGAGCTAGTCTAGTTATAAGGAAAACTATGAATACAAATCAAAGCTGTTTAAACTTAATAAACATATCCAAGCAACATATACATGACACATGTAATCTTAATCAGTCGTTTAAGATCACTATACTGATATCTAGCTTTTTCCTCAACCTCCTGCTCCTAACGTCCACTGAGTAGGTACCCCACGCTATGGATTGACCCGCGAGTGTTTCCGCGAGGCTCCTCACATAAACAAACATTTTCCTTTTGCGTTATTTAATATTCATATGAAATAGTTATTAACTTATTAATATAATAATATAATATAATATTCCACAACTATTACACAACGCCGTCTAGTCCCAAGCTAAGCAGAGCTTGTGTTATGGGTACTAGACAACTGATAAACATACTTATATATTCCTAAATACATACATATATAGATAAATTACACCCAGACACAGAACAAATGATCATGCTCATCACACAAACATTTGTCCTGGGTGGGAATCGAACCCACGACCTCCGGCATAGCAGTCAGGGCCACTAACCACTAGACCAACAGGCCAGACACTACACTATTACTTATAATGTTATGTTGGTTAGTATATATTTCAAATCTATATATATAAAAGCGAAATACCACTCACTGATTAATCACGAAATCTCAGAAACTATAACATCTACAAACTTAAAATTTGGCAGGTAGATTCCTTATAGGGTGTAGACATCCGCTACGAACGGATTTTACGAAACGGGGATAAAAAAGGGGGTTGGAAGTTTGTATGGAGAAACCTGGGCGAAGCCGCTGGCAGAAACTAGTTAACTATCTTATCTTTGTTGGTACCAGGTTGCTTCTTAAAAAAAGAAGCAACCTGGTACCAAACCAGGTTGCTTCTTTTTTTGGGAGGTGGGAAATCATCTAATGACTACTCCCGCTCTAGAATGGAGCGAGACGGTGTCTGACTTTTACCGCCTAAAACCTACAGTTTTCCTTCAGTTGCCCTTTTATTGCGAGGTCTGCGGTAACTCCTTCGATCAATTCGCAGCCTTGACAGGTGTCAGCCCTAACTGGCCCCTACAATTTTGACCTGGCACCGACACTATGCGCCGTCGACGAATGGAGTTCGGTCTTTACTGGACGGCCGAACGGCGTGTTACCTGTTACTCATCGTTCGTAAGTCCGCACCAACGGGAGCCCAATACCCGAAGCCGGGGGCGCCGCCGGCGGGAGACAAAACTACCCCTGCAACTATAGATCTAATTATATAAACATTGTTCT
Organism: Mythimna pallens; assembly: GCA_961205895.1. NCBI lineage: Eukaryota > Metazoa > Arthropoda > Insecta > Lepidoptera > Noctuidae > Mythimna > Mythimna pallens. Next base: position 25,613,820 of record OY540831.1, read on the forward strand.
TTCACAGAAAGATACACTGAAGAAAATAAGCGCGGTTATACTGAGGTAAGCCAGGGGAGCTAGCTTCGATAAAAACTAGTTTTCATATAGGTAGATACTGTAGTAATTGCATTTAATTCTCTATTAGTAATAATTGTTATTGATTAATGTGGAGTGTTACTAGCATAGTTCTAAGTTTTATTTACTAACAATATGATATATTTACTTTATATAATATGTTAGTCTGTTTAATACTCTATTAGTAATATATATATATATGGGTCAAAATGCCTGATAATAAATTCTTTAGTAAGTAGCAAACTGTGAATAAGCTCGTGTCTAAATGAATAAGCGTTATTAAAAACTAGCTAGTGCTAGCGACTCTTCGAACCACCTACCGGGGCCAATTGTGCTTTCTAACCATCCAAAGATTCACTCAAATATACACACAAAATTTCATCCAAATCGGTCCACCCGTTTAGGTACAAACACACGTACAGAAGAATTATTATAAGTATGTGGTTTGTCGAATAATTGTAAACCGTAATATATACTGCTTATAATTTAACCCATTATTTTTCGGTAGATTATAATCTTGCGAAGTGAAACTGTTAAATCATAATTTGTCGCGCGTTAAATTGTCAACTGTTCAATAGTTGTTCCTTATTGGTTGGTCTTACAGTAGGCCGTTTTATGTCTGGACCACTAACTGAAGTAACGTACGTAGATATATACAAAATCAAATACACTTAGGCGTCGATGTACTCCTCCACATCGCTGCACAAGACTGGCATCCATGCCACGTTGAATGGTAACTCTAATTCGCCAAAGCTCTGGTCACGCAAAGTGTCGATCAGTCGGCTAGAAATATGTTTTACTTATGTAATAAAACCGCTCACTTCAATATAAAATAATATTTATTACTCAATCAATCATTTTTAAATTTTCAAGTTAGTCAGTTAGAAAATTATGCTAATTGCACATTACAAAGCGTAGATGTAGAAGAATGTACAAGAAACTCCAGGACATGGTCTGGCCGATTGTAATGATTGATCGAAATTCGTTCAGCTGTTCGAGCGTGAAGACGTAACAAACATACATACATATACTCACAAACTTTCGCCTTTTTAATATTAGTGTAACAACGGTCGCCTATTACTGTTTCCTTGAATATTCATAAATAATAAAATAAAATATTAAATACTTTAAAAGAAAATGAGAATGTAAGTTATGAGAAACTTTAATATCCCACCTGTTTAGAGCTCTGTGGTTTGTAATACGCAATTACATCATTGATACTAAGGTCTTTTTTACATAATGCATCTTTAAGATGAGAGTAAAGGAGAGGTAGCTAGACATTGTATGAATCCGCACCATTCTATAGCAATACTAGTGTAAGTTGGTAAAGTCATATGTCTGTATATATAGCATCATCATCATCATCATTTCAGCCGAAAGACGTCCACAGCTGGACATAGGCCTCCCCAAGCATCGCCACAATAAACGGTCCTGTGTGTCTCCCATCCATCGGACTCCCGCAACCGTTACCAAGTCATCGGTCCACCTTGTAGGAGGCCTTCCAACGCTACGTCTTCCGGTAAGTGGTCGCCATTCCAGAACCTTTCGGCCCCAACGGCCATTCGTTCTCCGATATATAGCATAGTCGGCCTCATAATGTTCCCACTGTTGGGACTCAGGCCTCCTCTCTAGGAGAGGGAATGGGCAGTAATCCACCACGCGGGCCCAGTGTGGGTTGGCACATCCATGGTGACATCCATCACATGTCTTAGAATTTTTGGTTCCAGTACATGCCTGTTTCCTCACGATGTTTTTCTTCATCGTTGTGAGAGCAGTGGTGATGAAATAAATTACACAAAGTAATGGACCAGGCTGAGTTTGAACCCGTGACCTACAACTAGTATGTCGGAGCCGATACCACTCTGCCACCACTGCTCCTCATATGCCTATAATTTCACAGATATATTAAATCCGATTAAAAAACTGATTCGCTTAGTAGCAAAATGACCTTGTTGACTAGTCAAAAATGCCTAAAGAATTTGTACCCATAAGGTACATAAAGTTTAAATTAATAAGGACTGGATTATCCGATATGAAATCTATTGAAATTAAAAGAACTTAACTACTATATTTTTATTATTTTTTTATTTAAACTTCATGTACAATTGTACAGTAGTGGTACATAGGTGGACTTAATGAAGTATCATTAAATTAAGTTGATTAAAATATGTATGTAATATATGTGGACACCCAACGCAACGAACAAGGTAGGTAACATTAATTCAGTCATTTTTTAAATGAACCAAAAAGTGATCGAGATATTTGAATTTTGTTTGAACTATAATCCGAGATACTGCCTTGTTCGATGCGGGTGTCAATGTATGTAAGTATATTTATGTATTATTTTTTTCATATTATTTGGAATTTTAAAACTGTACACTGGATCTTACCCTCTATTATGATCTCTATATCTATCATTCAATCAATGGTTTGCTGGAAGAAACTCAACTTTGAGTTAAGCTCGCCGTTGTATACATGAACTATGTCATCTTTAAATATAAAAGAAAAAACTGACTGACTGACATATCAACCCACAGCCAAAACTACTGGGTTTAGGAGCGTGAAATTTTGCAAAACGTTTCCTTTCATAACGTAGGCGAGCACTAAGAGAGGATTTTACAAAATTCATCCCCTAAGTGGAGGAAATGGGGGTTCAAAGTTTGTAAGGAGAAACCTATTTTCACGCGTGTGAAGCCGCGGGCAAAAGCTACTCCACTTATATTATAAACTGTTATGATATACAATAAAGAATTAAATAAAATACATATTATGCTGTAATTATAATAAACTAATAAATATCAAATCATACTATATTCCTATTAATCAAATGCATATAAAAATTTATTAAACAAGTCATTAAAATGCAAAGCAAAAACCCAACACACAAAATATTAAAATTGTTGATTTTAATATTTTGTATTAATATTCTAAATCAAAAACTTGAATCCACGTTTTGATTTAATGGGTGCGACGCCATTTTGTATTATTTGCAACATTTGATAATCACGTGTATTGATTGCATCAATCGTCGTTTATTTTTTTTATAGCACTCGCTTCTCTGACGTCAGCAAATTGGCACACCTACGTGCCGACCCTCAGCATAGAGGTATAACTACCACGTCATAAAAGCCCTGGTGCTAGTTTGACGTAGCTACACATAATTTGTGGCGGTACGTCATTCAACGGATACACAGGGAAAAAAAGTGAAATCAAACCAGTTCTGCAAACGCAAGACTTGGTATACGGAATACGTCAGAAGTTTTATTAAGGAGCATTTGCGCAAGAGGATAAAATAAAAATAGACAGATAACAAAAAAAAACAACTTAACATCACGAGTTTAAAATTACAAAACGGTATTTTAAATTTTAGAGAGTGTGCGCGGTATTGCATGAATTGATTCCGCCATCTCCTTTCTACCATCGGACAACCCAACGTATGGCGAGTATCCACCCCTACGTTGTTGAAACTTCTACGGTCCAGACTAAGCGTTTCGCCTCGTCGTTTATATCGTGTACATCGAAGGATTGGAACAAATTGTCTGTTGCGGTATTTAGAGTGAATACTCTAGCCTTGAAGACACATAAATTATAATCGGACGGAAAGAGTTTATTATGAGCCTATTCAGGCTCTTAATAAACTAGTGCGCCTCACCATCAACGATTGCATCACTGTTTACCATCAGGTGGGATCGCAGTCAAGCACTAGTTTATATTACTGGCCACTTTTAATCGGAAAACTTTCTAAGCGCGCCAAAAAACGCTATAAATACTGGCCAATGGAAACCCAGAATCATAAAGTATATGTGCAGTTGGACTTGCAAACCCCTGACTATAATGCTAATTAATACCTATAATGGTGAATAGTTATAGCGGGCAATAAAGTGATTTATCTCAAGTTAATGATAATTCACACTAGGGTGCCAATGTTGCTAGGTATAGGCAGTGAGTTGCTCTCTTGTTCAATATTTTGTTATTCAATAACGGTTTGCTTGACATCCTTTTTTTGTGTTAGACTTTTACTGACTAAAACCCACCTATAATATAATATTTCACAACTATCACACAACGCCGTCTAGTCCCAAGCTAAGCAGAGCTTGTGATAAGGGTACTAGACAACTGATAAACATACTGATATATTTCTAAATACATACATATATTGATAACTTACACCCAGACACAGAACAAATGATCGTGCTCATCACACAAACATTTGTCCTCAGTGGGAATCGAACCCACGGCTTCCGGCATAGCAGTCAGGGCCACTAACCACTAGACCAACAAGCCAGTCAAAATGAATAAAAATAAAATGTATGACTATGTTCCTACTTCCTTCAGTTACCCTATGCATTCTAGAACCTAGGGTTTCCTTTCCAGAATTTTTTCATGGCCAGCGGGCATCGGCCCATCTGTGCTTGAACGGTTTTGCTAACATCTCTTTGTTCCACGCGTGGAACACCATGCGCCGTCGACAACTGGGGCTCGGTCCTTACCAGGCAGCCATTGCTGGTCGTATGCAATCCTGTGCCTACGGTGACCGGAGATCGCTCTGCGACTCCTGACGCCCAGGCCGTCTCCTGTCATGGCAGCTGGGGCGTGAGGATGTACGAAGATTTGCTTGATATGAGAAATATTTTGAGGTGGGAAATTATCAAATGACTCTCTAGCTCCATAGAGGATGCATCAGACTTTTACTAGCTGCTTGGTATCTTTGGAGTATGCCCTTTGCATTCAGGATCTCAGTTCTTGAGAATAAGATCTGCGGCTACATTGTCTTGATGGAGTAATCAAGGCTTTCATGAGCGACTATATCTTGGCTAACACGTCCTTTGGTTCGTCCACAAATCTTTAAGGTTACCGACCTAAAGCATGCGCGCAAAGTGAAATATGATAGAGTTCAACGCACGATGGCTGATGCATGCGGACCGTCTGCTAGGACAGGTATACCTACTCAAACTACAGAGTACACTGTACTAATAGCTAGTTTCCTCTTAAAGTCAATCCTTATACTACACTGAATTTTATTAGCATAAGCATAGCACAAGCAAAGGTCATACAGTCCTTCGCGTGCAGTATAATAATGCTTTTGGGGCTGCCTCGCTTCTGAAGCGCATCAGGAATGTTTGCTGAAATGTGTGTTGGTTGCTGAAAAAAAGATATGCGTCCCTGTCAGGATGCGGGTCAGTTCCAACGGCATCTTGGGCTGATAGTTTGGTCTGCTATATTGTGAATCGTTGCTCCTGTATTTCAGCTGGGGTGCTGAAGCAGTGACTATTTTGTTGATGTTATTTGTGGTTGTATTTGTTTCACTAACAACTATGTTAGTAAAATGTAATGTTAGTAAAGTAAATAGTAAGTTTGTTTATTGTTAATAGCATTATTATTATAATCAATCAATGTTTCCACTGCTGGGCCATAAGCCACCACGAGGGCCCAACACGGATTGGTGGATATCACATGTCTTCGAGTTTTGGTTCTGTTTATGGATGTTTTTCTTCACCGTTTCTCGAGCAATGATGATGAAATAAATTACACAAAGAAGCAGTGGCGGATTAGCCATGTAGCAAGAGTAGCCAATGGTATAGACCCCGCACTTTGGGGGCCCCGCGCGTTGAACGTAAAAATACTCGTCAAAGTACGCTATGCTACACAAAATCTAAATACAGCCGATTTCTTTAGATGTGATAGTCAATACTATCACATCTAATACTATACACTCGAAGTTGTAGACGACTAGATTTGTAAACGGTCCAGTTTGTTAGGTCTATCTTCAAGAAAAAGGTTTAATGGTTGAATCTGACTAAGCTGGATAGTGTTCGGGAAGCGTTGCGTTTTCTTATCCAAGTGTTACACACTATTTAGGAAAATTTGCTGTCTTCCCGTCCAACTATAATTTAGGTGCCTTCAAGGCTAGAGTGAATAGGCTCTTAATAAACTAGTGCGCCTCACCATCAATGATTGCATCACTGCTTACCATCAGGTGGGATCGCAGTCAAGCACTTGTTTATAGCGAATAAAAAAAAAAATTAACTTCAACAGCCTTTTTATTAAAAACTAACGAATATCCGGTGGTGTGTGCTACTATACTAAAAAAATCGATCAAGTGCGAGTCTCGATCACGCACTGAAGGGTCTTGCAAGTGTAAAAATAAGCGCCTAAACAGCTTTATATTTAGATCACATTAATTTAAAAGTTTGATTTTTTCGCTGCTCTAAGGGGTAGCAGATTTTTTCGCTGCTCTAGGTACTTGATATTAATTTCTGTGTAAGATACATCGTTTGTACAAGTATGGTTTTAAAGTCTATAATAGACAGACAGGAAATCAGAAATCAGAAACGTTTATTTCAAATAGACCAATTACAGGCACATTCAAATTGTCAAAATGTCGGTCAGTCAAAAAAAAAAAATACAAGTAAAGCTAAATTGCACGTTCCAAAGCTAACCTCTAGTGAGTGATCTCTATGGAGAAGAACGAGCAAGAAACTTCATGGACACTCTTTTAAATATACATTATGAGTTACATAAATCTTGGTTACATATTTCTTGTCGCTTCTAATATGTGAGCACAATGTAGATAAGTAATAATAATTAAAAACAAAAAAAAAAAAAAAAAAAACTAATTAAAAAAAAAATTGAAATTGAATTAAGTCACTGGCAGCTAAGAGATGACCAGTACAGGTAGTAACAATTTCTGAGTTTTATGTAGATACTTGCGGCCACGACAGACGTTGTCCTGTCCAACAGCTGGTTTTTTGTCAGCAAAAAAAAATTGAACCAAATTACAGCGTTACCTACCGGGTCTAATTGTATTTTCAAACCAGCCAGGGCCCACTCAAATTTATATACTCATCCAAATCGGTAAGGCCGTTTAGGAGGAGCTAGTTGACAATTACACAGAAGAATGATATTTAAAAGTGATGTCAGCTTTTAAGTTTTACTTGATTTCGTCATACAAAACAAACTGGATATAACTGTGTTTTATAATATGTAAATCTAGATTTACATATAAAATACATTAATAGAAAAGTTGGAACTTCGCCACACCAGTATTTAGCGCTGAAGGTTTACGAGAGAAACCGAAGTAAAAGTTAATTTAACAGGTGACGCCGAAAGAATCGCAAGTGACATTTTCACCTGCAGGTTGGACACGACTGATGGCAATAAGTATACTTTAGATTGATTATGTAGTAATAAATACAGAGTGATTAAATAAGGTTAATAAAGATTTCTTTATTAAACTTATCCATACCCAGCAGTAACGGCCCCGATTTACGAGTTGTAGGTCACGGATTCAAATCCAACTAGGCGCATTTGTGTAATTTATATTATCATCACCACTGTTCTCAAAACGGTGAAGGAAAACATCGTGGGGAAACGGACATGTCCTAGAACCAACAATTCGAAGACATATGGCATCCAATTACTCACACTGGGCCCGCGTGTAGTATTATGCCCCATTCCCTCTCCTAGAGGGGACGCCTGAGTCCCAGCAGAGAGAACATTATAAGGCTGATTATTATGCTTATACTCTAACCCTCAGTGCGCGAGTCCGACTCGCACTCGCCTAGTTTTTTTTTTATATAATCGATAGGCTCGCGCTTAACCATCATCTCACTTGCCCCCCTAGCCAAGTTACAACCGTTTCGTTTCGATTCTCTTTTTGTTGATCGCCTCGAGTCGGCCACGCCTCCTATTACTTTGTTCTGACCACGTGACTGAGCGTTGAGATGACGTCAGAACAAAGGAGGCGTGGCCGACGGTGGAGCACGCTTGCCTCGAAGTAGCCATTTAAGTCTTGACTCAAAGACCATGGATATTCATTCCATTAATGAAAATCTCATGGGCGGGAAAGATAAAATGGCCTTCTTATTTGGTATAATGTCAGTAAAGTAAGAAAATGTAAGTAGTAAATCAGGATGTTATTGGGACTGCCATGCTTTTATAGTGCCTCAAGAATCAACGCGCTACTAACGCGCTACACTACTGTTACAGCATCGCGACTGTATAGATGCGAACGCGCGACATTATCGCTACAAAAAGTCACCGTGAACGAGGGCCCTGGCTGGCGTGAGAGGGGTCATTGGCTATAAACTGGATTATACTTTTATCGGGTACATCACCTTCGTAAATCTATATATATATAAAATCGAATATCTGTTCGTTAGTCTCGCTAAAACTCAAAAACGGCTGGACCGATTTGGCTAATTTTGGTCTTGAAATATTTAAGATAGTCCAGGTAAGGTTTAAACGGTAAGAAAAAATGAAAAATAAAAAACCGAATACAACGCCATCTCTAATTAAAATGCCATTATAAAATGAATTATGCTGTTCTGATAATGCTGATAATGCCAGTAGATTGGGTTATCCTTACTATTAGGCAGTACGAAGTACGCCGGGTCAGCTAGTACTCTTATAAATATTATCTACTTAAATAGTCAATTAACTATTGACCGCCCATTGTGACACCCTATTAATTTTAAGTTCCTATTGTAATTTTATTAACGGTGTACAATATCTAACTAAATAGACAAATGACATTACATTTGTTTATTTGTAGATATACTAACATATTAGGTAGGTAATTATCTTTATAAGTTGCAATTAGACTAATAAATAGGTATGATTTTTTTAAGGTACGAAATCATCAAATGACTTCTTCAATTCTAGGTGGAGTGGGAGGGATATCAGACTTTTACTGACTAAAACCCACTCCTGTTCTTTCTTAGCCTTCGTTCTAGGGGCCCGAGGTTCTCTTTCGCACAACCCATGGTCCAGTAGGAATCGACCCTGCTAGGCCCCCACAGTTTTACTGACATTTTCCAACGAAAACTACGCGCCATTGAAAACTTGGGCTCGGTCCCGGACAATTACCGGACGGTCGGACGGCAAGTTCTCCATTGCTCGCCGTCCGCAAGCCCACACCTATTGTGGCTAGAAATCGGGATCGGGATCCCGGCGGCTGGGGCTGAAGGTCATTCCTTCGCGCGTGCTGCCACCTCCTTTGCTAGCATTACTGCTTCGCAGAAGGAAGCGGCCGGCTGCCACTCCTCCTCTTTCCGGACCATGGCCTGTACTAAGGCCCGGCGTGAGAAATGCCCCCACGAGGATACGGCGGTGCTCTATCGTATGCTCCACCATGTCCGCCGGGTGGTCTAAAGAATAGTGACACCCGGAACCTCCGGAACTAACATGTAACATGTGCTATTTTCCCCTTTTACCCCTCTTTATCTCAAGAAACGGTTTGAATTTCTTTGTGATTCGCATACGAAATCTCTTAGGTCATCAGATAACTTGAGACTCAAAATGCCGATGCATTCCACTACGTTTCTGGATAAATCCTTTACTGTCCAGGCCACTCGTCTGTGGAATGCACTGCCAGTGTCAATAAAACGCGCGCAATCACTACATATATTTAAAACACTTGTGAAGGAATATTACTTGTCCTTGTAATTTTGTTTCGTTTTTAGCTGTATTCATTGTAGTTGTCACTTGTTTCCTCGCCTATATAATTATTTAGTATGTATGTATTTAAGAATGTATTTTAGTGTTAAGTTTGTACTTTATTTCTCTCCAATTTTTTTTTTTATCTTTTTTTGTAATGCACCAAGTGCAACCCCATGTAATGTCCAGAGAATCTCTTTCCATACCAGGTTGCCTGGAAGAGATCGCGGAATGCGATAAGGCCGCCAATTGTATGTTTTTTGATATAAGGCTCATATGTAACATTTATTATCTTGGTGTACAATAAAGTATATATAAATAAATAAATATAAATGTACGGTGAGGACCTGCGTCATGCGAAAGGTAAGGACGCCATGTTGTCTTTCCAGCCACTTCGCATAGAGGGGACGAACCGCCATAATTATGGCGTGCTCAGTCATAAGCATAGGTGTAATCAGTTTCCAGAGACCAATCCCGGAAGATTGAATAACTTGGAAAACTCATTCGTCAGGTATTTTTCAGATACGGACACTACGATGTCAAAGGTCATGTGACTTCATTCCAGTCAGTCTGGCTGTTTAGACCGAAGTTCCCAATGCATTCGTCATTTGACTGTACCTACATCACTTATTTCATTGAGAAAATTCAAAATTATCAATGGAATAGACACAAATAAGGATATTTACAAATACCTAACCACTGTGACATACGTATGTATGACTGCTCACCAACTCTTCAGGGATTCCACTCGTAACTGTTTTGTTCAGCTGTGATGTGGTGACAAAGTGTAAGTAGGTGTGTCTCGCTACTATCGTGGAAGGAAAATATAAGGTTTATTATGTTATGACAAATATTTTCCGTTCAAGAGTTTTCCCGGTTCAAGTGTAACGTGCCGATGCTGAAAGGTGACGTGTTCTACGTAACACAATAATTATCGTAATTACTATTGTTCTCCGCCAGCTGGTGGTTTACCGTAATGTTTTTATTGTGAAAGGGTTGTATCTACTATGCAGTAGGATGGTAGGAACCAAGCACATGTGGTTAACTGTTCTTACATATATAAATTATTCCCGATGCTAGGTGGCCACCGCAGGCTATGGGCACTGCAACACCAGGGGTAAGTACATACATCAGGGTCTTGGCTTTCTCTTTTGAAAGAGAATACTTTTCCAACTTGTGAAATAGAAGCTGTCCACAACCTAACACCTCAGTAAGTCTCTCAACAAGCTAGTATAATATACTACTGATATTTTTGACACTTCATACAAATACATCAGTTTGATACAAATTCCAGAGTTCACAAACAATGCAAACCCGCTTAAAACAATCCTAGGCTTTAAGTACTTACAACATAACCTACCTGCTGATAAGTCGCAAGTACTTGGCTCGACTGCAAGTGATATCAGTGCATATCTAGGGTCAACGGCCGCTTGCATCACGTCGCATCGCGCGACGCGTCGCGGGTGTGTTGCGCACGCGCTCCGCAGGAAAACCCGCGCCGCACGGGATTACCATGGGGGAGGAGCGCTAGCATGCCGCTGTGGTTTGTGGGAAAGTGTCGTAGGTGGTTAGAATGTGGTATTTAGTTTCTGGATTTTGTATCGGCTAAATTGATGAACTTTCATATATCCATCTATATGTATGTAAATAATTCGTTCGTGTTTTTGTTACCTAGGCGGAGATACCTTCCCACAGAACGATCAATATGGATCAAAAATGGTGTCTATATTTGAAGGGGTCCTTGGACGGTTTGCAAAATAAAATTGGACGCGGTAGGTGGCGCTGCAATTTGGTTTTAAATTTTTTTTCTGACGGAAAGCCTTTCCGATAGAACAACGTCTATGGGGATTGCTTGTATACCTATATATTACTTTCTTAGTGTACACCTCATAATTTACTTTTGTGTACATGTTTCTAATCTCAGTAAATGATCTATCGGAATATAATAATAGAGCTAGGATTTTTAGGCCCAGAATATATTTTATTAAAGAAATCAATTAAAGCATTTCGTTTGTTAGCGTCCATGTCTATGTTTGTTATAGATTATATGTGAATCTTTTAAATGATTTTTTCTTAATTGGATCATTAAGTACTAATCCTGCATATTGTCATCTCTTTTTAAATAAACTATGATTAAGATTGTGAAGGTAAAAAAATAGCTAAATTAAAATATTCGTTGTGTTTGGAGATTTCTGGGCATTTTCGAGTATGCCAATATTTTTTGTTCTTGCAGTTAATAAAAGTACGCACGTGCAGTAAGTAAAACTACCCAGTTGCGAATTTCGCTAATATGTTATAAGTTCATCTTCTAAAACATAATCATTGAGGCTGACATATAATTACAAACTATAACCCGAATGTTAATGCCCAGTAATGAAATAATAACACGTAATAATAACAAATTAATTCTATACAAAAAGCAACACGTGTCAGAAACCAGTTTGAGTACTCATCTCCAAACCTGATGTCAATTATTCAAAAAAAATATGAAAAGTAATGAGCATAATACATAACAAGTTTTTATTTTATCGTCCATTTTGTACGAGTACGGGCGCACTGATAAAAACTGGACAAAAAAGGTAACCAAACAAAGTAAAACTGAATGCTCAAACTAATGTCTTGGTGACTATAGGAATGCAATGATATAGATGTTTTGCGAGTGACATTTTAGCGGCCCAGCGCGAGCTCAGCGCACATTTGCGCACGCGACTGTTCACGTTTAACAAACCCACTTACAAACGAACGTATTAAAACTTAGTAAACGGATAATATACGTAAGTGTGTAAATTCTATGGTTTATTCAATTCAATTCAATTACCATTTTTATAGCTTTATTAATATGTGAACAGTATAATAGAGTTTCGTCTCGGCGGTCATGACCTTCAAAATTAAGCTTGTTGTCAAACTATACTGTACGTGTGTTAATAGTGAGTAAATCAAGTAATAAAAATATTGCAATGGGTTCAATATAATACACACGCTCAGAATGATTAATATATATTAGCAATTAAAATAAAACGATGCAGATTAATGACTTGTTTTGAATCTTGAGTGCTTGTTGGACGCTAGCCATGGGCGTACCCAGGGGGGGGCAGGGGAGGGCAGCTGCCCCCCCTTGGAAATCTCACAGAACATGTATGAACTCGCCTAATTAGGTACTAATTAAAGTGCAAACGGGGCCTTATGCTCTAACTTTTAAACAAACCGCGCAGTAGACACTGGCAAAATGCACGATGCAATTGCCAAAAAACCGCGCGCGACGATGGCGGTCGTACATTACCGAATCTAGCCGAGCGTTCGAATACTCGGCCGTATTCGATAATCTTCGATAGGGAGTTGCGAGCAACTAGCATTTATTTGATTTGACATAGTCAAATTTACTTTTATTTATTTAACTTCCTATAAAGCAGAATCATTTGCGGCTGTTTGCCCTACACACTACACTACATATACCTAATGTTTCATGTAGGTGTGTTTGTGTAGTGTGTATGACAAAACAGTCGCGGAATATCCGACCTAAAAAATCTGACTTGCCCCCTCCTACGCCAGAAGCTGGGTACGCCCATGACGCTAGCCATCAATCTTAGAAACATCTACTAGCAATAATAAACTGTACATAATACAGAAAACTTAAATCTCATTGTATCACGAATGAAGAACGAGAACAAAGGTTACCGACATAGCCCGAAGAATCGCCAAAATTTGGCCGAAAGGTTCTAGAGTGGCGACCGCGCACCGGAAGACGCAGTGTTGGTAGACCTCCCATAAGGTAGACCGATGACCTGGTGATGGTCGCGGGAATCCAGTGGATGCGATATGTATAGAACCAGTCGTAGTGGACGATGCTTAGGATTGCTGATATGATGGTGATGGTGACGTAGTAGGTACCTAAAGTTTTGAAATATTTTGACTGGCCTGTTGGTCTAGTGGTAAGTGGCCCTAACTGCTTTGCCAGAGGTCGTGGGTTCGATTCCCACCCAGGATAAATATTTGTATGATGAGCACGACCATTTGTTCTGTGCCTGGGCGTAATTTATCTATAATATATTTGTATTTAGAAATAATAAGCACGTTTATCAATTATCTAGTACTCATAACACAAGCTCTGCTTAGCTTGGGACTAGACGGCGTTGTGTGATAGTTGTGGAATATTATATTATTATAACATACTTATTTCACAACGCTAACAGTCAACAACTGTTTAAAACACTAGGCATACTCAAATGAATTACTAAATTAAACTTTTGCGCGTGAGATCCATTTGTAACTAATGTGAACATAATAGGTTGACATAAGTATGAAATTATATGTGAAAAATTATAATATTTCATCATCATCATTTCAGCCGAAAGACGTCCACTGTTGGACATAGACCTCCCACAAGCGTCACCACAACGACCGATCCTGTGCGTCTCGCATCCACCGCACTCCCGCGACCCTCACCAGGTCATCGGTCCACCTTGTAGGAGGTCTTCCAACGCTGCGTCTTCCGGTGCGCGGTCGCCACTCTAGAACCTTTCGGTCCCATCGACCATCCGTTCTACGAGCAATGTGCCCTGCCCACTGCCACTTTAGTTTGGCGATTCTTCGGGCTATGTCGGCGACCTTGGTTCGAAAACTCCGAGCATAGCCCTTTCCTTTGCCCTTTGGGTGACTGTAAGCCTTCTGATGAGGCCCATACCGAGTTCGGGTGTCTTCGCAACATTCTGAAATACTTCGGCCACGTTCTAAGGAAAGACGGAAGCTACCTCGAAACCTCGAAAGACTCATTGTGACCGACAAAGTAGATGGAAAAAGGTTTCGCGGGCGCAGACCAATACGTTGGTCTGACCAGGTCCGCACAAGGCCCTTCACACCGCCAGAGACAGGAATAGATGGAGGAACATCATAAAAATTAAAGTGATGAAGCAGGGAGGTCACGACTCTCAACACTGAGGAATACGATGCAAGGAGAAGACCTACTAAGAAAAACATTAAAGAGCGCTGTCAAACTCAGAGGTCAAGGAGAGTTTGGTCCATTGCTACTAGCTTGGAAATGAGTTCAAAAACAAAATTTACCGTTTTAAAATGTTATAATATTCATGAAAAGGGTCGAACGAAATAATTATGCATAGATACTATTTAAAAAATGTGAAAGTATCTCTGTCTACCGAACTGATACGTTTGTACACCTAAACTACTGAATAAAATAATGTTGATGAATTTAAAAGAGAAATATTGAACCTTAGAGAAGAACCTGGTATAACTTTTATCCTAGAAACACGAGCCCTTGTTTTGTGTATCATATGTCCTTCTGTTCCTAATTATGTCTTACACGCACACGTAGCCAAGTAAAGATTAGTAAACAAGAAAATATCGAAAACAAGTCAAGGCCCCTCGCGAAGTACGACTTTTTGTAGCGATGCTGTAGCGCGTTCCTATCGGTACAGTTGCGATGCTATAGCGCGTTAGTAACGCGTTGCCATATTTTATACAGCGCTTGCAAATGCGACTAAAGCGCGTTAGTACTGATGCTGTCGCGCGCTTACGAAACGCATGGCAGCATCGCTACAAAAAGTTACTGTAGCGCGTTAGTAGCGCGATGCCATATTGTATACAGCGCCTGCAAATGTGACTAACGCGCATTAGTACTGATTCTGTCGCGCACTTACGAAACGCGTGGCAGCATCGCAACAAAAAGTCGCCGAGGGCGAGGGGCCTTAAGGCAACAATAGAAAGATGACTACTCATAAGACAATAATACTAAGCAGATAAGTTATAATATCCAGGTCTGCGATGGACAAGTTGAGGAAAATATGGAGGAATCGCAACATATATAGAGCCACAAAAATCCGGCTAGTTCGGGCACTTGTATTCCCCATATTCTTGTACGCAGAAACGTGGACCTTACGGGAAATAGAGAAGAAGAAGATAGACGCCCTAGAGATGTGGTGCTGGAGGAGAATGCTCGGAGTATCGTGGACTGAATTCCGTACCAACGAGTCTATACTTCGGGAACTCGGCATCAAGCAGCGTTTATCGTCTTTGGTACAGTCTCGTATTCTCACCTTTTTTGGTCACGTATGGCGCAGAGGGGAAGTGGCTATTGAGCGACTTGTAGTTCAGGGAAAGGTTGAGGGTACCAGGCCACGAGGAAGGTCGCCTATGAGGTGGACTGACCAGATTAAAGCGGCAGTAAGTGGCTCATCATCACTGCACGAATGCACGAGGAAGGCGGCCATCAGAGAGGAGTGGCGGCGCGTTGTGAAGCTTGCCACCAACACTTGAAGTGATGACCACGACCACTCTGTCAAGAGTGATATCGACAAGGAGGGAAGTTATAATATAACAATAGACAAAACTGGGCAAGTGCGAGTCGGACTCGCACCCTGAGGGTTTCGTACAAACTTACCTATGTTTTGTAGGGTTCAATTTCTAATTGGAGTCTCGAAGGTTTTTCCAAATCGCAAAAAAAAATAAATTTTGTGACCTAACAACAAATTTTCTGTTTTCAGATTCATTCATATACTTGTTTTATAATACCTTGCTTTATGCCAAATTTCAGGATTCTGGGTCAACGGAAAGTACTCTAGAATTTCGGTTCCCTTGAGTGTCAAAATATACGTTTTTTGCGACATAAACGGCCTTATCTTTTTTTTCCGTTAACGATCAAAAAAGCTAGATTTTTCACAGCTTCAAGGGACCGCAGACCTAATTATATGTTTAATTTCAACTCGATACGTCCACGCGTTCCCGAAATAAAGGGTCTTTACAGACAGACAGAAGAACGGACAACAAAGTAATCCTATAAGGGTTTATTTTATTTTTTTCGGTGGGAAAATCGTCTTATGACATCCCCCGCCCTTGGGCGGGCAGGGTTTCGTTTTCACACTACCCATGGCCCCAGTAGGTTTCGACCCTGCTGGGCCCCTACGATTTGCTGACATCTCCTTGAGGCGCGCGTGGAACAATTCGCGCCGTCAACGACTTGGGCTCGGTCCGGACGGTTACCAGACGGTCGGACGGCAGGCTACCCATTGCTCGCCGTCCGCAAGCCCGCGCCTACGGTGGCCGAAAATCGGGATCGACATCCCTGTGGCTGTTGGAGCGTGAGGACCGTTGCCTCACGCGATCGGCCGCCTCCTTTGCTAACAATACTGCTTCGCAGAAGGAAGCGGCCGCCTGCCACTCCTCCTCGCTCCGGACCATGGCCTGTACCAAGGCCCGACGCGAGAGATCACCGCCGCCGATCACCCCCACGAGGACACGGCGTTGCTCTGCCCAAGCGGGGCACACCTCCACCGTATGCTCCACCGTGCCCTCCGGGCGAATCCTATAAGGGTTGCGTTTTTTTCCTTTTGAGGTACGAAACCCTAAAAACGAAAAAAAAGTTAATGACCAAAAGAAAATAAGTCTTATAGATATAAAACAAGTCATAGAATCACAATGGAAATAAGACAAGTCACAGCACAACAATAGAAAGAAGATACATAGCTCACCGCTTCTCACTTGCACTGGTACAGGCCATGGTCCGCAGCGAGGAGGAATAGCAGGCGGTCGCCTCCTTCTGTGAAGCAGTAATTCTAGCGAAGGAGGCAACCGCACGCGTGGAGGAACGGCCCTCGTGCCCCAGCCGCCGGGTTCCCGATCCCGATTTCCAGCCACCGTAGGCGTGGGCTTGCAGACGGCAAGCAATGGGTAGCTCGCCATTCGGCCGACCGGTAAAAGTTCGGACCGAGCTTGAGTCGTCGATGGCTCGTAGTGTTTCACGCGCTCGACAAAGAGATGTCAGCAAACCGCAAGGGCCCAGCCGAGTCGAAGCCTATTGAGGCCATGGGTTGTACGAAAGAGAACCTTAGTTTTTAGCTTTTAGTCAGTAAAAGTCTGACACGCTCTCCCTCTCAACCCAAGGACGGGAGAAGTCATTATGTCATGATTTCTTACCTAAAAAAACGCTTCTCACTTAGCTCCTATCTTGGCAACAAAAATCCACGAGAATCAGATTAGAGCTCTATTTTAACTTACGCATGCCGGTGACCTATTAATTTATTTTCTATTAAATCAGCTATAGACAAGGTTTCATTTGCTGCTTAGACTCAAAAGAAATTGTACTCATTTCTCTTCATTTCACTTTGATGTCAATAAATTAAAAAATAAAACATCGTTCAGCCCACTTGAAGCTCGTAGGCGGGCCTAAGTTGGTCACATTGTCCACGATCATTTATTTAGACGTATCTTTTCAAATGGAATTGAAATAAAAATCAGACACGTGTATCTTTTATGTTTTATATTTTGTCTAACAGGGTGCTAGGCAGATTCTATGGCAGCTTCATTAAATACGAAAAGTCAAATGACCTCTCATACTTGAAGGATATCGATGGTATTATAATAAAGTTTACATTTTCTTTTTGCTTTATTTTATATTTTTTTTTTTTTTTTTATAATTTCATCATAATTCAGCTCAATACCGGGTCAATGACCGCTGGTAGTTTGGCAAATTTAATATGTAAAAATCTCCTGTCACAGTTTTTATTAACGAACTCGTCCGAAAAAGCTTGACCGATTTTTACACACAATATTGTGTGTTCTTACCTGTGAAAACACACAATATTGTGTGTTCTTACTTGTGAAAACAGTTCAATTAACGAATTGAGTTACTAAGATTTTTCCTAATTACAAAAAACAGTTTTTTGGTGACGTAAATACAAATTTAGTTTTCAGATTTTTTCTTATACCTACTTGTGCTATGAAAACTTGCTTCATACCAAATTTCAGGATTCTAGGCCAACGGGAAATACCCTATGCATTTTGATTCCCTTGAGACTGTCGAAATACACGTTTTTTGTGACAAACGGATGTATCTTTTCTTTTTTTTGTAAATCAGAAGTTTGATTTTTTCACAGCTTCAAGGGATCGCAGACTTGAATTTCAACTCGATACCACCATGCATTCCTGAGATAAAGGGTCTTGAAAGACAGACAGACGGACTACAAAGTGATCCTATAAGGGTTTCGGTTTTTCCTTTTGAGGTATGGAACCTTAAAAATCAGCCCTTAATTTAATTTTGTTTGTATATGACAACTCATTGGACCCACTGAAAACCCACGCATGAAAAGCTAAACAAAAAAAGTTACACGTGTCGATCGAAGGTCATGTTACACTTGTTGATAGGTGCCTAATTTATTTGTTTATATAAGGACAACCAACAAAGCATACACCATTATACTTGCTAAAGATAGGCCTATGTTGACGTATGTGAAATAAAAATATTTTGAATTTTTAAGTTTCATCATCTGACCTCTAGACGTACAGCATTACGCTATCAGTACATGGTAGATATCCTACCCATAGGATGTTCTACCCGTATGGATGCAAAGCGTTTTCGGAACACATTTATTACGCATGCAGCTCAGGAGTGGAATTGCCGAAGTCTGTGTTTCCTGATATAGCCACAATGTTTAAATCAAGAACGCATAGGTTACTTCTTGAGAACAGTGGTGGCCGAGTGGTAACGGCCCCGACTTACAAGTTGTAGGTTGCGGGTTCAAACCCAGCCAGGCGCATTACTTTGTGTAATTTATTTCATCACCACTGCTCTCAAAAACGGTGAAGGAAAACATCGTGAGGAAACCGGCATGTCCTAGAACCAAAAATTCGAAGAATTCGACATGTGACATCCACCAACCCGCACTGGGCCCACGTGGTGGATTACGGCCCATTCCCTCTCTTAGAGAGGAGGCCTGAGTCCCAACAGTGGGATCGTTGTAAGGCCGACTATGCTATGCTATGCTAGGTTACTTCTAGGCAAGTGTGCTCCATCGTCGACCACATCATCGCTTACCATCAGGGATCAAACGCGAGCCATCCACAAAAAAAAAATTGAATTGAACTTGTCGATTTCTGTCTGTAGACGGGCGGCTGCCCGTACATTATGCATTAAGGCACCGACGTGCCTCGGACTCGGTGAAAGCACGCTAGCTAAGACTTTGTACGTTACATTGCTCAAGCAGTCTTTGCAAGGGATATCTTTAGATGTACAGGCAGCTAGTCGCCTCATCTAGACCTGCTGTTGGGGTCGGCATTTAGGACAACAGACAAGCAGCCTGGTTCTCAAGTCTGCTATTACAATAGTCTCAGAATGGCCTATAATTGATTTCATAATTGTTGATTTTGACTAGTTTGGTAATCTACTAACATAATGGCGTCATTGTGAATTTCCAATGGTCAACCACTGACACTCCATTGAAAGAAGTGGCATAGAATGGTAATCTCGTAAATATTCACAAATGAATATCTGACGTATGCGGTAATCTACTAAAATTTTGATAGTTCCTTTAAACAGTGTCCTACCATTAGAACGTATTATATATAATTGCTTTTAATAAGCTCGATATTGTCATTCTACTACAACTCTATTACGAGACCATTGACCGATCAATGATCCATCATTATGAATTAGCAAATTACGAACTTTTAGCAAAATGACAATAGATCGTGTTGGAATGACAAATTTATAAAAATAGCAAACTTGGGCCCCTAAATGCCGACCGTCACAAACACTAGACTTATAAGGAGAAGTCGAGATTTTTTTTTATTGTTTATAGTCGCGCGCATGACAACTGTCTCACCTGATAGAAAGCGAGGATATAGTTGACAATGGAGCACGCTTACCTAGATGAAACCTATTCAATCTTGACTTAAAAATCCCCAGGTTGTAGCTATCAGGAAACACAGACTCCGGCAGACAATTCCACTCCTTAGCTGTACTCACAATGAATGTGTTCCCAAAACGTTTTGTGCATGCAGGTGGGATGCTCAATTAAAATTTGCTTAATTGTAGATTTCATTGGCATTTTAAACAAAAATCATTGGATAAAATAATTTTTATTATTAATCATCTCAAAAATTTTGATCGACCTTGGCTGGAGCCGGATGTATAAAACACAGCCACAGACAGATGAAAAACGCTTTACAATGTCGTTTTAAAAAACCTCAGTTAAGTGATCCAGACATAACATAACGTTATTGAGGCCCTACCATGAGCTCTTAACGCGATGCTTTTGACGAACTAAACTGAATTGTTAATGGGATTTAGCTATATAGAATGTATAGCTCCATCCTTCTTTTACATATTTTAATACTGTAAAGTGACTCATAAAATTCGTTGTACGCCAAAGCTTCGTATGCTCGTAATTAGGTCAAAATTAACCAATACTAACTACCACAATGATCACTAGTCTACAGCCGAAATGTTGCATTTGAGAGAGTGGCTATTGGTTTTTTGATATTTATTAGTGCATTTCAAATTGATTATATATTGTAGAAAGTCCGTAATACGTACTATTTTTTAAATTTTTGGCTCGTATTTTTTTTTATTCTTGATAGGTTCGCGCTTGACCGCTATCTCACCTGATGGAAAGCGACGATGCGGTCGACGATGGAGCGTGCTTACCTAGAAGTAACCTATTCACTCTTGACTTAAAGATTCCCGGGTTGTAGCCATCAGGAAACACAGATTCCGGCAAGGAATTCCACTCCTTAGCTGTACGCACAATGAATGTGTTCCCAAAACGTTTTGTGCGTATGGGCGGGATGTCCACCAAGCCAAACCATTTACTTGCAACAAATACTAACTAAAACAAAAGCTTAACAATTTCAGCTACCCTAAGTGAATCATCTAATTACATTTATATCTGTTTATAATTTTATTTTTGTTAGCTTAGTTGTTTAAATTGTTTTTGTTCATGCTGTAGTCCCCTATAAGTGACGGAGTACACCAACAAGCTACCGGAGCTACTAGTCATAATATATTGTGTACAGCCTTTGTCAATGTCTCCCCGTCGACCATCTGTTCTACGAGCAATTAGCACTGTGTGTTTTATAAACCTGCTAGAAAGATATAGGCTCTTCGTCTTGCAACGGCATCTAATGCCATGCCCACTTTAACAAAACAATGATACCTATTCGCATTTGCTGTGACTCACGCAAAGCCATAGCATGTGACAAGCTCGTGTTCAAAACTACATAAGTAAGTTCGACCTACCGTGTTCAAAATACACGTGACGTCGGCATGGGCATGACACTATTATAGCGGTAAGTTCCTTCTTTGAGGAATCTTCCGCTTGACGCATGTCCTCACCGGACGTGGCAAGTTCGCCCGGGTGTCACCATTGTGTTAACCGCCTGGAGGACACGGTAGAGCATACGGTGGAGGCGCTTGGGCGGAGCACCGTCGTGTCCTCGTGAAGGCAATCGGGGGCAGCGACCGTTTAGTTTGTCAGCAAACCGAAGGGGCCCAGCAGGGCCGAAGCCCGCTAGTTAGGACCACGGGGAATTTCTGAAAAGGAAATCCGTAGTCCTAGAACGCAAAGGGCAACTGAAGGACACAAGTGTGGTTTCAGTCAGTAAAAGTTTGACACGCCCTCTCGCTTCTATTTCCGATTTCCACCCTTAAAAAAAACGTGTCATCGGCAAACGAGGACGGTATGGTTGACGCGGTAGTTAACCGATTGGCTGCTGCACTGCATTTCGTGGATTCGATTCCTGCACGGAACAAATATTGTGTGTGTAATGTATGGCCTACAGATAGGCGTTTCGGAGCTTATATATGTTAGTTTACATTCATGTTTGTGAACGCATCCATGATACAGAAGTAACTCCTAGCGTGCGGCGACGCTGCTATATTGCAAATATAAACTCAAAATACCTCCACGGAGTGGTCCAGGCGACTATTTGTTTGAGTAACACAAAACAAAGACACTGATAAAGTTAAACAGTTGTCTTTGGTGTACGAATATCTGTAGGTACAATTCAGAAATAATGTCTTATATACAAATGCTGGCGTGATACAACGAATCTCGTATCGAAACAAACTTTATGACAGAAGCTTATACTGTGCGATCAACATTTCACGATGTTGAGTGAACTATACAATCACTCGACGTTTTAAAATTTTAAGTTTATGAACGGTTCAGCCACAAAGAAATTCCAATTTAGTAACGGTACTGATAAACCAGCCCCCCTAGCCAAGTTACAATCGTATCGTTCACGCCAAACGCTTCGAGTAGGGCACGCCTCCAATTCCTTTGTTCGGACCACGTGACTGAGCGTTGAGATGACTTCAGAACAAAGGAATCGGAGGCTTGGCCTACTCGAAGCGTTCAGCGCGAACGATACGATTGTAACTTGGCTAGGGGGGCAGGGCAGACCTCATCAGTCATTATAGTTTAGTTGTAAGTACCCAAGATTTGAGCAAGGCGACTGCGGAACCTTTGAACAATTTGAAGACGGCTGATATAAAAGAGCCCTTATTTATCTCTAACGTTCAAGATACATATATGCTGCAATACTAACATAGTTTATGAGAACCATACAGATTGGTGTGTTTTGAGGAAAGAACCACACAGAGTAGATTGAGACCTGTCCAGTCAGTGTAAGCATTTGTCAGTATTCGTATAGCTCAACTCAGGACTACTAAGGAGCTCAAAGATTTGATGAACAATGTAATTTTCCACTATAAACAAAACATACTCAGCAATAGTGCAATATCTCTCTTGACCGATCTTCCTAGCGGGCATATAGAGGTACATTTTAATCAGCAAACCTGTACGGGCTCACAATGAAACAATGTTTTTGAACTTCTCTCGGGAAAAACCAGCCTTGAAGGCCAGATTACGTAATGTAAACACACTTGGTTAGGTCTAGAGACAAACAAACAAGCTCCTTGTAGCTTATTACTGCAAAAAAAAACTAGATAATCAAGTCATACCGGTTAAGTCTAGTTCAAAATGAATACTGGATCCATCAGTTATTAGATTCCGCTGTTTCCATGCCAGATCGTTAATTACATACTTGTAGTCAAGTTTGCATACTGCCTGATCGTGCTCATATTCAAATTGTTTTTTTTTTAATTCAATTTGTTTAAGAAACGTTACCTCACACACTAGGAACTATTTCTGTATCGTGGGTGCGACATTCAGACCCAAAAACAACTAAGTTGTTACAGATGTAGGAGATACAAATTTTTGTTCGAGACGAGAATCGAACCTGCGACACGCAGCGTGCTGCGCTGCTTGCCAAACAACTACTGCGCCAAAGATTACAGATTTGAACGATATGCCTCATTTTAGAGGGTGTAACAATGATGGATCATCATTTATACTACTTCTGCTCATATAAATAATAAATTTTCTTCAGGAAAGTTTAGTCGATTCGAAAATGCTGTCATACTCATTCATATCTGATGATAACTTTTTATTCGAAATCCATTTTTTTTTTTATTAATTTATTTATTTCCAAAGGCCAAAGTAACATTTAAAATAGAACCACTAATTTTTGTTACACCCATGTACGCTAACTATAATTAAATTGATTCAAAATTATGTAACTGTAAAATATTTAAGTTTTTTTTTTTAAGGTGATCTAATTTCTTCTCCCTATCTTGGGCGGGCGTGTCAGACTTTTACTAAATAAATCCACACCTATGTTCCTTCAGCCATGGGTAGTGTGAAAGCGAAATCCGGAGCCCCGGGATGAAGGCAAAGAAGAAAGAAGAGTGAGTAAAAGTCTGACACTATCTCGCGCACCGCCCAAGAGCGGGATTTGTCATTAGAAGATTTTCCCACCTAAAAAAAAACCTATGTTCCTTCAGTTGCCCTTTGCGTTCCAGGACCATGGGTTTTCCTTTCAGAAGTCAACCCATGTCCCAGTAGGCTTCGGTCCTGCTGGGCCCCTAGGATTTTGCTGAAATCTCTTTCAGGCGCGCGTGAAACAGTACACGTTGATAACTCGAGGTCGGCACGGACGGCGAGCTACCCATTACTTGTCGTGCGCAAGCCCACGCCTACAGTGGCTGGAAGATGTAGGTACGAATACCTTAAAGTTTTATAACACGCAAGTGATAATCCACCATAAGAATCAAAGTAATTCGTAATTAATTTTAGGATATCTACTTTCAGACACAATAAACATACTTTGAACTCAATATCTACATTTTTTGGGCTGAGAAACCAACTAATAACTCCTTTCGCTCTGGGTCAAGCAAAAGAAAGTATCAGAATGTTACTGGCTAGAACCCACCCGTATTCCTTCAGTTATCCCTTGCGTTTCAGGGCCGCGGATTTTTTCGAACAAACTTACTATATCTACTTGTATGCAGGACCAATTAATAATGATTCGTGCATTACACCTTTATTTATTCTGCGTGGGCACTGACCCTTTTAAAAGTTACCTTGCAAAAGCCACTTGAACCGTTAAAATCGCTAAAAGAAGAAGTGTTAAGGATAAATATTCAGAAATAAATAAAATCTAATACAGCTTTGAAGCATTTTTCCTCATATCTTGAGTAACAAGATGTTTAACAAATTCCCAATTCTTTCAGATGACGTCAAAAGGTGCAGTAGTGATGGCAAGGCACTTTCTGATGACGTGCGCCTAGCGAAGTACGCATTCAAAAGAATCTGGCTCACGCGTTTGACGCGAGAATACCACAAAAGGAGGAAAAGTAAGAAAGTTTTCTTGAAGTGAAAACACACAGTGAGCAGTGGTGGCCGAGTGGTGAGAGCAGTGGTGGCCGAGTGGTGAGAGCAGTGGTGGCCGAGTGGTGAGAGCAGTGGTGGCCGAGTGGTAACGGCCCCGACTTACGAGTTGTAGGTCGCGGGTTCAAACCCACTCAGGCGCATTACTTTGTTTAATTTATTTCATCACCACTGCTCTCAAAACGGTGAAGGAAAACATCGTGAGGAAACCGGCATGTCCTGGGACCAAAAATTCGAAGACATGTGACCAACCCGAATTGGCCCGCGTGGTGGATTACGGCCCATTCCCTCTCCTAGAGAGGAGGCCTAAGTCCCAACAGTGGGAACATTATAAGGCCGACTATGCTATGAAAACACACAGGTTTTAAGTTTATTATCTTTGTTTTATATCACCTTTTTCTTTCATTACCTAGTTAATAAGTTACCAAATTGTCTTGTAAGCACACTCCTACAACTATTGCTTTAGAAGAGCGAGAGCTTCCTAGCACAGGTATTTTATATACTTAAAAGGAGACCCCTGTGTAAGATATTATATTGTACAAGTTGTAAAACTACTGAATAAAATTATTATTCTCCTATTTAACCTTAAAACTTATTAAATACATTAATGAACACTTCTTAACTCTTTGATTAGCGTAATTAAAGACACAATAAAAAGACAATGGCCGAGCGTTCGCTCGGGGATTAATGAATTAAAAAAAAAAAAAAACTTTTAAAAATCTAAAAATTAGTAGTCCACTGGTATCGGGAACAGGGTCCAAGCTACCAGCGGTCAGGGCTCAGGCACAATACGAGCCTTGTCCAGGACTACCGCTTTCTGAATCAAGCCCTTGATCCAGTCGCCTAACGCGAGCCTCCTAAGGTGTTGCTTAAAGCTCTTGGCTATTACGCCATTGGCCGTTACGACTATCGGCACAATGATTGCTCTATCCACTTCCCACATGCCGATAACCTTGCGAGCTATAGTTTAAATTATTATTATTTTGTAAAATTAAATTATATTATAGTGAAAGAATCAAAATTATAATGGTATAAAAATACTGAAAAATACTGATCGCCATTTGAGTACTCGTATGATCATCATCTATCAAGCCTTTTTCCAACTCAACTTCAAGTCTAAGTATATTTTACATGGAACGACTGCCGACCAGACCTGCACAAAACAGTTACTGGGCAACACTATACTGCTTAGGTAGTTTGAAAAAAAAATGTGTATTCTAAGATAAGAGTAAATGTAAAATTAATAAAAGGGACAACATCACTAAACTACATTTGATAGTGTAAGTTTTTGAGCAACTTTTTTTAATTTAACAATGCAAATTGGTACCCATCTTTTTTTTTTCATACCATGAAATACGGTATCACGGTAATAAAATTTGGTTTGTTTTAAAACCCAGATTTACTATTCTGATATCGGTTTTTTTTTTATTGTTACAACACAAAAGTTAACAGCAGAGTAAATCACAATGAGTATTTGTTTGGTCTGGTTGCCATAAAATTGAGAGAAAGGGTTCCTATAAAACTTAACAGAGAAACAAAAGGTTACGAACTAAATGATGAGTGAATTGCGTGATAGACATGGGTTTCATGGTCCATGTTTATCCTTTTGTTAAATCTGTTGACATTACACCCAACTGTTAACTTAGATAATAAACATGCAATTGTTTGTTCACTTAGATACTTAAATCAGCCGGCAACAATCCGAGAGACCAAAAAAAGGTACGGCAGCCATATGCTCAGCTATAAATTTTTTGTCTGCGACCAAAATTTCTCATAAAAAGATCATCCGATTTTCGAGCGTCACCTATGAGTTAAGATCTGCGTAACATCTGATATTTCCTTGTATGTTTACATAAATTTCCAAGAAAAATAATTACTTATTCAACACTTTTTATACATAATGCGTTTGAGTCATTCTGAGACGTAATCTAACGGTACATGGACCTTGAAAACATATTCATTGCCAAGGTTGAGGAAAAGACACCAACACTGTAGTTTCCTGTGGTTTTGCCTTATTAGTATATACCTAATCAGATAGACCGTGAGAGGAGAACGGTACTTAAACCACAATTTAAGAGTCATCGGGTAATTTAAGAAAAATGTAAGATTTCAAGGTCCTTACAGCCTACGGGACTGTTTGAAGGAGCTACTGTTGCTCTGGAAAGTAAAGGTTGTCTTTTCCCACGTGTATTCCTTCAGTTGTCTAAAGGAACACAGGTGGGTTATAGGCTGTAAAAGTCTGTCACTCTCTCTCGCTCTACCCAGTGCGGGAGGTGTTATTTGATGCATTCTCTTCATCGCCGAAAGACGTCCACTGTTGGACATAGGCCTCCCTCAAGTGTCACCATAATGACCAGTTCTGTGTGTCTCGCAACCCTCAGATTCCCGTGACCCTCAACGGTCAGCCTTTTGGGAGGCATTCCAACATCTTCCGGTACGTGGTCACCACTCTAGAACCTTTCGTCCCCATCGATCATCTTTTCTGCGAGCGATAATCGCAAGAATATAAGTAACAGGGCAGGGCACATAGCTCGCAGAAAAGATGAATTCTTAACAGAAAAAAAAAATCCTGGTACTGGCGTTATGACAATGGAAGTAACCAGTAGATCCACAAGAGTTAACTGTGATAGCAAAAGCATGACATACAACCATTTCTAGTTTTTTTTTTTTTGTGGAATTTTATCAAATGATTCCTTCCGCTTTATGTGGAGTAAGAGGGAGAGTCAGACTTTTACCCGCCTGTGCTTCTTCCGTTGCTATTTGTGTTCTGGGGTACCTAACTCTTAAGAAGACGCTTTCTGCTTTAGTAGGACACTTCTTTCCGAATCGATGGTTAATATTATACAATATGGTGTACATAATTATATAAATGCAATGTTATCAATGTTTGCTAACCGAAATTTTGGCAATCATCGTCGTGAATGAGAAAGTTGCCGATCAACGTAATTTTTATGACATTATGTTCAGTTCATCTTCAGAAGAGTTCATTATTACCTACATACATAAAGTAAACCCGGTATTTTCAATATTGAACTAAAGAAAAGCTAATTATGAACAGTTTCATATGATGAATGGTTTCCCGCACTGAAGAAACAAGATATGGCTATAAAAAACAATCGTAATAACATTTTTTATCAAAATTAGCATTAAGTAATTTTATTAACGGAAAATATTGGAATTCCCACAGCTGTGAATAAGTTATATACCAGTTTTTTTGGCTATTAATATTGCTAAGGACGCGTTAGTGTTGATACGGCGCACTGACCCATAAGATGATTTTAACTCGTTAAAGATTTTTTACTGGGAAAGGCCGCGATGAAAAATCATACAAGTTAATTTTAATAGGTATTAACCAAGTCGATATCATGATTGATGTAAAGCTGAGGATTAATACTTATACTATTTTTTGTAGCACAAGCGACCTTTGATAATCATCTATCGAGATCATAGTCATCAGTAGATTTTGCTACCTAAACAACCAACAAGGTGTGTATACGGGGTCCCAATCAACAACTATCGGGACCCATACGAACCTTACCTGCACGTGTTGCACCCTGCTGATAAACGAACGAGGCTATGGCGACCTGCCAACACGCACTGGGCCACGTGGTCGCTCACAACGGGCCTCATCAGAAAGCTTAAAGTGAAGAAAGGGCTATGCTCGGAATTTCCTTGCGTGATAGAATCAAGAATGAAAATATCCGCAGGAGAACCAAGGTTGCTGACATAGCACGATGAATCACCAAACTAAAGTGGCAATGGGCAGGGCACATTGCTCGCAGAACAGATAGGTTGAAACCGAAAGGTTCTGGAGTAGCGACCGCGTACCGGAAGACGCAGCGTTGGAAGGGCACCTACAAGGTGGACTGATGACCTGGTAAAAGTTGCAGGAATCCGCTGGATGCGAGACGACAGACCGTCCTTTGTGGCGACACTCAGAGGAGGCCTATATCCAACAATGGACGTCTATCGGCTGAAATGATGAATAACCAACAAATCTTTAGGCTCCCATGCTGATTTCTATTTATTATTTCAATACCAAATCTATATCCATTTTAGGTATAAATATAACACCAATAACTGTTTCCTAAATATGAATATTTACCGAAACCACGGACGGGAAAATTGATACTCGTAAAATTTTCTAAATGTTACGAATAATATTACATAATTTTGGCGAGCAGAATATCAGGAAATTTCCCTAAAATAACCAACGTTTTAAAATTGACACGAAGTAAAAACCACAACAACACAGGTAGTTTCCGAAGGCACTATTGCAAACCATCTCGATGTTAACCATATAGAGGTATAGGTAAAGACCGATTGACATCGGGATGGTAGCAGCCAGCAGTCAGCCGCTCGACTGCTAGCGGCACCGCAGGCGGCGACGCGCCCTTTTTGTACCTTTACCAGTAATAATTAGCCTATTATGTCTCAATGCTAGGCGAAGGCCTCCCTCTCCTCTTTTTCCACACACGACTATCTCATTGCGGGTCCAGCCCTCCGGTAATTGTCAAGCACGTCTCTCGACCTTCGCCTTAGGCTAAGAATGTGGATAAAGTTTAAAACTATTTCACTCTAATAGAGCTCACCGCGTTGCTACTGGCTACTGCCATTTCGATATGAATCGGCCTTACGTACAGCTAAGGAGTGGAATTCTCTGCCGGAGTCTGTGTTTCCTGATAGCTACAACCTAGGAATCTTTAAGTCAAGAGTGAATAGGCCATCGTTGACTACATCCTCGCATATCATCAGGTGAGATGGTGGTCAAGCGCGAGCCTGTCAACAATAAAAAAACCGGACAAGCGTGAGTCGGACTCGCGTACTGAGGGTTCCGTAAAAACTTACCTATGAAAACAGTTCAATTCCCGAATTGAGTTACGAAGATTTGTCCGCGACGTAACTATAAATTTACAGTTTACAGATTTTTCCCTATACTTGTACTATGATTTTGCTTCATGCCAAATTTCAAAATTCACGGTCAACGGGAAATACCATATAAATTTTGATTCCCTTGAGAGTGTCGAAATAGACGTTTTTTGCGACATAACTTTTTTTTTGTTAATTCAGAGGTATGATTTTGACAACTTCAAGGGATCTCAGACCTTAGTACTTATATGATTTTAATTTCAACTCGATACCTTCACAAGTTCTCAAGATAAAGGGTCTTGACAGACATATAGACAAATAGACAGACAGACAGACGGAAAACAAAGTGACCCTAAAAGGGTTCCGTTTTTACCTTTTGAAATACAGAACCCTAAAAAGACTACAGTTTCTCAAAGAATGTCAGTCACTCATTGGCTCGCAACCCTGCCAAGCCTCCAGCAGTCGGCCATTATACATAACAGCCACACCTGCTAATCACATAATGCAGATACTTGGTTCTTCCGGAGCGTAGTATAAAAACCCGCGACTCGTGAACACCACGTGTAGGTACTGCGTGTTACGCAACAACACTGATATTAGCGCCTTAATTAGGTTTTCCTAGTAAACTGTTTTACATTTTGTCGCCTTCTTGTTCGTATGGATTGTTTTTCCTCGTTATAAGAGCTTAGGTGCATTTCACACGAGGTGGGAAGCTGTAAACTTACTGTTGCACAATACTATAACGTTGTAAACTTTACAGATGTTGGCATGCGGACTTCTGTTGTTGCTATGGTGGTCGTAAGAGACGGGAAATTCCAGCAAAGGAAACCCGTAGTCTTAGAACGCAAAGGGTAACTGAAGGACACAGGTGTGGTGTTTGATAATTTTCCAACACAAAAAAAACTACCCTTGCTCAACAGATCATCTTTTTATTTCATCCAATGACGTAATGAGAGTGAGAGAAGCTCTAGGGTGAAGCGAGAGGGGGTGGCAAATTTTTATTGACTAAAACCAGTGTTCCTTTACTGGACTTTTACATTCCAGGGCCAC
Organism: Mythimna pallens; assembly: GCA_961205895.1. Taxonomy (NCBI): domain Eukaryota; kingdom Metazoa; phylum Arthropoda; class Insecta; order Lepidoptera; family Noctuidae; genus Mythimna; species Mythimna pallens. Next base: position 25,644,749 of record OY540831.1, read on the forward strand.
GGTAACTCATTCAGACATTCCCGTAACCCCAATCTATAGCTCTAGGCTTAAAACCGGGTCGTACAGTATCGGTTGTCACCTATGTCACCTATGGATTTTTGCTCGGTATACGGCAATATACGACGAACGTCTGTGACTTTCCTTTTTAGCTACAATCTAGGGGTCTTTAAGTCAAGAGTGAATAGGTTACTTCTAGGCAAGCGTGCTCCATCGTCGGCCACATCATCGCTTACCATCAGGTGAGATAGTGGTCAAACGCGAGCCTATCAATAATAATAAAAAGCCGTTTATGATAATAGTTGAACGTCATTCGTCAACTAGTTTCATGAATCATGAAAAGCAATTACATCGTCATAGTACACCACTACTATTAAATGCTGAGACGTTTGACATAATGGAGATGAGTAACAAAACATCGGGTATTTTGATAAGCATCGTCACTGACGACACAGTAACACGAAGTTTAAGGAAACTCTTTCAGTAGATAGGCCAATTAATCAATTTAAATTCCTCAATCCCAGATTTTGCACAGGCATTGCATACAGGGAAAAATAGATATAGATCTACTTACCTATAACTTTTTTTAAATATGTTTGTCCATCATCAAACCAGCGATCTTGTGAAAATCATGCCTTTACTTAACCTAAGGTGAACCAAATTTCATCTAAATTCGTTCAGCCATTCAACACTCACAAACATTCGGCTTTATAATGTTAGTGTGATACAACTACGCATTGTCTGAAATTGCCATCACACTTGATGATTTTGTTCGACCTCCTATGTTGGCGTAGGAATTTTGTAGCAACAGTACTGTAAGTACTTTAATTATATAGGAAACCACTATTTACTTGGAAAATTAATTATTACTAGAGCAACTATGCTATTATATAATAAAAAAACAACAGTAAATAATATTTCTGTATGCCAGCTATACGTAGGTATTTAATAGTTCTACATTGCTTAACGATGCATGTGTGGGTTCTGTTGTGACATGTGTCTGCCAGTGTCAAGAAATCTAAAATATTTGCACGTAGAATGTTAACTGAGTGGTACTGATATACGCGTCATGTTCGTGAACAGGCGCTGTCAGTTGAGACTGGTCATCTCTAAGCTGCCAGTGGCTAATTTTAATTTGTATATTTAGGTTTTTTTCTCACTGTCATAACACCGTTAGAAGTAGAGACAAGAAACATGAAACTGAGATATTTGTTATACATAACATGATTGAAAAGAGTGTCCATGGAGTTTCTTGCACATTCTTCTCCATATAGATCTACGTTTTTGGAATATGCAATTAGCATAATTTTACTGGCTAACTGACTTCTTAATTCTAATGGTTTATTTGAAATAGATGCTTCGAACCTTGAATCTTATTATGCTAGTAGTATTATGAAACAATAGCTTGCATCTGGTACTTTCTTCAAAAGTTTGGACGGTATCGTTCCTTTCGTAGCGCGATTTGTTTGATAGTTAATATCCCGACTTAAAAAGAAACCTCGGAATTCAAGGGTAGTTTTTTTTTGGTGGGAAATCTAATCTAATGACAAATCTTGCTCTTTGGCGGAGCGTGAGATAGTGTCAGACTTTTACTAACTAAAAACCCACTCCTGTTTCTTCTTTGCCTTCGTTCTAAGGCCCCGGGTTTCACTTTCACACTACCCGTGTCCCCAGTAGGCTTCGACCCTGCTGGGCCTCTACGATTTGCTGACATCTCCCTGAGACGCGCGTAGAACAATACGCGCCGTCCACGACTTGGGCTCGGTCCGGACGGTTACCGGACGGTCGGACGGCGTGCTATCCATTGCTCGCTGTCCGCAAGCCCGCGCCTACGGTTACGTATTGTATAGTCGATATTTCCGTCATAGAGATAAGAATTTCGCATCTTTCGTGTTTTGTTCCGTGAATTCTTTTTAACAGTATTTTCAGATCCAATTATTTGTGAGCAGTGGTGGCTGATGGTACCTAACGGCCCCGACTTACGAGTGTAGGTCGCGGGTTCAAACCCAGTCAGGCGCATTACTTTGTGTAATTAATTTTTATCACCACTGCTCTCAAAATGGTGAAGTAAGACATCGTGAGGAAACCGGCATCTCCTAAAACCAAAAATTCGAAGACATGTGACATCCAATAACCCGCACTGAGCCCTCGTGGTAGATTATGGCCCATTCCCTCTCATTCCAACCTAAGTCCCAGCAGTGGAAACATTATAAGGCTGATTATACATACTATTTTATTATGCAATGTTAATGTTGTCTGAAAGAATTCTGGAAACGTACTTATAAAATTTAGGCAGTTGGTGAAACTGAACTATGGGTAGGGGGTAGGTACACTAAACTGGAAAATAAAAAATTACAAGTTCAAGAAAAAAAACATTTGTTAGATTTAGAAGACAACGGTAACATGCCATGATCCAAAAACCCAAAGAAAGACAATCTATTTTCAGAAGCAGTCTTTAAAACTGCAAAACAAATACCTGTTTTTGATTTAACCTATTGAGTAGCGTAATTAGAGAGAGAGACGCAATAGAAAGGCAATGACCGAGCAAACGCCGGCGTTCGCTCGGTTATGAACTAAATGTAAACCATAATGTAACCATTCTACACAGGCTCATTGTCACTTCAGCTAATCCGTAGCTAAATACTTTTAGACCCCACGCACAGAAGTCGTGATGGGAAACAAAGCATTCAATAATAAATCCAAATAAGCTAGCTACTCAGTAATACTATACTTCAAACACGGTAAATAAAATCCGTTTTTACAAAATTGTGTATCATTATCACAACCCATTGTCCCGTGTACAATAGAAAAAATAATTCGATAAAACCTAGTTTGTTTACTAGGTATATTATATTGTAGTGGCGTAAAATATTGACCACGGCTTATGACGTCTTTAGCGATATGCATGAGTCGTAGGGAATTTTAATAATACAAATAGGCATAACAGAAAAATTTAAAGGCAGTCGTATGTCTTCGTACGTTAATGTGAAGAGGGATAAAACGCATGTTACTAATACTAAAAGAGTCATGAGAGAGTTTCCTTAACCTAACCTAAATATAAACTTTGGTATCGGGGTAGACCTCCTTCGGACAATTCAACATAAGAACAAAAATCATAGATAACGTAAAAGATTACGAACGTTGAGTACGAACGTTGCAAGTTCAATAGAAGAATGTAAAAAGCGCAAGAAATTATTTTTTTTAACTGAATAAATCGATAAAAATAATTCATCCCATAGATTTAGCAAAATATCTAATCAATAACCACCCGATTTTCAAAAGTAAAATATTGTAGATTGTGATTTGCCCTTTGGGGATATTCACTTCATTTGTCAAGCAGACATACATATAACTGCGACATAGCGACAGCGATATGGATATTTCAGTTGATAAATATCTTTTCCCTTTAGGAAGTTAATTTAGATTATTATATGTTTAGTTTGCAATTAAATTGGCATTTAAAATAAAGGAAAACCAGAAACGAAAAGCTACGTGTTGATAGTCAGATATATTGACGAAGTTATTAGTCATAGAACAACTGACCAACAGCTATGTAGGCATTAACACAAAGCTCAAAGGCCACTTAATTTGTCACAGTTACACTCAAAAGACGGATTAGTGACCGCAGTTTCGTTTTTAATATACCTGCAAATACGACAATCATACAGTCTACTAGTAGGTACTTTAGTCAGAACGACAATGCTATCCATCTTCTTAATTTTCCTACAACTGAAGCTATTTTTCAATATGATCGAATCAGAAATGAAGGGATATGCAACAGAATCAAAGTAAACGATATAAACTCGAACAATTACCAAATAACAGCAGCAGTGGACACAGCATAATGAGGTATAGTAAAACAGCTGCGTTGGCTTATCAACGCAGTTACCATAAAGGTTTTAACAGTTTGCTGGATGCGAGACGCACATGACCCGTCAATATTCCATACGCATGAAAGAGTTTATATACAACAATGGGCGTATTTTATTTTGCGTCTTGGAATGTATATATGTAGATGGATGGCGAGGGAGAGAGAGACTAAAGAAAAGATGAATGGATTGTGCAAGAAGTGATATGAAAGAAAAAGGATGATGTGATATCGTGACGGGTGAAAGGATGGAATGCGCGAGTAGCACCGACACCAATAAAATGGAACAAGGGCAGGCAGACGATGACGATTGACGTATTTTGGCTGATTCGAGTTGGATAGTACGAATTCAAATTCAAAAGTTTTTCACATAAGCCTACATGGTCATTTGTACTTGACGTTGTACATTTTAGATCAAATTATTTCAAGTTTGATAAACGTGTCCCCAGTATTGTCGAAGCTATAAACCTATCACCAGGTTCAATACGTAATACAGTTTTCGGACTTAATTAAAGTTTTTACGCATAACGATAAGATCCGATAACGTGGCACATCCGTTTTCCTTCCCTGAGTACCGTAAGTTTTATCTACGTAGATGATTGACCTGTAAGATAAAAATAATTAACTGACTATAGATTTTACGAGCGTCATCAGACCTCTACTGATGATGGATGGGATTGAGGAAACTAAGTGACAAATGCTTGCATATAACAGTATTAAAGTGTTTGACAAGGGCACATTTTGGGGCCTCTTTAAGGCCATTTTTAAAGTTCCGTACCTCAGTTGGAAAAACGAAACCCTTATAGGATTAGTTTGTTATCCGCCGCCGACAAGAAACATTTTTCTCAAGAACGTGTAGAGGTATTAAGCTGAAATTAATATCAAATACTCAAGTCTACTACTTCATGGAGTAATGAAAAACTCAAATAACGCAATCAAGGATAAGGATTCGTTTATGGCGCATAATTTGTTCGCAAGGCGATCAAAATCTCATAGGGTACTTTCCATTGATTTAGTCCTGAAAGGCAAGAAGTAAGGTATCATAACAAAATTAAAAGTAAAAGTATGAAAACTTAATTTGTAGTTACGTCACAAAATGAATGACTATTTTTTGCGAGTCGGAAAAATTTTTGAGACTCGATTCTGGAACCAAACCAGATATTTATGTAAGTTTGTACGGAACCCTCGCATTGAGTCCATTTTTTTAAATTAAACCTGGATGTTAGCCTACAATCCAGTTTAGTTCAAACTGACTAACACTGGAGAAAGGCAATCGCGAGAAAGTGGTAATTTACTTCTTCATGGGGGTAGCAATCCTCTCTTCAGGAAACCTCCATTAGTCATCATCTGAATCTCAGTAGTAATCACATGAGTCCACTTCCTTTATAGTCACAAGCGTCCATAGACAAATTACTTGACTATTAGCGTTCCTGCCAAACGCTACGCACAAAAATGTATGGTAATAACATTGTGTCTTTGCCATTCTTTTAGTACTTAGCGTTTGCCGGGAACGCTAACAAAGTAATCGTTTGTCTAATCCTTAAACTTTACCATAACATTTTTTATTATTATTATTGATAGACTCAAGGTTGGACACTATCTCACCAGATGTCAAGTGATGAGACAGTCGACGATGGAACACGCTTGCTTAGAAGTAACCTCTTCAACTCTTGACCTAAAGTCCCCCAGGTTATAGCTATCAGGAAACAGATTCGGGCAAAGAATTCAACTCCTTAGCTGTACGCACAATGAATGTGTTCCCTAAACGCTTTGTTCGGCAATTGGGTATGCATCGCCAAAGATTTAAGTGAAAAGCCGCTGATGATGAATGCACCTTCCTGTCCTGATGTGTTGATGTTAGATGACGATATTTGCCTATTAAGGAAACACGGGATAATTTCCTTTTGCACACCTTTTTTCCTGACGTCAACAAAAGTCCGAGAAGATCTGACGCACTTGAAGAGATGAACACACGAAGTGGCATGATGAAATGAAATGACATTAATGTAGCCGATGCTGTATCTGTTGCTCTTACTACTGAATATCTTACCTTACCTTTTACCGAATAGATTACCGATGAGTATTTAGAGAAGGAACAATGATAAATGAAATGAAATACCCTGAATGGTTTCGAAATTTCAAATGTAGGTAAATATATTAGGGGTTAAAGTATGAAATTGCCGTTTCTTAAAACGGGTTGCTTTGAAGATCAATATTGTATACCGCTTGAAACACATTGTTTCCACGGTAGAACTAATATTACAAAATAATGCGTATTTTCTTATATTTCATACAAAAATAGTTACAAGTACTGCAATATTACAGAAATTACAAAACACAAAGAAACCAATAAATACCAAATTTCAGATAAAGAATAACGACCTTTAAGAGTGTGGGATGTCATAAGTTGATTTTCCCACCGGAAAAAAAAAACCTTTGATATAAAGTTTATTTGAACTTATAATTCTAAGTCAATCTATAGATATAACACTTCAAAGCACCCGTTTTAAAAAAACGGCAATTTTTACTTTAACCCCTATTATTAAAATCATTACAATGTGTGGCAATCATCCTATCATTCCTCATATATACAGATCGTCAAACGTATTTATTTAGGGTTCCGTACCCAAAGGGTAAAAACAGGACCCTATCACTGAGACTCCACTATCCGTCTGTCTGTCACCAAGCTGTATCTCATGAACTGTGATAGCTAAACAGTTGAAATTTTCTCAGATAATGTATTTCTGTTGCCGCTATAACAACAAATACTAACAAAAACGTGATTTCAAATACATACTAAAAAGGGTTATAATAAAGTGTCAATAATGGTACGGAATAAGTATAGATAATGATTCGGTTTCTTTTTAATCACTATCCATCGATAATTTTTAAAATGCAAGTACAAAGTTTACTTAGAGAAATCCGCTACGCAGTATCAACAATATTTTGTGCAGTGGGTACATCCTTAAGTGCACAAATCTTAAACGATAGAAACCAAAAACCTAATAAAAACCCGGTTTGCCGAAAATCGTAATTTGACTTTTGGGTTTTTGCTGCAAACAATTTTTTATTTTTTTTTTACGTACGCTCTGCCCGACCTTCAAACTGAACGCGTGTTATAACACAAACTTTTTTTGGATTTTTGATTGTAATTTGGTACCTGGTCGTTTAAGCTACAGGTACAATATAACATAACATCACGCCTATAAGCCCCTAAGAGTTAGACAGTAGTATATGATACACCCTCATTTCATTAGTTAAAACCCTACTCAAAATAACCTAAAAGATTTGCCTGCTGCACTCTACCCGACCGATTACAATTTAGGTATCTTCAAGGCTAGAGTCAATAAATTCTTAATAAACTAGTGCGCCTCACTATAACAAGCACTAGTTTATGCAAAAAGGAAAAAAAAATACTGGTCCTTGGGATTGAATCCAAGACTTTGGCTGGCCCATTTGCAACCACTAGTGATATCGACTCTCTCACTATCTTGTTTTCGAGTCTAACTTAAAAATCTAATTTAATAGGGCAATAAAACAATCAAAGTATGACAGATGATTGATACAAAAAAAAAAAAAACAGACACGCATAACATTAAAACTTGCACGTGATTGAGTTTTTTTTAGCAAATGAACGAAATAACATTCCTACGTTTTGTTTTTTGTGACAATGTAAACATGATCAAAAAGCTGCGTATGGTATGGATGAGAGAAAAACATAATAATAATAATATTCCACAAATATCACACAACGCCGTCTAGCCCCAAGCCAAGCAGAGCTTGTGTTATGAGTACTAGACAACTGATAAACATACTTATATATTTCTAAATACATACATATTATAGATAAATTATACCCAGACACAGAACAAATGATCGTGCTCATTACACAAACATTTGTCCTGGGTGGGAATCGAACCCACGACCTCCGGCATAGCAGTCAGGGCTACTAACCACTACACCAACAGGCCAGTCCAGCCAGTCAACATGTACCTAATTAGTGAATCACGGAGTTTAAGACGTCAATGGTAAAAGTGATGGTTCATGACTATGTAATTTAGACGTAAAACTATAGAATTATGAAATTGCACTTGCAGTGATTCAGATGTGCCAACTTTACCTGTTATTTAAAGTATGATGTAAACAAATTATTATAACCGAACTTTACATCAGTTTTTCATGTTTTTTTTTTCTCAGATTCGAGAGAGAGCTACTTTCATTATTTCTCTATGAAATGAATTACGTTAGAAATATATATTGGCTGTAATCTTCCATGCGGGCCCAGTGCGGATTGCTAGATGTCACATGTCTTCGATTTTTTTATTCTAGTCCATGCCGGTTTCCTAACAAAGTTTTCCTTCACAGTTTCAAACCAGCGAAAGGTACATGGCAAAATAAAAAAATAATAAAAATAAAAAATCTGCCATACGAATTGTAGGAAACGATACTTACAATAATTTAAAAATCAGGTTCCGTTTTCAAAACTTAAGACAAGCTAACAAGGCACACGTTTTCAAAATCGTAAAGGTCAAGTCAAAGATATGGCATATCATTGATATACATATGCAAAGTTTATGATGTTAGGTACGATGCGATCTCGAGAGCCGGTTGGACCTGACCGACTGGTCGGCCCTGAGTTTGTTGCACTGCGCTCCGGCTTCTAATCTCATCAATTTCGGCTTTGTCATTAATTTCCCTTTCTTGCAGTGTTTATGTTATTATATTGTGATTATTCAATTTTTTATACATATTTGATTTTTCGCTCCTGTCATTAATTTCGGAATTTTTTTAAGATCCTTTAACTAAGCCAATCCAATACAATGTTTCTCGTTTTGCATCTTAAATTAATTTAATACTAGGAAGCTATTGACTATAGACAGTAATTTGGTATGAACTTACAAAAAACAGATTCTTTAGAACATGTTTTCTATCAATTTATAAAATGTTCAATATCATTTAGTTAACCCTTTACCCGCCGCACTGGATTGGTCCGACGAGTGTTTTTAAGTCTTATTCGCTAGGACGACTAAACACACGACGTGTTTGCGACTGGGTACTCCTTCCTGTTAAGCTCTTCAATCCTCATAGGTGACAGAAGAGCTGACGAGACGGAGTAAATTTGGTCGTGGATGTGTGACCCTGGCGAATCTGCGACTGAGAGTCTTTGTCGGATATAGGCGGTTAAACTTTCCATCAAACAATTTCCTTAATTCTTAAGTTTACTACCAAGACCTAAATGTATTCTTTTCCATCCTAATTTCCGCGTCAAAGAGGAAACCGTCGTAGTAGTCTCGTTTATTTTAAATGAACACGTATGTACAGGCTGAATCACTTAAAATCGCCGCCGTGAAGGTCACACTTTGAAAATTCTACAACTCAATAACACGCAAAAAAAGTGGTTTACGTTAAGGTGTAGTCACCTTAACCGTGGAATGAGTGAATTGATGTTTTTATAACTACAGATAAAATAGGGATATAATAAGCACAGGAAAATTAATATCCAGGATAATGTTACGGAAAAATGGAAGCAACAGGACAGTCGGTTATCTGGCGCGTGCTTCAACATGTGTTGTACTATGTGCTTTACCTAATAATCATAATAATATGTGCTTTAATAAACAATTTTACAAATTAAGTCACTGTAAGGTCATCGAGAGCTTCGCATTGACTGATTTGACTCGTCTTAATTTCAAGACGCTCAATTGATATTGGTCAGTACCTAAATCATCGTCCCGATCCCTACGTTGCTCTGCGCAAATTATCATGTAAACAAAGTGCAACCGAGCTTTACATCAGTTTTACAAGTTTTTTCTAACGCTGCAACTACTTGAGTTATAGATATATCTCAAGTAGCAGATGTCGGGGAAAAAATAGCCCGGCTGAAGTAAGAGTAGGCTGGCCACGTCGCACGAATACACCGGTTAGGGCGAGGATTGCCACTGGACGCCTGAGGGAGAACGACGTCGTCGAGGTCGACTGTAGCGAAAGTTGTGTGACGATCATGTTCGTAGGGCAAACTTGACCAGAGATCGCTCTAGGCAGAGAGGTTTAGGAGAAGAAAGAAAATGCCATTGCGATTAGTGAGACAAAAAATAGGTTAATAAAAAAAACACTATAACTATCACATAATATTTTTATTGTTTGCTACTATTTATAGACTTTAACTATCTGACACCGATATAATAAGATTGTCTTGCTTTCTAGTCAAAGAGAATTAAACCACTAGAGAGCTGATAGGCGGATTTCGACTAGGCACACGATTCACCGTTGAGGGCCGGGGGACGGGGGAAAATGCAGCGGTTGTGATTGACTGATGCAAGAATGTCAGCAAACATGTGATGAACAAGTCAGTTTGCAACAATAATAATATCGATATCGATAAAATTGACGACGATTAATTCAGCTTGTGTTTTAAACTTAGGGTGTTAACTGGGTGCAAATCAATCACTAACACGAAGATTATATCATTTATTTATTATTATTACTTATTTACTACATTTTAAAATATAGAAATATTTTTATAACAAACATTAAAAATAATATAAAGAATAAATTTGCACTACTTGAAGGATCCTCCATAATGAAAGTCAATTAAAAAAATAGAAGCCCACTGGTATCGGGAACAGAGTCAAAGCTAACGCGCGGTCAGGGCTCCAAGAAAAAAGAACTTCCTTACTGTACGAACCGTGTTCAGCAGTACCGCTTTCAGAATCAAACCTTTGATCCAGCCGGCTAACTACTAATATAATATAATGATCATCATCATCATCATCATCATTTCAGCCGAAAGACGTCCACTGCTGGACATAGGCCTCCCCCAAGTGTCGCCATAATGAACGGTCCTGTGCGTCTCGCATCCATCGGACTCCCGCAACCGTTACCAAGTCATCGGTCCACCTTGTAGGAGGCCTTCCAACGCTACGTCTTCCGGTACGTGGCCGCCATTCCAGAACCTTTCGGCCCCTACGGCCATCTGTTCTGCGAGCAATGTGCCCTGCCCATTGCCACTTTATTTTGGCGATTCTTCGTGTTATGTCGGTAACCTTGGTTCTCTTGCGGATATCCTCATTCCTGATTAATATAATACTCGTAATATAATATTTTAAATGCGAAGTAGTTGAAAACTCTCCCACGGGAATGTTGTTTATTGTTACCAGAAGGTTTAATTTAATCATTTAACAATAATAATGTTATTTCTTTCACCAAAATACTTATTATCCTTAATAAATAAACGCTATGAACAATAATAATGTACACAAAAGTTTTAGCAACTGAAGCCGAACTAGGAGGAACCTGTCGGCTTACATTTCATAATATATCATCTATATAAATGAAAATAAATAGCTGTTCGTTAGTCTCGCTAAAGTTCGAGAACGGCTAAACCAATTTGGCTAATTTTGATCTTAAAATATTCGAGATAGTCCAGGAAAGGTTTAAAAGGTGAGAAAAAATTGAAAAATCATGAAAAATAAATCCGAATACAACTCCATCTCTTATTAAAATGTCATTATAAAATGAATTATGCTGTTCTGGTAATGCCAGTAGATGGCGTTATTAGGTGGTACGAAGTTCGCCGGGTCAGCTAGTTTCATAATATTAATTAAATGCTTGTATTATACAATTCCTATGAATATGGTGTACTCTAGTATAAAACTGTTCCTCGTTTAGTGTGTTATACTAGATGAATCAGTGCACGTGAGACTAGTTGAGTAGTTAATAATAATAATAATGGTTTATTGTTCAGGAAAAAAAAATACACTTTTACATCGAATACTTCCCTGGTCTCCACACTAGGATTCCCTGTGTTGTGGAGACCAGTCTCTTTCATCAGTTGAGTGTCTATAGTTGAGTGTGAGGTTCTTTATTGTTACCAGAATAATCATTCACAATATTATTATTTTTAATGAAAATGTAATCGCAGAAGTTGCTGATACTGATTTCCTAACGAAGCTATCGCTTGTATTTTGGGCACTGGCCCAAAATCAAGAAACCAATTTCCACAACTGAACACTAGTTCAGTTGTGGAATTTGTTACAATTTGGTTTCTTGACTTGAATTTGCCGATTTAAAAATATCATTTATCCTAATTCAGGCTATGATCAAAATGTTCCCATTTAACATTTTAGAAATTTATAGATTTTTAGGTTGGATTCTAGGTCGCAAGCGCGACTGTTTTTCTTTTGGAGGTGGGAAATCGTCCTATGACTTCTCGCGGTCTAGGGTGGAGCTACCATAGGGGTCCAGTAAGGCCGATGCCTGTTAGAGCCAAGAGAATTTCTGAAAAGGATACCGTAGTCCTGGAATGCAAAGGGCAACTGAGTACACGGGTAGGTTTTATAGATTATATATTATAGATCCTAGAGCGAAAAATTTATTTTAGATTATTTCGCTCCCCAGAAAAGAGTCCTGCATTATTTTTCTAATGCTGTAAGACAACAGGAAGTTAACTAGTTCCTCATTACATTCACACTATATAATAAGGATAACTTTATCCAACCTCGCCTTGACCGACTGAGCTGAAAACCAGCGCCGTAGACTCGTCGCATTTTGCGTGTGGTCACTACATTATGCTGAGCGTTCGGCTGTTTTGTACGGATGTGACTTTTCATTTGTTAGTCCTAAATTTGCGCATTGTTCCGTCAAATAAAATGTTTTTCTTTCTTTCTTTAGCTATCGAGAAAATTATACCAACCCATAAAATATTTCCTCCTTTAAATAGTCCATCATCAATTGCACTTATACCCTTCGAGGACATCCCAATTTTATAAGTATGAGTAGGTATTCTAATCAAGCAGTAGACTAAGGTGATGATAATACATATAATAGTTTTGTGCAAACAAATTATTTTAACTCAAAACTTTTTTCATTTTTAGAGACTTATCGCTTAATTAGAACATGTCAGCCTCATCGGAACCTAACCTCAGTTTACAATAATAACTTAATTTAATAATCAGCATAATGACTTAAATCATTTTTAACAAAAGTTGAGCTAGCGACACATTGCCATAACACACTTAATCTTAGTAGCATCACTTTTTGAATCAGCCAGGATTTCAAATGTACTCATACCGATTTTATTGATATTTCGCAATATTATCAGTAGTTCCTTACCCGCCAGTTTTTTTTTTTTTTTTTTAATTTCACATAGACCTACATGGGCACTTATAAACCGCCAAAAGCCAGTGCACGGTTCTAACAGGTCGTTTCCTATGGAGAAGAACCGGTAAGAAATTCTATGGATACTCTTTTAAAAAAAAATGATTTTACAACAGTTCCATATATATGTATATATATTAAGCGAACAGTGCAGAATTTTTCTCAAATTTCTCCAAAATATGCTGGACATCATCGATAACTTTACACATTTCTAATATTTAATATTGTAACCACTTATATTTATTGTTAATTTATTAGTAAGCACTGTATATTGTGACTGTTAATTGTCCTTAAATAAACACAATAAAATAAAAAAAATCGAAGTCTATGTCATCCTCCTGTTCTTAAAACCCAGTTATAATTGGAGTCAGAGCACAACAGTAATAATAATAATTTATATTTTCAAATATTTCATAATACATTACATCAATTTGGTCTCAACCTGTATGACAGAGGTCAAATATATTTTATTTTTGCTTACATTTCTGTTTATTTTCACCTTCTATTCGTAGTGCGTAGCCATATCAATGTTCATATTAATACATATCTGTATAATTATGTTACCGTCAAATTGTAAATACCGTTAGATTACAATCTATCTCGAGAGATTGTAAACTATCGAAAAATTGTGAACCCTATCAAACAGCTCACTATTTAACGCATTATTTTTCGGTAGATTGTAATATATCAAAGTTAAACTGTTTTATCACAATCTATCGCGCGTTAAATGGTCAACTGTCCAAAGGCTGTCCCTCATTGGTCGGTCTTATAGTAGACCGTCCTATGTCTATAGAGTTAGAAATGAAACACAGTGTCAGTCAAATAAAATAAATGCACTTCAAGAATTGTAACATCAACTATATTTTTTTTCTGTTTGGTTTTTAATGGTCGCAAAAAACAGAATGTGGTTATGATCCTGATATTGTAATAACCATTTATACTTTTGATCTGGAGATGCGATGATGGAAATCTACATGATCTATTTGTCCCCTTCGATTGAAATCATCCGAAATCAACGATTTTACGACATTTCGTTTTTTTTTTTGGAAAGCTTTTCTTTGACAGTCATGTTTTACACTTTAGGAATATTTAAACCGTAAATATTGGCACCACATATTTATCTTTCATGGCGTGAAGCGTGAAGGCGTCGAGTATCCTTTGATAATACTCTTCGGTTGGAATTATTAGTAGGTACTATAGGATATGAACGGATGGTCGATGGGGCCGAAAGGTTCTAGAATGGCGACCGCACACCGGAAAACGCAGCTTTGGAAGGCCTCCCACAAGGTGTACTGAACGGAATGCGGTGAATGCTAGACGCACAGGATCGGTCGTTGTGGCTTGGGGGAGGCCGAAGTCCAATAGTGGACGTCTTTCGGCTGAAATAATGATGATAGGATATGAAATATCCTTTTTTTTCATTAGTAAAACTTTCTGGTTACAATATTCATTACATCATATTTTCTTGCATGATGGTAATGCTTGTTTGTTGGTCGCCTACCTTGAGATTTTATTGTATCGTCTAACTATTTTATAACACATTGTATTCTTAGATTTGTCCATTCTATTTTTTTACTCTTTTCATTATCTCCACTGTAATAGTTTTGTAACTCTATGGTAAAGTCATTTTGATTAATAATAACTAGTATTCCTGAATTTTGTTGATGGACAGGCTCGATATACGATATTGTAAATATTATCAAATGAGATCAGGTTCATATGCATAAAAAATATGAAAACACGAAATATTTGTGTCATTTAGGCTATGTTCGGTGACTAAATAAAACTAGCTTATTTATCATTCAAAATACGCTGCTTAGGTTAATCACAAATTCAGTTTTACACAATTGTATTACTATAACTAATTCTAAAGCTGCGAGTTATTTTCAACACAAAATCTTTTTAAAATCACCAAAACACTGTTTACATTCGACAACAAACGAATAAACAAATAAATATGGCGGCGCAGGGCACATGACGTTCAACCAATCAGCGCGCGAGATGCGTTCCGTTCCATGTGACAATTTAATAGTTACTATCTGACGAAAAACAATACGTTAAATCGTGAGATGTTTGTTAAGGTTCACAATCTTGCGATAGTTTACAATCTCTCGAGGTAGATTGTAATCTAACGGTATTTACAATTTTTCGCTGACTTAAATAACCGCACTATGAGTACTTACTTTCTTTCACGTGCCCCTATTCTTTGAAATAAAACGTTCGAATTCGTGGTAGTAACATTGTACCACTACATTAGCACAAATACTTATATGGCTTATTAGAAAAGGTCTTGTTATTATTAGAGAAGGTATTTTCTAGGAGAAATTGTTTTGAATTATTGATTCAATGAGGAATTTACCAATTATGATGATTTTTTGTGGACAATTTTGGGACACAAAATATGTGATCAGTAACGGGTATTGATAGAGCCCCATTTTATTGTACTAATTAAAAATTAGGAGTATATACTTTCCGTTTTACGTAATGATAGAGGAAGTAAGTCAAGTCCTTCTCAAAATACTGCACGTGCCGGGTATTTGTAAAGAATTTAGAACGCTGAGCTACATTGCTTATATACGCGGAAAATCTCTTCATTTAATTAATTATATTTTAAACCATAACAGGAAAAGTATTACAAGCTCAACTTGTATGTAAAAATATTAAATTCGAGAGAAACATTGAAACTGGACTAAAAACTCTATAGCCACTTAAAACTCGTATAGATAAAAAGTGCGAGTCGGACTCGCGCACTGGGAAAGTCGTATAGATAGAAAGTGCGAGTTGGACTCGTGCACTGGGGCTTCCGTAGAAAAAAAAAATGGCATACAAGGAACAGGAGTGGGTTTTTAGTCAGTAAAAGTCTGACACTATCTCTCGCACCGCCCAAGAGCGGGGGTTGTCATTAGATGATTTTCCCATCAGAAAAAAAAAAAGACCGGAGTATATGGTTTTAATTTCAACCTTCACGCGTTCCCGAGATACAGGGTTTTGACGGACGGACAACAAAGTAATCCTTTAAGGGTTCCGTTAAAGCTAGTTTCAGCTATATAAAAAGGTGGATTCGGCTGCAAGCACCACACACATTCCTTTAAAATGTAGGATAAAATAAATGGTCCTGATGGAGGCGATCCGCGACGGTGACCACTCGCGCTTGGCCCTGGTACAGGCCACGGTCTGGAGCGAGACGGAAACGGATTCAGGCGCCTTCTTCTATAATGCTAGCAAAGGAGACGGCCGCAAGCGTGAGCAAACGGACATCCTCACGCCCCAGCCACCGCAGGAGACGCCTCGGGCGTCGGGAGTCTCAGGGCGATCCCCGGCCACTGTAGGCGCGGGCTTGGGGACGACGAGCAATGGCGTGCGCGCCGTCTGGTCGTCCGGTAACCGTCCGAACCGAGTCTGAGTCTCCGAAAGTCATGCTCCACGTGCGCTTCAAAGAGATGTCAGCAAAACAGTAGGAGAGAAAAAAAAAAATTTTATGTAGTTTTTCAAGGAAACTGTGTAAGTTGTACCAACAAGTAAATACTTATAAATTGACACTAGAGATAGTTACTAACTCAATGACAAAAATGACAAAAGATGATAAAAACTATGTATTGAAGCAGTCGTGATCGCAATGTACCGACATAGCCCGAAGACTCGCCAAACTTATTGCAGCGAGTAGGGCAGGGCATATTGTTAGCAGAACCAATGGTCAATGGGGTCGCAAGTTCCTGGAGTAGTGACCACGTTCAGTCCAATCTACAAAGTCTTGAGCACAGGCGTAGGGTAGCCAGCCTTTCGGT
Organism: Mythimna pallens; assembly: GCA_961205895.1. Taxonomy (NCBI): domain Eukaryota; kingdom Metazoa; phylum Arthropoda; class Insecta; order Lepidoptera; family Noctuidae; genus Mythimna; species Mythimna pallens. Next base: position 25,661,555 of record OY540831.1, read on the forward strand.
GTTTTTTCAAGATGCATTTTGGAGTGTGCGCGGGAATTGGATCACTTGATTCCACCATCTCATTTCTACCATCGGACCACCCGACGAACGGCGAGTATCTACTCTTACGTTGTTGAAATTTTTTACGGTCCGGACGAAACGTTTCGCCTCGTTTTTTATAACGCAAACATCGAGAGACTGGAATAACTTGCCTGCTGCGGTCTTTCCGTCCGATTATAATTTAGGTGTCTTCAAGGCTAGAGTGAATAGGCTCTTAATAAATCAGTGCGCCTCACCATCAACGATTGCCTCACTACTTACCATCAGGTGGGATCGCAGTCAAGCACTAGTTTAAAACAATTTAAAAAAAAAACAACATATCGGAAGATCCAGCTTTCGAAGGCCTCTCACAAGATTGACCGACGACCTGGTGAGGGCCGCTGGAATCTGATGGATGCAAGATGCACACAACCGTTCTTTATGGCGACCCTTGAGCTTCAACAACTATGTCTATGCTATGTCCAACATTGGACGTCTTTCGGCTGATGATGCACAAATCATCAAACCGCATTAGTTGATTCAAATAAAACCTATTTAATACAATTTTTTCAATTCAAAACCGTTTTGTGAACGAGACTTTACTAAAAATTACTGTCTAGGAATTTAAAATGTATTCAGCTACGTCGTGGAGCTAACTGTTCGGGTTTTGAATTTTAGCTAAACACGTTTTGAAAACTATAACGTGTTATTTTTTGAGTAACAAAAACTAAAAAATACGTTGACGCTGATTTACTTAATTATAATTCAGTTTTTACTTAATTTCAGCACCTGATTAATAAAAATGATTTTGGTTTCTGGTCATGTGATTCCCCACAGACAATTACATAGATTCACAGACACACCCATAGCTCTTTTTTGTTGTGTTTGTTTTCGGAGGTTTTAAAACACACGTGGGTCACGCCTGATTGGTGCGTACCGGCGCGTTGTGTGGCGTCGCGTGGCGTGGATCTAATGTAGCTCTACAAGTCTAGTTGCCATATAAAATGCATGGCGACCGACGCGCCCAAATCAGCGTATGTGGCACAAGTGTACACGTGCCACGTGTACGGTAACGAATAGTAGCAGAGGGTTCAAGACTTTAGCTTTGTTTATTCTTGATAGGCTCGCACTTGACTACTATTTCACCTGATAGCAAGCGACGATGTGGTCAACGATGGAGCGTGCTTGTCTAGAAGTAACCTATTCACTCTTGATTTAAAGATCCCTAGTGTGTAGCTCAGAAACAGACTCCGGCAGGGAATTCCACTCCTTAGCTGTACCTACGCACAATGATTGTATAGCTTTGTGTATATTAAATGTTGAAGTGAGCTCTGATATGTTTGCTGAAACAGCAATAATAATAGATTAAGAAGATTTTATTAAATTTCATAACCAAAAATTTTCGAATTCTAAAATGAATCCAACTCATGTGCTTTTATGTAAGAAATCATCAAGTAACTATTCCCAATCTGGGTGGAACGAGAGGAAGTATTTTTATTTTACTGACTGCTTTATCTCGGGAACGCGTGAAGGTATCGAGTTGAAATTATACTCAGGTCTGCGGTCCCTTGAACCTGTGAAGAAATCAAGCTTTTATGTTAACGAAAAATCTCGACACTCTCAAGGGCATCAAATTCCAGGGTTTTCTAGTGTACTTCCCGTTGACTTAGAATCTTAAAATTTGGCATGAAGCAAGGTCTCATAGCACAAGTAAAGGAAAAAATCCGAAAACTGTAAATTTGTAGTTACGTCACAATTTATTTTTTGCGTCACACACTCTTTCGTTATACACTCGTCAGGAACTTAACTGTTTTCATTGGTAAGTTTGAACGGAACCCCCAGTGCGCGAATCCGACTTCACTTGCCCAGTTTTTTATGGAAATGTGTCTGCTACACTTTTTACAGCGAAATGCTTTCCATGCTTTCCATCAGGTGAGATAGCGGTCAAGCGCGAACCAAAAAAAAAAAAAAAAAGCAATTGCATGCTTTTTTTATGGGAAATCATCAAATGATTTCTCCCGCATTGTGTAGAGTGAGAGGCAGTGTCAGACTTTATTGGTTAAGACCTGTACATGTTGTTTTAGTTGCCCTTTGTGTTGCAGGACCGCGGTAACGCTTTGAAACAATCTTGCCCCACCTCATGCCTGCTTGTAGCAATAGCTTTGAAAAAAACAATAAAACCCGCAACACAAATTATGTCAAGGACCAGGTAATAGCTTTATAATATTCTGATCACCTTTGCTTAAGGTTTATCACCGCTACCAGGTTTCAGCCTTCACACGTGATTCCCCGCATCCACAGCGTTAGTATGGCGAGCACGTCGCGGTGGCACGATTACATCGCTCGCGAAGGTCAGGGGCGAGGAACTTGTGCAGATGACCAGCCTTACGTGTATCACGAACAAGAGTGGCGGCTGCAGAAGGTGCACTAGGTTTGAAGAAACAGGACGAAGTAGATAAATGTTAAGGCGACCGTTGGCCTGCTAACTAAATGATTTTGACCATTCCACTATCCTTATACTCTGTATAACAATAACAAAACCTACCTTTAGTCTGCAGTTTTACTTCGTTGAAATAATGTTAATGTACGGATCACAGATAATGGAAAAATGGTAATGTCCAAACATATCCACAGAGCGAAGCATAATCTGCCTTTCAATGTTCCCACTGCTGGGACTCATGCCTCTTCTCTAGGAACTTCACCCATAGCTATCACCCTGTGAACAAGGTGGTACAACTCCTAAAGTGCTGCACACTTACATATATACTTATATACACAGAAAATAACTTTTTTTTGAGATGAGAATTCATCTAATGACTTCTCCCGCTCTTGACGGTGCGCGAGGGCGTGTCTGACTTCTACAGACTGAAACCACACCTATGTTCCTTCAGTTGCCCCTTGTGTTCCAGAACCACGAGTTATCTTTTCAGACTCTAGTAGGCATGGTACAGGAACCTTGCGACCTTGCCATGTCAGGTGAGGACCTGCGTCATGAAGAAGGTGAAGAAACCGGAAGGTAGCCATTTTTAGGAGTGCACCTTCTGCATTTAAGTAGTTATCCTGGCGTCATTAACATGTAAATAAATTCGGACGTCTACATCATTTCTGCCGTATAGCCGCTTTGATGTGACAAGTTAGTTCGGGCGCATTTTGTGTGTACCTTGCATTGACTTTATAGAGCCACTCTTTTAAATCGAGGTTCCATTCATTTGTTTTTTTATTTGTTAATTTATTTTCCTCTGTTATCTTGATGTGCATTTTTAGTAAGGTCGTACTATATAGATTGTAAACTTCAGGCTCGCTACAATAGTGACGATAAGGGACCTCTTTGAGGAGTGGCTAGAAAGTTGCCACGGTGTCCTCAATTTCCGTATAACATAGGTCTTCATCGGACATGGCAAGTTCGGGAAGTTCCTGTTTTGCATTCAAGTGGAAGAAACGCCCGGGCGTCACCACTGAGAGGACCGCCCATAGGACACGGTGAAGCATACGGTGGAGGTGTGCCTTGCTTGGGCGGAACACCGCCGTGTTGTTGTTAGTCTGTCTGTCTGTTTCTGTCTGTCTGTCGGTCTTTCAAGACTCCTTATATCGGGAAGGCGTGGAGGTATCAAGTTGAAATTCAAACCATATACTCAGGTTTGCGGTCTTTGAAGCTGTGAAAAAATCAAACTTGTGAGTTAACGAAAAAATAAGACACGGTTGTTTATGTCGCAAAAAACGTGTATTTCGACACTCTCAAGGAAATCAAAATTCATAGGGAACTTCACGTTGACCTAGAAACCTGAAACTTGACATGAAACATGGTCTCATAAGTATAGGAAAAAATCTGAAAACTAAATTTGTAGTTACGTCACAATTTTTGTCTTTTTGATTCTGAAAATCTTTGTAACTTCTGTTTTTATAGATAAGATTGTAAGTAATCCTCAGTGTGGGAGTCCGACTCGCACTTGCTCGGTTTTTATTATTACTGATAGATTCATGCTGGACCACTATCTCACCTGATGATTAACGATGATGTGGTGACGATGGAGCATGCTTGTCTAGAAATAACTTATTCACTCTTGACTTAAATTTGCAGCAAATTCGACTCCCATCTAAGGAGTGAAATTTCTTATAAGTATGCATATTGAATGTGCTCGACCACTACGCAAGGCGTGCGTAGAACACTACACGCCATCGACGACTTGGACTCGGTCCGGACGGTTACCAGATGGTCGGATGGCCAGCTACGCATTGCTTGCCGTCCACAAGCCCGCGTCTACGGTGGCTGAAAATCGGGATCGGGATCCCAGCGGCTGCGGCGTGAGGGCCGCCTCCTTTGCTAGTATTAATGCTTTGCAGAATGAGGTGATTGCTTGCCACTCCTCCTCGCTATGGACCATGGCGCCTGCACCAAGGCCCGGCACCGCAAAGGACAACTGAAGGAACACAAAAGTTGGGTTTAGTGATTTTAGTAGTAAGAGTCTGACACTCCCTCTCGCACCACGCATAGCGGGAGGAGATTACTACTAATTCTTATATTATATAGATATTTACATAAATATATTTTATTACCAATAAATACTCGCCGCTACTCATACCAACACTAACCTCCAATTTCTGATTTTAGTACCTATTTGTATTTGAATATCCCTCAGACTCTAGCCTAAAAACCTGTCAAAATTAAGCGTTCTTAACAGCTCAAAATACATACTTAATCTGAAACTCGCCCTATATTTTTACTAACCAACATGTGAGTATACACTGTAGGTTCATTACCTAAATAAATATCCAGGAAATACAGGCGTAGATACAGATTTATCACTCACATATATAGACGCGAAAATTTATTTCATCTTTACCTTAAAAAAACTAAGAACTGCAGCCAAGGTAATGATTTAGTAAACAAACAATAGTTTATCTCAATCTCGGGGCCAAACGCACCCATTAGGGGCACAATGTGCTCCTAAATACATGTTAACATGTACATTACATAAAACGTAACGCCGCTACGTGACACCAGGTGGCGCTGCCAAGGAAACTATTTATTTTTATGAACTGTGACGCCGTGCGGCACTTCCTACAAATGGTTTACAGGTAAGAATGAGACGTACTACCAGTGCGTGTAGCGGTAAGTACTCATATATGTACTTCATACAAATTATTGTCGTACTAAGTACATAAAGAGGCTTTTAGTAAACATATAAGTATGGCAGTTGGCTTGAATAGCCGCGAGTGTTCACTGCTAATAAAATATTTTCATGTAAATGTCTGGAATCTTTTTCGCAGTTTTTTTTTAAGGCCGAAAAATCATCTAATGACAAATCCCGCTCTTGGGCGGAGCGGGAGATAGTGTCAGACTTTTACTCACTAAAAACCCACTCCTGTTCCATCGTTGCCTTCGCCCCGGGTTTCGTTTTCACACTACCCATGGCCCCAGTAGGTTTCGACCGTGAGGCACGCGTGGTACAATACGCGCCAAGAATTACATGCTTTTTTTGGTGAAAGATCATCAAAATTTCTTTCCCTATTTTGTGTAGAGCGAGAGCGAGTATGATACTTTTATTGAATGAATATTGTTGTAAGGGCGCGGTAATTCTTTCGTAGGTAGGTAGGTAAGTGCGGACGACGAGCGATAGGTAGCTCGCCGTATGGCCGTCCGGTAACCATCCCCAAAACCGTACGAGCGCAGCAGGGTCGAAGCCTAGTGGGCCACGGGTAGTCCGAAAAGGAACCCCGGGGTCCTGAATCTCATGGCAAAGAAGGAACATAAACATGCTTTTAGTCAGTAAAAGTCTGATACGCCCTCCCATCTGCTGTAGAGCGAGAAAAGTCATTAGATTATTACACACCTTAAAAAAAATTTTGGTAGTTAGGTATGTACAGGTACAGGTATGTACAGGTAACTTATAGATTTTTTTTTTTAATTGACATAAACTAGTGCTTGACTACGATCCCACCTGATGGTAAGTAGTGATGCAATCGTTGATGGTGAGGCGTACTAGTTTATTAAGAGCCTATTCACTCTAGCCTTGAAGACACCTAAATTATAATTGAACGGCAAGACCGCAGCAGCAAACTGTTCAAGTTCTTCGATGTACACGGTATAAACGACGAAGTGAAACGGTTAGTCCGGACCGTAAAACTTTCAACAACGTAAGGGTGGATTTCCGCGCACAGTCTTTAAAATGCATCCTGTAAAATACCGAAAGGCTGGCTACCCTACGCCCTATCCCCAATTAGCCTCTTCTCACGCCTTTCCACCAAGTTCAACGCTGCTAGCTGGCATTTTGCAGCACCAGCCCATATATGACTGCAGTACTCCACACACGATCGGACCTGTGCTTTGTATATAACATTAGAAACTGTCCCGGACTTTCTGATATAGGAGGGTAAATATTGCTGTTGTAATCTTTTCGAACACACCTGTCCGCCGGAATGTTTCTACAACACGGTTTTTATTTTTTCATAAAACAATTTCTCAATTCCTATTGTATGAATGTAAAAAACAAACCTCAAGAAACAGGTGTGTTATTAAAAAGAGGTGGTGAGAAAGTTTTTCAAGCACTTTTCAGGCTTTCCTTTCTTCATGAAACTTTCTTCTTGCTTTGCGTCAATGGTCACAAAATTAGACAAAGATACCTCAAAGTTGTTTGTAACATTGTAACCCATAAAAGCACGTGCGCTTTCTGGAACCATTTTATTGTGAAGTTATTCTCTGCTGATGTGAAACGTGACTGAGATTACGACAAAAATGTTACTTGTTTTTTGATACGCGAATTTGTTTGTCAACACACCGTGTTTTTAGTGACGTTCAAGCAACTACAACATGTTACAATAAACGCACATCTTGATAGAAGTTTGTTCAAAATGGGCTACTGAATCTATTTTAGCTATTTTATTTTTTTTATATCACCTATTCACTTTATTTTCTGTATACATATATTTAAATTTACATGTAAAACTACTTGACCAACTAAACCAAAATATAACAATAAAACGCGAGGGCGTGTCAGGCTTTTAGTTAATAAAACCACACCTGTGTCCTTCATTTGCCTTTTAGGCTCTAGAACCGCGGTATTCCATTTCAAAAATTGCCAAACTTTCATCAAAAAAAATCATAAGAAAAATCACAAAACAATGCGAGCAAAAACATAGCGGTGGGCGTGGCGATATGGCGCGGTGCGGCTTCGCATGCATTGTGCTGAGGAGAAGCGGGCTCGGGATTCAGTTGTTGTTTCTTGATTGGTGTTAAGCATTTTAGTTTTTTTTTAGCTGATTTCATGATTTCATTTTCTAGTTTTAGTGTTAGGATTGTTGACCTATGTTTTAACAGACTTCAAAAAGGAGAAGATACTCAATTCGGATACTTATAGGTTCTGTACCTCAAAAGGAAAATGCGAAACCCTTATGGGATCACTTCGGTGTCTGTCCGTTTGTCTGTTAAGACCCTTTTTATCAAGAACGCGTCAAGGTATCAAGTTGAAATTAATATTACGAGTATATACTTGTACCTAGGTCTACCGTCCCATTTATACAATTTTAAGAAGAAAAAGATTAAAACCATACCCATATTCCTTCAGCTTCCCTTTGCATTCCAGGACCACAGGTTTCCCCTTCGGAAGTCAAGTCATGGCCCCAGTAAGCTTCGGCTCTACATGGCCTCTTCGGTTTTGTTGACGTCTCTTTGAGGCGCGCGTGGAACACTACAAGCTGTCGACGCCTCGGGGTTGGTCCGGTTGGATACCGGACAACCGGATGGTAAGCTATCCATCGCTCGTCGTCCGCAAGCCCACGCCTTCGATGTGTCGGGTCGGGGCCCTGCCGGGTGGGGCGTGAGGACGTCCGTTCTCTCACGTGTGCGACCGCCTCCTTCGCTAGCATTACTGCTTCTCAAAAGGAGGCGACCGCCCATTCCCCCTCGCTTTGAACTATGACCCGTATAAGGGCCCGATGTAAGAAATCGCCGCCGCCGTGGCGATCACCTCCACGACAACACGTCCAGGTACATTTCCACCGTATGCTTATAGTGTCCTCCGGGCGGTCCGATCAATGGTGACACCCGGACGTTTCTTCCGCACGTATCAGTGCGGGAACCTCCCGAACTTACAATGTCCACTGAGGACCTGCATAGATAATGCGATCCACGTTGTGTCTATGGTCTTGGCATGGAACATGGGCATTTGCCAAACTTAAATGTGTCAGTCGGAAAATAATACTATGCATTTTGGAGCGTGGACTATTTTTACAATTTGGAAAGATTTTAAAACATGAACGACAAGAAAGCGATAGACATAGTCTTAACTGAAGCTGCGTCGGTAGTAATGGCATCAATTTCAATAACTAGCGAATCAAGTGATAGTAGCTACTAGTTTACTACGTCTGTCTAGTCATTAATCAGTCTATCCGAAAGCAACTGAGCTTGAGACTTGAGACTTCTAAAATCCAGTTACTTGATTTCTACTGTATACTTACCTACATAGCATCGAAAGGGCGCACAATTTTATACAGTGACTACCTGGCCCCCGCAGTTTCATCCATGCCTATGATTGCTGCTCAGCTCCTATTAGTCTTAGCGTGATGTTATATATTATAGCCGGTAAATGAACTACCTATCTAAAAAATATTTTATTTTCAAAAATTATTTTATAAGTTTCAGAGAGTAACCTCCTACATACAAAGTTACTTTTACCTCTGTTATATTAGAAGGTATAGACGACAAAAAAAGTTAATTTAAAAAGACGATTTGTATGTCTCACTAGCTCTGTCTGCTTGTCTGTAGTGGGGAACTCCCGCTCAGTTTCAAATAAAAGAAGCCTAAATGATTAACAATAGCTTACGTGATAGGTGCCTCCACGTGAGCATTTGTGAGCACGTGCGACTCCTAAAGTTTTTTTTAAGCAACAGTGGTTAGGGGACTACCATAATGACTTAAAGTCATTATAATTCTGATGAGAGACGGAGCTATACAAATTTTATAGCACTATCCCTTTTTTACTGATGAAAAATCATGAGTTAACAAGCTTGGAATTCTGGTCAACTTCCATATTTCTATTTCTGTCGCCTTGCAGCTAAAACGGTTTAGATCTCTGCAGCTTTCTTGTTTATTAATTGTTTTTGTTCTAGGGTTTCGGATTGGTCACAACTTACAGGCAGTTGAGACATTCTAGATTTATCTCTGGAATGACAACATATCAAGGGTGTTCCTGTTTTTCAAGATCTCCATAAACGACGGTGATAACTTCGTAAACCTCACATGTCGCCTACCATCTGGTGAAGCAGAGGTTCAGAGCGAGCACATCAGGAATAGAAAAAAAAAATACTGGACTGTGTAAAAAAATATTTTAGATAAAAACAAAAAAGAGAAAAAACAAGTTCAGTCCAGTAGCGTAAAAACCAATTTAAATAAAACAAAAAATAAATTCTAATACGGAACATATTGACTGCAACAGTCGAGACCCATTAGATGGGATGGTTTTAGTCTGGATTACTTTAATGGGTCCCGACTGTTGCAGTCAATATGTTCCGTATTAGAATTTATTATTTGTTTTATTTAAATTAGCGGAACACTGCTTTAAGGTAGGTTTTCTTCCAACATACTTTTTCTACAAACTTAGTGACCTGTAGCTGTCCGTGGCGTCGGGGTTTTCTACGTTAATGGATATCCATACTAATTAGATGGACATTAATTAATGTTCACACTGTTTATATGCGTATGAAGACGTTGCATAATGTATTATTGCTGCGTCTCCTCCATATAAAGCGATTCATTACACATGTACCTTTACTGGATCAAAGCTAACAGCATCCTTCGATGACATGATTTATTTTCGTGATTATGCTTGTATAGTTTTAATTTTGAGGAGGTCGCAGCTATGACTTTTTTTTCATTTATTATTTTAATCATCATCATCATTTTCAGCCGAAAGACGTCCACTGTTGGACATAGGCCTCCCCCAAGTTTCACCACAATGACCGGTCCTGTGCGTCTCTCATCCATCGGAATCCCGCGTCCCTCACTAGGTCATCGGTTTACCGGGGGCCTTCCAACGCTACGTCTTTCGGTACGTGGTCGCTATTCCAGAACCTTTCAGCCCCAACGGCCATCCGTTCTGCGAGTGTGCCCTGCCCATTGCCACTTAAGTTAGGCGATTCGTCATGCTATGTCGGTAACCGAGCATAGCCCTTTCCATTTGCCCTTTGGGTGAATGTGGGTGGGTTTTCATTTTTTTTATCTATACTATACTAAAATGACGACGTCAATCCCATCAAAGTCAAAGTCAAAGTCAAATTTTTTTTATTTCACATAGGCCTACATGGGCACTTATCGTCAACGTCAGAAGCTAGTGCATGGTTCCAATTACTATCTGCGAAGCAGTAATGTTAGCGAAGAAGGCGGCCGCACGTGTGAGGAAACGGACATCCTAATGCCCATTTCCAGTCACCGCAGGCGTGGGCTTGCAGACGGCTAGCAATGGGTAGCTTGCTAGCCGTCTACGTAACTAATAGTTAATTTTTACAGAATTTTCCAGATTTTACACATCTTCTTCCGAAAAGAAATACCTACGTTATAGAAGCCGAGAGCCTCCCAGCCTGCCCCACGTGAGATTGGGTGAGATTCCGTTCGATCCCCTCCTCCGTCCTAAACCCCTCACATAATGAATGGACGCCCCTTAATATCTATCTCATTTAAATAATCATACATGCGTAGGTAATTAAAGCAATGACTAATTAGTTAAAAATGATAATTCCAGAATCGACAGCGTGGTGAAGTTGATACTTTAATGGTCATAAGTACCTAAAAACAAATATTTTCCTGTCATTTGACCATAAAAGCACGGTGGTGAGTTTGTGTTGTGGTGACACATGCCACACAATAAGGCCATTGAATCCTATAATAATATAATTGTCCCCATTTTATAAATGTAAAAATGTAGCGATATGTATGACGCCTCATATGAACCACGAAATCCTGCATCGCGTTAGTTCTTTTTTTTTTAGTTGGGAAAATCATCTAATTATCCTATATCTAAAGGTCCACATGATGGTGACACCTGGGCGTATCTTCTGCTTCACGCGGCTGTCTGTCCAGCCACTCTTCAAAGAGGGGCTTACCGCCATAACTATGGCGTTTCCAGCGCTATTAGAGTTCACCGCGTGAACTCTAATAGCGCTGAACATATACAGCAGCCCTAATCATCTATCGGGCAGTTGCCCGTTCTCGTGTTAGAGGATCTTCCCTTTTAATTGGAGGTTTGCGGGACTTTACTCGCTGTTTCACATACCCCAAAAAATATGCATGTTTAAGTCGCCTCAACGCAACAGCCAAATAGATTTGAGTGGAATTTGGGAGACATATTTTGTTAACTGACGTAGATCATCAGGAAACAAGTGATTGAGATACTATTCCTAAATTAAAAAGACAAAAAGTCAGGGTAGGCAATTTATTTATTCATTTATTACAGCTTAGAGGACTTACAGGCTACATAACTAATTAAAAAAAAAAAAACATAGACCACAGCTAGCCAATTACAAGTCCTCACGTATAGTGTCAGACCTATAATTTTAATATAATATAATTTGTAATTTAAAAAAACTTGAATTATAACCTATAATTATAATTTGTAATTTAAAAAAACTTTACGCATTCTTACAAAAAAAAAAAATGGTCTTGTCAAACCAAGTGTCTCACGTTTTTATATGTGGAGAACGTTGTTGATATCACATGTGTAAAACTACTTCTAAGCCTTTTTTCTGTAATTCCCTATGTGTTCTTGTTTGTTTTCCCCAATAAATAAAATAAAAATAAAATAAAATAATTGAGAAGTGAGCATAAACAGCCCTTAACACAATGAGTTAAACTTATTAAATGGTTACGGTTACATCTACCGGACGGCGAGCAATGGGCAGCTTGCCGTTCGGCCGTCCGGTAACCATCCGGACCGAGCTCGAGTCGTCGACGGCGCATAGTATTCTATGCGCGCCCTCAAAGAGATGTCAGCAAACCGTCGCGGCCCAGCAGGGTCGAAGCCTACTGGGGCTATGTGTTGTGCAAAAGAAAACCCCGGGGCCCTGGAACGAAGGCAAAGAAGGAACGGGAGTGCGAGAGAAGTTATTGGTTGATTCCCATCTAAAAAAAAAACGGGTACACGTAAAAAGTTAATTGTAAGTGTCAAACGAGTCGTTTACTGAAACTCTTTGGTTAACATTAAAATGAGCAATAATTAAAACACACAAAAATAATTAGAAGGTAAAAACCGGGCAAGTGCGAGTCGGACTCGCGCACTGAGGGTTCTATACAAACTTGCCTATGAAAACAGTTCAATTCCCGAATTGAATTACGAAGATTTTTTCGAATCGCAAAAAAAGTTTTTTTTTAACAGCTTCAAGGGACCGCAGACTTGAATAATATGATTTTAATTTCAACTCTATACCTCCACGCGTTCCTGAAATAAATGGTTTTGACAGGCGGACAACAAAGAGATACTATAAGGGTTCCGTTTTTTTTCCTTTTGAGGTACGGAACCCTAAAAATGTGTTACAGCCTCCTTTAATGACATGTGTTGAATAATTTGACTAACACTCTGACTTGATTGACTTCAAATTCTTAGTTCCGAAACCGGGAGTTTCTTCTGACTTTTTATGTTTCTTTGGTTTGACTGGCCTGTTGGTCTAGTGGTTAGTGACCCTGACTGCTATGCCGGAGGTCGTGGGTTCGATTCCCACCCAGGACAAATGTTGGTGCGATGAGCACGATCATTTGTTCTGTGTCTGGGTGTAATTTATCTTTATATGTATGTATTTAGAAATATATAAGTATGTTTATCAGTTGTCTAGTACCCATAACACAAGCTCTGCTTAGCTTGGGACTAGATGGCGTTGTGTGATAGTTGTGGAATATTATATATATTATTATTTATAGAAACAAAGATGGAAGTTTCTTGTAAGATTATTTTTACACGCGGGCGTCGCCGGTGGAAATACTAGTTTCAAATATTTGTGCGGTCAGTGTTTAATGCTCTGTTTTTCCTCCACGATGTATAACCCGGGCATACATAATAATATGTAACATATAGGAATCCGGCCATTACTAATGCGCGTATGTATATAAAATTATAAATAGGTATACAGACATAATAAAGTGTACAGTATGTGTTATGTAACAATATTAATGACTTGCTTATCTCACGGATTGCGCGTCCCTGCATACTTATGTCTACAATTGAACAATGTATGAGTTTTATTAACCACACTTTTGGTATTCCGTGTGAAAGCCGGCCAGCAAAGGCAACACTCTGGTGAAACTTGTACGTGTGGTAGGCCCATAAGAAAGAAACACGACCCCTTTCCTGATAGCTACAACCTAGGGGTCTTTTAAGTCAAAAGTGAATAGGTTAGTTCTAAGCAAATGACCTCCATCATCAACCACATCGTTGCTTACCATCAGGTTTTTTTTTTTTTTTTAGGTGGGAAAATCATCTAATGACAAATCTTGCTCTTGGGTGGAGCGAGAGATAGTGTCAGACTTTTACTGACTAAAAACCCACTCCTGTTCCCTCTTTGCCTTCATCCCGGGGCCCCGGGCTTCGCTTTCACACTACCCGTGGGGCTTACCATCAGGTGGGATAGTGATCAAACGCGAGCCTATTCATATTAAAAAAAAACATGGCTGCGATACATTGAATTTTACTCGTATAAACACCAAATTGTGACCCACGATGCTCAAGATGCTCATTTCCCAGAAATCATGTAATGAGTTTGCCCGCTGTATAGCGGAGCGGGAGAGCGTACCAGACTTTTACTGACTAAAACCACCCTTATGTATAATTTATTATAATATTTCACAACTATCACACAACGCCGTCTAGTCCTAAGCTAAGCAGAGCTTGTGTTATGGGTACTAGACAACTGATAAACATACTTATATATTTCTAAATACATACACATATAGATAAATTACACCCAGACACAGAACAAATGATTGTGCTCATAACACAAACATTTGTCCTGGGTGGGAATTGCACACACGACCTCCGGCATAGCAATCAGGGCCACTAACCACTAGACCAACAAGCCAGTCGTATGTTCTTTCAGTTACCCTTTAGTTTCTAGGTTTAAGTTTCCTTTTCAGAAGTCAACACATTACCCCAGTAGGATTCAGCCCTGCTGGGCCTGAGTTTGGCTGACATCTACGATGTGCGCGTGGAACAGTACGTCGAGGACTCGGGGTCGGTCTGGACGATTACCAGACCGGCTGGATGACGAGCTACCCATTGCTCGTCGTCCGCAAGCCCACGCCTACGGTGGCTGGTTCGACTACCAGATCCCGATCCCGACGGGTTGGGGTCAACCCCCCAGCCACCGAGACCCCGACCCATCGTGGTCTCGGTGGCTGGGGCGTGAAGGTGTCCGTTCCCTCACTCGTAAGGACGCCTCCTTGGAATTAGTGACAGTCGTTATCGTAGATAAAGTGAAAGTTTGTCGAGGCTCAAAAATTAAATATCTACTGTAGAAAAAACTTTCAAAAAAGTCCAGATGTAACAGCATTATTGTGATTCCTTGTCGACACGTGACTTACTGACTGACACGTGCCAATGTTTGAGTTTTTTTTTTGTTATATTTCCCTCTGGGGCAGGAATGGTCAAGAACAATAACAACAGTTCACTGAGAAGCCATAAACATTTTTTACCTACTTAATATTGTGGAGAAATATTGAGAAACTCCACCCATTTAACACAATAAATTTTTTGTAGGTTTTCAAATTCGTCATTTCCTTAAACTAAAAATAAGTAAATACGTAAAAAATAATCGATATAATACCTAAGCGGAAATCTTAAAATATATTATTTCGACATTGTTTACCTTTATGCTAATTCTAACAAGGAAAATTAAAATAACGTAAGTGAGTATTTTTCCAAACTTCTATCGAAATTCGATAGGTACTTATGACGCACAGTTTATATTATGTATTAAGAAACAATAAAAGCATCATATATGCCGTCTCTTCGAAGAGAAAGGGACAGCAATAGACATTATTTTTATTCCTTTATTCTTTATAGTATATAGGATAGTCGATTTACATAGCCGAGCTTAACCCACAACGGGGTTTTCTTACAGCAAACCATATAAATGAGAAATAAATTTTGCATTTTTTTTTCGGGAGGGAGAATCATCCAATGACATCCCCCGCTCTTGGATGGACGGGAGATAGTGTCAGACTTTTACTGACTATAAACCCACTCCTGTTCTTTTTTTGTCATTTTTCCAGGCCCCCGGAGAAAGCTTTCGCATCACCCTACAATTGCTGACATCTTCTTGAGGCGCGCGTGAAACACTACGCACCGTCGACGACTTGGGCTCGGCCCGGACGGTTACCGGACGATTGGACGGCGAGCCAACCATTGCTCGCCGTCCGCAAGCCCGCGTCTTCGGATAACTTTATATGTAGAACATAAATTAAATCTAACTTAAAACTAAAAATATACTAAACAGATATGTGAATACATAAACATAATAATTATATACAATAAATATATACCTTCGAACATACATAACTATGGGTCATGTTGAGAGAAAATGTTCCCTAATTCTTCCCCTGAAATTATAAAAGGTTATGCAAAATTATGTATAATTTACACACATTGATTTTAAGTAAGAACATGTTTCATTTGCCAGTCATTTTATGGGTAGGTCGGTTAACAGAGCTATAAATACATATAGATCAAAATCTATTTATTTTATACATCTGGTAACCCAGCAGGTACCCTATCATCATCATCATTTCAGCCGGTTGACGTCCACCGCTAGACATAGGTCTCCCGCAAATCGCCACAATGAACGGTACTGTGCGTCTCGCATCCATCGGATTCCCGCAACCTTCACCAGGTCATCGGTCCACCTTGTAGGGGTCTTTCCAACACTGCGTCTTCTGGTACGCGGTCGCCACTCCAGAACCTTTCGGCCATTTAAGTTTGGCGATTCTTCGTGCTATGTCGGCAACTTTGGTTCTCCTGCGGATATCTTCATTTTTGATTCGATCATGCAAGGAAACTCCGAGCATAGCCCTTTCCATTGCCCTTTGGGTGACTTTGAGCCTTCTGATACCCTATACTCTATACAATCCCTAGGAATTGTATACATTACCTAGGTAAAGTATGTAATAGATAATAATATTCATAATATTTCGTACATTGCCTGGACGCCCCAGGTATTATATACATTACCCAGGTATTGTTTAGAATACCTGATTTATAAAGATTAACGGTATTACATGTATACAAATAGATATAAAATACCTAATATTTGACTGCGATAATTAATATTTTAGTACAATTTGTTACTAAATCACTAATATTGTCCGTCCGGCCGTCCGGTAACCGTCCTGACCGAGCCCAATTCGTCGCATAGTGTTCTACGCGCGCCTCAAAGAGATGCCAGCAAAACCACACAGGCCCAGTAGCGCCGAAGCCTACTGGGCCATGGGTTGACTTCCGAAAGGGAAATCCTGAGTCCTAGAACACAAGGCAAAGGAACATGCCCGGAGGACACGGTGGAGCATACAGTAGAAGTGTGTCCCGCTTGGGCAGAGCACCACCGTGTCCTCGTGGGGGCGATCGGCGGCAGCGATCTCTCGCGCCGGGTTTTGGTACAAGGCATGGTCTGGTGCAAGAAGGAGTGGCAGGCGGTCGCCTCCTTCTGCGAAGCAGTAATGCTCACGCCCCAGCTACCGGGATTCCGATCCCAATTTCCAGCCACCGTAGGCGCTGGCTTGTGGTGGTAGCTCGCCGTCTGACCGTCCGGTAGCCGTCCGGACCGAGCCCAAGTTGTCGCCGGTGCGTAGTGTTCCACGTGCGCCTCAAGGAGATGTCAGCAAAACTGTAAGGGCCCAGCAGGGTCGAAGCCTACTGGGGCCAGGCGAAAGAGAACCCCGGGACCCTGGAACGAAGGCGGAACATGGGTTTAAGTGAGTAAAAGTCTGATACGCCCTCACGCGATGCAGATGTCATAGATGATTTCCCACCTAAAAAAAAGGCAAAGAAGCAACATAGGTGTAGTTTTAAAATATTAAATACCAATAAATCGTTTTATATCATAATAGATTTTTTTTATTTGAAATTAAATTTACTTTGTACCTTTTTGTTTTTTTAGCACTTTTTATTATAGAAGTCGGATGCATTTCCTAAATTCCGCACAAATTCCTTTATCACATCTGAATTTGATAAAAATGGAACCAATCTTGAAGTATCGGTAATCATTTAGTGATCGGGTCATAAATAACGCAGTTGAGATAACGCTCATAAGAAAAAAATACCTGTAGAAAAATAGTTAAAAGTCACATTAATAACTGCGCAAATATTGAAAACAGTGACATCTACCGGCCGCATAGGTTACCAGTACCTACACTACCTAGGTGGGTACAGTGATGATGGACTGGACAAAGATGCAAACCTGCAAGGCCAAGAACAAAATAACTCTGCTCACCCCTTTAGATATAGTCTTGAATATAAAACACGAGACACGTGTAAGTACATTAAGTTCTATCATTATGTAAGCGCCCACATCTCTAACATGCAGTAATTATGCAATATCACTGGTTGTAGTGTTTATGTCATTAACAAACATGCTAGGTTTATTATGGCAACTAATTCTTTCTTATTTTATTATTATGAAATGGTATGTAAGTATTCAACAACACAACTTTAATTTATTTTATTCCACATAGGCCTACATGGGCACTTATAAAACGTCAAAAGCTAGAGCACGGTTCCAACTGGCCGATTCAATATTTGCAAATTACAATAACTGCAATAACAAAGAAAATTGATTTAAATAGGAACTGTTTCCTATTTCAATCCACTTTATTATTGTTTTTTCTATGAATGTGCGGTCTAATCCACAGTGATCTCACATTGACATAACAAAAATGAGATTGGTAGGTATATAAAAATAAACCTATTAATAAATGACACGATTATGTAACAATAATGAATCATTAATGAAGTTAACTTGTCGATTAACAGATTAGTTACAGTGACTAATGGCAATCGGTCGACGTAAAATAATAATATTCCACAACTATCACACAACGCCGTCTAGTCCCAAGCTAAGCAGAGCTCGTGTTATGAGTACTAGACAACTGATAAACAGACTTATATATTTCTCAATACATACATAGTATAGATAAATTACATCCAGACACAGAACAAATGATCGTGCTCATCACACAAACATTTGTCCTGGGTGGGAATCGAACCCACGACCTCTGGCATAGCAGTCAGGGCTACTAACCACTAGACCAACAGGCCAGTCAAAAAAATGACAGCAGCATACGGTTCAACTCGATGCCCACCCAATCATATATCATGGGGAATTCCTGAAAGGAACACCATGGTCCTGGAACACCGTAGGCGTGGTCTTGCGGACGACAAGCAGGTCCGGCTATCCGGTAACCATCCAGACCAAGCCCAAGCGGTCGACGCGGCGTGTCGTGTTCTTGGGGACTAGCAAGGCCGAAGTCTACCGGGACCATGGTTTGGTGAAACTCATGGCCCTGGAACGCAAAGGGCAACTGAAGGAACATAGGTGTGGTTTATTCACTAAAAGTCTTACGCCGTCTCGCCCCGCCCTTGAATGGGAGAAGTCCCTGAATGATTTCCCACATAAAAATAACCTATAAGTACTTAACAATTGCAATCAAAACGCAAACCAAAATGAACAAAATAACTGCAGCAGAAACACCGAACCACATGTACAAGCTGAGCATCGATCTACATATACTACAATATTTGTACGCGCTAAAATGTAAGACTACCTGTACAATGCGCTAAAAAGGTAAAAAATTCTCGGACCTAAACAAGTTTGCCTCCATCCCATACCGGTAAGACCTGTACTTGGATCCAAGGTCACGGTCACTCCGGCTGCAAAACATTCACCCACATTTTGGGTACACTTAGGAACATTTATTGAGCACATATATACTTATAAGCAAAGGTCTAATTGGAAGAGTTAGTCAGCAGCGTAGAGTCAATACAAAAAATTGGTAGGAAATGCCATAAATTTGTTGTTTTATACATATGTAAAACTGTAATACTCTACGCATCAGAATGTGGGGCTGTGAAAAAGACGAATGAAAAAAGATTGCATGTAGCGAATATGAGAATGTTGAGATGGATATGTTTTGTGACGAGAATGGATAAAGTGAAAAATGCGTATATTAGAGGAAGTTTGAAACTGGCACTAGTGACTGAAAAGTTGAAGGGGAATCATTTGTGTCGGCATGATCATGTAAAGAGGAGGGATAAAACGCATGTTACTAAAAGAGGTATGAGTATACATGTGGATGGGTAGAGAGGGAGAGGGAGGCCAAAGAAAAGATGGATGGATTGTGTGAAGAGTGATATGAAAGCAAAGAAAGTTAGTGATAGCATGACAGGTGACAGGACAGAATGGAAGGAAAAAACCTTTTGCGCCGACCCCAAATAACACGGGACAAGGGCAGGAAGATGGTGATGACATAGCAACCGTGCAACGTTCATTGATGTCTTCAGCTTCTAAAACTTAAAATTCATTCACACAAGTAGAACATTAAAATAATTAAAAATCAACACTTTTTACTTAAAGTCATTTTCGTTTGTCTTTCAGACAGTACTAAATGAGTTTCTCATAAAAAGAAACCAGTTTTGGAAACAAAGACATAATAATAATTGAGATAACCAACCTAACATAAAATGTTTCGAAGAATTTAATCAAAATTGAATATCGTATCAAAATCTTCAATGTAATTAATACACAAAATGCCTTTGTATAATTCAATGAATTTTAAAATTTTAGGTATAAAACCCACTCCTGTTCCTTCTTAGCCATTTTTCCTGGGTCCCGGGGATCTCTTTCGCTTCACCCATGGCCCCAGTAGGCTTCGACCCTGCTGGACCCCTACGGTTGCTGACATCTCCTTGAGGCGCGCGTGGAAAAAGATCTTCCCGGATCTGAAGAAATTTATTTCAATAAAATTTAAAAAAAAAGCAGTTTTTTACCCGACTACAAGAAGGGTTATTTTTGATTATTGAGAAAGTAGATGGAAACTGACCATTCTCTAGCCTCCCTTTATCTCTGAAACAACTGAGCCTAAAATTTTGGAATAAACTAAGGAAATAATTAAAATAGTTCATTACGTTAAATAAATACATTCCACAAAATCCTATAAGTAAGAAGAGCTAAAGACGCTAAAGCTTTTTTTTTATCAATAAATATGTTTATCTGTTTAATATGACTCGTTCGTGACCCATCGCGCGCGGGTCCGACTCGGACCTGGCCCAACTTTATCAATATTTTAGATTTAAATTATCATTATAAGAATCTTGCTTAGACTAACTTGCAGGCTCTACCAAAAATAACTGTCTCACCACATAATTATGTCATCACTGGCATCATGCACCGGTAGACATGAACTTTCACCTTGAGACACTATATGTATAATTTACACCCATCCGAAGCCGGGACGGGTCACTAGTAAAAACTAAGAATGAAACCAATTCAAATTCGCTTAAAAGGGCACGAAAAAAAGGTTGCAAACTTAAAATTTAATTCAGCTTTTTAATTGTTTCGGATTCCCCAGAATCTGTACTACTTGACATTCAGCACAAGTATCAACACCAAGGTATGTAGGTATGACAAATGATTGCATGCTATTTAAATTCAAGTCACAAATCAATGCACAGCAAGGGTTGTCCGCTTTTTTTGGAAGAATTAGAGTATATCTGATTTCAGAAGGGGCAAATTAAGAGTACATTGTTAGGAAAAAAGTATCCTTAATTGTTTTAATTTTTTAGAAACAAATTTTCGTTGTTTATAATACGACGACTGCCGAACAGTAGGAAAGTAGAAAAAAACTGGGCAAGTGCGAGTCGGACTCGCGTTCTCGCGTTCTGAAGGTTCCGTACAAACTTACATATGTAAACAGTTCAATGGAATTCTGAAGATTTTATCGAATCGCGTTTTTTTTTTATCGTGATGTAACTAAAAATTTACAGGTTTCAGATTTATTCCCATATCTTTTTTTTATTATTGATAGGCTCGCGTTTGACCACTATCTCACCTGATGGTAAGCGATGATGTGCCGACGATGGAGCACGCTTGTCTAGAAGTAACCTATTCAGTCTTGACTTAAAGACCCCTAGGTTGTTATCTCTGCTATAATACTTTGTTCTATGCCAAATTTCGGGATGCTGAGTCAACGGGAAGTACCCTATGAAATTTGATTCCCTCGAGAGTGTTAATATATTCCTTTTTTGCTACATAAATGGCCGCATGTTTGTTTTCGTTAACTTAGACGTTTGATTTTTACAGCTTCAAGGGACTGCAGACGTGAGTATATGGTTTTAATTTCAACTCTATATCTCTACGCGTACTTGTGATAAAGGGTCTTGACAGACAGACAGACGGACAGCAAAGTGATTCTATATGGATTCCGTTTTTTCCTTTTGAGGTACGGAACCCTTAAAACGACGCCTGTTTGTCTCACGGCTGTGCTAAATAGGTCCAGTTCAGCAAAATACATCATGGTTTTCTTTTACTAACATATTGAAATTTATGACCGAGAAGATAAAAAATATTGAAATGGCAGGATATCATTTAGTTCCAAATAAAATTCAAAGTACTCCTACGTATATAATACGTACTGTAGATTATAAAGTACTCCTCCGCAAAATAGAGTACAATACTCCATATTAGAGTACGGTTGGCAACCCTAGCCCACCTCGACAGCACCGCTCGATCAATGGCTTCGTTTTAACAGCTGAATCATGCGGCTTCCGATAAGTGTCCGAAGGGCCGATCAGAGGACTTGCTTACCTTGATAAGACATGATGAATACCTTCCTAGGGTTTATATTACGGGGACATTCTATAGTGATAACTAATGTAGAAAAGTTGGAAATGTTGGAAAATTGCTGTCCAAACGTTACGTAGTTGAATCCACACTATCTGAACGTTAGTTTGCCAAGCGAAGATATCCCTAAAGATTTAAATCTAAAGATCCATAACAGAGGACAGTTACGGATTTGTTCGAGAAAGTTTTTGTCTTCAAGATCTAGCCTTGAAAAGAAACGCAGTAAATAGGCTCGTAATAAACTAGTGCGCTTTGCCATCAATGATTGCATCAATGCTTACCATCAGGTGGAATTGCAGTCAAGCACTGATTTATATCATTAAAAAAAAGGATTTTCAAGAGATAGGCAGCCCTCTAACTCCCTTCTGAACACACTTTTACCAGCCCATCATATTAACACATAACATTGTCACACTCATAATTCACGGTTACAATTGGTCGATTCCTACGGATAACCGAATAAAAAACTGCATGGTTATTCTTTTATAAATATATATAAAAAAAACGGGGTCATATTTAAATGCGAAATATTCAATCTAATCTTGACTATTATGCGAAAAATTGTAAGTACCAGGTCTCTTAATATCACACAGATTTTTTATGTAAGAATTCACAGGAACACATTTAAGCATTTTCCTAGTAAACATGATCAATAAACATTGTTTTCTTATTTATTTTGCAATATATAGTTCGTTTGTTAATATTTTAAATAGCTTTAGTTCATCAAATACTAAAGGCTCTTTTATTATTTGTATTTAGAGAACTGTCCCAAAGGAAAATCCTCTCGGTATAAAAAGTATCTTATGTGCTATTCCAGGACATACGTCCAAACCCATTTTTCTGTTTGTCACACTCATCAACACTTTCGCCTTTACACGGTGTCTTTGACATCGACGCACAAACGAATCCCATGGATCCAGTGATTCTGGACGGGATCGGATTCGAATGATGGAATTTTTCGTCGGTTATTCCCTAATTTAAATATATATATATATATTTTTATTTAAGTTATTCTTACCAGCCCCTATGATATTTTAGTAAAAAAAATACAAACAAAAAAAAATATTATAAAGTCATCGGAGTGGATAAAATCGTTATTCTAATCAACCCTTATGACATTTTTAGGGTTCCGTACCACAAAAAGAAAAAACGGAACCCTTATAAAGTTTGTCGTCCGTCCGTCTGTACAAAAGACACCGTGTATAGTTGCCCAAGGAACATAATGCACTACATATGATTCAGCATTCTGGGCAGCACTTGATCCAACATAGGCGACCTTGGGGAAAGTCTACTAGCCGTCTTTTATCGATTTTTGTTGCAGATGCTGACTCGATCTTAATTTAAAGCGTAGCCAGCTCGCGGCGATTATAAAGTGTTATTAATATGATATGTTATGTAGGTACAGTATGTGCTTTATATATGTAATACTGCAGCAATTCAGTTATGTTATGTAAGTTTAATGGAAATCGCGGCGCATTAACAAAGGTTCAGATCAGGTTTTTAGATGGCTGGGAGTCAGCAACAAATTGAAAATTATAGAAGAATATTATGGGAGGACCTTTGAGCAGTTCTTGAATATGGGATAATAAGAAAAAAGCAGACGTGTATTTACTAGACCATGGATCAGAGCATCAGATCTGCTCTAGTTTTTAAAGACCACTACTGCTGTGCTCTTTAATATTTTGTTCAAATGAATCTTGTCTTCAGGCTTTTCGTTTGCCTTGCATCCCAATTACCCAAATTATCTACATGTGTTAACAATCACACGAACGTTTGTGAGTTATGTTTCTGTTTTTGTTTGTTTGTTAATGACTGAAGTGATAATTGGATGAAGTTTGAGAGTTTGACACACAGTTAGACCGTGTCCTGGAATAGCATGGTTCTTTCTTCAAAAGACCATCTCAGACAAATCTGCATGGCTCTCATGTGTGGGTTGTGGTGTGTGTGTGTGTGTGTGTGTGTGTGTGTGTGTGTGTATGGACTTTAAAAGATACTGACCCCTTGGTTTGTTTCAGTGTTTCTTCTCAGGGTAGTCAGCTAGGAAACACCGGCCTCATCTAGTTTAAAATGACGAAAAAAAAATTAACGTGTAAAAGTGTTTTTCAACCTATTTACAAAATAAATATCATTTATCATTTAGCACATAAGATACTTTTCATCCCGGGAGTATGTTCCCTTGAGATCATTTTCATCTCGGGAGTATGTTCCCTTGGGACAATTTTCTGTTTTCAAGCGGGCGGAAGCCGCTGACAGCAGCTAGTCTGGTCATAACTTCGTATATAATAACATTTATATTTTTAAACCACCATCAAACAATTTACGCTTTTTTCTTGATTATGGAGTGGTGGCACTGCAGCATAAAAGTTTACCCATATGACCCGGGGCTCCAAATCTACAAAGTTTAGTGAAAAAGCAGTTTCGAACACAATAAAGATATTATTATTTACAAAAAAATAATTTACAATAACTTAGTTGTAAATTATCAGATAGAAAAACAAAAGTAAGAGATAAAGTTTTTTTTTTTTTTTTTTTTTTTTCGGTGGGAAAATCATCTTATGACATCCCCCGCCCTTGGGCGGGGCGGGAGATAGTGTCAGACTTTTACTGACTAAAAACCCACTCCTGTTCCTTCGTTGCCTTTCGTACCAGGGCCGAGTCTTCCTTTCAGAATCAGACCCTTGGCCCCAGTAGGCTTCGACCCTGCCAGGCCCCTACAGCTGCTGACATCTCCTTGAGGCACGCGTGGAACAGCACGCGCCGTCGACGACTTGGGCTCGGTCTGGACGGTTACCGGACGGTCGGACGGCGAGCCACCCATTGCTCGCCGTCCGCAAGCCTGCGCCTACGATGGCCGGAAATCGGGATCGGAATCCCGGCGGCGATTGGGGCGTGAGGACCGTTGCCTCACGCGATCGGCCGCCTCCTTTGCTAGCATTACTGCTTCGCAGAAGGAGGCGACCGCCTGCCACTCCTCCTCACTCCGGACCATGGCCTGTACCAAGGCCCGGCGCGAGAGATCGCCGCCGCCAATCGCCCCCACGAGGACACGGCGTTGCTCTGCCCAAGCGGGGCACACCTCCACCGTGTGCTCCACCGTGTCCTCCGGGCGGTCCGCACAATGGCGGCACCCGGGCGTTTCTTCCGCACGAATCCGGTGCAGGAACCTCCCGAACTTACCATGTCCGGTGAGGACCTGCGTCATGCGGAAGGTAAGGACGCCGTGTTGCCTTTCCAGCCACTCCTCAAAGAGGGGACTTATCGCCATAATTATGGCGTGCCCAGCACTGGGTTGCGATAGTCGCTGTCGCCATTCCGCCATGAGACCCCGCCGGAGCTCTGCCCGCCATGCCGCGACTTGTCGCGGCAGCGGAGTTTCACCCCGACGTTGCATCTCCACGCGCAGATCGTGCATGCGTGCAAGGCCTGCTGCCACCAGGTCCCATGGTTGCTGGCCAGCAAGGAGGCTCGCCGCTTCGCGGGATACCGTGCGATATCCCCTCACCATCCGTATGGCCATGACCCTCTGGCACGCGTTCAGCTGGGCCGCCGGTCGCTTTCGCAGTGACGGCGCCCACACCGGCGCCCCATAAAGGGCCATGGACCGGACGATGCCTGCGTAGAGCCTCCGGCAGGAGGCGTCTGGACCCCCGAGGTTGGGCAGGAGCCGCTTGAGGGCAGCCCCAGTCCGATTCAGTTTGGGAGCCAGACGTCGGAAGTGCTCCTCGAAATTCCACCGGCTGTCGAGGACGAGTCCCAGGTACTTCATCGTCGACCCGACGCCGATGTGAACTCCTCCTACCGTTAATTGGGAATTCCGAGGTGGCGCGCTCCGAGGGCCGTGAAAACACATGGCCTCGGACTTGTGTAGCGCCACCTTGAGTCCCAACTGCTGGATCCTATCAACGACTATCGCAACCCCGCGTGTCGCTAATTCGACCGCCGCCTGGTATGACTCTCCCTGAGCCAGGACCAGCGTGTCGTCTGCGTAGCAGACCACGCTGACCCCGTCAGGGAGGTCGCCGCGCAGCACGTAGTCGTAGCCGATGTTCCACAAGGGCGGTCCTAGTACCGATCCCTGCGGAACACCGCACGACATCTCTCGCCGTTTCCACTCACCCTGGTGACCAGGGTAGATGATGTAAGAGATAAAGAGTTAAATTTGCATTAATGATATTAATTATTACTTCTTTACTAAAGACCCAGCCAGCCAATCACAACACAGGTGTACGTGGTCGTAGGTGGTACTACCACGTGGTACACTCAGTTACAACGAGATTGCGCAACATTCCCGTGCCATGCGCACGCGCCGGCCGGCTAGGGGAAATCCTTTCTGTTCGAATAACTGTGTTTGCTTCGTAGAACCTCCATTATCCTTGTACATCTCAAGGTCGACCAGATTACTCGGGATTTTAAACAGCTTTTTAGGGTCCCGTCTTCCCGTAAATATACTTCTACAAAAAGAGCTTGTATTTAGATCGATTTATTTTTCCTCAATAAACTATGTAGACCGACCTGAGTCACACAGTTGCTGTAAAATAATGGATTTTTAATGTTTCTTTTTATGGTGGTCAAAATGATATCAGAAAGCTCCCAATGGCAGAAAACATATGAATTGAAAGAAAGCTTTGCTCACCTATGGGGCATTTAAGTGCCATGCAACTACCCTCCCCCTCCCCCTGCCCCTTATCAGCAAAAGTAAAGCTTGACTCACCCAAAGTCATGCCTACGTAAACATTTACATAGCATAGTCGGCCTTCTTATGTTCCCACTGCTGTTGGGAATCAGGCCTCTTCTCTAGGAGAGGAAATAGGACATAATCCACTACGTGGGCCCAGTGCGGTTTGGTGAATGTCAAATGTTTTCGAATTTTAGGTTCTAGGACATGCCAAAAAACATAAAAAACATAAAAAAACGATGTTTGTAAACATTTACATTAACATTAATGAGCAGTAGTTATCAAGGCAATAATTTAATGCATATTGCAGAAAATGAGGCCAATTAATTAAAATTAAAAAATGATACTAACTTAATCACTATATATAGACGCACCCCCTGCCCTGAAGTCATCAATGTAAACAAAGTCAAAACGCCACGCCGATTTGATGCTTACGTATACATGAATGGTCTTTATCTTGCCTAAAAGATTTTTCTTAGACTCAAAAAGCCTCCTGGATTGATTTTATAGACAGCAAGATTTCCTTTTGAAGCTAGATAATGGACGACGGAACCATTACATTACCACAGCAAAATATACTGGTCAACATTATTTTTTTACTGCAAAAAAGCTGTTGTGACTTTCATACGCGGGGATAGCCCAAGATTTGTATACAAGATTCGATGAGCGTGGAGACCTTGAATACTTGATCGTCTTTCTTTTAGGAAAAACCCAGAGGTAATGAATGAAGGAGTATTTGTGCCTACTCTAGCTTGATATTTAGTCGCGTGTAGGATCTGATTTAGATTATCTGAGATAACTAACTGGGACATCAATTGTTTCTGTGCAGCTGGTGAAGTACATTCCATCATTGTGTGGGAAATTCTGTGAGTAACAAAATTTTCACAAGTGAATGAAAATTAAGACAGAGTGAGATTTTTAGGGTTCCGTACCCAAAGAGTAAAACGGGACCCCTATTACTAAGACTCTGCTGTCCGTCCGTCCGTCTGTCTGTCTTTCCGTCTGTCACTAGTGTCTCACTTGAAATTTTCACAGATGATGTTTCCATTCCCAAAGAGTAAAACGGTACCCTATTATAAGACTCCACTGTCCGTCCGTCTGTCTGTCAGTATGTCTGTCTGTCCGTCTGTCACCATACTGTATCGTTTATCGCTATATTATTTTCACAGATGATGTATTTCTGTCACCACTATAACAACAAATACTAAAAAACAGAATAAAATAAATATTTAAGGAGGCTCCCATACAACAAACGTGACTTTTTTGCCGTTTTTTGCTACGGACGGTACAGAACCCTTTGTGCGCGAGTCCGACTCGCACTTGGCCGGTTTTTATTAATCCAGATACGTGTAGATCACCGCACCCGTCTGTTTCTGCTACTAAGCAGCAATTTATGTTATGTAAGGACAAAAATATTGCTGAAATGAAATCGCCTTTAACGCTACGGGAATCACCACAAAATCTAAACGTAGATTTCGTATGAATCAAATTTACAAGTACAAGTGACTTTACCATTTATTTTGACTCAACACCACTGTGCTAATAGTTTTCTGACGTTTTCTCTTTGAATGCAGTTTGTCAATGAAAAAAAGTTCATCAAAATATTATGATTGTTTAAATTAAGAAGGCAGGTAGTGTGGCAGAAGAGGCAGTGAGCAGGTCGAAGGGGCCGAAAGGATCTGGAGTGGCAACCTTGTACCAGAAAATGCAGCGTTAGTACGCCTCTTACAAGGTGGACCGATGACTTGATGAGGGTCACGGAAATCCGATGTATGCGAGACGCACCGGATTGGTCGTTATGGCGACACTTGGGGGAGGCCTATGTCCAACAGTGAACGACTTATGGCTGAAATGATGATGGTGATGAAATTAAGATTTATATATAGAATTTAGAACTATACAAATATATTAATATATAAATATATTAAGGTCTATATTCTAAGACCTCCTGAATGAATAAAACTAATACCTATGCCGTTTTTTATCGTTTTGTCGCCTTTTACATGTCTTTCTGTTTATCGGTTAACTACTACAAAACCACTCAAAGGATTTTATCGCAAATTACACTAATAGAAATAACAATATACGAGGAAAACTAATGTGTTACTAATTTGTATGTAACCTAATTTATATGTAACCTAATTTACTATTAATATTTTAAATAAAGACTGGGCGGGTCAATAGTTTAAAGTAAAACTTTTTTTTTTATTTCATACAATGTTGGTTAAAAAGATGGAGATATATAAATGAAAAATAAAACAACAACATGAAAGCTAAAAGTATGTTTTAACTTAAAATTTGAAGTCAAAACTACGTTTCAAAGTTCAAAGTTTACACCCAAAACATTTATTACGCATTTTTTTTTTACTTTGGTTAATTTCAAATAGTAAAAAGATTATTTTTTTTGTATATTTTTCAGTGAGTTAAGTATTTTTAAGTACGTAAATATTACCCTTTCACGGTGTTTTAAGATAAGAGAAGATTTCTTTGTTTCAATATTGTATACACACAGCGATGCAACAACTGCCCGTAAAATGTTAAAATACAAAGTTAACTTGTACGGAATCTAGAACCATTGATAAAAAACTGGAGGTCAAGATATTAATAGAAGAAAATGAATGAAAACTCCGAAAAAATTACAATTATTTATATTTACATGAAATTATAAATTTGAATTATTTATTAATTTTGGATTTCGGAGAAAATGAGGTTAGAGATCAAATGAATAAACATTTTGATATTTAGTGCCACATTCCGAAAGGCTTTACAAAAATCCGTTTAGTGGACAAGGGTTCCGAAGTACAGTTCCTTACGGCAATGCACAAGGGTCGAATAGAGAAAACGGCTTAAAATATAGAGTGAAGATGCCTAATTCCCGCAGCGGAAATCAACCTTGCAAATGAGTTTAGATATATACAATTTGCAGTTGCCGCTTCCTGCTCTGAACCAAAGGCGTGTTCTCTGTCGTCACATAGGGACATCCTTGACCTACCATGCGAGATGCCACACTAGCCCGAAGTCATATTCCTTCCTTCCCTCTGTGACGCTGCACCGCGGCACACGCTCAAGTTTTCCCTGCCTGTTCCGTTCGTTGAACTTTGAACATGTCGTCAGGAGTGCTGCTAGTCTTATCCTCCTGATTATCCTGTTAGGCAATAACATAATAGTTAATCGTAATATAAGGTAAGTGGTACAATATCCGGGTATTAATACGAATCATCGAACTTCAAAACACATTGTCACATTGGTCTTTTTTAGGTTTCCATTCCCAAAGAGTAAAACGGTACCCTATTATAAGACTCCACTGTCCGTCCGTCTGTCTGTCTGTCCGTCTGTCACCAGGCTGTATCATTTATCGCAATATTATTTTCACAGATGATGTATTTCTGTTGCCGCTATAATAACAACAAATACTAAAAAGTCAAAACAGAATAAAATAAATATTTAAGTGGGGCTCCCATACAACAAACGTGTTTTTTTTTCCATTTTTTGCTACGGACGGTATGGAACCTTTCGAGCGCGAATCCAACTCGCACTTGGCCGGTTTTTTAATTATTGATAGGCTCATACTTGACTACTATCTCACTTGAAGGTAAGCGATAATGTGGACAACGCTGGAGCACGCTTGTCTAGTGCTTACCACCTATTCACTCTCGACTTAAAGAGGCTTAAGGTTGTAACTATGAGGAAACACAGACTCCAGCAGAGAGTTCCACTCCTTAGCTGTACGCACAATGAATGATTGTGTTCCCAAAACGTTTTATGCGTATAAGTGGGATGTCTACTATGTACACAGTTTAAAGCCGAACTTTCTCTAAAAATAAAGGCATTTTTCGGGAGATATTGTATATTTTTTAAGACCAAAGATATTTTTTTACATAAAAAGGGAACCTTGGCTTTGTTAGAGGCTACAAATCAAAATAATAACTTCTAAAGGATATGAAGACAGAAAGATAGTCTTAGTTTTTTAGAGCATCTTTTTGGGTTTAGAATTAAGCGGAACAAAGAGTAAAGTCCAGCAAACCTCCGTTGAAAAGGCTCCGACAGGACGGATATTATGTCTGGCTTGGGCAACTGCCCGAGAGATGATTTCGGGCTGTTGTGTATGATGAGAACTCTAATTGCGTGAAACAGGATTTCGTTGTTTAGTTCATATGTGGCGCTACGCCTACAGATGTCACTACATGGGGATTCTCACACCCCAACCGCCGCCGGGATCCTGATCCCGATTTCCGGCCACCGTAGGCGCGGGCTTGCAGACGGCGAGCAATGGGTGGCTCGCCGTCCGATCGTCCGGTAAC
Organism: Mythimna pallens; assembly: GCA_961205895.1. Lineage (NCBI taxonomy): Eukaryota > Metazoa > Arthropoda > Insecta > Lepidoptera > Noctuidae > Mythimna > Mythimna pallens. Next base: position 25,692,413 of record OY540831.1, read on the forward strand.
CGTCCGGACCGAGCCCAAGTCGTCGACGGCGCGTAGTGCTCCACGCGCGCCTCAGGGAGATGTCAGCGAACGTACCCAGCAGGGTCGAAGCCTACTGGGGCCATGGGTGATGCGAAAGAGATCCCCGGCCCTGGAAAACAAATGGCAAAGAAGGAACAGGAGTGGGTTTTTAGTCAGTAAAAGTCTGACACTATCTCGCGCTCCGCTCAAGAGCGGGGGATGTCATGAGATGATATTCCCACCCGAAAAAAAAAAAAATACAACATGGGGATTTATCATCATCTTCATTTCAGCCGAAAGACGTCCACTGCTGGACATAGGCCTCCCCTAAGTGTCACCACAATGAACGGTCCTGTGCGTCTCGCATCCATCGGACTCCCGCAACCGTTACCAAGTCATCGGTCCACCTTGTAGTAGGCCTTCCAACGCTTCGTCTTCCGGTACGTGGCATGGGGATTAGTAGTAGAGATTTATTTATATGCACAAGGACACTCCACTGCTTTTGATAAAATGCTGACTGCTGTTTTTACCCCATTAGGTGGGCTGCCCCACACGAATAATTAACACAGGAATGTTTTCAGAAATACCTAAAAACCGCAGTATTGATATGGAAACAATGAAATAAATATGGCCGATTTACATACTATATTATGTACAACGTGCTCTACAAATATAACAGGTATTTCCATTATTAGCATCTATACACAGAAGTGATTAGTGTTTTAAATTCAACCTTTGTATCATATTTATTAACTGCATTCAGTAGGTACGGCTGGGCTGTATTTCTTAGTATGTGTGACTCCTACGGCTTGTCACTATTTTTCTTTCGTTGCAGGATGGCAAGCAGACTCTCTTTAATGAGTGGCTGGAGCGGCAACACGGCGTCCTCACCTTCCACATGACGCAGGTCCTCACCGGACATAGCAAGTTCAGGAGGTTCCTGCACCGGATTCAGGATCGGATGGAGGTGTGCCCCATAGTCCTAGGACGCAAAGGGTTATTGAAGGATACAGGTATGATTTTAGTCAGTAAAAGTCTGACACGCTGAAAGAACACTTCTGGAGAATTATATTCCAACTATTTAATCTGAACTTGTTTGTTTGGGAGTAGGTAATTACGATTTTGATCTGGAAGTACTCGCCTGCATACCAAAAATATATTTATTACGCTACGTATTCAAACTATTGACACACAGCTGAGGCCACATGACCGAAGACGAAAGATAAATCTACTGAAAACACACCATTTTATTAATTTATTCAAACTTCATGCTACACAAAGTTACAAAGGTGCCTTAGGGATTCTCTAGCAGTCAACCTAGGACGATGAAGAGATAACGTGCACCGTAAACAAAAAGGTAGTATTATGGCAGAAAATATATAAACTCCACAACTTCCGCTTAAATTGCTAATTATTTCAGCATAATTGATACACATTTATGCAACGGCGAGTCTGGTTTGATTTATAAGCTGCAATTACTCATCTGGAGACTTTTTTTTTGGATAAACCTGAACAAGTATGCCCCCATATCACGCGCCATTCGATTGCTGAACAACTATTTCTACTGAGATGAGATAGATGTGTTTAACTGCAGCCTGCTGAGGTTTACTCAAGTAGCACATATATGCATTGAAAATAAGCAGAGTACCTTATTAATTTTTTACTATTGTTAATTTTTTTAATTTGCATAAATTTTGTATTAGGTATTATTATTAATTTATAAATAATGAAAATACGGAAGTATGTAATAGCATCGCATTGGTGTTAGCTGTTAAGGTGTTGTTACTGAAATTTTAAATAAGTAAGTAAAAATAAAAAAAATCTGTGGCTGCAGGCCTGGCTTCAGAGCTCGATTAGAAGTCTATTTATCGAAATATCGAAATAGGTTCCTACTTTAATTATGATTTAGACATTAAGAAGCTAGTTTAGAATTTAAGCCCTGATTGCAGGCATCGGGAGGACATGGAGGACTTATGGACCTATGTGCAGAAGAGAAAATATATATATATAATTACATGGTATTTTGACAGTATCTTGTGGATATTATCTAGGCTTCTATTGAAATCAGTGTAAAACTAATCCAATAAAGACCTTTGAAAATTTGCTCTTTTGCATGAACTTTGACACTTCATAATTTACTCAAAAAAAAAAAAAAGTCAAAAAAGTACGACAATAGAAGTCATGCAAATTTAATCAAGATTCTGAATGACGACAAATTTTTGATAAAAAATTTAAGGGTTTAAAAAAAACACCTATTTCCTGGAACAAGTTTTGTAAAATATTCGAATAAATACGGAATTACCGAATACCAACAGAGTTTTCAGGCTTTATCTCTCTTTTACATTGCCTCTTCATCAAACATCGCGTTGGAATACGTTAGATGAAGCAACAAGTTTTTAAACCATGCTCGATGTTGACGATAGGCGAGTGGAAAGGAGCCTCTAATTCAGTTTAAACCACAAATAACCTAATAAAAATAACCCATACAATTTAACGGTTGACAAATAACAGGTATGACTTAAACCAATGTGATTTAACTGCAGTTACTGTGTCTATTTAGAACAATACTTATTTATGGGAAAATTATCATGGGTTGCGTCATCGGGGCTGGCAGAGAGCATGGTGATTGTGTTAATTGGTACTGCGGTCGAGTAATCGCGGTGGACGCTTTTAGCGTGGCTTCATTATTATTAACCGACTTTAAAAAGGAGGAGGTTCTATATTCGACTTAATGTATTTTAAGATTATTTCCACTTATTTTAATCCACAAATGAAAGAATAACGTTTTGGAAACACATTAATTATGGGTACCTACAATTAAAGAATGGAATTCCCTGCCGGAGCCTGTGTTTCCTGATAGCTGCAAACGAAACATTGAATAGGTTACTTCTAGGCAAGCGTGCTCCATCGTCGATCACATTATCTCTTGCCATCACGTAAGATAGTAGTCAAGAGCGGGCCTATTGAAGTAAAAATAAAAAGATCCCCAAGTTGTAGCAATCAAGAAACACTCCGGCAGGGAATTTAGTTCCCAAAACCATTTGTGCCTATGGGCGTGATATCCACCATGGCATGGTGGCGCATCGCCGTACGGTGGTCCGATGATGAAACGTGTTTGAGAGAATTAGTTTATGCCATTCAGATGCACACTCCCCGAAATACAACCAATAGAAAACCGACAGGCTAGCAACGCGGCGTCGATGCTCAAGACTTTGAAGCTTGACTTGATGAGTGCATCATAACCAATGATCCTCAAAATGATTTCCACCTTCAATAAAAATGTATAAAAGTCAATTCTGTTACATCCGTTTAAAAATATCGCTGAGATTTACTTGTCGCGGGCCTAGTGAACTCACTTCACTACAAACGCACTACATTATAGTAATTTATCGCTACATGGCTACATGAGGATACTAAATCGTTATAGAAATGACCAATTTCCATTCTGGCCATAACTTCAGTGCATAATGAAATGATGACATCTAGTCCCGGCACGCTGGCACGCTGGCCCCCTGCCAATTGCCTTAGTTGACGGACTGAGAAGTAAAGGATCTTAATTCACTTCATTTTACATGTACTTGGAGATCGCTTCACTCTTATACATGTAGACCGCCCCGGTTGGGCACGAGTGAATCACAAATCTTCCTCATTTATTGCTTTGTAGGTTTCCATACCTCAAAAAGAAAAAACGGAACCCATACAGGATCACTTTACTGTTGGTCTGTTTGTCTGTCGGTCTGTCTGTCTGTCAAGACCCTTTATCTCGAGAATGCGTGGAGGTTTTTAGGACGTTGAAATTAAAACCATGTACTTAGGTCTGCAATCCCTTGAAGCTGTAAAACTTTTAAGTTAACGAAAAAAAATTTAAATTAATTTTAGGTGTGCAAAGCAACGAGTCCGCTGAACGCTTACTCAATCGTCGACCACATCGTTGCTTTCCATCCGATAGATAGCGGTCAAGCGCGAGACTAAAAATATTTAAAAAGAACGTTTTCTAATTGTTTTTGATCATATGCGGAACAATACAAACTCAGACATCTAGGGGTGTCACTCAAGCCTTCAATACAAGCTCAGACATCTAGGTATGCCACTCAAGCCTTCAATACAAGCTCAGACATCTAGGTATGCCAATCAAGCCTTCAATACAAGCTCAGACATCTAGGTATGCCACTCAAGCCTTCAATACAAGCTCAGACATCTAGGGATGTCACTCAAGCCTTCAATACAAGCTCAGACATCTAGGTATGTAACTCAAGCCTTCAATACAAGCTCAGACATCTAGCTATGTCACTCAAGCCTTCAATACCAGCTCAGACATCTAGGGATGTCACTCAAGCCCATCTAGGGATGTCACTCAAGCCTTCAATACAAGCTCAGACATCTAGGCATGTCACTCAAGCCTTCAATACAAGCTCAGACATCTAGGTATGTCACTCAAGCCTTCAATACAAGCTCAGACATCTAGGGATGTCACTCAAGCCTTCAATACAAGCTCAGACATCTAGGGATGTCACTCAAGCCCATCTAGGGATGTCACTCAAGCCTTCAATACAAGCTCAGACATCTAGGCATGTCACTCAAGCCTTCAATACAAGCTCAGACATCTAGGGATGTCACTCAAGCCCATCTAGGGATGTCACTCAAGCCTTCAATACACGCTCAGACATCTAGGTATGTCACTCAAGCCTTCAATACACGCTCAGACATCTAGGTATGTAACTCAAGCCATCAATACAAGCTCAGACATCTAGGGATGTCACTCAAGCCTTCAATACAAGCTCAGACATCTAGGTATGTCACTCAAGCCTTCAATACAAGCTCAGACATCTAGGGATGTCACTCAAGCCCATCTAGGGATGTCACTCAAGCCTTCAATACAAGCTCAGACATCTAGGCATGTCACTCAAGCCATCAATACAAGCTCAGACATCTAGGGATGTCACTCAAGCCTTCAATACAAGCTCAGACATCTAGGGATGTCACTCAAGCCTTCAATACAAGCTCAGACATCTAGGTATGTCACTCAAGCCTTCAATACAAGCTCAGACATCTAGGGATGTCACTCAAGCCCATCTAGGGATGTCACTCAAGCCTTCAATACAAGCTCAGACATCTAGGCATGTCACTCAAGCCTTCAATACAAGCTCAGACATCTAGGTATGTCACTCAAGCCTTCAATACAAGCTCAGACATCTAGGTATGCCACTCAAGCCTTCAATACAAGCTCAGACATCTAGGCATGTCACTCAAGCCTTCAATACAAGCTCAGACATCTAGGCATGTCACTCAAGCCTTCAATACAAGCTCAGACATCTAGGCATGTCACTCAAGCCTTCAATACAAGCTCAGACATCTAGGTATACCACTCAAGCCTTCAATACAAGCTCAGACATCTAGGCATGCCACTCAAGCCTTCAATACAAGCTCAGACATCTAGGTATGTCACTCAAGCCTTCAATACAAGCTCAGACATCTAGGGATGTCACTCAAGCCCATCTAGGGATGTCACTCAAGCCTTCAATACAAGCTCAGACATCTAGGCATGTCACTCAAGCCTTGAATACAAGCTCAGACATCTAGGCATGTCACTCAAGCCTTCAATACAAGCTCAGACATCTAGGTATGTCACTCAAGCCTTCAATACAAGCTCAGACATCTAGGGATGTCACTCAAGCCCATCTAGGGATGTCACTCAAGCCTTCAATACACGCTCAGACATCTAGGTATGTCACTCAAGCCTTCAATACAAGCTCAGACATCTAGGGATGTCACTCAAGCCTTCAATACAAGCTCAGACATCTAGGCATGTCACTCAAGCCTTCAATACAAGCTCAGACATCTAGGTATGTCACTCAAGCCTTCAATACAAGCTCAGACATCTAGGGATGTCACTCAAGCCCATCTAGGGATGTCACTCAAGCCTTCAATACAAGCTCAGACATCTAGGCATGTCACTCAAGCCTTGAATACAAGCTCAGACATCTAGGCATGTCACTCAAGCCTTCAATACTAGCTCAGACATCTAGGTATGTCACTCAAGCCTTCAATACAAGCTCAGACATCTAGGGATGTCACTCAAGCCCATCTAGGGATGTCACTCAAGCCTTCAATACACGCTCAGACATCTAGGCATGTCACTCAAGCCCATCTAGGGATGTCACTCAAGCCTTCAATACACGCTCAGACATCTAGGTATGTCACTCAAGCCTTCAATACAAGCTCAGACATCTAGGTATGCCACTCAAGCCTTCAATACAAGCTCAGACATCTAGGTATGCCACTCAAGCCTTCAATACAAGCTCAGACATCTAGGTATGCCACTGAAGCCTTCAATACAAGCTCAGACATCTAGGGATGTCACTCAAGCCTTCAATACAAGCTCAGACATCTAGGGATGTCACTCAAGCCTTCAATACAAGCTCAGACATCTAGGGATGTCACTCAAGCCTTCAATACAAGCTCAGACATCTAGGGATGTCACTCAAGCCATCAATACAAGCTCAGACATCTAGGGATGTCACTCGAGCCTTCAATACAAGCTCAGACATCTAGGTATGCCACTCAAGCCTTCAATACAAGCTCAGACATCTAGGGATGTCACTCAAGCCTTCAATACAAGCTCAGACATCTAGGGATGTCACTCAAGCCATCAATACAAGCTCAGACATCTAGGGATGTCACTCGAGCCTTCAATACAAGCTCAGACATTTAGGGATGTCACTCGAGCCTTCAATACAAGCTCAGACATCTAGGGATGTCACTCAAGCCTTCAATACAAGCTCAGACATCTAGGGATGTCACTCAAGCCTTCAATACAAGCTCAGACATCTAGGGATGTCACTCAAGCCATCAATACAAGCTCAGACATCTAGGGATGTCACTCGAGCCTTCAATACAAGCTCAGACATTTAGGGATGTCACTCGAGCCTTCAATACAAGCTCAGACATCTAGGTATGCCACTCAAGCCTTCAAAAGCACCTATATACATACATGCAACGTCTCCTTTTTTCCCTATTTACTAATCAATTACCTACTCGTTGGTACATACGTGTTTCCCTGCGAGTAGTGTTGCGTATCGGTTGCCATACGTATTTAACTACATATTGTTATATTTATTATACAATATTATTAACAAATTGATTTTCCTGTTTTTTGTATTATTAAACTAATATGGCATGTGATTCGGCTGAAAATTGTGACGGTCATGTGGAATGAGTGTGGGTCAGTCTGTTTCCGTGAAAGTCGGTATAGTTCGACTGGCCTGTTGTTCTAGCGGTTAGTGGCCCTGACTGCTATGCCGGAGGTCGGGGGTCGATTCCCACCCAGGACAAATGTTTGTAATCATACAAACATACAGCACGATCATTTGTTCTGTACCTGGGTGTAATTTAACTATAATATGTATGTATTTTGAAATAAGTATAATAAGTAGTCTAAGTATGTTTATCAGTTGTCTAGTACACAGCAAAAGCTCTGCTTAGTTTGGGACTATATGGCGTTGTGCAATAGTTATGGAATATATAGTTAGAAGGATAAGTATTGTGCTTTCTGAGGATTGTTTTTTTTTATTTATGGCGGGAAATAATCTAATAGCTTTTCTAAGGTGGAGAGGGAGGGCGTGAGTTACTATTGATGATGGCAAACGTTTGCGGTTTAGTAGTGAGGTGGCCAGCGTGCGTGACCAGGTGCATGTTTACCTGTAACGTCATATTACAAAGTTTACTTCGTTTTGCGCAATATTGTTGTAAATCGCGTAACATCCAACTGTTTTCGCTATTGTTTAACTGTTCTACCTCATAGATATCGCGGTTGCAAGTGCGACTACTATGCGTGAGATCCTGCGTTTGGTTCCCATTTCTCAGAAACAACAGCTTCGAACCGAAAAATTATTAAAGTGTTGTTGCCCGTTTATCGAGGAAAGCATAATAGGCTATATTATCATCACGGTACGACGAGAACTAACCAAATCCGCAGGTGAAACCGAGTGAGACAGCTATATTTTTAAATAATAACTGTGATTGATGAGTAAGTCAAAGGAAATTTTGTATGGGAATCACCTTTTAAGGGTGGAAAGTACAGACACAGGGTAGAGCAGCCGGTGGTAGAGAGTCAGACTAATATTAAAAAGGTGAAAGTGGGTGAGTGTGTATATTTCGGTTAGGTAAGGTGTCTTACTTGGTTCAGAGGGTAGAACGCGTCCTGGAATAGCATAATTACCTATGGCAGAGATGGCGAACCTATGGCGCGCGTGTAAATACTGATACGTGGCAATGAAATTCGGGTAAACCAATAGAAAACAGAATCACACTGACTTTTAAAAAACTAGCTTCTGCCACCGGCTTCGCCCGCGTAAAAATAGGTTTCTCCATACAAGCTACCAACCCCCATTTTACCCTCTTAGGGGTTTTTTTTTAGGTGGGAAAATCATCTTATGACAAATCCCGCTCTTGGGCGGAGCGAGAAATAGTGTCAGACTTTTACTGACTAAAAACCCACTCCCGTTCCCTCTTTGCCTTCGTCCCAGGGCCCCGGGTTTCACTTTCACACTACCCGTGGCCCCAGTAGGCTTCGACCCTGTTGGGCCCCTACGATTTGCTGACATCTCTTTGAGGCGCGCGTGGAACAGTACGCGCCGTCGACGACTTGGGCTTGGTCCGGACGGCTACCGGACGATCGGACGGCGAGCCACCCATTGCTCGCCGTCCGCAAGCCTGCGCCTTCGGTGGCCGGAAATCGGGATCAGAATCCCGGCGGCGGTTGGGGCGTGAGGACCGTTGCCTCACGCGATCGGCCGCCTCCTTTGCTAGCATTACTGCTTCGCAGAAGGAGGCGACCGCCTGCTACTCTTCCTCGCTCCGGACCATGGCCTGTACCAAGGCCCGGCGCGAGAGATCGCCGCCGCCGAGCCCTCTTACGGGTGAAGTTTCGTAAAATCTGTTCTTAGCGGATGTCTACACCCTGCCAAATTTCAAGTTTGTAGGTGTTATAGTTTCTGTGATTTCGTGATTAATCAGAGACAAAGTTAAATGAATAGAGTCTAGAGCTTTATTTTTTCAATAAATCACCTACAAAATATTTTTCAATACATTTACTCGAAAACCCGCTCTTATCTCACCACTTTTGGGCCCGCAATAAACTATTTTCCGTACTAGTGCAGAAAAGTGCGCGTGCTCTCCCCCGCCACAGTTTTATTACATTTATCTTATCAGGCTGGGCGGGCGTCGACACCCGCGAGTCGCCGGTCAACCTCCGTTTATTAATTTCTTCGTAAGTGTATTGAAAAAAGTCGTTTGATATACGTGCAAATTGGCTCCATTTTTACAATAGTTAATGGCACGATCATCAATAAAGGTTCGCCATCCCTGACCTATAGGATACTTCCTGGGAGTATGTTCCCTTGGGATAACTTTCTACTATTACTCAGGCAAAGTCACTGGCAGCAGCTAGTTAAAGATAGTCGGTTATAAAAATACTACTGCAAATAATTCCATTGTGTATCACAAAAGAATGAATAGGCCCATATGGCTACTAGGGGCCACACATCTTGACTCATAGGAACAGTGAATGGACCCAATGAATGGGTGGCTAGTGGCTATATCTTGAGTCACTGATATCAGTCAGTATGCGTCGGGTCATTGAGTCATGCGAGGGTTTCCAATCGTCGCAGACTTTGTTTCTAAACAGTGATATCGGTCAATAACCTACTGGTCTAGAAATGGTGACTAGGTGGGGACAATATTAATTTACTAGCTGCTTCACGCGCCTGATAACAGACAATTATCCCAAGGGAACATTCTCCCGGAATAAAAAATGTGCTATTCCAGGACATGGTCTATCCGTGTACCAAGTTTTATCGAAATGCGTTCAGCCGTTCGAGCGTAAAGAAGTAACGAACGTGTGTACGTTCGTGTACACACTCACAAACCTTCGCCTTTAAAATATTAGTTCAAAAAAAATCCTATTTTTTTTATTTCACGCCTTGTAGACACTTATAAAACGTCAGAAGCTAGTGCACGGTTCCAATTGGTCGTTTCCTATGGAGAAGAACCGGCAAGAAACTCCATGGTTACTCATTTTTTGATTGATTATTTCGTATTGATTATATCGTCAAAACATGAGTACTGAATTAAAACGGAGGAGATAGTGCTGAGATGACCATCAAAACAAAGTCATCGGGACATCGGGATCTTTCAAAATATTACCCAAGAAATTCCTGAGAAACTATATGTCTGCTTGCAACTGATGGCATATTTCTAAAACTTTGTAGCCTATAGTAATTGCTATAAGAGCAAATTACCACGGTACAAACACTGCTAAGGGCAGGTTAGTATTCAACACGTAGTTGGTTCCATTTAGGAGCTGCCTTGTGTCGACCCCTGCAACCAGGGCCGGCGCGCGACACTGACCGACGACGACCAGAACATGCGTGAGCGAGGCTTGATGCGACTACGCAGCACGTGCGCAGGGTTGACAACCACGCCACGGGGCCACTAACTTATAAATTTAAAATTTCAGGAAAGAAATATATTATAACTCAAAATGACAGTTAGTGGTATTTAGTGGTTTTTAAAATACGCATGCAGTAGAGGTTTTAAATATATAAAAAAGGCATGCGCATAGTCGTAGTACATGTCTATAATAAGATCTACGTACCTATTTGTGCAAAGAGCAAGGTTTGAACTCACTCACCAGACCGCCCCACCTTTTTTTTTTTCAATTCAATATCTTTATTGTGGAGCATAGGTTTGTACATAATACAGGTCTTAAATAATTAAACAGATCAGCTACGTCCCGCCCTTAGGGCATACAGTAGTTAAATAGGTACATTATTTTTAACAATTATTAATATTTCGCATAAAAATAAAAAGATAAAGCCAAACGAAACAAATTAAGGTAGGTAGATACACATCAGTAGGCTGAACACATCATGACTTAGGGGGGCAGTATTGGAGCAGTGATTTGTCCAATAAGAAATCTTTTATAGAGTCGTAGCACTTGTCTACTAACAGATCATGGAGACTCTTTTTAAATTTTTTCATTTCCGTAATTATTCTGATAGGAATATTATTAAAGATGCGTGTAGCCATACAAAATATACTTTCATGCATAAGGTGAGTCTTACTAGCCATTGTACGCAATTTGTCTTTGCGTCGTTTACGTGTGTAGTGGTTATACATGTCAATATTATTTCTTACAAACACTGCGGTCTCAAATATGTAGACACACGGCAGTGTAAGTACGTTAATCTTTTTAAAAAACCTCTGTCAGACTGTTGCGCTATTTTCCATGTCGCCCATTTTTATATAATACTAGTTAACCTGGCAAACGTTGTTCTACCATATAAAATACTAGCACTTTGCCAGCGGCTTCGCTCGCGTGAAAGTAAGTTTCTCCATACAAACTTTGGACCCCCGTTTCATCCCCTTAGGGGGTGAATTTTGAAAAATCCTCTCTTAGTGCTCACCTACGTCATAAAAGAGAACCTTGTGCAAAATTTCTCGCTCCTAGTCCCCGTAGTTTCGGCTGTGCGTTGATATGTCAGTCAGTCAGTTTCTCCTTTTATATATATAGATAATCATCAAAGAAAAAATGTGGGGTGGGGTAGTAACCATCCAAAGACTTCTCTCACTCGGGGTGGAGCGGGACGTGTCAAACCTGTGTCCTTCAGTTCCTCTCTTCGAAAATCCTTGCGACCCTAGCAGGCTTCGGCCCTACTTGACCCCTACGGTTAGCTGCAATATTTTTGAAGAGCGCTTGGATCACTACGCACTGTCGACGACTTGGGCTCAGTCCGGTCGATTACCTACCCGACCGCCGGACGGCGAGCTACCCATTGCTTGACATCCATAAGCCCGCGTCTACCGTGAATGAATGATATATTTATTTGTAAGAATATAGGTAACCGACAAGTTCTTAACATTTAGTGGAGCCCGTGGCTAGTAGTTGGGGCCGGTTTCCGCCATGATAATTGCGTGGCCGTAAAAATTTGCCTACCACCTATTCTCAGAACTACGTTTCGGAGGGGTTCGATAACAAACACTGTAACCTAAGATTTTTATATATTCGGTTTAAACAGACTTGCTTAGCATAACTATAGCATAATCGGCCTTATAATGTTTCAACAGCTGGAACTCAGACCTCCGTAATCCTTCTCGTGGGCCCAGTGCAGGTTGATGGACTTACATAAGTAAAGGTGTTGTAGCTTTGTGGGTAGTATATTTTTTTTACTATTTATAGGCTCGCACAACTTGACCACTATCTCACCTGACGTAAAGTGACGATGTGGTTGCCGATAAATAACCAATTCACTCTTGACTTAAACTTTTTACTTAAGAGCGGCCAAATCGAGGTACATTTTCATACAACCGCTCTTACGTGATTATGATGTTATTACACATATTTCTCCAGATATTTTGGATATACAGATATCTTGTGGATATTATCTAGGTTTCTATGGAAATAAAAATATAAATTTGTGTAAAACCAACCCAGTAAAGACCTCTGAAAATCTGCTATTTTACGTGAACTTTGGCCCTCCATAATCTACTCATATATTAAAAATATAAAAAAGTACATTTATAGAAACCTTGCACATTTAATCGAGATTCTGAATGTCGACCATTTTTTCAAAGGTAAAAGGTAAAGGTAAAGGTAAGGTAAAGGTAAAAGTTAAAAAAAAACAGGTATTTCCTGGAACAAGTTTTGTAAAATATTCGAGTAAATCACGGAATTACCGAATGCTAACAGAGTTTTCAGGAGTTATCTCTCTCTTTTCGCGTTGCCTCTTCGTCAAATATCGCGTTGCATTGCGTTAGATGAAGCAACAAGCTTTTAAACCATACTCGATGTTGACGATAGGCGAGTGGAAAAGGACCCTTTTAACAATATTTCATATAGTCATGCTAATGACAACAGACGTAACTTCAGTCGCACCTTGTAACTTATCCGGAGTCGAGGTCTACGACCTAACTGCAGTTTACTAATTAGAAGTGAATAAAACTTATTATAGGCACGCTACAATGTAGGCATATCGACACATACTCTTTAGGTAGGTAACGGTGGCTCCGAAACGGTACCTTTTCACACAAAATGTATTCGTGAAATAAAATTATTTTTGGTCAGTACCTAACAGATAACAATACCCAATTAATTAATCATTATTACAAAACCAACCAACACATTGGCTGCGTAGGTATCTACAGATAACTACCAATCATCAACCCTAACGCGAACTGGTTGGCCAGTATGTTATCCTATTTTACGTCATATTTATTGGTTGTGGAAGCCCATATTTAAATAACATGAAAGTATGAGTATATGTAGATAAGTAAGTAGTTATGTATACTTATATGTTACATACCTAGAATACAAATTAAAATTGGAACGACACGACGTTATCGCACCGTCGAGAATGTTCCATAGTTTTATATGTATGTAAGCTTTGAGCAGGCGTACACCAAGCGTATAATGACGAATACGCGTCTAAGAAGCTACGCGTGCGTGGACAGTCCTTTTTTTTTTGTTTTCTAGGGCAAACATTCAAAAGGCGCCCGGACTTTGGGGATGAGTCCGGTGAGTGTGGGATTATTACCTCACTAAAACCACCCCAGTAATCACCATCAACACGAAGAAGGGGGCCCCGTTACCACTCAAAAGACCTTTCCGGAACCCCTCTGTGCAACTCCTATTACTGGCACATCACTAGACCTAAATGAAACGGTTTTTTTTTAGGTTCAAATCATCAAGAGTGCGCGATTGCGGTCGCACGCGGTGGAATCGACGAGTCGGCATTTGGTGCGGCCATATGTGGCTCAACCTTTTCGGACTGCTGAGCGTGTGAGCATTTGTATTTGTACTAGGGCGCTTTGTTTCATAAATTACTAAACATCAGCATACTTTTAAATAAAAAGTAAAAAAAATTAAAAATATTGAATTATTGCGCCAGGTACCTGTCAGCCCTAGCAAGAAGCAATTAGTATGTTTGTCGCGAGCGGAGCGAAGAGCTCAGGGCTTGTGATGTCATGAACTTGGCTGTGAGGCTACCCGGCGCAGGCGCAGTCGGCCTTACGTAAGCATTGAGGACGCGTCGAGCGTGCCTCGTTGCTCTGGTGCTTGCAAGACCGACTGCTGAGCTGAACTCCTGGATTCGACTCCATTTTTTTTTCGAGGAATATCATCAAATGGATTCTCTTGTTCTAGGAGCGGGAGGGAGTGTCAAACTTTAATGACTAAAACCCAGTTTTCTTTCAGGTGCCCTTTTGCGCGCATGGGTCACAAACGCCGTCAACCCGGACTTGGTTATTACCGGACGGCCAGATGGCCAGCTACCCATTGCTCGCCATCCACAAGTCCGTGCCTACGGTGTCCGGAAATCGACTCTTAGAACAGGTGTAGTACATTTGGACGCCAGTAGATAAACTTTATACGCCACAGCCTAGAGTCGAAATCAACAATAGATAGGTAACAACTACTTACAAATATCGAACGACACTTATTCCAAAAAAAAAACATAAATAATATTTATTAATAATAATTATTTTTTTTCGTGCGCTGCGCTCGATTTTCATAGGGTCTTACCTACGACTAGTGGGGACCCGGATCTGATATTATATGTGAATACTAGTTTGTATGGAGAAAGTTGGTTTCTCCATACAAACTTTGGACCCCTGTTTCATCCCCTTAGAGGGTGAATTTCTCTTAGTGCTCGCCTACGTCATAAAAGGAAGCTTTGTGCAAAATTTCACGCTCGTAGTCCTAGTAGTTTCGGCTGTGCGTTGATATGTCAGTCAGTCAGTTTCTTCCTTTATATATATAGATAATAAATCAATAGATGGAGACTGGCCGGTGCACTTTTAATGCATCAGCATGAAAAATTTTTTGAAAAAATTGATTGCGTATCTAAAAAAACAGCGTGGTTGAAGCTGCTCTACTTTTTGGGTTTGCTGAAAAATTGTTATTGAGTTTTCCATTACTTTGTTAATAAATATATGAATATTGATAATTAATATAATACATAATTTAAACTGTTTACCTATAATACTTAGTATGTAATTTTTTTTTCAATGTTTTTGCAATGTTTTAACAAAGTTTTTATGTTGCAATGCCTTAATAGGTAAGTAAATAAGTTCCAAGAACCTAGCATTTCTTGTTAACATCTCCAAACTCACACTTAGTTCGCAATGAAGAATATGAATTGAATTGAATTACGAAATTTACCAATAATAGCCCTAGATCTAGTGCCGGGTTGATGGTAAAATGCCTCAAATGACATGGGACTTAAACATGAGGCGAGACATAATATTACTTTGCCAAACCCTCGAGTGCGTGTCTTGAAAAGATGGGTAAGAAAACCCTTCTATTTACTTACTATTTTCTTTAATTCATTAAACCCCAAGCGAACGCGTTCGCTCCCTCATTGTCTTTCTATTGTGTAGCTAATTACGGTATTCGAAAGGTTAAAATGATGTCGCTGAGGTTAGAAACTATCTGAAGAAAGCCGGTTTTAAGCAGAGATATTATGGAACTCGAAATTATCGGAAATTCGAAGTAAAAAATAACCAAAACCGAAACATATAATCTTTTTTGATAGTTTCGGATTATTTCGGAGTCTTTGTTAGACTCCACCATCAACCATAGCCATCTCCGCCGCCCGGCCAAACAAATGATAATCCATATATATAAAAGGAGATACTGACTGACTGAAATATAAAAGCACAGCCGAAACTACAGAGACTAGGAGCGTGAAATTTTGCTCAAAGCTTCCTTTCATAACGTAAGAGAACACTAAGAGAGGATTTCCCAAAGTTCACCCCCCAAGAGGATGAAACGGGGGTTTGTATGGAGAAACCTACTTTGTCGCGGGCAAAGCCGCTCGCAGAAGCTAGTCTAGAATAGAAATTGAAGTCAAATCTGGCTATTTGTATTTCACTTTTATAATTTTAAAGTTCTAATATCCGCAACCGAAACTATCCGAAAGTAGCAGATATTCTGTAATATTCGTAACCATATCCGAAACTGGTATAATACGAAACCTAATATCCCTTCAAAGGCCGGTTGTACATACATCTGTACAACTTAAATGACCTTGAAAAACGCTTAATTGTCGTTTTGTACACACGTTTGTACGATTTTTTTAAGCGAAAATTTTGGTTTCTGTATTATCTTTGTTTTTCCTAGAAAAATCTAGAAAAAGTTGTTTTTTATTTTCTTTTATTTTATTGGTGATTTACGTAAAAACGCACAATTATGTTATAATAATACCCCGGGACGGCCGAGGGGCTATTCCTATATCTGTATCGAAATCTAGATCCGAAATTTCATATCCGTTTTAAACAAAGAGCTGGCTTATTGACACTCTTCGACATCTTCTGTTAAACTTGGGTTTTCCGGAGTACGTTTTAAACTTTCTCTCTCCGTTCAATCTTATCTATATAAATACTCATAGGAAGATAAATAAAAAACTTTAAAAAATAATAAAATATGATAAATTAGTCTAACTTTCACGGGTTCTGGGTTCTGTTGACATACTTTGAGGTAGAACGGTGTCAATACAAGTTTACCGGACCCTATACCACGCGGCCGAATCTAATTAAATCCGTTTACTAGGTTTTTGTTAGTATCAACGTCACTATTTTATAAAGAGACACCTAGCGGCTAGTAGGTAAACTATATGAATAATCAGAGTAGTACGACGTTATCATTGTAGTTTGACTGTTCAACACTAGATGGCAGAAGTTTGATAGTTTTTTAAATTATCTATAGATGGCGCTTTAATAATTAATGACTCCAATGTTATTTCAAATATTGTTTATTTTAAGAACATTTTTATAAATGTATAGCTTTGAGAAAAATGTTTTGTTTAATTTGATAAATATGATGTATTTCGTCACCATTTTAAAATCTAATGGTTTAAATAAAAAGTTCCAAGCTAGTCAAGAGTTCCAAGTTAGTGTAGTCGGTTATGTATTTTTTTTGGTAAAGTGCCTGACATAGTGCCACTGTGCTAGAGTGCCTATTTGACATGAAGTTCCTGTGTCTACCTTCCACCTGCCGGCTGCATCATCAGATCGGTTCGATAGTACCTTACAGCCAAAGTGCATCTCATGACCATTCTAATAAGCTAATTATAGAGTTCCGGTGCCTATCTTCCGGCTCCATCATCATCATCAGGTCACTTCAATGATACCGTTTTCATCATTCAGAACCATTTATTTATTTGTATTGTCATAGTCGCTTAACTACCTACTATTATGATATCTATGTGAGTATGAAGTTCCGTTGGCCATTTCTGGTCTTCTTCATCAGTTTCTCTTCATCAAATGTTACTTTTTGACTGTTTCCCCGCACGCGTACCCCCGGAAATGTCCATTTCATACAAATATGTATTTATTTTAATGCGTAGAATACGCACGCAGTAAGCGTTTTTGCAATTCGAAATTTTCTGATATTAAAAACACCCTTAAATGTATAATTATATAATAGCGAAAGTAACTCTCTATATTTGTTACCTCTTCACGTCTTTACTACTCAATGGATTCAGATGACATTCGGCACATGGGCAGAGTTCAGGTATATTTATCCCACATGTAAGATCCGTGGGGTATAAATAAGCACAGCCGTAAAACCATCCAAAATGTACCTACGAGCCTACTGTGTTATGGTACGTTTGTTTTACGACAATATAATGCGGTTCAGTCGACGACGTTAACTAGTACCGCCTATTAGTTAGCACGCTGTAATGCCAGGACAATGAGCGCAGCCGCGGGAGGCCGTGCGTCATACACCCTGCACCTAGGGTTGCCAACTTTTATTCGAAGAAATAGAGTATATCTAATTTCAATGGAGGTAAATAAAGAGTACGGACAAATAAAAAAGATTATAATTTATTTTAAAAAAATTAATAGGTATTTTTTGGTAATTTTTGTAGAACATAACAATTTTCAATGTTTTTAAAAGAGTTGTATGACTCCAAGCATTCTAACTCTAAGATAACATAGATCAGAAGCTCGTTTTTAATCAACTTCAATGAAGAGGGCTTCATTGAAGTTGATTAAAAACGAGCTTCTCGACGAGTTTCTTCGAGAGAGTAACAGGGGTTCCTCTCTTCCTGCCTCTTCATATTCATGAAAGTAGTTGACTAGTTATGATAATAGGTATGCACCTATGATAGGTAGTATGTGTGACTGGCACTAGTATAAGTATATATAAATAGTATAAGTATATCTAACTATGTGTAAAAAAGAGTATTTTGGCGTCCTCTATTAGTATTATAGATTATAGAGTACACTTACATTATATAGAGTACAATACTCTATTTTAGAGTACGGTTGGCAACCCTACCTGCACCGATAGCCACTATTATCTATTATGATCTACTTTATGTACCCTGCCCTACTAAGCCAAAAAGTGATACCTAAATTGTCTAAAATTAGTTTTTTTTGTTTTCATCTTCTAGGACATGGAGAACGACTTGAAATACAGTGAGAGATACTTATTATATCAAGATACCAAGAAGTCACAAGCTTTTATTTAATACTAGATACTGCTACCGGTTCAGCCCACGTGAAAGTAGAAAACTGACCCAAAAGAACATACCTACCCACTATTTCGGGACAATAAAGGAGCTTCTTACTCACTTGTATATGTATAATAGATTACTTAGTTAAGGAAACCTTTGTGAAGAGAGAACAATAAAATTTATTATAATAACCTACATGCTATTCCAGAATATGACTCTACCCGTGCGACAGATTTTATCCAAAATCGCTAAGCTGTTCTAGCGTGAAGAAGTAACAAATATACACACAATTTTGTGATTACTGTCATATTTGTGATACATTACAAATATGACAGTAATCATTCTTTACAAAATCATTTTTTTCTCGAAACTCACTTTCATTGAGTTACGTTACGGTTATTTGTGTTTGTAAGGCAGCATAGTACCTAGAACCACCACTAACTAGCCATAGATATACTTCGTATGTCTAGCAACATCATTAGAAACGCTTCCAGTTGATATCGGGAATGTAGACATCCCGAAGGAGATGTAGACATTGAAAATATGGTCACAACACAACGCAACGCCTGTTTTTTTATGTAGAAAATCGTTCAATGACTTCTTTCGCTCTAGGGTGGAGTAGGAGGAAGTGTCACACTTTTACAGACTAAAACCACACCTGAGCCCTTCAATTGCCCTTTGCGTTCTAGGACCACGAGTTTCTCTTTCAGTAAATCCCCGCGGCCCTAGTGGGTTGCTGACAGCTTTTTGAGGAGCGCGTGAATCACTCCGCGCGGTCGACGACTTGGGCTCGGTCCGGACGGTTACCGGACGGTCAAACGGCGAGCTACCCATTGCTCGTCGTCCGGAAGCCCGCGCCTACCGTGGTGGTAGACGGGGTCTGGGTCGCGGGGCGTGAGGATGTCCGTTCCCTCACGCGTGCGCTCGTCTCCTTCGCTAGCGCTTCGCAGGAGGCGACCGCCGCCGATCATTTCCACGTGGACACGACTGTGCTCTGCCCAAGCGGGGCAAACCTCCTCCATATGCTCCACCGTGTCCTGCGGGTGGTCCGCACAATGGTGACACCCGGCGTATCTTCCGCACGACGCAACTGGCCTGTGATTTCTAATTGCTTGAGACACACTTAGTAGTACTACACTTACATCACGGACATCGAAATACGGTCTCGGGTATCGGCAACGTGCTCCAAGTGGCATCGCGTGGCAGTCAACTTGACAGTTCAACCTTGGTCCGTTTTACTCGCCAACTCATTATTTTTTTTTATTCAATTAGAAAACATAATGATAGTTATTGGCTCCCGTATTTCATTGCAATCAACAAAAATCTAGACCACGGTTAGCTACTTAGAAAGGACTTAATTATCTTATTAACAGAGACTTCACACTGCAATAAATGTTTTTTCTTGAAACATTGGACAGCTGTGACGTGATTACAAGCGAGAACAAGAGCACCGCTACAAAATACATAAATTAAATCCAACCTATTTAATTTGCAATCCTAATTAGACTGAATTTTCCGAAATAGGAAACTAATTAACTATTCAATTATCAATGTACCTACCTAGTTGAAAAACACGAATCCTTATTTGTTTAGACCTAACCTGCCAGTAAGCGATTGCCGAAGCGAGCTGAGAACGTGAAACTGAGCCAGCCACTGAGCGCCGGCCATGTTGCGGTCACGGCGCGCGCGCCGCTCTGCGACATTTCACGGATAATTCGGCGGGAAACGCGGAAAAACAGCAGCGACCTCGCGGAGTCGCGTCTTCCGCGCTTCATACAAAAACACAGCCACCATGCCGTCCTAGGAATCATGGATAATTGACAATGGGTAAGCACCTAATTGGGTACTTGGGAGACTAAATATAACCGCACCCAGTGACCCACGGAGCGTACGCCTGGCTGTGAAAACTGATTTCAAACTCAAACTGATCTGTGAAAGGTTGTCTGGAATATTCTGTGAGTTTAATGTAATCTTAGAATATTACTGATGCTTCGTGATGTTGTACCCACAGGCACAGAACATTATTACAAGTACAAGCCACAGGACATTATTATTACCTACACTGGATCCCACCCTCGATTGTGGTCTCTTTGTAACACGCCATGGTTCGCTGGGAGAAAAGTCATTGTTGATTTGTACATGAATTGTCAAATCACTTTGTACTATGTTTTTGTTTTTGTGTACAATAACGAAAAGGTGTGACCAGATTTCTACAACTGCTTCTGACCAACAAAATAATAACATTCTTCAAGCAAGTCATAATCACTACCAAAAAACAATTTACTTCCCATACTAGTTTTGATCAGCTGATTGATGATTTTTTAATCGCATCCATTTTTTTATTGACAACCGTCTATGATTTATCAGAGAAAGTTTGTATTATATTCATGGGTAAATACATTTTTAAATACGGCCCCACCCTTTTTTATCCTACCTTTCCGCTACACCCTTTTTTCGGTAAATCATCAAATAGTCCCGCTCTTTGTGGAGCGAGCGCGATGGTCGGACTTTCACTAACCCCGCCAAGGTTCTTTCAGTTGCCCTTTGCGTTGCAGTACTACCGCTGTTCAGAATGGCTCGTTCACCTTTTTTTTATAGTTGATAATACTGTAATCTTACAACTACCCTATCTGTAGAGTAATCGAGCACTTGACTCCATTTTTTTTAATTGTTTGGATAAAAAAATAACTTTATGCAAAATAATAGAAAGAAATTTTCAAATTCGTTAAATATTAATCAAGTTAGAAACCTTTCAAATCTGGTGGAAGGGGACACTGTCAAATAACAGTATAAGGATACACAAACTGAAACTAAAAAAGAGATAGCGAGATATTCCAACCCGCTCCCACAGTTACTCAAACCAATATTTGGAATGCTAATTGCTGCTTGAACCGGCTAATGTAACACTCATTTTATTGTATTCTACCAATCAAACGACATGCAGCACATGACCAGCATAAGGAAATCCGTAAGACTGGCGACTGAAGAAGAAACCCATTTCCTATCCCCAGCCGGAAGGTCGGCATCACCTCGTCAAGGCAGTCACTAAACATCTAGATGTAACTCTTTTAATACCAGAAGTGCTAGACGATGGACTAGCTAAAGAAATCTGTAAACGAATCCTGTGTCAAGGTTAAAGTCTACGATGATTTTAATAATACGAAGATTTCATTTATTTACGGACGTAACAAGTATTCTGTTTTGTTTTTTATCTGTAATCGCCATCTTTGAAGCAAGTATTGAAATATTTCTTTTTAGTGGTCACCTTAGAGGACCACTTGATTTTAAATGTTTTTTTTTATATTATATTTATATTACTCACACAATTTTCAAAATCAATGTAAGAACAATTTCTGATATATTCCAAAAAAAGCTGTGCAGCATGATTTCAATTTTCAATTCATGCATTTCTTTACACATATATTTTTTTTAAACAAAAAGATGTAAGTACCTATTGATTAAGCCATTATATTAGGGTTTGTTTTTAAGTGGGAAATCATCCAATGACTTCTCTGGCTCTTGAGAGGAGCGAGAGGGCGTGTCGACTAACTTTTACTGACTAATTGTCCCTCTTTGAAGAGTGGCTAGAAAGACGGCACGGCGTCCTCACCTTCCGCATGACGTAGGTCGGTCATGGTAAGTTCGGGAGGTTCCTGCACTGTATTCGTGCGGAAGAAACGCCCGGGTGCCACCATTGTGTGGATCGCTCGAAAGACACGGTGGAGCATACAGTAGAGGTATACCCCGCTTAGGCAGAGCACCGCCGTGTCCTCGTGGGGAGATCGGCGGCAACGATCTCTCGCGCCGGGCCCTGGTACAGGCCATCATCCGGACCGACGAGAAATGGCAGGCGGTCGACTCCTTTGCTGCTGATGAAAATAAATACCTGCTTAAGTATAATTACTTAGATAATACCTTAGCTAAAGATAAACGTAATTATTACATATTTGGCCACTTAATTTATACAGTTCTAATCAAAATCAAGCTAGAACCGGTCGCGGCGTGGGAGTACTACAGCGGCACCTGCTTTATCTTTAGTAACCGATTGCGAGTCGCTTGTAATGTCACCAATATCACTTTCTTGTAAGAACCCATTGATTGACGCAACGAGTCCAGATCGCGGCGCCCTTGGCCCCCGAGCAGCGCGGTCGCGGAAGCTGAAAGTCCGAATAATGCAATTATTGAAAAACTAAACAAAATACTGCAAGTGCCGCAACAGTGCGCAACCCTGTACATATAATACTAGCTATACTTAACAGATCTTTGACAGGCCTGTTGGCCTAGAGGATAGTGGCCCTGACTGCTATGCCGGAGGTCGTGGGTTCGATTCCCAACCAAGACAATTGTTTGTGTGATGAGCACGATCATTTATTAAGTGTCTGGATGTAATTTATCTATAATTATGTATTCAGAAATAACTAAGTATGTTTATCGGTTGTCTAGTACTCTTAGCTCTGCTTTGTTTGGGACTAGATGGCGTTGTGGAACAGTATAAAAAAAAATTCTTAATTCCATGACATCAATGAACTGTAGTTAGTTTTTTTTTGTTTCTCGTGAAATGGGAAGTCATCCTAGCCGTGTTTGGGTTTCGATCCCGAGGCCCAGGCTTGCGGACGGCGACCAATGGGTAGCTCGCCGTCCGACCGTCCGGTAACCGTCCGGACCGAGCCTAAGTCGTCGTCGGCGCGTACTGTTCCAAGCGCGCCTCTCTCGCGGGTATGTCAGCTAACCGTAAGGGCCCAGCGGGGTCGAAGCCTACTGGGGCCACGGGTAAAAGAGAAACCCGGGGCCCTAGAACGAAGGCAAAGAAGGAACAGGAGTGGGTTTTTAAGCAGGAGATTTCACTGGATGATGTTCCCACCTAAAAAAAAGCCGTGTTTCGCAATTATCATGAAATGCAGTATAGTGTAAGGTCAACTGACAAAAAGAAAAGAAATAAATACACGATTGTTTGGTACACAGACATACATAATGAAGTGACAATTATATAGAAGCTTACAATCAACCAAATTGGGTGTCTTACGGCTACGCTAAATAGGTCCAGTTCAGCATAATGCCAGACAACTACATAGCAGTTGCCTGATGCTGGACAACTGGAACTCACTCTGTAAGAAAACAATATTGTATCCTAGCCGATATCAGAAATACCGACACTACTAAAAATACCGGTAACAGGAATACCGAATAAAAAATCGGGTTGACAATCTGCCTCTACAATGATGGTATTGTAGAGGCAGATTGTCAACCCGAGTTGTTTTTTTTTTCATGTTTTGGTCGTAAAATACTTTTTTCGCGAACCCACCGGCAGAAGCTGGTAATGACATAATACCATCAGCTGACTGCATGCGGCGACCTTGACCGCAGGTGGGGTGCGCTCTCTCGGCGCAGTACATGCGCGACAGAACCAAACGCGCCCCACTACCAAGGATGGCAGTTAACGGAACGAGTAACAAGTATCAATGAGTCTTAAATACTTATACCTATAAAAAGACAAACCTAAATACATACATCTATATTAATTAATTTGTGCAGACCTACCACAGTGTACTTTTTTAACTCAAAGGTTGACTGGTAGAAAATGCCTGTTGCATTAAGTCCGCTTATGTAGCACTTCTTGTACTTGAAGTTTAAGTAAACAAATACAGTATATACTAATGAAACTTATTAGTTGCTGCATTAGTACGCAGGCCACTGTACGAGCGGGTTTACGGACGGCGAGCAATGAGAACGAAATGAGAAGCTTGCTGTCCAATAAAGAGCAGGCCTCAAAAATGACAGCATGATTGACGGAAACTATTAGGGGCAATACCTGCCAGGGTTGGGGGTTTGTTCGAAAGATTCACCCCGACCCTAAAACCCAAAGGGCAATGGAAGGAAAACAGGTTGGTTATAGTCACCAAAAAAAAGATACACCAAATCCATCTATGGTCTGTAATAGCTAGCGTGATCTACTTGACCGACACATAGATACCATGAGGACTCTGTTTCTCCAGCTCCGCTCATCGTCATCATCATTTCAGCCGAAAAAGCAGCCAGCAGTCCATTATTGGACGTAGGCGTCTCCAACGTCGCCACAAAGACCAGTGCTATGCGTCTCGCATCCATCGGATTCTAGAATTCTTTTATTCCCCTAAACTGAACAACTTGTCCTTGCAATCTATCGACTGGTGCGGCATCTAACGATGGTGCGAATGTTATCTTCGAGAAAGAGAGGTGACAACAAAACAAACATAGGTACAATATTTTGGAGGATCTTGCTACCCCCGTCCACCATTTAACTTGTTTATATTTGTGTAAGACTTTCGCTTCAGGGGGCCTACAAGTCTGCTCTACAGGAACTTTGTGTTTTTTCTTTCGTCTTTTTGCAGCTTTCTATCAGAGAAAGATTTTCTGTAATCAGAACAGTGCTTCTAGAACCTTCTACGAATTGTGAACAAAGAAACAATTCAACCTTTTATAGGTATGTTAATTGAGATGAACTTCTGCTGTCGTCTGAACTTCGGAAGTGCAACAAAACAGCAGGTTCAGGTGCGCACGCGCCAGTCTCCGCAGCACACCCGCGTCGCTCGCATGTCGCACTTGCGGCTACTGTAACGGTTGCAACCAGCCGCGGTTGCTCGTACTCGGAAGTGAAGCGGTGACAAGTTGTAATAGTGTTCCACGTTGTTTTGTGTCTATTGATTTTTGGTAAGTTATGAACGTGGATATAAACGTGTTTGAAATAGAGAAAAACCAAAAAATAATGATCAGCTCTTCTTCTAAATATCTTGATTGCTACGTACAGTCGTACACATTCAGTTTACATAAGCATAACATAATCGGCCTTATAATTTTCCCACTGCTGGGACTCAGGCTTCTTCTCTAGGAGAGGGATTGAGGCTGTAGGATGAGCCAGTTTCCTCACAATGCTTTCCATCACCGTTTTGAGAGCAGTGGTGATGAAATATATTACACAAATTAATGCGCCTGGCTGGGTTTGAACTCGTGACCTACAACTTGCAAGTCGGGACAGTGGGCCTCCACTGCTCTGACATACAATTTAGATACTTAAAAATATTTTTGCCTTTCCGAATCTGATCCGCAATAAATCCAAAGTGAGCTGTCGTATGTTTAATAAATATTATTTATAACTCCTGCCTTCATAGATGCACCCCTTACAGTCAACTGAATCTTAGTTTATCAACCTTCTGACTGTTTAATACAATGTCCAATTCCATCCTTAGCCAACAAATACGATTAATTAATAAGTTACCAACCGATGATCTTCATCTACATTCATCTGTGGTTCATCTACTGTGGTTCATTCTACTGTGGTTGGAGCACGTTCGGTGGACAATATGCTTATGTCAACAATATTGAGTGTTAGATAGAGGAGCACGTAGGGAACTACAGATAACTGTCTTTTAAGAAAAGCACTGTGAGCACAAAAGAGAAAATGCCGATTGAAATATAATGTAGACCTGTCTAAGATAAGGCCTTGGATGTCACTGGAACAATTATGATCTTCAAACAGTTCGGAATATTCATCACCAAGACAGACGTTCACAGTTAGACATAGATCTCCCCAAGTGTCACCACAACAGACGGTCCTGTGCGTCTCACATCCATCGGATCCCCGCGACCCTCATCAGGTTATCGGTCCACCTTGCTGTCTACGCTGCGTCTTCCGGTATTCTGCCGCTACTCCAGAACCGATCGTCCCCATGCATCGACCATCACATCTGTTCTGCGAGCAATGTGCCGCGCGTATTGCCACTTAAGTTTGACGATTCTTTGGGCTATGTCGGTTTCGGAATATTGAAATGCCTTAAAGCCTCCTTCTTAATTGAAGTTAAAGTTATTATAAAACAGTTACATAACGAAAGACCACGCATAACCTCCAACGCATACCATTTTCATAACAGTTTGCAAACTAGAGCTATAACAACTACAATTTCAAAAGTAAACAGTGTTTACTAAAAGAATGTGGAAAGAAATGCCAAGTACAGTGAGTGGCCGACAGTTGGTGCCAAGTTGAACCAGCCACAGATAAATAATATAAATTACTGTGCACTTGTGGTTCTAGGTTTTACAATTCAATCGGACTGTGTATGGAGCTCCATGGCCCTTCCGTCACAGACGAGATCCCTGGCCGGAGATATCACTCACATTCTGTTTTGGATAAGTTTTTTAATTATTTTTTATTGCTATATTGAATGGTGATTTATTTTTCTTGCTTTGATTAATGTTATCTCACTCTCAGTGCTGACCAAGTCATAATTTTTGCTTATATTTTGGTTCGCATTAGTTGGTTTAACCATTTCTTACATCACTGGCGGTCCTCGCCTGTTTAGCCGCGTTTTTGGTTGCTACACCGCTCCTATTGATCACAGCTAGATGTTATACAACCTGCTTCGATCAATTGCTATCGGTTACTTAAAAAAAAATCAGTTCGTACTAGCTGTTGCCTGAGAGTAACGCGTTAAAACGACATATAGCAAAAAATACTTGCTATGTGTCAGCTGGTCAGTTAACCTAAGGTCTTAAAAATCTTGACCTTACTACATAGTCAAGATCTTCCAAGATGTAAAGGACACGAGCACAGTTTCGCAACCGGTGCTAATTAATTAAATTAATTAATTAGTCTTAGTCAGACTAGTTTTTGTGGCACCCACTGCTCGTCAGACCTGACGGCAAGGCTGCAGGGCAGGGCTGTCGCAGATACACTAATGACATGTCTTAACACTAGCATGCTCGATGCAAGACACTGCGCTTTCTAAAGGATTTTATTTGATTACATATTTTTTGGTTCCCGTCTTGAAAATTATTCCAAGGGATCATGCTCCCAAAATAACAAGTGTCCTATGTATTTTTCCAAAACATGGTCTACCAGTGTGCCATGTTTCATCTAAATCCATGCAGCCGTTAAGAAATGAAAGAGTAACAAACAAACTCACATTCATTATTAGTTAGAAAATAGTTCTCACAGGTTCCTGCGTTTCGCCGCAAAGGTAAAAGCTAAGTGCACACTTTGAAATTTAATCGTTGCGATTTATGAAACACGAAATGATAATATTGTCTGCATGACCACCCTTATAATGTTCCCACGACAGGGGCTCAGAACTCCTGTCAAGAGGAATTGGGCCGCAATCCGTCCATTGCCGGTTGGTGAATATCACATGTCTTCGAATTTTTGGTTCTTAGACATGCCGGTTTCCTCACAACGGTTTTTCGTCACAGTTGCTAGAGCAGTGACGATGAAATAATTTATACAAGTAAGGTCCGAGTTCTACGTCACGGATTCTAACTCAGGGAGGCCTCCCTGAGTTAGAACCCGTGATGTAGGACTTGTGAACACTGCTCTAAATGATATATGCTGTCACATAATCCATGAACCAATCCCTTTTTGCAGTGCACGATCTTTAATATCCTAATCCACACATAATATATATCGTTACAAAACAAACTCTCCCACCGCGTTTGTTTTTCGCCAACAGACAGAGTGATTCATCAGGAAAATTAAGACGTATGATACATGCATATTATAGTAGAGACAAGCCGAGCATTTCAATTATTTGTAACAGCCGTGCGACGCTGGGGCATATTGGTATTTTTCACAGTCTGGTCATTTAATATTGCAGTAATACATAATGCGCGCTTTACCAAGGGTACTGAATTTTGACAATTCAGTGATTTTCAAGAAGATAACCCAATTAAAGTCACCGGACAATACGTAACCTTTGCGATCTAATAACGAATGATATAATTGACGATTTTAGACCAAGGGTAATATTTTCCGTAATTCATTTTGTAAGCAGCGGAGCCTTGCTTGACAACCTTGTCGGTCATCGAACGCAGACACCAGCTTATGCGGCAGATACATAATAACCGCATAACTTGACTAGAGGTCGCTTGATGTTAGTGGCCACTGGACCAACTAGACGCGCGACTCGCCATCAATGTCGCCAGCAGACCAGTAACCCGAACATTTCACCGTCAATGCCGACAGCGTGTCAGTTACGTCGCCCGTAGCGGGTAGAAATAAAGCCAATACATACCGTATCTCAGACATCGATGCGCAAATGTGTGTGACCATTGTGTATCTATTAGTCGACCGGTCGACACCGTCACCGGCCCACGCTGAAAACCAGCGATGTAGACTCGTCGCATTTTGCGTGTGGACACGGCATTATGCTGAGCGTTCGGCCGTTTTGCGCGGACGTGGCGCGTATTTTATATAGGAAATGTTTTGATTTTCTAATTGGTAGCCTTTCTCTTGCGTAAGAGTGCGGTCCGGGGCAACGGTGACTCTTTCGCACAATCCTGCAGAACCTCAGCCTAACCTTCAGGCAAATACAGACGTGACGTCATGTTATCCAACGTGTTGCACGCAACTCTGGTTATGGAGCTAATCACCTACACCGCGTTTCCTCCTCTACGTTTATTATTTTGAACTAAAAAAAATAATTGTTTTTTGCAGGTAAAACAATACTAAGATAAAAATACTGTATTAGGAGTGTTACAGTGTAATCAAGTTGGCAAATAATTGGCACTTATGAAGCCACGACCTGCCTCGGAATAATGTGTGTATCGTGATTTCGTGACCAGTTCCACTTTGAAGTTCTTGTCCGATTGTCTTATCTTCTTGTCAATTTTATAACGATTTTCTTTAAGATTTCTTCATTTGAATGCCTACCATCAGTCATGCATTTACCACGTGTTTCTACCGCATGAGCAGAACGACATACTTACTGTAGGTATGTTGTTACTGCGTAGGTACTGGCAACCTAATTTCATGGACTGTAAATAATGTCTAACGATTATTTCACTAATTCAGTATTTTAGTCATATTGAGGTAAATAATTGAGCCACAATTAAATAATTTTAGAAGTAGTTTTGGGAAGCGATTTACTGCTGGCTGTGGAAATTGCTCTACACACCAAATTCGTCAGTCGTGCAGGATTTGACAGTAATTACGTACAAATTGGCCTATTTTTACGACAATTATTTCCGTGCAATTTTCCGTTCGTGTTGGAAACTGTGAGAAAAAATTAAAATGTTGTTTAGAACCACACATCACCGGGAACACCTACACATAATTACGAAACCATAATAGATTTTTTAACTGGTAGTTGAAAACAAAGGTTCATTCACGAGTTCAGAGCCTAGACGTCACTCAACGGCAATACTAACCTTGTGTACCTTTAGAAGATTTATTTCAATAACAATTTTGTGAAAAATAAACAAGCATTGTACGGTAGAACCCGTCCCTGATACAGAGAGCAGCTTCAAGTTAGCAACTTTCCTCGTATTATTGCGTGTATGGATATAATTATAATTATAATGTATGTCTAATTATATGGTTGATGGCGTAATGCGTTATTTTATTTATACTTTAATGTTTTTAATATTTGTATCTAATATTATGTACTGAATTAAATGAATTAACAATGAAAAAAATGTGACTACCTGACTAATATCTGTAGATCTACTAGTCTTAATTCTAGAACCTTTTTCCGCGTACGTAATGAGATCTCGATGTTACCGAACAGTAGGCCACAGGAAGCACATGGCTACCCACCTTGATTACCTGCCCATATTAATGAACAGAAATTGGTCGTTCCCGGCTGACGGATTACGTTCGAGGCTGGAAAACTGGACATGTCTAGAACTTTTTGCTTGACTCCAACTTAAATAGTACCCAATGACGTCAAGACGACTTCCAGGCCCAAAGAGAATATAGTCATTGTCCAGGCCTTTGGGCTAACTACTATAATTGTAGGTGGAGCGATAGATAGTACTGCATATATGACCGTGTTAAACACCTTAAATTTAAATTATTATACGATATCATTTCAGCCGCAAGATGTCCACTGTTGGACATAGGCCTCCCCGAAGCGTCGCCACAATTACTGTTCTGTGAAAGAAAGAAAATTGCGTTTATTTGCATAACAAAAACGGAAATATCTTAAAATTAAACAAAAAAAAAAACACTGCGCTACACTGACTGTACTTGTCGTATCCATCAGATCTCGCGACCTTCACCAGGTCATCGGCATCACCGTGTGGGAGGCGTTCTAACACTATTTTTCCCGGTACACGGTCGCTACTCCAGAAACAAACTTTCGGCCCCTTCGATCATTTGTTCTGAGCAATGTGTCCTGCCCAGGGCCACTTTGGTCCACCTGGGGATGTCTTCATAACTGACTTGATCACGAAAGAAAACTCCGAGCATAGCCCTGTCCATTGCACTTTGGGTGACTTTAACCCTTCCAGTGAGGCCTATTGTGAGCGAACACGTTCAGAACCGTATAGGTTTTCGTCTTGAGACACTGCGATATGTTCGACGAGAAAATACCGCGCAGTTTCCCAAATGCCCAGCTGAGTCGGATTCGACGATTGACCTCTTTCTCATAATTAGACGTACCTATAAACTGAACTGTTTATCCCAGGGAAAGGGAGTGGGTGCAACTTAAACCATACCATACCTATGTGCCAAAAATAAAAACTTTTTTTGCGATTCGGAAAAATCTTCGCATTTCAATTCGGGAATTGAACTGTTTTTTGTTTTGTGTTGGTAAGTTCGTTTTTTTTTGTTAAATTTTGTTTCACAGTACGAATTACTCATGTATCGTAGGTGCTTTCAGAAACATGTAACGTCGCATACAAAACACACCCAGACACGGAACACCTATCTGTTGCCAATACAAATATTTGCTCCGTGTGGGAATCGAACCCGTAACACGCAGCGCCACAGCCGATCGCTCAACCACTGCGCCAAACGTGCCATCAAATTCAATGACATACCGACATGACATTTTAAAATGACTGATACTGCTACCTATTTACCTACATTGAATTTTTATGTTCATAAATAATTGATAAGTGGTTTCACGGTGTGACGCGGTATGTCTTTTGTTTTACTTTCCTTTAATAATTTCCTTATAGTAATTAATTGACCCAATTACAAGTGATTATCATCCGACAGACAACAAGACAAATGGTACTCGTAATACCGCTAATATCAAGGTACAATAATAACGATGGGATTCATGTCGGTGCGTTCTCGGAAAGAAACTTGTCTCTGTGCCACAGAATAGACTCAATACAAAATGTCCACTGTGTTAGCACACGGGAAATAAAACGGGTTGTTTCAGCTAGGTTTGATATTGTCTATGTTATAAACTAGAGAGCAGCATGTTTGCGTGTACCTTTAATTATAAACAATGCTGTTTCTTAGGTAATGTATAATTAAAAGTCATTTCTTCTACTACAACTTCTATTAAAAAGACCAAAGAGGGTCAGACCTAAGTTACCAACGATTCTCATGTCTCTACCAAAACGTCACATGATTAATCTTAAACCAGTAGACATTTTGACCATCGCTATATATCTAACTGGTTTCCGCATGATAGCTATGTGCAGAGTACCTACGTCGACACCAGATTATCCTGAGGTTCTATTTACGTTCTACGTTTTTTATATTTTTCGTTTTTGTATACTAGCTTCTCCCAGCGATTTCGCCCGTGTCTCTATGTCACTCAGTGATAATAGCATTCTATTGATTAAACAACTCAAACGCTCCATGCAGATCACACCTAAGATCCCTACTTAAATCCCCTCCTCATAAATCCAGCTACTACTCCCACTCTTTCTCTGTCCATGCAGTAAGGTTGTGGAACTCTCTTCCGCCTAGCATTAGAGATTTGCTAACGATTTCTCTCTTCAAATCTAAAGTAAAAGAGCACTATCTTTTCTCTCTAGTGTGATAATTATATATGTATTTACAATATGTATTTATTTTTAGTATAAAGTGTTTATAGGTATATAAATATTTATTATTTTATTTTAAGATTTCACATACATTTCTTTTATTACTTCTACACACTATTGTCTACATTTCTTCCTATTTCTAATTTCGCAGGTCTGCTGGAAGAAATTTCTTTTAGAAATAAACAGTACCTTTGTACAATTTTTATAATAATGTATCTTCTTTCGTATTTATGTGTGTACATGAATTACAAAAAAAAAAATTAAAGTCGTTCCAGTAGTTCCTAAAGTTTATGCATTAAAAATAAAAATACAAATATTTATAATGTTATTGCAGTATTAAGTATAGATACATACGAAAAATAGTTTTATTTAAGTACTCCATTCGCTTTAGAAATCTAACAAAAGTTATTTTTTGTTTTTAATTTTAAAGTCTGACTTGCTTGTTATTTGTAATATCAAAAAGTAAGAATACAAAAACTTTTCTGCCTGTCACGCAGAAGTCCGCAGTTTTGAGGCTCTTGTTAGTTTCGTTTTACCAAATTACTGGTTTGTGGAGGTCAGACAAGCAGACACTTCAGGTATAATATCAGTATTCAAATACACCTGATTTCTGTTACGCCCGGCGCCCATTATCAGCAACGGTAAAGGAAAGGACCCTTCCGCATCCATACATACATGCCAAGGCATAGTTTCCGATAATAGGCGCCAGGTCTTAGGCTGGAAGCAGTTCCCTACAGTGCAGCGCCCGAACAGTGCCATAAAATAGTGACTTTCTGTTGCCTACTCCTCGTCAACGGCTAGGTCAATGGTTTTGAAAAAAATATATGTTTATTTTAAACTCATGTACAACAACATTATCATTCATGATTTTTTCGTATGACTAAATTTTGCCGAAAAAAAATTTTAACGACATGATAATTATTTTTTCACTTGTTTTCCCTACTCCTTTCAATCGACTTTGACCTTTAGAAATATGCTTACACAAAAAAAATTGCTGGTTAAGTGTTCTTCAGAATGTACATAGTATATTTAAATCAATCAATATTTCGCAAAGAAAATGGATTTAAAGGTCAGCAGAGATCTATCCGGGCGCAGCTGGCTGGAATTAAAAGCACAAATGTTTGTTAAATTACTACTCGTACATTCGTACATACTCCATGTGTCCATTGAACTCCGGCCAGAGGTTCAAGGGATTATACACCTTAAAAGGCTTGACCGACTGAGCCTTCTGTGCGTGTGGCAGGCTTGTGCCTCGATGACGTCACTGGGCGGCACGAGGCGCACGCGCGCTGCTCCGGCGCACGTGACTCGCTCGAGCTGACATGCTGTTACAAGACCTACGGCACGCTGTATTACCGCTATGAACGTTTACCAGCGCGTCTGTAGAATCCGTAATTCGCGCTTCAAATGCGTGAGGTGGTCAAAAATTTATAGAACGTTAGATCTATATGCTTGGTTACAAACAATATCAAATTGTATTTGTTTGTACTACAGAGGTTCTTAGGTTTAAGAGCACAGTGTGCTATGTTTGTCCAATATTGATATACAGACTTACATCAAGTCAATATTAAATATACATAAATTTGTTTATGTCAATGAAAATTAAATAGTCAAATCAAAAAGACACTAAATAGAATGTCAATAAATAAGTAAGCTACAGCAACAAATTACTTTGAACTTTTTTTCGGGTGGGAAAATCTAATGACATCCCCCGCTCTTGGGCGGAGCGCGAGCTAGTGTCAGACTTTTACTGACTAAAAACCCACTCCTGTTCCTTTTTTACCATCTGAAACAATGGTAAGAAAGGAACAGGAGTGGGCCCCGGGATCTCTTTCGCATCACCCATGGCCCCAGTAGGCTTCGACCCTGCTGGGCCCCTACGGTTGCTGACATCTCCTTGAGGCGCGCGTGGAACACTACGCGCCGTCGACGAGTTGGGCTCAGTCCGGATGGTTACCGGACGATCGGACGGCGAGCTACCCATTGGTCGCCTTCCGCAAGCCCGAGCCTATAGTGGCAGGAAATCGGTCCACCTTGTAGGGGGCCTTCCAACACTAAAACGGTATTGTACACCATTAAAATGAAAAAAACAACAATAGTAATAACAACAATATTATCATTTAATTATTATCGTAAAAACAAATAACAACGCTATAAAATAAATTCCAGGTTGGTCACATTACAGTAATGTAGAATAAGAGGCGTAGCGTGGACTAATTTAGACGTGGGCGAAGGCAGATCAACAAGGCCAATTTCTTTCATAAATTTGAAAACGAGAGAGCAACTACCGCAACCCTGTGTTCGACCACATCATCGTTTACAGGTTATCAGGTGAAATAGTGGTCAATAGCGAACCTAACAATTATATAAAAAAAAACACTCGTTCATAACGAACCCGAGCTTATACGAGGCCCCTTTGAGGCCGTTTGCGAGGGCCCTCTTCACCCACACCTAGCTACGCTAATGTATAGAACTGAAGTAAAACAATGCAATTGGCAATTTTACAGTGGGATGTCAATCAATTGCAATTGCAATAATTATATAAATACCTAATTGGACACATCGCAATTATGTAAATTCATGATAGAAATCACGCAATAACACACTGAGGTCTGTAGGGCTGCCAGGGGCTTGTAGAATAAAACAGGCAATATATTTGCCAAAAAAATCATATTACTTAGACACAATTTGAATATATGTGAAAATTTACCTTCATAGGCTATACATATAGGGGGTGAGTGAGCCGTGCTCATCCTTGTTCGTTTCTGTCCGTCCCTTGCGGTCCGCCGACCCGTACCCCACAGGAGGGTGGATCGTACCCCAAAGGAGGTGTTTATCTAAGTCCTGGCTGGAGACTTTAATTTAAGCAGACGACCACATCATAGGTTGATCTGCTAGAAGCCACTCACAAATAAATAAAAAGGGTTACCATCCCAGTACGGTTTAGCGTCCCCCTCAGGAGTAACATCCTGCTACTGATTTAGAAATCAATGATGGACGCCGAAATACCGATAACTTAACTTCTTCTATAATTTGTAAACTAGTTTTAGAATAAATTGTTGTTTTTCTTCATAAAAATTAAGTTAATTAGGGCGGCACCCCTTGGAAAATAAGTCTAGGTACGCCACTGATGACCTTTCTCGTTAATTGCTGTTTCTGTTTCTGAGAACTGCATCAAAATCGTTGTTGTGTTGTTGCGTGGCTTAGGAGGAGTTTGCAGATTAACAGCCTGACGCGGTTAGCGAATAAGTATGTTTTATACCATTATAAAAAAACTTGTCTGTATTTAATATTTTTTAATAAAACTACTTAAGAGTTATGAATTATTTGTTTGTGTTTACATGTGGATGGATGGAGAGGGAGAGGGAGACTAAAGAAAAGATGGATGGATTGTGTGAAGAGTGATGTGAAAGAAAAGAAAGTTAGTGATAGCATGACGAGTGACAGGGCATAATGGAAGAAAAACATATGTTGCGCCGACCCCAAATAACACGGGACAAGGCAGGAAGATGATGATGAATAAAACTACTTATGATGAAAGCGCTAGGATAGGCCGCAAAATTCTATTTTTCTTTAGTTTTTTGCCAGGTTGGCACTGTAACCTTCAAAATGCAAAAAACTAAAGAAAATCAGAATTACGCGGGCTACTTTTGAGTATCCCCAAATAAAATAAAAAATATATTTAAAATATCCCAATCCCAAAAATTCCGCTGTACCCACGGAATTGCTGAGTTCAATCCCGCAGGCTTGCAGGGTCGTGATTTTGATGCGGGATTGAATTCCCTTATACATTCATATCTAGTACGCGTACACACGTTGGTACGTCGATGTGTCTTGAAAAACTAAAAAACCGGGTTCTTGAAGCTATGCTAAGTACTAACCCTACGAAGGAACATAAAATAATGCACCTACTCAATTGATCCACGTAGCAACGGACCATGTTATATTACTTTATGCTATTTTTTCCTAAGCCCATACTGTCCCATCGCTGGGTAAAGGCCTCTCCAATTCCTTTCAGACATTCTTCTCCTACACCGTTCCGAACCAGTCCTCATGGTACGCGTCTAGCTCATCTCGCCACCTCTTTCGGGTCTCGACGGCGCTTTTTGAAACCTTTTTGCCCTTTTGAAGCGCAGCGTGTTATTATGACAAATTAATAAAATCAAATAAGTTTATTTGCACACACACAGGTACAATTTAGGTGCTTTAAAAATATAAATGTCTCCAAGTTCTGCAACAGTGAGTGGCATACAAATGTTAGCAACATGTTTGTATGTCACTATTGTGTACGTGTAACAACAAATATCTACTGAACTATGGAAGGTATATACATATTTATAAATAAATAGCCCTTACGTATCATAAAAAAGAGCCCCCCCCCGCCCCCACCACCGCGTTTGTCTGTTCGCCGTAAACTCAAAAACTACTAAACATATTGTGTTATAGAGTGATTCATACGGAAGGTTTAAGAGAACAATACATAATAGTAGAGAAAAGCCGAGTATTTGCATTAAGAAGCTGGGGCGGATCGCTAATATTTATACACTAATTATAGAAGTATTGTATTAGAAAACTTAACGCAATTAATAGATATTCCACCTGTATAAGTTTATATTTTTATTGCGGCGGATTAACTGCTCTAAATATCTCAAGTGGGCTTATAACCTATGGCCGTTTACAAATCCTTTCCTGTATTTAAAAAGCGTATTTTTGTTATTCAATAACACCTCTACAGCTGAACGAATTTGTAACAAAGGTAGACCATTCCGACATATTTGAATCCTTTTAATCCCGGTATGTATTGCCAGAATAATTAACGACATTGACCCGGGCGAAGCTTCTAGCAAAAGCTAGTATAGAACGTACTTTAAAGCTATTTGATTGTAACACTTTCTAACCTAGTGTATGACTGGACGGGAACGCTCGCTTTGACTCCTAGCGGTATCATTAAAACAGTGGCGTAGCTAGACCAAAAGGGGCCTATAGGTAATTTTTATATATAGTTTTGTTTTTTATAAATAAGGCCCTACTAGCACAGAATTAGTAGCACAGAGACAGTGAGACAGTCGCGATAGGTCACGACGAAGATGGGCAGTGGATATCCTGTTAACAATTTTTACACACTTTGGAGCCTTGTAGCCTGGGGGCCATGTTATTGACTCGGCTGATACGGTGATAGCTAAGCCTCGACTCTACATTTAAGCTTGATCATTCCCGTCTGGGTAGAGTTTCCTGATAGCTACAAACTGAAGGTCTTTAAGTCAGAGTGAACAGGTTGCCTCGAACTGCAGGCGTCAATTGCGCTTATCATCAGTCAAACGTGATAGGCTCACGCTTGACATTATCTTATCATTCATCATTATTTTAGCCGAAAGACGTCCACTGCTGGACATAGGCCTCCCCCAAGTGTTGCCGCAATGAACGGTCTCGCATCCATCGGATTCCCGCCGTTACCAAGTCATCGGTCCACCTTGTAGGAGACCTTCTATCTCACCTCAATAATAATTAAAAAAGCTTCGGACAATGTTTAGATACGCAGACGGTACTAGATTCCTATGAGAAGACCTATGTATGATGTATTATTAAATATCATTATTGAAATAAGCCATGCAATGTCACTTAATGTCTTTAATTCAGTAGTTCTGAGAAAATTACAAGATTGTCATGTAATCTTAATGTAAATTATTTCAAATTTGTCATATTATATATATGTACCTATATGTACACACACGACATAATATGTACATAATTGGTGCTATTAAAATATTAAGTAAAGTCCCACATGGTTTTCCATATATTTATACACCACATCAAGTCTAGGAAATCAGACTTTATGTAAGTCATTTAAACATAATGATACATACATTACAATCTAACAATACGTAAATTAAGGCTTCCTAATACACATAATTTACATGTGCTCAATGGCGGCTGTACAACGTCAGAAATAATTTACGATTTAATTTGTAGTAAACATATGCTGTGTGTGCTCTCTTCGACCAATTTTTTTTTATCTTTGTCCCCACTAGATATTTCTCGCATATAATGGGCACACCTAGTTCCAGAACAACAGCCTGAATGCCATACAAACATTAATGTTAAAATCATTAAATGATGATAAATAATAAATAAAAATAATATAATATATACAAAACCGAAATACCACTCACTGATTAATCACGAAATCTCCAAAAGTATAACACCTACAAACTTAAAATTGGCTGGGTAGGTTCCTTATAGGGTGTAGACATCCGCTGGAAACGGATTTTACGAAACTCTATCCCTAAGGGGATAAAACGGGGGTTGGAAGTTTGTATGGAGAAAACAACTTTCGCGCGGGCGAATACGCTAGCAGAAACTAGTGATGTATAATGATGTTGAATAATAATTACCTATGTAGTTTTGTTACTATTTTGGTGTAAAATAAAGTTTTATTCTATTCTAAGTTCCGAGTGAGAATGGAACCCGCGACACGTATCGTCATTAGATTTAAAGCTCTGATGAAATAAACCGCCGTTAATAGGTACATCTCTCACATCTCGTTACTAACAAAGATTTCAGTTAGCCCCTGGACCCGATGGTACCTGTCTACTACTAGAGCAACGAGCAACAGCCAAAATAAATAGTGTAGCAGTTAACCACTAATAGTGTAGTAGTTAACACTTGGTAATGGACGTTGGAGGACTTTGACGATCAACAAACGCTGGTCCTCAGCCTAGTTTGGACCTAGCAACCCACAGGAAACATAAATCGTATTTTTTTCATTCCATTTTAAATCTACTAAACCTCTGTTTCCATCTGTTTATACCCAATGATTGACCTGGTGAAGTATCCGATGGATGCGAGACACACTGGACCGTCCATTGTAGCGACATTTGACCGTGGCCTATGTCCAGCAGTGGAAGAACTTTCGGCAGAAATAATGATGACGATGGTGAGTGACATATATAATTATATGACCCTAAAGTACTTGTAACTTGAACCAAAATACAATAAGAAAACCCCCAGCCAAACTAAAAAAGAAAACAATTATTGAAAAAACTATTGAATGACAACGTAAACAAGCAATGTTGTGTGTCCCGTCTGCACCAAACACAACCTCAAATTACAAAATGTGTCCCGTCTGCACCAAACACAACTTCAAATTACAAAATGTGTCCCGTCTGCACCAAACACAACTTCAAATTACAAAATGTGTCCCGTCTGCACCAAACACAACTTCAAATTACAAAATGTGTCCCGTCTGCACTAAACGCAATGCCACAATGATTGTAATTCCTAGCAGTCCTGTGACCTTCGTTAAGTAGGAAATGCAACACTTAGTTCTTACTTTATTAAAGTCGTAAGAAGTGCTCTTTTTTTTTAGAATTGCCTATTTTGTATCGTAGATCGTGACTTATCTAAAGTGTAAACATTACTGAAAAAAAAACCAATTAATCATTTAATTGTTTTTAGAGTTCCGTACCTAAAGTAGCTAAAAACGGGACCCTATTGCTAAAACTCCGCCGTCCGTCTGTCTGTCAGTCATGACAGTTAAACAGTTGAAATTTTCACAGATGATGTATTTCAGTTGCCGCTATAACAACAAATACTAAAAACAGAACAAAATAAATATTTAAGTGGGGCTCCCATAGACAACAAACGTGACTTTTTTGACTTTTTTGCTACACACGGTCAGGAACCCCTCGTGTTCAAGTCCAACTCGCACTAGTCCGATTTTTAAAACATTGATTGGCTCGGGGAACTCTTACTGAGATAATAAAAACTACACAAACAAACACTTTTAAGATGTAGCAAGGTTGGCGTGGTGGTAGAGGGATTACTGCTATGCTGCATATCACGGATTCGATTCCCGCAATGAAATAATTTTTGAATGATCTACATATAGTTGTTCCGGATCTGGGTGGATGGCTCAGTAAGTTTATTTGTTTATGAACGCATCCACAATACAAAAGAAGAGGGAAAGATCAAAATAATATAATAATAATCCACAACTTTCATACAAACAACGTCATCTAGTCCCAAACTAAGCAGAGTTTGTGCTATGAGTACTAAACAACTGATAAACACACTCACATGTATATTTCTAAATACATATATATTATAGATATTATTTATGTATTTTTTTATTTATTAAAACTTCATGCAACACAAAAGTACAAAGGCGGACTTAATGCCTTAGGCATTCTCTACCAGTCAACCTAGGGTGGTAAAGAGAAAATGTGGCAGGTGCATAAAAATACAAAAGAATATTAAGAAAATAAAGAGTTCAAAAGTATGTATATATATACAAAATAAACATACATATATAATTTAATATAATATATACATTATATATTTATATAAAGTAAAAAAAAAGAAAGGGGTTATTGAAACGACTTTACTATATTATATTACACCCAAACGCAGAACAAATAAACAGTTCATTTTCTCAGAATAATTTCTGATCAGCCGTATTCAAGCCACCTTAGACTATTCATTCACCCATCCCCCATACCTGAGCGCCCTTGTATTCACACAAAGCCCACGTGTTCGTAAGCGGAGCTTAGGAGCGGAGACCCTTGGCCTCGACTGGGAGATGGCCTCGGGTGGCCGCTGGCCTTGAGTGGCGACCGCTGTGCCAAACTTATGCCAACGGTACACAGCCAACATCGTAAAAAAGCCACGCTTATTGATGTAAGTATTGTTTGATGTTTGATCAGCTACTCGCATAATAGACGCCTTTGATGAACACTTACATATCTTAAACGGTATAATACATAGGATTAGGGTTGCCCAGTGGTCACGAACTACCCCGGGGCCCTGGAACGAAGGCAAAGAAGGAACAGGACTGACTTTTAGTCAGTAAAAGTCTGACACGCTCTCTAGCTCCGCCCAAGACTGTGAGAAGTCATTGGAGGATATCCCACCTAAAAAAAAGTGATAACGATTCCGACTTACTTACTAACCCAGTCAGTCAGAGGCGCATTACTTTGTGTAATTTCATCTCACCACTGCTCTCAAAACGGTGAAGGAAAATATCGCGAAGAAACATGTACTAGAACCAAAAAATTGAAGACTTGTGACATCCAACTACCACACTGGGCCCACGTGTAGGATTATGCCCCATTCCCTCTCCTAGAGAGGAGGCCTGAGTCCCAGATGTGGGAACACTATAAGGCTGATTATGCTTATTATGCTAGGGTTACCACCCTTCTGGGTTTGAGAAGAGCGTCCGGGTGGGTCTAGTTTGTAGTCCGGTTATAAAAACTCGGACACTCCCTCTTGTTCCACCCAGAGATGAAAAGAATCATTTGATAATTTCCTACGTAACAAACAAAGATTGTGAATGATGCTATAAGTATTCCGTTAAAAGTTTAAAATATATATATATA
Organism: Mythimna pallens; assembly: GCA_961205895.1. NCBI lineage: Eukaryota > Metazoa > Arthropoda > Insecta > Lepidoptera > Noctuidae > Mythimna > Mythimna pallens. The sequence continues at coordinate 25,734,057 of OY540831.1, forward strand.
TATTGACGGCACGGTTAGCGCAGTGCTGCGTTGCGTGTCGCGGGTTCGATTCCCGCACGGAACAAATATTTGTATGACATACAGATAAGTGTTTCGGTCTGAGTACCTTGTGTATGTGAATTTATTATGGCCGGATCTTGAAAATCCGAGATTTTTACGCTTTTGTCCTGGTTGCCAGATTTTAGAGATGGCAACCCTTGGGACAGATAGTAGGTACTTAATTTACTTTTTATTGGTGAAGGAATGACTGTGTAAAAGTTATCGCATATCATTTGTGCTTTTGTCTTTAATCCAGAGCTTACTTCGCTTCAAGCGGCTGAATATAATGGTCATTTTTGTTGACATTATAAAAATAGATTAGTTCGTGTTTCGTAAAACTCATTTCAAGCCGTTGTTATTAGAGAATACTGTTAGGTGCTTGTAAGTCAATACTGCAATGTTTTTTGTGTATTTTGTAACTGTGTATATATGTTTATTTATTATTCAGTAACGTCATGCGATATCTAAGATCGAACTACAAAAAATATTACGTTATTCTATTTGACTTTGACGTCTGTGTAGATACGGATACGGTATTTCGTCACCTTCTTCAGAGCCCGGATAGCTCAGTCGGTAGAGCATTGGACTTTTAATCCAAGGGTCCAGGGTTCAAGTCCCTGTTCGGGCGGTATCTTTTTGTTAATGTTTGACGTTTTATGTAATATTTATTGTAACAAAAAATAGGTATTTCTTATGCGTTTAATTTATATCTGAATTAATGACTCAGTATTCATTAAAATACCTTTTACTGTTTTTTTTTTTTTTATAGTTTAAACAGTAATCATCTACGTCACGACCCTTGTTCTTGAGTAATTTCCCCACTAGGTTCCACATATAGAAAAATGTTTATTTATTTATTTTATAATTTATATACAGAAGAAGATAGGTATCTTAATATAAAAAATGTGTACAAAGGTAAGTACTGCTTATTTCAAAAAGAAATTTTTTCCAGCACACCTGCGAAAGGAGAGAAATGAAATGTTTTTAAATTCCAAGCACTTCTCTGACCAGCCTAAGTCATTCTTCAAGAATAACCTCATGTTCTCATATAAATTCATATTTTTTAGCCATATTAGTTGACAATCATAGTTGTTTAATATTTGTCTTATCATTCCAACAAGTAATGTACAAATAACTCAAAATAACACGTATGAGCCGCCAATGTAACATATAATTACAGTAAATACATACATAAAGCACACTATTAAATGTCACATCATGTCAACGAATTAGATACTATTACTTTTTTATACAACACAGGAAATTGTAGATTGTGGCAAAATGACAATACATTAAATAATAAAACTTGCAAAAACTGGGGACAGGAACAACACTACGTTTTAGAACGGTGACCACTATTGTAGTAATTTACTGTCATTTACTAAACAAATATTATTTTTAGACTACAATAGTTTCGCTCCCTCATTTTTTATAAGTAATACACGTAAATAGTCCTAACGTAACTAGTTAAAATGTGAGTGAAAATTAGGCGCGTGTAACTCTTTACTGATCCGACTCACTGTTCCGAAACATTTTAGTGTTCCGGAATATTGGATCAGCAGTAATGTTTTAAATGAATCATTGGGAACAATTGGAACACTCTTTACTTTAAGTGATCTGCAATCTTTTTAAAATTCTAATTAAAACGTAAATATTGTAAATTTTAATGCATTGAACTAAAAACATCTGCTTTAAATTATTCTCAAATCAAAATTCAATTAAACAAAACTGTTGATGTGTATGGCGCAACGTAACAGATCACGATTCATAACAGTAAGTGTCTGTGTTTGTATCTTTTTAGTCGTTGTTCCAAATGTTGCGTTTGTATCTTGTAAGCCGATGTCTCAAATGTTCTCTTTGTATCTTTTCAGCTGATGTTTCAAATGTTCTGTGTGTATCTTTTGAGCCAATGTTCCAAATGATCCATATCACTGTTTCTGGTGACTACCGCCAAATAAATATTATTTCTTACTCTTCTTTTTTCTGAATTCGGAAGCGGAGTTTTTAAATTTGGTTTGTTAAATCGGAACCGGAAATAGAAACTTCAAATAAAACACTACTAAAACTAATAAAAAAAACTCAGTTAAATATAATTAAAGCGCGAAGTCACAACACGCCAAATACAAAACAAACTAACATTTATGAAAGAATAAACGACAGACGACAAAGGGGGCACCGCACGATAAGTCCTATAAACTTGTTTGCACCTCCGATAAAAGTTCAGATTCAAAATCGGAAATCCCGAACTTTCAGAATCTGAATCAAACCGTAACGTCTGTGGTTCCTAGAAATACGGGTGTGATGTAACGTCATTTAGTAGTCCTTTTTTATTAGGAAATCATCAAATCCCGCTCTGAGTGGGGCGAGAGGGAGTGTCAGGCTTTTATTGATTAAAACCTACCCGTGTACCTTCAGTTGCTCTTTGCCGGGCCGCGATTACTTTAAATACAACGCGACGTGTTTTTAAAAGAGTAAATCTTTTAAAAACACGTCGCATTGTATTTCATTTGCCATTAAACATCGGCAATATTTACTAGGTATCTGTTTAGTCTTGGTTTGTAGGTGGATTTGTTTAAGGAAAAGTTCACTCATTTTTACTTTAGTTGCGGTATTCAATGACAAAATAAATAATTTGCTTCATGCCTTCGTGACAATACAATAGGTAAGAAAACATTTTAATTACAATAATTTATTTGGAAGAAGACGTCAATTAATTTTAATTATGAAACAAAAAATCGATTCGTATATATATAGTGTCAGTAAATATCTCTTTGTACAGTGTTTACCTATTACTAGTGCATAAAGTTTTAATAAATAAATAAATAGATTAGGTATGCTGTTCTTGTTTGTGTTCTTATTGTTCTTGGTAATGATACTACTCTTAAATCCCTCAGGAAAAAGGTCATAGTCGTAAAGAAAGCGCAATTATGAGAAGCACCCATAGTGTGACCCGCTCAGTCTCTAGTCGTCCTCCGATAGCTTGAATACAAAACATTAGAAAGCTCTGTGTGACGTCATGCGACGACTCCCTGCGATGTCCTTGTATCGTGAACTGTGAACTTGCTCACAAGTCGCCATGCACTAAGTAAGTGCGACCAACAAGGCCCAACCAAACTTGTTCAAGTTCTATGCTAACGACAACCCCTTTTTTCAGCCGTCGCCATCGCCGGGCGCCGCTGGTGATTTCGCGCCATTTCGCCACAACTGCCGTCATTCGCTTGCCACACTCGGCAGAGCGCGGCGGCCGGCACTCGCACAAACGAACTAAATAAATACGAGCGGCGATAATATACAACAATAAAACAAAACAATCCGCATCAACAACGACAACATAGTGACACATTAACATTCCTACGCCATCTGTGATAATAATGAACACGAAATTAATTTAATTTCCCAGTGTTGTGATTACTATTAGTAAATAAATTCAAATGCGACCGTCGAAATAAAATGTCTCGGGCCTCGGCTTTCAAGACCGTATTTTAAATTTGTTTAAAACAAGACTGAAACATGACGAAGTACAAGTTGAACAATACAGTGCGCTCCGCGTCCGAGGTGACCCTGACGTCGTACATGACGGGCAGCACGGACAGCACCAACAAGAAGGACGACCGCTACCAGATGCCCGACCTGGACACCAACCAGAACGATAATGTGAACTTGGAATCGAATAGGAACTTGGAAGCGAAGAGGTGTCACGTGTGTCCGCACTCGTGCGACTTCCTAAAGGAGTCGGACAAGCTGGCGGCATCACTAGTGAAGCAGGAATGTGACAAGTTCGGGCTGAACGAGCTGCGCGTGGACGGGCTGGACAAGAACGTGTGCCTGTGCGAGAAGTACAACGGCGGCTGCAAGCTGTGCCCGCGGCCCAGCCTGGCGCCCACGCTCACGCTCAGCCTGGACGGCAAGGAGTCCTGCCTGGCCTGCCACCGCTCCACCTGCGCCACCATATACACCAGTGAGTACTCAGCACATCTTTATTACTGATCTATTTCATCGTCCGTTACCTATTTATTATTTTGAGATCATTCCTAATATCCTCAACTATAAATTAACAGTTACAAACGAATTCGAATTTATCAAATTAAGTAAAACATCTGTTAACACAACGAATGCCTATTGTGTCTGTCCAATAAATAACGTAGCATGCCTTTAAATTAGGTATAGCAACATAGAACCAACCAATAAAATCTTCCACTGTCGGAGAAAAGATATATTGGAAACTCCGTAAAATCGCAAACGCCGTAAGATTGTAAAATATCGCGAGAAATTGTAAACTATTTTTTCTAAATAAGACACGGTTATCTTGGAAATTAATAAAGTTAGATATAATCTGACATAAACAAAACGATTTTTTCACGATATATTGAAAAATTATCAAATTTACAATCATACGGAGTCTGTAATTTTCCAGTGACATACTTATAAATTACATCGGTAAAAAATCAGTTTGATTAAAATTAAAACATTTAAAGTATCATTTCAACTTTCAATGTTTATAAAACCTCAATAGTTCTTTCTGTCCTTTTATCACTTTGATTATGCTAACCATATTTGTAACGGTAACCTGACTTTGACACGAATTTCAAACATATTGAGCCGTTACTCTTACATAATACAATTTATAATGTGCTTGTGAAACTTACTAACATATTCGATATCGCCTAACCAAACAATTTGTAATAAATTCTCATATAATTTTAACTGTAGACTGTCGATAAGTTAGCTAGTTTTATTTTTTAAGACTCTTATTACGACAATATTGTTCTTGGGAAACATGACTGTTAGACAGTTCAGTTCAAATCTTTTCCTCCGGGACTTCGAGCCGCAATATTATGTTTATCATTTACTGATATACCTACTAATAAAGAAGTTTGTTCCCATTTCGTTGCCACACTTGCTATTATATCCTTAGTTTATCTCCAGTAATTATCCTAGTTCATACTAACATCATAAATTCAAAAGTATTCTACAATATACATATATGTCACTGCAAAATTGTATCTAACCTCCGCAAGATTGTAATAAATCTTGCAATACATAGAATTCCCAACATTTTATGAATAGATCATTTCAAATACAACAAAACTCAATCAAACTGAATACTTTGTAATCCATCAGTGTCTTACTGATATATTATAGTTTACAATTTTACTAGATCTAATGTTTATTGAAATGACCGGGAACTCCCGGTGCTCGTATATGCTCGTATATATCGATGTTTGTTATTCAATCACGCCTTTATAGCGCACGGATTTAAATGAAACTTGGCACACATAGAAACCATGACCAGATTTAGGAAACAGAATACTAATCGCGGTAGTACAAGGGGACAATAATATTGGAATTCTCCAGATTCAGTTAGTATAAATAATTTATTAAAGTTTATTACTAAACTGTTACACAGCTTGGTCCCTGACATTTGAAGCAACTATTGTTCCACCTCAAGAACCAGCGAGACGGACTGGTCAACTGGTCATTAGAAACCGCGATATTGTTATAACCTCTCCATTATTTATTAGTAAACCGGTGCCATTTCATTAAACAAACTATCGCCAGTCACAGCCCCGCTATTCCTTGACTCACTCACATCGTTGTTAATATTAATGTACACTAAATGTGTAGACTCAGTACAAATATCACGTGAAATCTGTAGGTCTGTAGGTCATATAAATTTGTATATTTCTGAGGCGGGAATTAAAAACGTCGAGCGGCATAGATGGCGGAAATTTTGCTATTGCGGCGTAGTACCAATACTTGTGAGGCAAACAGTACTAAATAAAAGTCGGAGAGTTTTGACAGTGTAATTTATATTCTTATGAATACCAGAAATAGGTGATGTAGGAAGTATCAGCGGCCGCGCAGCGCGGAACTTTAGCTATAGCAGGAAACCTTACGACCTAGTTCTATTCTGAATTTCACTTTAGATTGACACCTCCGAGGCTTAGAACACTTCATCCACCGATCCTTAAGCAAGCCAATAATTGAAGTTGATTGTTATTCAAGCAACTTCGTAGAGACTCTTTGGTAGAATCAAGATGTTTTGATTTTGTTAAACATCAGCAAGTAATATATGAATATAATTATTTTGTAAACCAGAACTATAACCAGAATTGGTTTTTTACGAGAGAATTTCGAGATTTACGACTTCTACAAAGTATATATAAACTTTACATGGCAATAATGTGGTATATTTAGAAGAGTTACATAATTACGATGTATGGACTATCTCTCTCGGGTATTTCCTAATTGCAGATTTCTTCGATAATCCTAAGATTTATAACAAATCATTCTCACCCATATTTCACACAGAATCTACACAATATCTCTCTAAAAAATGTTACTAATCCTTTCAAAGTTTAAGTAAGAAAACAAATAGAAATCAAATAACATGATATTTCTGTGATCACCTTTAATATTCCGGTAATCCGATTTGAAATGTCAGACATTCAAACAACAAGTCATTTTAATTAATTTTATTTTAATTTTATTATTCACTTCTGACAGATTTTTATTTTGCTCGGTAAATTTCCAACTGGCAGAGTAATTCAGGTTGTCTAATGCTAACCCTCCGGGTTTCCAAGCTATTGTGTATAAGTGGAAGATTCATAAAGAACTGGATGACACGGGATTAGCGCCCCTCTTCTGTACAATTCTCATTCAGAAATCTTTTCATTCTTGAATGAGTTCATCTTTACATTGAATTTCATTATTACTTTTACAGCTACCCAATAACCATCGCCTTGTCTATTCAGTTCACCCTTTGTAAATCTTCAAATATTTTTATTCCCTTTTATTCTTTAGTTATCTTTTATTCGTTTTTCAGCATCAACAATTTGGCCATCTACCATTTAAAATTAATGTGATATACATTATTTTTTTAATTTTAGATGAGCAAATTAAACTCTAAATATAACGCCAACCAGTATCGTTTAATTTAAAATCGTAATAAATCTCAATACCTGTTTATAATGTATGTTAATGAACTTTAGCTAATAGTAAAAAAGCTTTCCGAAAGTTTTTTTCTACCACGTAGGTCTGAATAAACTAGGTTCACGGTGTCGTCTCGTGGACGCTCTGAGCAGACACATTACAAGCCACGTGTGCTCAGTAATACCACTGAGGATAGCGGCATGTTCGGAACAATTGGTCGTGAAATGTTCCGGTGAGATGACGAATTGATTATTTGGCTACCAGTCGTTAGTTTGACTGCCTCCTTAGTTTATCGGGTGCCCTATGTAGACGTGATGTTTCTCTCAGCGATCTTGAAGTTGATGTTTCCTATTAGATTACCTCTGTAAAAAAACTCCAATACTAAAGTAAATGTCAAGGTATTATGCTGGAGTAGGACGTCTGTTACCTACTATTTTAAGAGAATTATTATAACACTTTAAAAAGTAGTGTATGACAGATACAAGGATTTATTTCAAATTATGAACGTAACAACTTCCACAACTGTAGCAGCTAGTAGAAAAACCTTTAAGAAACTATAAAAAAAACCAAAAAGAAACTAAATAATTTTTGTTTTCAATATCGGTCCACAATTTACCGAGAAGTCGGTGAAAATAAAAAAAAAATACATTCAGCCGAACATAGAACCTCCTCCTTTTTGAAGTCGGTTAAAAACAATGCATTTGCAAAAGTAAAATACTTATAGCTGCTATGAAGGCATTTTCTCACGCTACATCAAACTAACAGAGCTATCAGTAGATCTAAGAGCTCTGCACTTCCGTTTAGCGGCGGACATGACAGGTTTCCTGTACGTTAGCTAATACACAGACAAACAAATAGATAGGTAGGTCGTCTATCTGAGACGCAGATAACTAACCACAACCTTGCACATAAATAAATAAACATAGCTCTTAGCAACCTACCAAAACCTATATATTGCCTTATATTATATGCCTATATTTTTGTTTTCCATAAGTCGCAATATTTTTCCATCAACTAAGGATTGTCCTCGGGAGCTTAGCGCACAAAGGGATGATCATCAGTTGGTACTATGTACCATGAAAAACGCCTAAGGGGCTTCTGCGAGTTGGTTTAGGTCCATTGTACGCCTTACAAAGATCCTGGAGCCTAGGGTTCTGAGATATACAAACAAATAATAACACATTTATTTGAACGATTAAATTTTAATTAACATTACATCGTTGTGGTCTCAACCCCTTAACTAGGGTATCCTGTATAATATGTTAGTGTGTACAATGTGCTGAGAAGTCAAGTCTTTTAAATCACTCTTAAAGTCTTTTTTGTTGTGATGGGATATTATAAAATATCTCCTCCCGATATGGGTGGAGTGAGAGCCAGTGTCAGACTTTTATGACTAAATCCTGTTTTCTTTCAGTTTCCCTTTGCGTTTTAGGGGCGCGGTAATTTTTCCAAACAATCTTGCAGTTCTGGCAGGTTTGTAGCCTTAATTTGAGAGAGCACAAGACGGTTCGGTATAGGCAGAAATCAGAAACGTTTATTCCAAATAGACCAATTACAGGCACTTTTGAATTTTGCCAAATTTCGGTCAGTCTAAAAAAAAGTGAAGCTAAATTGCATGTTCCAAAGCGTAGATCTTCAGGCTTATTTTGTTGTAAGTAACAGAATATCCTGCTCTTTGTAGAATAGTGGCAATGTGAATATCTTTGCCTGTATACCTAGCTCGTTAGTTGACTGTACACACTGCAATCAAACACCATTTAGATCCGATCGTATCCGCTGTACCTACTACGGCAACTTTGCATTGTTTATAATAATCAAGTGACAGCTTGCTAATTACGCTAATTTGCATTCTGATAACATCGTGATTCATTTGTTTAAACTGCATTTATGAGGGCTGATAGCGCGAATGCTTCGCATTACACACAATCTAAAGACTTATCCACAATATAATGATAAGTTTAATAAGCTTCTGGCTTTTTCTACTCTCTACCAGTTCTTGGTTTTAGTCCTCAGGTACTCTGTTGCCTGTCCCGGAGCGATTAAATGTAAACAGAAGGCCACCCACACCACCAAAAACTTTTGTCTGCTGTTTTCATCAGCCGTCTCCATCGGCTTCGATCTCTTCGAAAATCATGCCACGAATAAAAACTTTGCCTACTTAAACAAACCATTTTTCTAAGCTCTAAAGGTCTTTATTATCAAGTAGTAGTCTGAGATCATTCAAAATCGCATCACACCTCAATTTACATTTATTATTAAGCTAAGCTTAAGTGACGACTCCCATCACAGCGTCCACTTAAGGGGAGTCATCTTAAGTCGTAACCTCAAAATTTGCATCAACACACACGAGGCTGGAGTCTGTATAGCTTTTATTACCCAGAACTGCAGTACTAACACGAACTCCATCCATTTTACGACCTAAACTAAATCGTCAAAGGAATGGAGCTATATAGTGGTAAAAAATAAAGAAAACTTTAGCCGATCGCTTTTTTTAAACAACTTGAACAATGTTTTGTTTTTATCTTTTTTAGTGTGGGATGAGCCTTCTCGCGTTAAGAAGCTGTTGCTGTGTCTTAGATTTATCACTCACGTATAAAGTAATAAAGTTTTAATGTATTTTAAGTGTTTGCTCTAACAATTAGCTGTAAGTTCTCCTAAAAGTAATAAAATAAAATAAAATAAATAAAATAAAAATAGATCCATCCCACTTTATCGCTCGTTTTACCACGACATGGTAAGTCCCCTGGGTTGTGGAGATCAGCTCGGCAGGCGCTTTACGTAAATGACTAGTATCCAGCTGCATTCGGCTAGACTGGAAGCCGAAACTAATATCGTTGAGAAAAACCTTACTCTTGAGACAAACTACTTCCAAAGAGAAGAAAAGAAAACTCTTTCCTTCTTGAAAGAGAAGTAAGAATCTAGAAACAATATTGCCATATGGCGCTTGGAACGTTTGGATTTAGAGGTATGCGAAACAGGTTATAAAATCCCGCACCCCTCCATTATAAAAGGAGAATCATCCAACCAGACGATATAGCTACAGTAATGATTAAGGATGTTACAATGAAACACTGTCCGTTTCAACAATTCTTTGTTAAAAACATGTCATCTTCTGCTTGGCAGTCCAATTTTCCCAAGTTTTGGTTGGCCTACTGCATTAACCTGTACAGTATTCAGCTTGACACCGGCTCGGCGCGGGCGCATTAAGCACTTGTTCCCGCCAATATATTGCTTCCCGGGCCTCGGATGACGCCGCACTGTCTCTGCCATACATTACATTATCAATAAACGCTTGCCTGATGTTCACTCTTCTGTCTTGTGAGTGAAGGTTAGCTTTCACGGGTGATCAACGTTGGACAGTTACTCTAAGGTTGAGGTGATGATGGATGGATGGATTATTTGGATCACAATAGGTGATATAGGTATGGCTAGAATTAGAGATTTATTGAAGGAGAAGTGTGCTGCGCAGAAATATGTAATAATAATATTCCATAACTTTCACACAACGCCATTAGAGCTTGTGCTATGAGTACTAGACAACTGATAAACATTCTTACATATATCTAAATAAATATATATAGATAAATTACACCCACACACAGAAACAAATGATCGTGCCACGATCGTGTTCATCACACAGACATTTTTCTTGGGTGGGAATCGAAACCACGACTTGACTGCTATGCTGGATAGTTAGCAGTCAGGGCCACTAACCTCTTGAACAACAGGCCAATCTAAATTACGAGTCACCTCGCTACGGGATTGATCTATCGTGGCCCCGGAATACAAAGGACAACTGAAGGAACACAGATAGGTTTCAGTTACAAGTTATTTGAAAATTTCCGAGAAAATCGATTGAATGCCAAAGCTCCCCGGTATTTTCATCTATCATTCTTCATAAAGTCATAAAGAACTCACAGCCCACCTAATAGTACTCCTGGGTGCCACTTTTTTCTAAAGTGGCTAGGTACATTTCCAATTGTTCTATGTCGTCAATTTAATAGGGAAAAATATAACAATTTTAAACAAATATATTTATCTCTCTCGCCAAGACGCCGCTTCTATGGCGTCCGCACGGATGTCTATAGCCTTTGGCGGCACGGACTATGCACCACATGTGGTGCACTTCTCTTTCACAATAGAAGCTTAAAGCTTATAACTTTGATGTTGATGAAGTTGAAAATATTTTCATTTAGCATAGAGCGGTGGTGGCCGAGTGGTAACGGCCCCGACTTACGAGTTGTGGTCGCGGGTTCAAACCCAGCCAAGAGCATTACTTTGTGTAATTTATTTCATCACCACTGCTCTCAAAACGGTGAAAGGAAACATCGTGAGGAAACCGGAATGTCCTAGAACCAAAAATTCAAAAACATGTGACATTCACCAATCCGCACTGGGCCCGCGTGGTGGACGCGGCCTATACTCTCTCCCAGAGAGAGGAGGCCTGAGTCCCAGCAGTGGGAACATTAAAAAAGCTGATTATGCTATGGTATGCATATTCCCTATTATTTATTGGAATCCGTTGTAAAATAACTTTTGCGGAACAAATCGTAACTTGCAAAATTTCCCAAGTCTATGAAAAGTAACGTATTAGTTGCAAACATGTTTTCATTAAATATTTATTTGCGCTATCGCCTTGAAATAAAGTACCTTATACAAACACTTGCGTTTGAAACTGTGTTATTGTAAGTTGCCTCACACTCAGTCGGACCAAACAAAAAATAAACTACGAGGAGATAGTTTGCGGTTGCTTTATTTCAGTTTTAGTTTAAAAAAACAAATTAAAGTAATTCTTGCAAAATATTTCTTTTATTAAAATTAATTGCGTGTTAGGTTCACGCTGTGTCTGATATTTAACTTTTGCTCCAAACATTGAATCGCTAATGAAAACTATTAATCGTTTCCTTTTCATTTCTTCAGTGCTGCTCTTTTCCGCAGCGCAGACTATTTCTCGGAAAATATAAATTTTGCAGAAATCAGTTTTACAATTACAAGCAAAATGCACAAACATATGAGTTCCAAGAACGTATTGTGGGACTTACTTTTTACATTGATTCAGTTATGAAGGTAAAAACCGTCCTTTTTGCTTTTATTTCAAACCAAAAAATAATATGACCTAATTAGTGGCTGCCAGTGGCTTCACCCGCGTGATAGTGGTAACAAGGTAACAGACTATCGGGTTAAAAATAATCATAAATGCTATTCCAAGAGTCTACCCATGTACCAAGTTTCATCAAAACCCGTTCAGCCATTCTAGAGTGAAGAAGTAACAAACACACTCATAAATTTCCGCCCGTGCACATATAAAACGTTAGAAACTTGTACAAGTTACTTATCGTGTTTCGATAAATTCTTTATTATTAGAATACTTATATTGTACACATTATATTTCTTTAGTTTCTGGGGTTACATTCATGGATTTTGATTATTTTTTTAAATACAAGACCATTCCTTGATTGGAATTCGTCGCACCATTCTGTCACAAGTCCAGCCGATGGCTATCGCATTTTGTTCTATTGTCATCGCGACCTTCTGAATCTGAATGGTACAAGCAGCTTGAACTACTCATGCTACATCTAAATGTCTGCAAGCAATCAAATCACCAATAAAGTATACGAAAACTAACTTCTTGACAAGAGCGGCTTCGGCCGCTTCGTATATCTGTGTTATTTATTAAAATCAGTTTAGTGGTTTAGGCGAATGTTACAATCGTATTCAAGCACTTCCGTTTTTTTTTAAGTTACATAAGAATAGTCAATATCTCCCTTGTTTTTCCCAACTAGCTTGTTGTTGACTTTCAATCTAACTGAATACGGCTGATGGCCAAGTTTTATATGGAGAGACTGCTTATCAAACCTCCACAACACGATACTCCTTGGATAGACTGATGGTTTTTTTTTTTCAGTGGGAAAATCATCTTATGACATCCCCGCCCTTGGGCGAAGCAGGAGATAGTGTCAGACTTTTACTGACTCCAAAAACCCACTCCTGTTCCTTCGTTGCCTTCGTCCCAGGGCCCCGGGTTTCGTTTTCAGACTACCCATGGCCCCAATAGGCTTCGACCCTGCTGGGCCCCTATGATTTGCTGACAACTCCCTGAGGCGCGCGTGGAACAATACGCGCCGTCGACGACTTGGGCTCGGTCCGGACGGTTACCGGACGGTCGGACGGCGGGCTACCCATTGCTCGCCGTCCGCGCTTACGGTGGCCGGAAATCGGGATCGGAATCCCGGCGGCGGTAGGGGCGTGAGGACCGTTGCCTCACGCGATCGGCCGCCTCCTTTGCTAGCATTACTGCTTCGCAGAAGGAAGTGACCGCCTGCCACTCCTCCTCGCTCCGGACCATGGCCTGTACCAAGGCCCGACGCGAGCGATCGCCACCGCTGATCGCCCCCACGAGGACACGGCGTTGCTCTGCCCAAGCGGGGCACACCTCCACCGTGTGCTCCACCGTGTCCTCTGGGCGGTCCACACAGTGGCGACACCCGGGCGTCGCTTCCGCACGAAACGGTGCAGGAGCTTCCCGAACTTACCGTGTTCGATGAGAACCTATGTCATACGGAAGGTGAGGACGCCATGAGGTCTTTCCAACCACGCCTCAAAGAGAGGACTTACCGCCATAATTATGGCGTGCCGAGGATAGACTGATGGTCAGACTTTCTGGCGTTTAATTACCTCAACAACTCTCAAAGTCAGATATGGATATTTTCATGAACAGAGATATTCTAGAAAGACCCTAAGCTACTTGAAATGAAAGTATTCGTACGTAAATATTTTCTTCAATACCGTTTAGTAGTCGGCCATTTAAGCGAAGTGGTCTGACGTTGGCCGTAAACATTGCATAACATTCAACGCTGACCATGGCTGAACTTGAGCTTCCCGCATGTCAACAAGCGTGGCCGACCTCTCTGTCACGAAATAGATAGGTACAGAAGTCAATCTAGATACAAAACGCGCTCGAGCAACGTACACATAGACACCGCTCACGGACACGATATTTCGGCTCAATTCAGCTCAATGCGAGATCAAGTGCTATCCGTTTGAGACACGCGTCTGTGAATTTTTTTGACCAACAAAATGGACCAACAAAAAAAACCTTACTCTAACTGTTCAGTGGACGGTTGTTTAAATTCAACGTTAAACAGTGAATTGACGTTTTTTAGGCTCCCAGTTGTTTCAGAGGTAAGTAGATATTTGGTTTGTTTTAACGTAACACAGAACAGGCCCCGCGCCGAAAAAGGGAAGATGATTTTGTGGCCATGTAATATTTTATCTATTTTTACAATTCAGATTAGGTAGGCATTTATAATAAGCTTCGAAACAAACGTACAATCCCAAATGTTTTGGAATCGGTCAAATGTCGTACGGCTTTTGCAAGAAGACAAAACGCATTCCTTTCTGTACATATCTACAATAAAATGAATAGGATCCTCAATCTTTACCCGTTGTCGCTACGCGATTGTAAATTAAAAGTAAAAAACTGGCTCCTTTCTCTTGATTACGATACTGTAGAGAAAATAATTTGTAATTAATTTAAATATAAATTTTTGCAAAAATGATCACGAAAGATCATTTTTTTTTTTGACATTGATCATTTTTGCAAAAAGGACAATTATATTTGTGGACGTACATAAACTCATTCATAAACACGCACACATACACAACACTACAGAATTACACATACAGCACGATTTTAGTTGATTTAAATGGTTAATTTTAATTATATTATTATTATTTCAATTTTAATTATTTTTATTTTTATTATGTTACTATTATTTCAATTTTGATTACGTTATTATTATTTTAATTTTTAATTAATTATTATTTTCATATACTTTTATAAAAAACTTACCTACCTTTAAAAAAAAAAAAAAAAATTGTTTACAATAAATTTGGGAGGGCGCTGACTCCTGAAATACAGGCCCGCCTAGTTCGGGAGTCAGAGGCTTCATAAATTATCCCATCATATTTATAAATAAAAAAAAAAAAAAAAAAAAAAAAAAAATTATCACCGCGCCCGGTCGCACTCGGACAGTTCGGCGCCACGCGCTGACCCTAGCGCGATCGCCGAGCGTAGGTATGAAAAGTGAAGTACGTACATGAGATTGACTTCTGTACCTATCTATTTTGTGTCTCTGTAACCCTCAGCTGCTAGTCAACATTCGGTTAAGAGCACTACAGCACCTAAAGCGCGGTCACTCTCGGACTGCATACAAAGGAAAGAGATGCGCAAAGACAATGCTTGCAAAAATAGAAGCATTTTAGAAATTTAATAAAAATCTACAGATTTGATAATAAAATTAAAACAATATAAAGATAAAACGTAGCGTGTAGAATAATCTGACAAACAATTAGAATGATTGCATGCATGTCCGGTTTTTAATCGACAAAAGTAATTTTTAGAGGCATATTCGTAGTTTTTTGGGTTGTGTGAGAAGTGATATGAAAAAAAGGGAGTTAGTGATAGCGTGACAGGACAGAATGGAAGGAAAAAACGTGTTGCGCCGACCCCAAATGAAACGAGACAAGGGCAGGAAGATGATGATGATGATTCGTGGTTTTTTTTCTATCGTACTCAATTACGAATCTATCTAGCATTAATCCTGAAGATTGACATATATTTTTCTGTATTTCCCTCTGTTTACTACAGCGGATCATATACTTTTACGCATTATATGTTAATAATAATTATGTGTCAGTTCTTTTTATTTTCTCTAATGTGTATGGATTTGTTATTATAATATTATTGTTTTATTAAATGAATTTTTAGTTTGTAAGTTTCCATTGTGCTGCCTTGGACATCCACTGCAACGTTGTAAAAGTGCTTGTAAATAAATAAATAATAGAACTCGCGATTAACTTCTGTAGTCCTCTTAATATTTCATTATTTCCAGTAGTTCCAGCTATGATCTCTACAATACGATATGATGATGCTTGCAATATTATGTTGTCGTGTGATTGTTTTCGACTATCACGCAAGTTAAGCCACTGATAGAAGTTAGTAATCTATGATCTTCTAAATTCTATTACCTAAGCAACATTGTGCTGCAGTACCTACCTCCGACGAAATGAAATTATGTTCAATCAAAAACAAAGTAAACACAAATTACTAGGACACTAGTTATTATAATACTCGTGTATTATAATAACTAGTGTCCCGCCCGACTCCGCTTGAGTACAAATTATAAACATAAACCTTCCTCGTTTATAACTCTATCTTATTAGTGAAATCACAATGCGTGGTATACGAATAAACGCTTCCATTCTCGAGGAATTGGGCGTCAAGAAGAGTTTGTCTACGTTAGTGCGCATTTTTTAATACTATGGCCATATATGTCGACGTGGAAGAGACTTTATTGAACGCCTTGTTATACAAGGAAAGGTGGATGAGACGAGACCGCGTGGTAGATCACCGATGCGATGGACAGACCAGATGAAAGGGGCTGTTGGCGGCCCATTGAACGCAGGCAAAAGTGGCGACAAGTCGTGCGTTATACGTGTTGTACCCTGCCAGATGCCGGAGAGCTACTTCCATGATAACTACGACCACTCAGCCAAAAGTGAAACGACCAAAAAGAAGAAAGAGCTTTAAGAGCAGTTAGCGGATAAACAGACAGACAAGGAAATCGGCTTACAAGGCAAAAAGCAAGGCAAGGCTCGGCAGGCAAGGAAAACACACACACGACTACACACGACACACACGAATATACACGACTTTCAATCACGTGTTAACAGATTAATAGCTACTTTATGAATACCAGGTAATCAGAAGACAGAAGACGTCAACACATATACTGATAGGCTGACACACCAGATACTTCAGTCATAACAGCAGCTCGAAACTTCCTAGAAAAACTCCGCAAGCAGCAATCAGCATGAAATCCACGCCTCTACACGTGTCGCTCGTACGCCTGCCTCCCTCTAACCTACAATCAACTAATTATCTGCTAATCAGCAGTTTACACCGTAAGTAGGGTGTACTTGCTCGTCAGAGCCGGGTGTGGCGGAGATGAGGGGGTTTTAAGTGGCGATTACCGTGTAGCAAGTGATTAAAAGCGACGTTTAGATCGTGGTGATGACTTGTTGATTAGCAGCTGCTTAACGTTTAATTTATGTTCTGTAGTCATGTTGTAGAAAGGAATACCTGGAAGAAGTTGGGGGAGGCCTTTGCCCAGCAGTGGGACAGTATAGGCTAATAAAAAAAATAAAAAAAGTCATGTTATCTTAAATCTTAATAAAATAAAACCTTTTTATTTCAGCCATATTTGGTCATTATCATTGTTCATTATTACATTATATTTTAATTTCATCATTACATTATATAAAAGTTAAAATAGAAACTGCTCTTTAAAATCTCAAATTATGCATAAAATACTAATGTAAACATTAAAAATAACTAATTATAAATTGTATCTATTAAGAGCACACAACCCGTGCGTCGATTTAGTGCAAGAAAAACAAATTACAAAGATATTATCACGTATATTTAATTTAATATATATAGATGTATGTATATATATTATCTACATAATTATATAACATACATAAAATAAAATTAAGGTGTCTGTCTGTGATATCAATATAACATTTTATTTTCAAGTGCAAGTTTTTGTATGAAAGTGTATCCGATACCTATTACAATCTGTCCGTCTGTTTGTTTCGGTTAATCTCCAAAACGGTTGGACCGATTTTAACGGGACTTTCACTGGTAGATAGCTGATTTTATAAGGTAAATTAGGCTACTTTTATTTTAGAAAAAGAATTAAGGTTTTGCGAAAAAAACTTTTGAAATGGTGACCAAATGGCATTGTGCTGTTTTATGAATCTGACATGGACAAAGTCGCGGGTCCCTGCTAGTTTATAAATAAAAATCAATGTCAGAATGTGTTGCTTGGCGTAGAATTCGATAATAAGTAAACCTTCGGATGAAGTTTTTTTAAATTGTTTGGTAATGTCTCAAGAAGGTTCTTACGAAGAGGAAATTGGATATATGCACATTTATGTTCCAGTTACGTTCTTGTTCGGATGATCCATCGACTTGACCCCATTTTGATTACAGTTGGTCACTTAATAAAATGGCAACAATGTCTTAATAAATCTAATTAAGAGATAAGAAGGCCTTTAGCTTAAGAATGGCGGAACCGAACCTCAGGGCACAGGGCAAGAGGTCAGGGCTGCAACTATACGTCAATGAAAGGTGTCAACCCTGGACGAGCCGCAGGAACTGACCTCGACCGTGACAGTTGGGGCAGCCCTAGCAAATGACTCGAAATAGGGTCATAGGCGATGACTGTGTGGAGTCGAACGTGATTCGCATCGGAGGACCAATGAACTGCAGAGTTAATGTTTGCTAACAGTTTTTTTAGGGTTCCGTACCTCAAAAGGAAAAAACGGAACCCATAAAGGATCACTTTGTTTTCCGCCTGTCTCTCTGTCAAAACCCTTTATCTCGGAAACGCGTAATGGTGTCGAGTTCAAATTAAAACCAAATTAAATTATACCTACTCCGGCCTGCGGTCCCTAGAAGCCGTGAAAATCTAACGAAAAAAAATATACAGCCTTTTATATCGCAAAAAAACGTATATTCTGATACTCTTATGGGAATCAAAATTCATAAGGTACTTTCTGTTGTCTCAGAATCCTGAAATTTTGCATTAAGCAAAGTAATAAAGCACAGGTATAGGAATAAATCTGAAAACAGTTGTCGTTACGGCACAAAAAAATAAACTTTTATTGCGATTCGGAAATACTTCTAGTCTCCATCTGGGAATTGAACTATTTACGAGTACTTAAGTAAGTTTGTACGGAACCCTCAGTTCACAAGTTCGACTCGGTCTTGGCCAGTTTTATTATATAATATAACTAGCGGCCTCGGCAAACGTTGTCCTGGCCAAAACCTGGCTTTTCGTCAGAAAAGAAAATTGTGATCCCGATTGCAGCGCCACCTGTCGGGTTCAATTATATTTTCAAACCATCCAGGGACCCACTCCAATACACACACAACTTTCATCCGAATCGGTCAAGCCGTTTAGGATGAGATAGGTGACAAACACACGTACAGAATAAAAAAAAGAAAAATGTTTAAGAAAAGAGAGAAGATGAGAAGAGAGAGAGGGTGTAAATCTGTGGGAAAAGTTATGAGTAGTAGGTATATTTGTTAAGTTTAATGTTTACACAAAACTGCTTATGCCCAATATACTACTGTTAGTTTCCTCAAATATAATAAAAAAATAAACTACAGCGCAATTTTGAATAATCTTGGGTGGTTTTATAACCAAAAACAAAACCAAAAGCCAAAGGCCAAAGAACATTAAGTTTGCAAACTGCACTCGACGTTGACCCCGTAAGTTAAGACCATAATTATAGAAAACGGTGGTCACTGACCGCACTACGGCAAATCTCGAATCTTCACATAAAGTCAGTTCGGAAACAAAAATATTAGCTCGTAGCATTCGAAGCAATAACTTTTTCTATGTCAGTCAATTTCCTGAGATTGGAGAGTGTAATTAAGTTTTTCATCTAATTGGTGTGTCAAGGCAGGCAGTCAAGTGCGGCTTCCTTTTACACGTTCGCGCCGTTTTTGCGTCGGTTTTTGTTTTGGCAGACTATTGAAGTACTAAAACTAAGTAAGTCTATAAAATATGAGAAAAGAATGACTGACTTCGTCGAATAAGGAAGAGTCAGCTAGAAGTGACTTATTTCTGACAGGAGGTGGTATGTAAGTTCATACCAATATTTTAGTAGACAGTATTCTGTCGTGATGGCGCAGTGGTTAAGGTACCCGCCTCTCATACATGACAGGACAGGACAGAAACCGAGCAAGTGCCAATGTGATTTTTTCCATTCATATGTAGTTTTCCAAGTTTGTCGAGGACATTACTGACACTTCGTGCCTCAGAAAGCACGTAAAGCTGTTGGTCCCGGTTGTCATTCGTAGATCATTGATAGTCGTTACAGGAAGTCAGACGCCTGAAAGTCTGACCATCAGTCCTTGGATAGCCATGGAGTATCGTGTTGCCCACAGGGTTGTCTGATAGGCAGTCGCATACGGTTAAACTAGAAGCCGACCCTAACACAGTTGGGAAAAGATGATGAAAGTAGACAGTACCCTAGCACATCTGTCCTCTCAGGTGACCGTTGGTCCATATCATGACGAGGTGATATAAGTGGGTGTCGTGCGGTAGGAACCGGTAGCAGTCGACTCCCGCGCAGCCGTGACTGTGGGGCGTCTGGTGAGTGACTGATTAGTTCCTTAGGGACGAACTGTGAGACGTCGGAACATGATCTTCCTACTAGATATACATTTTTATCTCTCTTCATGAAGACGGTGAACTGCTTTATAAAATGCTTTAGAGACGGATAAAAAAGATGATTATTTCCTGTTCCGATTCTTTATCACATCATTACCATCTTAACGATCCATAGTTTTTGACAATATACATAATTCAAGCACGATAATGAACCCGGCGAAAAAATCGTACAAATCATCGAAAAATTACAAAAAATCGCCTGAGATGGTGTGGGCATGTTAGCAGGAGAAGCGAGACTATGTCGTAAAAATATCACTAAGCCTGCCAGAACAAAAGTAAGGCAGAGGTCGCTCACCATTGACCTGGTGGTCTAGAATCGAGAGAGACCTCAAGTTAACCGATGTGCCAGAGCCAACAATCGGGGATAGAATATCCTGGCGCCGATTAGTAAGGATATCCGACCCCAAATAATGGGAGGAGAGGACAAAGAAGAAGACGAGGAACTCTACGTTCAGCACCATAACACACCCACCATACTCAAGAGATGAATACGTTAGATATTATTGCCAAAAGGATTATGTCTTCAGACCTGTCACTTGGAAATTGTTAAATAAGTCATCAACTGGAACGCTACATCTGCGTTAATCAATCATCAGTGAACACAGACACACCCCATAACGCCACACTGTATAATAATGATGTAATAGAATCCACGCGATCTCAATAAGCGGCAAATCGATCAGTAACTGAGCTCGTACAGTTCCAATAAGTGTAAGTGATCCTATAAATTGTACCAGCGACTGTCTCAAGTAGGTGCATGTGATCGTGGAGGCTTTGACGAAGTTTCCCCTACTTTATAAGCGATACTGTAAAAAAGAAATTCCGCACCAAACACACAATCTCGAAGATTTTCCCGAATCGCAAAAACAGTTTTTTTTTTTTTGTAACATCACAACAAATTTACTGTTTTCAGATTTATTTCTATACTTGTGTTTTAAGATGTAAGACCCTGCTTCTTGCCAAATTTCAGGATTCCGGGTCAACGGGAAGTATCCTATGAATTTTGATTACCTTGAGAGTGTCGATATATACGTTTCTTTGCGACATATAGGGTCTTGACAGACAGATAGACGGACAACACAGTGATCCTTTATGAGTTCCGTTTTTTTTCCGTCTGAGGATCGGAACCCTAATAATTACTTGACAGCCTATGGACCACGGTCTGAAATAAAATATTTTTATTTTTGTTTATTTATTTTTATTTATTTCTTTATTTATTTAAACTTCATGTACAGTTGTGGTACATAGGCGGACTTAATGCAACAAGGCATTCTCTACCAGTCAACCTTTGGGTTAAAAAGAAAATAATGTGGTAGGTTTGCACAATAAATAAATAACAGATATTTTAAACAGAACAAATAAAATAAAAAATAAGTTATTTATAATAATAAAATACATATATATGCTAAAATTATAAACTAATAAACACTATGAAAAATATCAAATCATTAAGAAAACTCAATAATAATTCTGACGAAGACCAAACTAAACTACTTTATAGTTTTTTTTTTCTTTCATGTTCTACTTGAATCAGTATTTTAAACCTATTTTTGCGTTTGACGCCGTGAGTGTACACGCTGTAGGTATACCATACACAATTCAGATACATGTACAACAAAACATCGACATGTCACGCCTCATTTGATGGCTGTCCACACAGCTTCACTCTCCGGCGAGATGATTCAAGTTTAATGACCTTGCCGCTAGCAATACTCGGTTTTCAGAAATGTAGTTAGGTAGCCGATTTCAGAGACAGGTTAGGTCAGATGGCTTGGTATTGCACTCATAATAAAAATTTGTAATTGTGTGTGTATGTTTGTTACTTCATCACGCTCGAACAGCTAAACGGATTTAGATGAAACTTGATACACGGGTTAACCATGTCCTGGAATAGTACATACGCGACTTTTTATCTTGGGAGTATGCTCCATTCTAATAATTTTCAATTATCACGTGGGCGAAGCCGCGGGCAGCTACTACATTACAATTGCTATACAATGCGTCCCAAATAAGAATAGGATCGATTGTCATGTTGTGACGTCACGTCATACTATCAAATCGAAGAATTAATAGGGTGAGCAAAAAAAGTATTTTAAAAATTTGATTTATTTACGAACTGTGAACGAAAAAAGTTTAATCAGAATCCAGTTCTTCAATTTTGCTCATCTCTGAGTTCTTAAATGTTGCTCAATTTCTTGCGATTTGACAGTATGACGTGACGTAACAACATGGCAGTCGATCCTAATCTTATTTGGAACGCATTGTACGGGTACGGGTGTCAGCTGCCAGATTCATACAATTTAGCTATCCTTTTCTCTCATCTTAGAGATGCATATTTTCATCCTGCTGTCATCCTATCCATGCTATGTAAAAAAGACCATTGTAGGAAATAAAAACTTTTCTGAAAATGGTTCTTCGATCCAGTATAAGTATTTGTCTTCATAACACGATAGTTCAGCATCAGTGACATGCGTCAAAGGCTAAGGAATGTGTATGATTTTCACGAAAAACAATAGTCTGTAGCATTAGTCGGGTCCGGTGGCACAGCGGGGCAGCCAGCCGGCATTGTGCGGGCGCACTGTTATTGTAACCGGAGACGCGTGTTTGTTGACGCACACTACACGGAACTGACGACGGCGGAGCCCGCGTGTGCGTGACAACTGCGCTCCTGAGCTCGACAGTTTATCTGATGTAGGAAGAAAAACTTAACGAAGTAGGCAATAGATAGGTATACAGATAAATACAATGTAGTTTATTAAAAACCAGTTAAATACCTACACGTTGCCAATTTTATGAGTACAACGACGGTTTTTTTTTCTATTGTTGATAGCTCGTGCACGACCACTGTCTCACTTGATGGAAATGACGATGTGGTCGACAATGGAGCACGCTTACCTAGAAGTAACCTATTCGCTCTTGACATTAAGACCCCTAGGTGGTAGCTATTAGGAAACAGGGACCCCGGCAGGGAAACCCACTCCTTAGCTGTACGCACAATGAATGTTCTCAAAACGATTATGATAGAATTCATATTTTAAAAATTCTAGGGGGTAAAAAGGGCTCGACAACACTGTTAGCGCAATGATTGAGCGATCGACTGCTGCGCTGCGCGTCGCAGGTTCGATTCCCACACGTAACAAATATTTATATGGCCTACAGATATAAGTTCCGGGTCTGGATGTCTTGTGACCTTTCATCTTCATAATTTCAGTCGAAAGACGTCCAATGTTGGACATGGGCCTCCCAAGTATCGCTATAACAACCGTTCCTGTGCGTCTCGCATCCATCGGATGTCCGCGACCCTCGCCTGGTCATCTGTCCACCTTGTGTCAATTATAATTATCCAACAATATAAATTTGACTGTAATATTCTCAAAACAAATCCACGCAATTGATCTCTTGTATGTCTTGGTTACGCTTGTTAATCAGTATTGATCGGACAGATCAGTCCAGACGGATGTGGGCGCTGAGCGCATCAGAACACGTCGCTCCTAACCACAAGTTGCGGGCTTTGCAGAAGCGATACAAACTCTTAGAATTAATCAATATGCCATCGAAACATCCTTTAAATTGAAATGTCTGTTTTATTTCATTATTCAGGAACGTGAATATTCTCTCAACAGCTCTGCTGAAGTAACACCAAAAATATGCAAAAATAAACATAGATATATATTATGAAAAAAAAATTGGTAGATACGTGTGCAGTTCTTTTATTTTTTTGATTACGTCAAAGACTTGTATGTATACCTACATTGAAGATCAGTGTGCATGCTTAAATAAATAACGGTCGGCAATGTTATTTTATTACAACCGGTACAATATGGTGGACATCCCACCCATACGCACAAAAGGTTTTAGGAACACATTCATTGTGCGTACAGCTAAAGAATGGAATTCCCTGCCGGAGTCTGTGTTTCCTGATAGCTACAAACAAGTCAATAGTGAATAGATTACTTCTAGGTAAGCGTACTCCATCGGCAACCACATCTTCGCTTTCCATCAAGTGAGCTAGTGGTCAAGAGTGAACCAAAGAACAGTGGCCTATGAGACAGGTATCATCAGAAAGTCTAATTATTACACCTATAATATTAGTGAGAGATGCATTCAAAGCCGTTTAAAGAGAGATTACTGAAGTTCAGGTCATAAGATTGAAATTG
This sequence comes from Mythimna pallens, assembly GCA_961205895.1. Lineage (NCBI taxonomy): Eukaryota > Metazoa > Arthropoda > Insecta > Lepidoptera > Noctuidae > Mythimna > Mythimna pallens. Next base: position 25,758,496 of record OY540831.1, read on the forward strand.
CAAGTGTCACGCATCTGGCGAGCTGGCCAATGTACGTACCTACGATGAACTCAGCTCCCGCTGCCACACCTTGACTAAACCAACTAATTACGAACTGAAATATCAGGCAGGCAGGGATGACTAAGACATTAAGTCCACCTTTGTACTTTGTGTTGCATGAAGATTAAATAAATAAATAAATGTCCAGTTAAAAACCAGCGTCAGGAACTATTTGCCTGGCATTCATGCTGAACTGGAACTATACAGGCGCAGCCGTGAGGAACATTGTAGGTATATAAATAAGTATTTTGTTTATACCCCGATTTATTTAGTTATTTATAACTACAATATTATTGTTTCTTTTCGTTTTACCTTCAAACATTGACGACACGGTTGGTGCAATGGTTGAGCGATTGGCTGCTATTCTACGTGCCGAGGGTTCGATTCCCGCACAAAACAAATATTTGTAAGGCCTTCAGACAGTTGTTCCGGGTAATTCTTAGTCTAGTGTTGTTCACTTTGTGTTTGTACCAAATAATATTTTTCTTCTTTTATTTTATCACTACAGAAAAAATAAATGGGAAGATTTATTGGGGCGTTACATTGGTGTCCATCAATGTGTGTGTATATTTCATATTAATAAGTAAGTTCATATCTTGACATATCACAGCGGCGGTACTTGTTTTCGAGACTGACTTTCCACAATTTCCATGCTCCTTAATTCGCAGCCTATAAAATACAAATGGGCAGCGCTTACACAATATTTTGTTATAGAAACCCATAAATATTTATATTCACATTAATTTCCGTAAAAATAGACTAAACAAATTGGTGCGCGTTCTCCTCTCTCGAAATATTCTCACTGCTGCTATTTTTGTAACAGAAAACATAATGAGAATAATAATAGGTCAGGAGATGATGAACTATTGTTTCATAATGGAATTTTTTGCTGCTGTGGTGGTCACATGGAAATAAATAGTTTGTTAAAAAAACATTTACATGACAAATGTTATACATGAACTAGCTTCTACCAGCAGCTTCGCCCGCATGAGAGTAGATTTCTCCATACAAAGTTTGGACCCTGTTTCATCACATTAGGGAATGAATTTTGGAAAATTCTTTCTTAGTGCTCGCCATAAAAGGAAACTTTCTGCAAAATTTCACGCTCCTGATCCCAGTAGTTTCGGCTGTGCGTTGATATGTCAGTCAGTCAGTTTCCCCTTTTATATTACGCATTGAAATTAAGTAGAGCCCATAATAAATAATTAAAACTAAACATAACATTGTTGAAGTAATCTCGTCTAAAAGTTTTTTTACATAAATGGACTTAAAAAAAATGCTAGTCAAAAGTGACTCGGACTTGCGCACCGAGGGTTCTGTACAAACTTAAGCTAATAATTTCAAAAGAATACCTAATTATTTTATGATGCAACTGCTTTCGGATTTATTCCTTTACTTGTGCTACATGACTTTACTTCTTGCTTACCTTGCCTTATAAAAACCCTCAAAATATGCGCCTTGACGGAGAATAATCGGCCTTATTTTTAGATTGCGTTCTAAGGGGTAACTGAACTGTGTATTTGATATTATTTTCAGCTTGATACCTCTACCCGTTTCTGAGAAAAAGCGTTTGACAGACGGACATAAAAGAAAGGATCGCGTAAAAACGGAACCCTTATAGGAATAACGGTTCCGTGTTTACCGAGTGAGGTACGGAATCCTAAAAAACTCTATTAATTGCAAAATGACTTAATTTTTTTTGGTTATAGAGATAAGACCACCTTCTCGCTCCACCAACTAACCCTGGGCGCCACTTCAAAAAATCTGTTACTACTAACCGGATACACATACAAACAAAGAAAGTAAATTAAGTGCTTATAAAATGAACCGTCAAAACGTTTAAAATTTTGTAAAGATGTGGTTGTACAACATACAAAAAAAAAACATTCATAAAACAATGTCCTTTTTTTTTAGTTGGCAAAAAATAGTAGACAATTGTATCACTTCTGTGAAACTTAATTCTACAATAAATCGTTTGGCATTGTCTGCCAAACGATTTATTGTAGTTTTAAGTTTATTTTGAATGTAAATAGTCCGAAAGACGCAATTTCCCAACTGTAGAGCAGTTCTTTAACTGCGTTGTCTAAACATTAAAATCTAACATTGAAGGACGGACGTATTTCAAGAAGTCAGAAATAAACGAAATCATGAAATCGCACAATCGATGATATCAGCTTTACCTACTTCAAAACAAAAACGAAACTGTACATTATGTAAATTATTACATAACTTGAAACATGATGATGTTTCGAGTGTAATCCATTAGAATTTTTGTGGATTGTTCTCACATTGTATTTGAATTTAAATATACATCAAATAAGTATGAACACTTTGAAACGATGCATAGAAACATTTTTCTCGTAAGATCGAATGTCAAGCGTTTAAACACGGCTCTATTCTATCGTCAAAACATTGATGAGACGGTTTAAAAGTGCATCATGAAGGCTTCAATTAGTGTACCTAGGTAACTAATGACATGTGACCTGTGCAGTCAGCGGTGCATGCCATGACGTCACCCAACCGCAGCTCTCCGCCTGTTTACTTATGTGACAGTTTCTACAACACAACAAGGCAATTAAACTAGACGCACAATATGGACATCCAGAGGCGTAGCTACCGCCGCATCAGCCGTATCAATGATATGGGGCCCCCGGGCTACAAGGGCCCCAAAGTGTGCAATAATTCGTAACATGTTATCCACAATCTTAAATTCTCTTCTTGAAAAGAGTCCTGCAGTTAATTAGTATGTACCTAAGGATTCTATTTGATAATGTTCCAATATTAAAGCTCGCTTCGCTCGTTCTCGAATTTTCTACATATGAACACAAAAAAGTGACCTATCCTAGTCTAGAATACTGTATTAAACGAGCTCATTTTCAGTTGGGACTTGTCAACCTATCCAGCTATCTAGTCTGGAAAAAAGTATCTATTTAAAAATATTTGAACCTACCTCTCCGGCTAGGTGTAGGTGACAGAATGCGTAGAACAATCGTACACGTAGGGATAGGCAAAACTAACGCTAAACAAAGGCAGATCGAAAGGCGCGAAGGTTTAAACTTAATTATCGGTAATTCAGGTCAAATGTTACGGTGACATTAAATACAAATAAGTAATAAATTTTAAGTAAGCTGCGTATACCCCACCCACAGTGAGGTAGCAGAGTAAGACCCCTCCATGAGGAGTGGGTGGAGAGGCGTCACGGCGTTCTCACATTCTGCATCAAACAGGTCCTCATCGGACATGGTAAGTTCAGGAGGTTCCTGCACCGGATTCTTGGCTGGACCGCTCAGAGGACACGGTGGAGCATACGAAGGAGATGTAACCCGCTTGAGCGAAGCATCGCCGTGTCCTTGTGAAAGCAATTGGTGGCTACGATGCAGTAATGCTAGTGAAGGAGAAGGTCGCATGCGTGAGGGAACGGAAATCCTGAGGCCCCAGCCGCAGTGACCCCGACCCCGACTACCAGCCACGATAGGCGCGGGCTTACAGACGACGAGTAATGGGTAGCTCGCCATCCGGCCGTCTGGTAATCAACCCGCAAGTGTTCCACGCGCTTCAATGAGATGTCAGCAAAACCCTAGGGGCTCAGCAGAGCCGATACCTACTAGGACCATAAGGGATCTTCTAAGTATCGGAACGCAAAGGGCAACTGAAGGACACAAATGTAGTTTTAGTCAGTAAAAGTCTGACACGTCCTACCGTTCCACCCTACAGCTAAAGAAGTCATTGGACAATTACCTACCAACCACCATCACCAAGTCAGACTCTTCCATAACCCAGCTGTTAAGCGATAATTCCTCAAGATGTTGTGAAGTTATTCACTATAAAACCGTTCAGTAACCAAACTTTCAAAAAAAATATATAGAACCTGTAACTAGTATGTAGGTGAACAGATAATGCGCTCAAGGAAACAAGCACACGTCACGTGAAGCTCTTCACACGCGTCATGCGCTCCCTTCGCTTTGCATAGAAAGCTGGCGCGGCGTGTACGCGTGTTGCCGCGAATTTCTCCGCGCATGCGTTCTAGCAAAGTCTATAACGCATGACGTGCGCCTTGTTGCGCTGAGGCGTAAATCATGAGCGGAGCGATTTTGGATTTGTAACGGGATATTTTAATTTACATTATACGCATTCACATCTATTTAATTGAGGGAAACCTTTAATAGTAACTAATGTGTTGACGACGGCCGTAAGTAAGATAAATCAATGGTGTGTTTCAGTGAGAGATCACTTTGTTCGCATGATTTGCTTACTCACTAACCCCCGTCATCTCCTTCGAACCTAAGCTAACCTTGTCAGGGTTCCTTAAATATTTTTCATCAGATGGTCTTAACACATAGCTTAAGCATCAACAGAATATCATTATTATTACTATTCAGGCTGCTAATTGAACAGCACCGCTTAGTTATCCGGATGGGATGGGAACTGTATTGCGAATTAAGCTAATTGGCTGCTACACACACAATAAATAAATCAGTCAACTCGCGTACGCCTCTCCTCTTCACGGTAACCCACAAGGTAAACTTTCGTTATGTTAATAGCGTGTAGGTCAGGTTTGTGTACTAACCGCTGACTACTGCTCACGCTGCGCACTGCGCGCTGCCCGCGTTGTCGCGCAGTAAGTAGTGGAAAACTTTGAGAACACGCGCCTAATGTATTAATTACCCGGTGTTGTTTTATTAAGCTCATTGGAATGCTTGCGGTGTAAACAGGGAGAAAGATACTTCGTTTACTTAATTACCTATGTTCTTTAGAATGTAAGTAATTTTTATTGTTAGGTAACAATCATTCAGCTCCAATTCAAACAATAATAAAGGATGAGTGTTTGTTAATATAAGTGCGCTACTTAAATAATTCTTAGACGCAAAAAAAACAAGGAGTACCAGTTACGTATTAATAAGAAAGATGGATACAGTTTTCGTGATTCTAAAGCTCTATGATTTTAAAGTAAGTGACAAAAAGTACTATTTTGCTTCATTTTTCCTTCGTCAATTTTAATCCGACATTTCAAAGAGTCTCCATTCATAACTCGATACAGTCTTCCTGGGCCGCATTGGCTGTTTATTTAGGTTAAACGAGGTAAAAAGGAATCCAGGATAAAGAATTAGTAAAGATTTGTTAAACTCAACCAAAATCAAGCGTGTTCTAATAATATATACTTGAAGGTCGATCGACACATGTGTTGTAAACTAGAATGCCAATAATATCCTTATTGTAATATGTTTTTCATTGGTTTCAAACGCTGCTTGATAACATTTTTTGTGAGCTAGAATCGTTTGGTTGTTTTAGTAATACACTGTTAAAATTAGACCTGTTTGGTATCTCTACCAAACAGGTCTAATTCAAACAATGCATAATAATATTTGTAATAATAGGGGTTAAAGTATGAAATTGCCGTTTTATTGTATCTGTTTTATTATGGTTTAAGATGTTTAGTTCTTTTTCTGAAGAGAAGATTTTTGATATTTTGAGATTTATTAATTACTTAAATAATTATAAATGTAACTTCAACATTCCTGTCTTTTGTTTTTTTTTTAATAATTACAATAGAATCAAAAAGATAAGAATCTCAAAACAAAACCATAATGTTAGTTACGATACGACATTAGATAAGTAGGATACATCCAAGTTTGAACGCTCGTGACCGGCTGCACCTAGTTGTAGCCGGCTAAAACTAGGTGCAGCCGACTATTAGCCGTAACATATACAAAGGTTAGAAAGTCAGGATTATATCAAACGTTTTGGTAAAATTGAAAACTTACGATATCAACTAGTCCAATAACCGTCTGGACCGAGCCTTAGTCGTCGACGGCGCGTAGTGATCCACGCGGGCCTCACAGAGATGTCAGCAAAACTATAACTAGTGGGGCCCAGCAGGGCCGAAGCCTGCTAGAGCCATAGGGTGACTTCTGAAAGGGAACCCTAGGGTCCTGGGAGACAAGGCAAAGAAGGAACATAGGTGTGCTTTTAGTCAGTAAAAATCTGACACGCCTTCTCGATCTCCCCTAGAGTGGGAGAAGACATTGGATGGTTTCGCGTCAGGCAACAACCACTGACTACCATGTAGTTGTCTGGCATTTTTGCAGAACTGGACCGATTTGGCGCAGCCGTGAGACACACATTGTGTCAGTGTTTTTTTCTTTGTTTTTTACTTAGTTGTCTTAAAATTTGTTTTTACGGTGTGTGTATCCATGCGTGCCAAATAAAATATATTTCTTTCTTTCTTTCTCTCTTTATTTCCTAACTTAAAAAAAAAGTAGTAATTGCAATGTTGCTATGCCAAGTTACATTAATTTATTATTCAGCTATTAGTTGTACCTAAACAATGGTAACAACCGCTGACTTCCTTGTGGTAACAGTTGCATAAATATTTGTGATTTAATAAAGTTATGATTAAGAATTCCTTAAGCGCATTTATGACTTACATTTAATAACGGTTAATTAAATATTTATAAATAGTATTAATACAAGCTGCGCACGTGGTGTACAATTACATAAACTCAGGGCTTCGTTTGGGCACGGAATAATTATGATGGTAAGTCCCCTCTTTGAGAAGTGGCTGGAAAGACCTCACGGCGTCCTCACCTTCCGCATGACGCAGTTTCTCACCGGACATGGTCAGTTCGGGAGGCTCCTGCACCGGATTCGTGCGGAAGAAACGCTTGGGTGTCACCACTGTGTGAACCGCCCAGAAGACAAGGTGGAGCATACGGCGGAGGTGTGCCCCATTTGGGCAGAGCACCACCGTGTCCTCAGGGGGGGTAATTGGCCGCAGCGATCTCTCACGCTGGGCCTTGGTACAGGCCGTGGTCCGGAGTGAGGAAGAGTGGCAGGCGGTCGCCTCCTTCTGCGAAGCAGTAATGCTAACAAAGAAGGCGGCCGCACGTGCGAGGCAACGGCCCTCACGCCCCAGCCGCCGTGATTCCGTTTCCAATTTACGGCCACCGTAGTCGCAGGCTTGCGGGCGGTGAACAATGGGTAGCTCGCCGTCTGATCATCCGGACCAAGCCCAAGTCGTTGACGGAATTTCGAAAAAAGAATAACGTACCTTTTATTTAAAGTTTATTAGAATTTCTAAATCCAAGTCAATCCAAAGATGCAACCCGTTTTAAAAAACGGCAATTTCATAGGTACCTATTAGATAGATTTACGAGGTGATCCTGTGTAAAAATCACTTATAGATATACACCATTCGCAGTAAAAAATAGATTCCCACAATCAGATGATGCTAAGTACCTAGGCATGCATCTAGACCGTCGTCTCACCTGGCGAAAACATATATGGACCAAAAGGAAACAATTAGACTGCAAACTTCGCAGCATGTATTGGATTATCGGGCCTAAGTCACAACTAACAGATGCTAGTAAAATGGTTATCTATAAAGCTATACTAAAACCTGTATGGACATATGGCATTCAGCTTTGGGGCACAGCCAGCCATAGTAATATTGAAATACTCGAAAGGTTCCAAAGCAAAACAATCAGAGCTATGTTTAATATTCCACCTTATATTAGCAATAAATATTTGAACCTAGACTACAATCTACGAACAGTGAAAGAAGAAATTGAGTCAAACAGCAAGAAATATCAACATAGATTGTACCAGCATATAAATGAGTTTGCTGCGGAATTGCAGGGAGTGGGCAGTCTAAGATTCTCTCGTCTTAAGAAAAATAGCATATCTGATCTAGCGCAAAGATTCATAGACAAAAGATGAAAATTGCACCACCGGGTGCACCTCTCAGCTAAAAGACATATTTCATGATGAAAATCTGACCACATCTTAGATTATTGTTTAAAATAAAACAGATTTCTAAGAAGCGGGATAGAAAAAAAAATAAAAAATAAAATAAAGTAAAATGTTGTGATCTAATTATGAAGAAAGCATCGCCTGGAACCTTCTGTTGGTAATCTGTCTTCGTAAAGCGCATCACGTTTCCTCGAGGGACAGGCGCATGCATTAGGAAACTCAATTACTTAATTGCGGCAATTGAATAACAACAGAGACAATAGGTATGTATTACATACTTGCTTTCGCCGGTGGCTTTACCCGCATAAGAGATGGTGGTTTATTTTCCCAAGGAAACTTTCTACTACAATGAAAAGCATTTATGTCCTAAATCTGGTCATAGTCCATCCGTGTGCTGAGTTTTTAACCAAAATTACTTAACAAACAATTACGTTCTACGGTTAGACGTTAAAACGTACCAAATATACAGACACTCTTTTGAATTTTTAATGTAGTTTTATCGGTGGAAAATTGTAGCCCCACCAAAATTTTATAAATTCATTTTCATTGTATTGTAAGCTAAAAAAGCTCTTGGTTTTAACATTATTATTCTGTATAATTTTAAAATTCGTATGTTGTGTTCCTTCCGCGAAATAAATTGCGAATTTTATTAGCTGGTTTAGTCTATTGAATACAATATCCCCGTGAAGTCAACACAATAAAAGTCGCGGATTTGTACCGGAACTCAAGCTACACGCTGTTGACAAAAGAGCCACCCTTTCATTCCCTTACTTACATTTGCGCAATCGCAGCGACTTCCTAAAGAGTATTGTGTGCCTGAACAAAGCCTTGTTGACAATAGTCGGCTACATCCGGCTGCGCGCGCGCCGGTCGCACTGCGTCGATCGTGCGCGACGAGAGGTAAAGAGACCAGTGAAAATTGAGGGTTGTTTAACAATAAAATTCGTAATATTTATTGCAAGTTTAATTATATTAAGTAGTCTCAGCATCACTTAATATAGGAAGTAGCGCTGTGTGATTATTTTAATGATTCTTTTAAACCAGGAAAAAAAATCCAGACTTTAAATGAAAGTTTAGTTTGAATATTGCCACTTTCTAGCCCAGATTTACTACGAAGTTAAAGTAAGTTAACACGATCGGCCCAGCATCCCTCTCATGAGGTGCACCTCACGTACATGGTATGGTATATACATTTAGGGCATTATTACACTTTATTTTCTCATGCAAAATGAACATAAATTGATAAACGTTTTGCTCTACATGCAGCTCTAGATATTTGTTTTTTTTTTTTTTTGATATTTGCAAGTGTTGCGGCGAAAAAGTTTAAGTAATAGAATTCAATAAGGCTGCCTGGTGTTATGAGACGTACCCATGCAAATAGTGACATATTTTTTATTGGACGTGATTAGACGTTGCGTTAAAAACAAATTATAAAAAGACGTCACAGGGCGTTGCTGGCCGGAACGCGATAAGGAATATTATAATTTTATAATACTTCTCTGTTTAAATAATAATATTGGATACTAAAACCAGAAATTATTCCATTGCCTTACAGAAATTATTAAAAATAAACTGGTTTACTGCGTAGTATCTAAGTAAATTAAATTATTCATACCTAATTATATAATAACTATTCTCTTCAATATCTTTGTCAACTCGCAATCTTAAGCTTTTTGACTACTATATCATTCGATAAATATTCACTTTGTCTTCCATTAATTTGATAACAACGTGGCAGTCAGTTTTACCTAACTCCATCGCCCGCCGTCACGATATCTAAAACCAAACAATGTAAACATTTATGTAAGTATGTACTGAGCACACGACGAGTTCACGACCTACAGTTACTGCGTCAAACAATTTATTGAAATAAATTTAAATTTTAAACTTTTTAATATCTGTATGCTCCTGACAATGGTTTACCTACCCTAAAAGCTTGATGACCAAAAACGCTTGTCGCTTGTCCTCGTACCACGCACCGATTATCTTGCGAAATTTGCCGATGAACCGACAAACGCCTAAACAAGATTGGCGACGCGTAACGCAGCAATTACACCGCAATACCGGTAGGGCTGTTGTCATACCATCGCGGAATTTTATTATGAATCAAGCTAGAGTGCCTGATGGGATTACAAACCAGCAAACATGACAAACCTACTTCTTACTTCTAGGTAAGGGCGCTCCATCGTCGACCGCTTCGTCGCTTTTCATCAGATGAGATAGCGGTCACCGCGACCTTAATAAAAAAAAAAAAACGAAAATGTTAACAAAATATTTAAAAAAAAACCGGCGAAATACGAATACTGTCCGCAGCAAAAAACGGCAAAAAAATCACGTTTGTTGTATGGGAGACCCCATCATTTATTCTATTCTGTTTTTTAGTATTTATTGTTATAGCGGCCACAGAAATACTAGTACGTAATCTGTGAAAATTTCAACTGTCTAACTACCACGGTTTATGAGATACAGACTGGTGACAGACAGACGGTCGGACAACGGAGTCTTAGTAAACGTTTTACCCTTTGGGTACGGAACCCTAAAAATGATGTGCAGGCTGTTCGTTGTCCGACAGTGAGTTTAAGATAATCATTAAGTAGATTCCTATTGGAACAACTGATTGCCTCTCTTTATTAACAAAAGGCAGTCGCATTTAACTTAAAACAGGTTGGTCACGATTCCCGCTCTGTTCGTGATTGCATGATTTCTATCGGAGATCCATTATTCTCAGATTCATTTTTATTTATACGACGCTAAACGGTATCTTGATTGTCTTTAAAAGAGTTTAAGAAGAACCACTTACGACTTGTCGAAAAAAGTTGGGGTCAAACACGAAATGAAAAGGCACGAAACGATGTTGGTACGAGTATCTACTTCGTCTAGAAATTAACATGAGAAAAAATGTATATAACTAATATATATTAATTTTTAATTGAAAGAACAGTAATTAAAGTCGTATGTTGTTTTCAAAAAGAGACAACAAAATTAATCTACATATATAAAGGGAGAAACTGACTGACTGGCATATCAACGCGCAGAAGAAACTACCTGGACTAGGAGCTTGAAATTTTGCACAAGGTTTCCTTTTATGACATAGGCGAGCACTAAGAGAGAATTTTCCAAAATTCACCCCGTAAAGAAATGGTTTCCATAGTTTGTATGGAGAAACCTACGTTCTCGTGGGCGAAGCCGCTGGCAAAAGCTAGTAGCTTATAAAATCATACCTCGGTATGTTGTTTTCGAAAAACAGAAATTAAATAAATAGCTTATGAAAGTAAATAATATTTCATCAGTGATTTACAATTGCAGGACTGTGTACTGTTCAACCATTGTTGAGTTGTCATTCATTATAATTATTTAACAATACATATTATTATTGCCACAAACTAGTTGAATCTGAAACAGACATGCGCAACGAATGCGTCTCATACATATGTCCTTGTGTAAGCGCACAATAGCATGGCATTGATGCTTGATGGAAACATCACAGGCCACTGATCCAGTAGCTGTGTATCCGTCAGTGATGCAACCATCTGTCAATATGACACAACAACACCTATGTACCTACATAGCGTCAGTAACTCGTGACCCCTCTTAGATAGGGGAACCCAATTGATGCAGCTGTCTGTTTAAGTTGTAAACCAGTCGTGGTAAAGAGAAACCTTTGAATTAGTGCATGGTCATATTCTATACATACATATGCATTTTTCCAGCAATTGTTGCGGGTCATACAATTGACCCGAGGTTATCCGGCCTCTGTCTGATAGTATGTTATTGATTGAAATAATATAAAATCACGGTTAATGAACGACAACGTTAATTTTATAACAAACTCTATGCTTTAATCGTCTATTGTTTTGTTTAACTTACTTAAAACAAAAGAGAGTGATAGCGTGACGGGTGTCTGGACAAAATTCCATTTTGTCTGAAAAGAACTTGTTGCGCTGACCACAAGTAACATGGGACAAGGACAGTAAGGTGATGAACTTACTAAGTCCCACATCGTTCCTATAATAGATAGATATAATTATATACTCTTTTTAGTAGGAGCTTAAAATTAATGGATAGATTAAATCGAACCATTTTATAACTCTGTATATTATTTGTTGGGAAACAAAGTACATATACTCCTTTTAAAAAACGTACAAGGCTACAAGGAATCTCAGTCGGCGACAGTACCTAGACCAATTCGATAAACTAACACCGCCGGGAAAAACATTGGTTAGATTCACGTGGGTCAAGTGTTTTTGCCCGTGAACGCTACATCATCTACATCTAACTCAAGCTAACATCATCTATCAATCGCGACAGATTTCGCAGAAACAAGTTTTCCTACCGTTTAACCCTCGTCCCTCACAAAACCACAAAGAAAATTACTAGTCACTCAATAACTCGTAGATGATATGCTTTGTGTGTGTTGATCGAGACTTTTCTAAGGACCATTACGGAGCATTAGGAGCATTACGGACTAGGCAAAACAGCGTTAAGCTTATTAAAATCTTACTTGAATGACAGACAGCAACTAGTTCAGATAAACGGTGTCAATTCGTCTAGATTAAATGTGAAAATGGGGGTACCCCAAGGTTCAATTTTAGGTCCTTTTTTATTTTTAGTTTACATTAATGATTTACCCTATTTGTTGCAAAACAAACTTAATATGGTGTTGTTTGCCGACGATACTTCCTTGATTTTCAAGATAAATAGAAAGACTAATAATCTTGACGACGAAAATAACGCCCTACTGCAGGTCCAAAAGTGGTTCACTGCTAATAATCTAGTTTTAAATGGGAAAAAAACGAAATGCATAAGATTTTCCTTACCGAATGTTAAGAGTAGTAATTGTGACATAATATTGAACAATGAGGAACTAGAATTTGTCGATAAAACGGTTTTCTTAGGGATTACGCTTGACTCAAGGCTACAATGGGGTCCTCATTTAACATCTCTTGCGGGACGGCTTAGCTCAGCTGCATATGCTGTTAGAAAAATCCGCCAATTTACGGATGTTGATACCGCTAGACTAGTATATTTTAGTTATTTTCATAGTATCATGTCTTACGGTATCCTACTATGGGGACGGGCTGCAGATATCGACTCAATTTTTATTCTACAGAAAAGAGCTATCAGAGCTATTTACAATCTCCGACGGTGCGATTCTCTAAGGGAACTGTTTAAGGAAATTAACATACTGACGGTGCCTTGTCAATATATCTATGAAAACATCATGTACGTTAGAAAAAATCTTCATCTTTTTAGCAAAAGAGGCGATAGACATAATTATGTTACAAGAAATAGGGACCAATTAGTTCAACCAGGTTTCAGACTGGCTAAAGTGGCCTCTTCTTTCATGGGGTACTGTTTGAAATGTTATAACAAAATACCTCCACAAATATTAGAACTCAATGAAACGAAATTTAAATCTTGTATTAAACGCACACTATGCAGGCAAGCATATTATAAGTTGGAGGATTATATTCAAGATAAAAATGCTTGGCTCAATGCTGGTCCAGCTCCACTACCACCGGGGTGTACAAATTGATTAGTTTTGAAACTATTATTATTATTATTGTATTTAGTATTGTATAATGTAGAAGCATTTGTTTTCAAAGTTTGTAAATGTGAGTACCATGGAGCTATTTTATGGTTTTTAGGTTATTATTGGACTTGTTTGACATAAATGAGCATGGCAGTTGAGAGTTTGTCATGCTCACTCAAATGTCTCACTGATGGTGGCGCGTGTGTTGGATCATTCGGTTCCCTTTATAATGGTTGAGCTGAGTGGTGCTAATATTCGCGTCAGGTCCGTGAACGGGCGCTGTCAGTTGAGACTGGTCATCTCTTAGCTGCCAGTTGCTATTTTAATATTTATATTTAGTTTTTATTTTTAATTTATTGACATTGTTCTCACATGATAGCGACAAGAAACATGTAACAGAGATATTTGTAATTGCAAAACACGATTGAAAAGAGTGTCCATGGAGTTTCTTGCACATTCTTCTCCATAGAGATCTACGCTTTGGAATGTGCAATTAGCATCATTTTTTTCTGACAGACTGACTTCTTGACATTTCAAAAGTGCCTGTAAATGGTTTATTTGAAATAAATGCTTTGAATTTCAACCTATTATATTTAATTCGATAACCTGTGACAATCATTAGCCATGTTCTTTATAATAATGCAACGGCTGTGTGCCCGGCGCGTGTCGCCAACACCTTCTTTATCAACAATGCTACAATATCAGGCGGAAAATTTCAGCATGTGCCGTGTTCGTGCGTAAAATATAAAACAATAATAGTGAAATATTGTTTAAATAGCCTCGTTACTCACTGGCTCGGCGACCGTACCCATGCACACCTGATGCATTGCATATTCCGGGGCCAGATGTTAGAATTAACCACTTCATGATGTGACCCGCCATTTCATGAAATGGTACTTCAGCTAAACGCATGATTATTTCATGATGTGGTCTAACATAACTGATCATATCGTAAAATAGTTACATAGTTCACCGGTAGAGTCTACTGTTCCTCAATATATTCCTGTTCTCTACTACAAAATATGCTTTTGTTCCAACAATAATACTAATTGTGCACTAAAATATGGTCATCTGGGCGGTTTTAAAAAAAAAAACCCACGTCCCTTAATAATATTGAAAAAATTAAATTCGGTAATTTTAATAGCTGTAAAAAGTCCATTAATAGTATTTTTAGTAAAGAATCAGATTTTTTATGCACAATTGAAAATAATATCCCTTTTAATTACGATTGGTTTTTATTTGAATGCAGAGTTCTTAATTCTTTTGAGCTAATATTTGTTTTATAGAAATCCTACATGATATGGTCAAACGTGGATTGACATACGAGTATCATCAAATGTTATCGTTTAAACGATCTGGCCAGTTTTAGTTGGCCGTATCAAGAAGTAATCAATTCTAAAATCTGGCCATGACACATCGGGAGTTCCACCGAAGTAGTTCCATCAAGTAGGCTACTCTTCTATAATAAAAAATGTTGTGCTATTTAAAATGTAGCAATATTGTTGAAGTGCTCGTATGTTTATTTGTGCAGCTGTTTCTTAAATAGGAAACCGAAATGAATGGGTATGAAAATAAAGTAATGCAAATAATTTATAACTGTGTCTAACCGGCCACCGCCTGACAGTTGGGGGCTATGTGCATGCCCTCAATTACCGGTATAGACTAGACGTACGGCCAGTCTTTATACGCTTATTAGTTCCTAAAAACACTTTTAAATTGTATTAAATTGTTTATTGAATTAATAAACTTATATAAATATGTATAAATTAAGGGCTGAATAGAGCACGATGACGTTTTGGAAATAAACTGACCTTACTTATGTAGGTAATATTATGTTAAGTTCAATTGTTTATCTACGCATCGTGGCAAAATAATTACAATACATAAACAATTCAATTGAGGTTTAATTTCTTCATTTAATATCTTTAAATATTATTATCTTAATTAATTCTAATCTTTAGAATAATATTATTAGTTTTATGAGCTACAGAATTGCTTCCTGGGCACCTAATAACTAAACTTGGCAGGTCTACTTATTAACTGTTATAATTAATCATTTTAAATTTTGTTTCACACGAAAGTCCATAGTAGTCACAATTCACGTTATAAAATTACTAGCTAACGAAGCAGACGTTGTTCTGCCATAAAATGATCAAAGAAAAAATGGGAAGTTAAAAAATAGCCTAAATACGACCTAATCTTAGACTTATCATATATACCGATATCGATCTCTGCGCCTCCTTTGTTTAGCCATATCCTCGCGCCACAGTACCATCGCGACAGTAGCTCAAGTTCAAGCACAGCTGTGCGTTTGACAGTTAGATAATGGCCACAGTTGCGACACCGCCGTCGGTGCGCGGCCGTGACCTTCGCCACCGTGAACTGCCGCTCATTGTGCTTATCTAATCTTTAACTGTTTGTGCGGTAACCATCATTGAACCGGATTACTTAACTAGAGAATGAAATCACTATAAGAAAAGGTGTCAGCAATAACTTTAACCCCCAATTTCCGATTTCTCATTTGAAGTTGAGTATTTCTCACTCTATACTTTCGCCACATTGTCGTAATGTTAAGCACGTCTGCTTAACATTACGACAACGGCAACACATCTCTTTTTTCCAACTCTCCTTCACAGGTAGGTCTGCTGGAAGAGATTACATGTAAGCATCACCCTTGTATCTACATATTTTTCTGTTTCCTTTTTCTTGTCTTTTTATTATAAGTGTGTACATAAATTGTTAAACAAATAAATAAATACCCAATTTAGAAACCCGACCTGTCTTTTGTTCTATAAAACATATTTGGCTAAATTAGCTGCGGCTACTTAGACAATTCTACAAAATGCTAAGTCGCATCCCTGTCGCATAGTCGTGTCGTCTATATGTGAGAGCCAATATTAAGCCTTTAATAGACGTGGTTCGGTTTGTTTTTTTTTTAATCACAATGTGAAGCCGATACTCTTGTCAGGTAGTGGAGGTTCACAGCGAATGACTAACTGTTACCGCGCTATGATACTGCAGCTCAAATGTCAGTATTTTACATGATGTGTGAGTCGTTGTCCGACTGGCGATAGGACACTCTGTATCGTATTGCACGAGGTTGGAATGCCCCTGAGCATTGCATCTAATAGCACCGGGTTAGACACCGACCATACGTCATCGCTCCATCACATGACTCTTTGTAAACGTGCAGCCATATTCCTGGCGCAAAAAAACTTTTTGCAACAGAAAGTAACTAAGCATTACCTAACACAATAAAATTGTGATTCCGCAACTGTTCTCCTAAGACCGATTTGCCATTAGACTGTTCGTCGACAGGACGATTAATTTATTTCCGTTACCCCAGTAGAGTCTTTCATATACGGACATTTCGCCGACCGAAACTTTCATCTATGGCATTTTCGACGACCGACCATTCCTGCTACAGATTATTTCAGCTACACGACGATAAACCTATAACTACAGACCTTTGCATCTACGGTGAATTTACCATCAAACTCAAGGCAAGCGATATTACAAAAAAATACACAAATCTACAGCCTACAGCGTCTATACCAAGTTACTAAGAGGTCAGTTCAAACAAATTACAAAACAAAATGTATTTTTCGTGACAGAATACAAATAGAAAATGCATTATTATTATCATAAGTAAAAGGTACATTAGATGCGTATTCTTGCATAAGGATACACTTTAAATTACTTATAATATATTTACAATAATATATTACCTAACATCAAGAAACATAAACAAATGACCACTCCAAATCGTATTAAGTAACAGTAACGGTGACTATTCACAGTCATCGCTATTGTGGAGTGGGCACGTCACAATCGCGGTGGTAAGTCTCCTCTTTAAGGTTCTCACGTTCATGGGAGTTTCAGGACGTACATGTTTTGGATTCAGCGGGAAGATACACCCGGGTGTCATCATTGTACTGATATACCCCCCCCCCCCCTTCGGAGAACACAGTAGAGCTATTGTGGAAGTCTGCCCCGCTTGTGCGGAACACCGCCGTGGCTTCGTGCAGGCAGCGACAGTGATGCGGCGAACTCTCGAGTAGGGCCCTAAATCAACTCATGGTACGGAGTGAGACGGAAAGGGAAGCAGTCGCCTCTAAGAGTTGTCAGCAAAATTGACGCAGGTCATACGGCCCATACTTGCAAAGGCTGCGGGATTTTTCGAGACTTACTGTGACCCTGAAACGTAAAGGGTAACTGAACAACACAGGTGGGTTTTAGCCAGTAAAAAACTGTCACGCCCTCTAGCTGTACCCAGAGCGAGAGAAGTTATTTAATACTTTCCCACCTCAAAAAAAAGAATCGTCATCGTCATTTTCTTACTATTGCACCGTCAGCATGTATTCAGTCATTTTGGTGACATATGAAAATAGTTACTCAAGTTAGTGCAATTATTACAAACTGTCAATCACTTGCCAAGTATCCTCACTTTAAAATAGATCACACTCACTATTGAAAAGAGAGGAAGTAGTGCGAGACCTTGGCGTCCGACTGGATACACTGCTGAGATTCCGGGAACATAATTATTATAGTCAGCATTTGTAAAAAGGCATACAAGCGGCTGGGATACGTGCTTCGCAGAGCCGGCATTGTACGACGCGCTAATTAGGAATCAGTTAGAGAGTAATGCAGCTTTGTAGACTTCACATGAGGCGAAATACACTCTCATGTTGGAGCGTATATAAAATAAATATACGCGATACTTGTACCTAAGACTTTATGGGGACCCTCCCCAGAAAGTGTCTTTCCCTTGATGCATCCTAACTGTTTATTTTGGGCATGATGGGAATGTGGGATACAACAGGTTGGAGACAAGAAAGGATCTAGCATTGGCATCGTATATTCTAGGAGTGTTTGGGGTAACACAAATGATGTGTGAAAATAAACAGTTCAGATGCATCAAGGGAAAGACACTAACAAACAAACAAACACACACAAAAGCAAAAAAAAAAGAAGAAAAGTATGAAACAGACAAACTGTTTCATACTTTTTCAGCGTCGTTTTTTTTTTGTCGTAGTCGGGTTTTAGTTCTTTTTTTACTTTTTAAGATTTAAACTATTTTGGTGTTAAATCACTGTGCTTCTATACCATTTACTTGCAAAAGCTAAATTATATTTTTTGTCCGCTTGACGCTATATTGAACTTTGATGTTATTTTTATAAGTACTAGTGAAGCCCTTTCAAATGATACCAAAAACGGCGCCTATCTTTTTTAGGGTTCCGTACCTCAAAAGGAAAAAACGGAACCCTTAAAGGTATTGATTGAGTTGAAATTAAAAACATATACTCAAGTCTGCGGTCCCTTTTACCTATGAAAAAATCAAACTTCAGGAAAGAAAAAGATACGACCGTTTATGTCGCAAAAATCAAATATACGATTTTTGCGACATAAACGGTCGTATCTTTTTCGACACTCTCAAGGGAATCAAAATTCATACGGTACTTCTACTTTTATCTCGGGAACGCGTGGAGGTATCGAGTTGAAATTAAGACCATAGGTATACTCAGGTATGCAGACTCTTGAAGCTGAAAAAAACAAACTTCTGAGTTAATTAAACAAAAGATACGGTCGGTTAAGTCGCAAAAAACGTATATTTCGACACTCTCAAGAGAATCAAAATTCATAGGATACTTCCTTTCGACTCTGAATCCTGAACTTTGGTATGAAGCAGGGTCTTATAGCACAGATATAGGAAATTACTATATTTTTTTTATTAATTATATTACTATTTATAATAAGTTTGTACAGAACCTTCAGTGCGCAACTCCGACTTGCCCAGTATTTTTTTAACACCATACTTTTTGTCTGCTAGAGCGTGCCACATTGACTTTTGTGACACGTCACGTAGCTTATGTTTAGCGGACGATTAAGACGGTTCTAACAATACCTCATCTGTCGAATTCCGATAAGAGGTTTAGGAGCTATGAGGGAACAGATGAACATACACACATACATATATAACCTGTCAAAATCGTAACCCTCCTTTGGCTTTGCTGTAGTCGGGTAAAAACTAAAATTAATGAAAACCGAGGCACCTTCCATGTGTTATCTGCTTCAATTCGCCTCATTTCTTTTAAGCTCTGGTCTTCATGTGTATTCCCCTATATTCCAGATTCAAACGGCACGTACAATGGCGAGCTACCGCACAAGGAAGGCGGCTCGAGCGGCGGCGGGACGCGCGGGTGGCGAAGGGACGCGGCGCGGCGGGCCCGGGCCTGCTGCTCCACCAAGACACTGATGCGCCGCCTGCCCATCCTCACGTGGCTACCCAAGTACACCCCGCGGAACGGACTCGCAGACATCATAGCCGGTGAGTCATCTGCCTGATGAATGTCATCATTTCTACCGAAAATCATCCTGCCGGACATTATATAGGTCTCCTTGAAGCGAAACCACATCAACACCATATTTTTATGACTTTTAGCCTTCTGGTGAGACCAAGTGTGAGCGACCGCGTGGACGCTACTGAAACCACCGTATTCAAAGAAGCATCGTTTATCTTGTCTTTGTGTGAATACAGTTGAAACGCGTTAGTTCTACAAACGTTCCAATACGTCCACCGACTCATTGTGGCCCTTTCCTGAAAACGAACACCTTGTCAATTGACAAATTACATATAATTACTTACGAACTCGCTTGTTTTGTTTGAGATATCGAAAAGTAGCTTTTAGTAATATTAGATAATTGCTGCATAAAGCGGGCTGGCAAATGTTTTCATGAAGCATTAATCTTGAAAAACTGTGAAGTATGTGAGGCGATGCGCTTGAGTGACGATTTAATTATGCGCGTTGTGTGGCCGTGTGAAATTGTGCGCGCTCGAAAACGGCGTCATTTGCGCACTAACACCATTTGTATTAGTTATTGGGTGATACGGCTACGATAAGCGACGGATGGTATTGTGTATAGAAAACCACCTCCCCTTATATCACGGCAAGGCTGATTTATTAACATGGTCAAATGACTTTCAGGAGTTTACAAACTGGAATTTATTCATTTGTTTTCAAGTTTACACAAACTAAACAGAGCTTATGCTAGGAGTAATAGACAACTGATAATATAATACTTATATATTTTAAAATGCATACATACTATAGATAAATTACACCCGGACACGGAAGAAATGATCATGCTCATCACGCGAACATTTGTCTTGAGATTTTTTTTTTTTTGGTGGGTAAATCATCTTATGACATTCCCCGCTCTTGGGCGGAGCGAGAGATAGTGTCAGACTTTTATTGACTAAAAACCCACTCCTGTTCCATCGTTGCCTTTCGTACCAGGGCCGAGTCTTCCTTTCAGAATCAGACCCTTGTCCCCAGTAGACTTCGACCCTGCTAGGCCCCTCCAATTGCTAACATCTACTTGAGGCGCACGTGGAACAGTACGCGCCTTCGGACGACTTGGGCTCGGTCCGGATGGTTACCGGACGGTCGGACGGCAAGCTACCCATCGCTCGCCGTCCGCAAGCCCGCGCCTAAAGTGGCCGAAAATCGGGATCGGAATCTCGGCGGCAGTTGGGGCGTGAGGACCATTGCCTCACGCGATCGGCCGCCTCTTTTGCTAGTATTACTACTTTGCAGAAGGAGACGACCGCCTGCCACTCCTCCTCGCTCCGCACTATGGCCTGTACCAAGATCCGGCGCGAGAGATCGCCGCCGCCGATTGCCTGGTAAAAAATGCCTAAGGCATTATGCACGCTTCTATTATTTTTATATCCTTATAATATTCAATAAATAAATAATTAGGTAGCGGAGTAGCGTTTTTGAAGTTACCTAATTTAGAAACATTTAAATGAAACTGATTTCAACATGAAGTAGAAATAACCAAAGGTTTCAGAAAATATGAAATATTTTATAATGTAGGTATTACCATGGAATTAATGTAGGTATGAACCGTCGGCATTACAGGGTATTAACATAATAACTGCTGTGCACCCAATGCTCAACTGCTACAGAGTAGGGATGTAGCGAAAGTGAGTAACCGGAAACGAATTCGGAAGCGGATTTTAGATTCGGTTTATCGGAATCGGAATCGTAACGGGAGGTGAAGGCAGAAACGTGAAATAAAACACTACTAAAACTAATCAAAAACTCGGTCAAGTAGGTCTATAAAACACAACACACGCATAACATTCCAAATACGAAACAAAATAACAAGTGAAAGAGCAATCGACAGAAGGCACGAAGGGAGGGAGGTTCCCCGCGCGACAAGTATGAACTGGTTTGTAACTCCGATATAAGTTCCGATCTTCGTATTCTTCTTCTGACTTCCGATTAAAAGTTTATCGGAATCGAAGATGCAAAATCCGATAAATTTCAGTTCCGACTTTTCGGAATCGGAATCGAAAATCCGTACCATCTCTGCTACAGAGATGTAGTAAAATGATGGTACCTACTTGGGTAAGGACGGTGTCTGGCTGGTGCGCGTGCCGGCGACGTCTTCGACCCTCGATTGTTCTAGTTGACACGCTCCTGAAGCACTTTGCGTGAATACGTAATGAATGAATGAAGCCCCAGTTAAACCATGGTGAATATCGTAAAACAAATGTTTCGTTATTTGTATCATTGACCACCATGTCTAAACGAAAATTGTTTTCAGGTTCATGTGACGAAAGATGTATAGCGCTAGAGGTGTGAAAGTATTCGAAAATTTTGTCATTTTAAAAATAGATATTTAAACTAATATGATGGATGCTAGACGCTAAGGACCGTTCCTTGTGGCGACACTTGGGGGAGCCCTACATATGTCGGACAGTGGACGTCCTTCGGCTGAAATGATGATGATATGGATTTCTACCATCGGACAACCCGACGAACGGCGAGTATCCACCCTTACGTTGTTGAAACCTAGGTTCGGACCCAGCGTTTTGCCTCGTCGTTTATACCGCGTACATCGAGGGACTGGAACAACTTGCCAGCTGCGGTCTTCCCGTCCGATTATAATTTAGGTGTCTTCAAGGTTAGAGTGAATAGGCTCTTAATAACCTAGTATGCCACACTATCAACAATTGCATCACTACTTACCATTAGGTGGGATCGCAGTCAAGCACTAGTTTAAAACAATAAAAAAGATGATTTAAACTAATTAACCAAAGCAAAGTATGGTGACGCTAATTGATTATTTAGCGTCACCATATTTAGAATAAAATCAGTACGCCAGAAAAATAAAAGAAATCATATTGTACAACCACTGATCCGCTTCATATCAATTGTAAAGGCACCTGTTCACTAGAGCGTAATTCGCGTTGTAATAATAACAAAGTCAAGCGATAAATGCTTGTTCATTTAATACACTTGTTTGACAGCTCGACGCTAAGTCAACAGAATTATGATGGCAGCGGTTGCCGCAGTGTTTGAGTAATTCACTGCTGCGCTACGTGTAGCGGGTTCGTTTCCCGCACAGAACAAATATTTGTATGGCCTAAAGATAGCTGCTCCGCGTCTGGGTGTCTTGTGTATGTGAGTTTAAATGTTTGCGACATTCTGCATTCTGTTTCATCATTGGTGATGATAGAGAAGTTTTTCTTAGTGTGAGGCAACGTATTTTTTTTATTATAGCGATACGTTTTAGTAGCCGGGAGGACTCCTAAAGTTCAAGATGAAGATATGCCGCAAAATATCAGCAACTATAACTAAGTGTAGTAAGACGGGATCAGAAAACGTAGAAAATTATGTAATTAAATTGTATAAATATGCATTGTAAAATAATATTAAACTGTTGTGAATTCATCATACACTAGATAAACTTATTACGTTGTCCTTGATGCTGTTATTATAAATCATATTTAGAACACTGGTTAAGGAAAACAACGTTAAAATTCGAATTGAGAAAGCGTACGGTACGGACGTGTCGGTAACAATTTTATAAAAATAAATAGTGCTTTAAACGAAAGTGAAACCAAGTGCTCTTTACCTAAGTTCACAATCAGCAAAACTCAGTTGGCGCGACTTTAGTCGTTTATTTGATATCCATCAAAACACTCAACCGAACGCAGCGTCAATCGTTACTCCTCACCCCCTCGGGGAAAAGAGACGGGCTACAAATATTCATCTCGCTCCCGTCGTGTTGCTGCGCGAGCGCGCTTCCTAATATAATACATTTATTTTGTATAGCGATAACGACAATCACTATGAGCGTCGTTCGATCGCCACCGCCGTCGCCTACTACGTGTATCGAAGGCAATAGAGACTCGATTGCAGCGATGAGTGGTATTGGTACGTCTGAAAAGATTGGTGGTTCGCAACCAGACCTGCGAAAGATTGCGCTATCTGACAATAGCAACCAGATAACTTTCCGCTCCAAGCGGAAACAGCCACATGATGACTTTGGTGCACAATTCGAAAAATTTCAAACTAAAATGGAATTGCTAATCAAGGATATGGCGAGGACTCAAACTGAAAATATTAGTAAAATATCCCAGGATGTATCAATAATAAAGGAGCAAATCAGTCTGATCAAGGTAACAACTGATCTTCTGTCCTCAGAACAGGTCAAAATAAAATCTGAGTTATCTGACATCTCAGGCTTTAGAGTTAACATTGAGGAAAAAGTCGTAGCTATAGAAAGCGAAATAGCATCACTAAAAGCTGGTCCCGCAACCGCACTAAATACTTCTTGGCTTAGCTATGAAGATTTTGTTTCGGAGACCTATGAACGATCTCAGAGGGAGAAAAATGTTATTATACGAGGAATAAAAGAGATACAATCATCTAACTTCGAAGAGAGACGCACCCATGATAGTGAAGAAGTAAAGAAGGTACTAAAAATGGCTACCACAGACTACATGGAACCAATCAAAACTATAAGACTAGGAAAGTATAATCCTGATACATCGAGACCTATAAAAGTTATATTTTCTACATCTGAAGCAGCAAAATTGATTTTACGCAATAAGTCTAACATAAAATCTGTTGAAATTAAAATCTACTCTGATGAGACACCCTACCAACAAAAGTATCGGAACAATCTCAAAGACGAAATGAAACGGCGACTAGCAGGAGGTGAAAAAGATCTCACTATAAAGTATATCAAAGGAGCACCTAAAATTACGAAACTCCAGCCAAAAAACTAGCTACAAAAGATACAGATGATACAACCCCAAGCAACACTACTCACGAAATAACAGATTCGTATAGCAATTTAATTAAAAATACCAAATCACTTAAATTTCTTTACGCTAACGCACGTAGCATAGTTAAGCCAGGTAAACTTGATGAATTAAACTGCATTATACAATACAGCATATCTAGCCCTATACATGTGATTGTCTTATCGGAAACGTGGATCAAGTCAAATTCTGAAGCCAAAAGTTTAAAACTGCCAAACTACACCCACTATTATAATATAAGAGAGGGTACCAGAGGAGGCGGAGTATCCATATTTGTTCATGACTGCCTAAAACACAATTACTCAGAGGAACTATGTAAAGAAGACAATCATTACTTATGGGTTCATTTAGATAAATACTCGTTGGATATTGGCGCTATATACAAAACTCCAAAATCAAATAACAATGGATTTCTGGAAGAATACTCACAACAACTGATGAGGAAGAAAAGATGTTTGGTTTTTGGTGATTTTAACTACGACCTGCTTAATCCTAATCGATCAATAAATAACTATACAAAAACTCTGCAAGAAAATGGATACGTAATCTTGAACAAAATCGATACAAAATTTAGTACCCGTGACACACAAACAAAAAAATCAATTCTTGACCACGTTTCATCCAACTTGAAAAATCATAAATTTCATGCAACTATAGTGGAATCCCCGATGTCAGACCACAAGCAAATATATCTGGAAGTGGGCAAATATATGCCGGAAACAAAAAAGAAAACTAAGTATTATGCTATAGATTACACAGCATTATACCTTACAGTAGAAAATGCAATCTCCAATATTTTAGATAGTGACTACGATAGCCTAGAACATATGATAAAGAAAGCAGTAAATGAAAATAGAATACCAAAATTTAAAATCCTTAACACGCTTAAATCAGACTGGATTAACAAAGACATAATTCGAATGATAAACAAAAGAAATCAGCTATGGTCAACTTACAAGAATAACCCCAACGATGCTTCAATAAGAAAAAAATTTATAGCCCTGCGAAATGCCGTATCTGAACAAATACAATCTACCAAAAATAATTACTATCACAAAGCTTTCAAAAACTGCGAAAAAAAACCTTTAAAGATGTGGAAGTTAATCAAAAACTTAGCTGAGAATAAAACAAAGTCGTACTCTGCTCCTTCAAAATTAGATACAGAAACGGGTTCAACCACAGACATTACAGAAATATGCAATTTTTTCAATACTTTCTTTGCTTCTATAGGGTCTATTCTAGCTAACAAAATAAAAAAAAGATAAGAATATAACACATACGCTGCCAGGCACTCACACAGCAAGGTCTAGTACCTCTAGCACATATGAACTACTTCAACTATCTCCAACTACAGAAGAAGAAGTAGGAAAAATCATTGATAACCTTAATCCCAATACTAGCACAGGCTTAGACGGGATTGGATGCAAAACCATAAAATGCGTCAAAAACTTGATTATACACAAACTTACCTCTAGTATCAACTATTGTCTACAAAATGGCTTTTTCCCTAATTCTCTCAAGGCAGCTAAAGTGATTCCAATATTTAAGTCAGGAATAAAGTCCGATCCAGGCAATTATCGCCCCATATCTGTCCTACCGATAATTTCTAAAATTTACGAGAAAATACTACATAAACGCTTAGATACTTATCTCAATGCTATTAACTTCTTCTCTAATAAACAATATGGCTTCCGAACAAAATCCAATACACTAACTGCTACAATCGATCTTGTGACCAACTTGAAAAACAATATTGATGAAAAACGCATAGCTCTCGGTATATTTGTCGACTTAAAAAAGGCATTTGATACAATTAGCCATAACCTCCTTCTCCAAAAATTGTACGATATCGGCATTAGGGATACTGCTCTCGACATGTTTCGGTCATACCTCACTAACAGACAGCAAACTGTGCGCATTGGGGATACGCAAAGTGATAGTGAAACTTTAACCTACGGCGTACCGCAGGGCTCTATTCTTGGCCCGTTGCTGTTCATAATATACATAAACGATATACATAGCCTAAATCTGACGGGTGACATAACACTTTATGCTGACGATACCAGCTTATTCCTGTTTGGCAACGATATTGAACTGATTATTAAACAAGCACAGCAAGACTTAGACACTCTCTCTAAATGGTTCCAAGTTAGTTTGCTAACTGTCAATATAATTAAAACAAACTACATTATTTTCAGTGCTAAGAATAAAACAATAGGAAATCACTCTACTTTGTATATAAATAACGAACCTATAAACGAAGTTAGTTCCGAAAAATATCTTGGACTCCATCTAGATAAACATCTGACGTGGCAACCACACCTAGACAAACTAAGATCTAAACTTTCCTCTGTTATGGGAGCGCTTCGAGGCATCGTTCGCTGTCTGCCAAAATCTGTTAGGTATATTATATATAATTCCATGGTAAAACCTCATATTGACTACCTAATAGAGATTTGGGGCACTGCAGCTAAAACAAATTTAAAGCAAATCGAAACATGTCAAAATAAACTAATCAAACTACTATTTCATTACCACTACCTAACTCCCACAGAAAAGATATACAAAGAAACTAAATTAATGACACTTTCACAAATATATACATATAACACATGCATATTAGTATTTAAACTACTAAACAAAGATATACACTCTAAAATTACGTTTACAAAGAAAGGACAAACACAAAAGCGCATCACTAGACGAAAAAACAATATCTGCCTGAGACGACCTCGAACCAACTACGGAAGAAAAAATATACTATATGAGGGAGCAGAATTATACAACAAATTGCCTAATGACATAAAAGAGATCCAATCCTACACGTTATTCAAAAAAACCTTGAAACACCACATCTTGAAAGATTTTTCCCGTTTTAATTAAATTAAGATGTAAAATTATATAACCGAATTAATTTAATAAGCAAGCTTAAATTAAAAAAACAGATAAAAAAGTTAGATACAACAAAAAAGTAATTGCTATCGACTTGCCTTTAAGAAACGATACGTAATGAGTTCATAATACAATAAATATGTACTTTTTTTCTTGTTACCCTCATGACATTGTAGAATTTTGTGTTTAGATAATTTAATACTTACTAGTATAATTGAGTACCTACATTTCTCATGTCAACATGTTTAGTATTTATGAATAACTTGTATTTCTCATGTTAAGTGAATTGTATTCTTTTTGAGAAATAAATGTCTTAAACCGTAAAATTACAAGCAAAAGATAATTGAGCCAAGTGCATTGACCTCAATTACATTATTTTAAAATTGCACTATTATCGCAGGAATGCACTGCAATATTGTAAAAACTAAGGGACTATGAACTCTGCGTCCTTGCGATAAGGTACAAAAAGTGTTTTGAGAGCAGATGTATTGAGGTTCGGTGGAGCGTGTAATGGCGGTGGCGTCACAGGCTTTGTGTGGCGGCAGCCGCTGCAGTGTGTCGCAACCATTACCTACTACAATGAACGATTTCTTTTAATTTAAATCTAGACTAGTTTCGTAAACAGCGCACTATGCCTCTGTGTTCAAATACAAAATCTACTATATATTTTTCTGCACCTACCAATAAGTGTGCAATTAATTGTCATTAATTTTATCGTTTAAAAAGTGCCGAGTCTCAATCGTCTCTTAAAGTCACTTTTGGTTTGTTAATTTTCTACTTGTATGTTCCACACAAAGGTACAATACTAAAATATGTGAAGCATCCCTGGTGAACAAACGAAACCAGAACTTTTAACACAAAGCAGTTCTGTAACTAGGTATTCTTATAAACTCCCGGAGCGAACTTCAATAACCACCATCCACTATTTATCTCTTGTAGGTGCTGAAGCCCTGAGCATCCACGGAATCAGCACTCCTGGTAGAGTATGTCTACAACCGTATTAGGTACACGATAAATAATAGGTATTTCGTGTTGTACCGTACCGTACCAAGCATGATCCAAAACCTGGTTCGATAATTTTTGCGCCCCACCGGGGTTTACACCCTGTGTCTGGGCACCGCTGGCATTCACTAGTTACGGTACTGCCCCAAAGAACATACAATCTAAGATGAAATAAATGTTTGATATATCAAACCGTAAGACTGCTACACTAGACCGCCCGTTGCTACCGGCGGCAATCAACGCTTTCTAATTGTCATTACCTCTGTATCAAAACTTCATGAGTAGGTACTAGACAACTTTGAATTGTCTACTTAATCACAACTATCAATTAAATGCATAGTGATATAAGTGGAAAATTGAGATATAATAATAATATTCCACAACTATCACACAACGCCGTCTAGTCCCAAGCTAAGCAGAGCTTGTGTTATGGGTACTAGACAACTGATAAACATACTTATATATTTCTAAATACATACATATATAGATAAATTACACGTAGACACAGAACAAATGATCGTGTTCATCACATGATCACACAAACATTTGTCCTGGGTGGGAATTGAACCCAAGATCTCCGGCATAGCAATCAGGGCCACTAGCCACTAGATCAACAGGCCAGTCAAAGATATAAAACTATACTGGAATGAATTGTTTGTCTTGGTATAGACATGTGAAAAAGAGGGATGAAACGCATGTAGCAAAAAAATATAAGAATACTAGCTTTTGCCCGCGGCTTCGCTCCCGTCAACTGACTACTCTATCCTACTCTACCCTACTCTACCCTACTCTACCCTACTCTACCCTACTCTACCCTACTCTACCCTACTCTACCCTACTCTACCCTACTCTACCCTACTCTACCCTACTCTACCCTACTCTACCCTACTCTACCCTACTCTACCCTACTCTACCCTACTCTACCCTACTCTACCCTACTCTACCCTACTCTACCCTACTCTACCCTACTCTACCCTACTCTACCCTACTCTACCCTACTCTACCCTACTCTACCCTACTCTATTCGAATTTTTCTCGCCGTAAAAACCATCCTTGAACTTCAACGAACATTTAAAAAAAAGAATTGGCCAAATTGGTCCAGGCGTTGTTGAGTTATGCGCTTACCAACACATTTTACGATTCATTTTTATATTATAGATAAATGTGGATGAACGGAAAAAATGCCGACAACCAAACAAAAGTTTTGTGAGGAACTATTGAAAGACCTGGGTGTCAGTCATAGACTGACACTTGGCAGGACTAAATGGAAAAGGAAAACGTGTTGCGCCGCCGCCGAGTGACGTGGGAGAGTAGCGAGAGGGTGATGATGAGTCACGCTGATCAATTAACCTTGCTCGACATCACGATAGACTGACACTGGTCATTATTCTTAAGGAGTGACTCGCTCAGAACAGAATAGTAATGAAAAGCAAAAAATATGTAATTAGGGTCTAACAAGTATTTCTTATGCAATACGAATTATAATTTCATAATATAACGAATTGACAAGAATCATTGATATAAAATGATTGTAGACCTTCATTAGTCAGTTCATTAAAACAATCGTCGTCAGTGTAACGATCTATTACAAGACAGTGGTACAAACGTAGCTACCGATAAAGTAGCTTATTTTACGCGGGAAATCATCAAATAGCTTCTCCCGCTCTGGGAGAGAGAGCAATAGGGGGTGTCAGACTCTTACTGACTGAAACCAACAGTTTTCTTTTAGTTGCCCTCTATTTCGAAGGCTGCGATAACTCTTTCGAACTAATCTGTACACGACCCTACCTACCTACATCATTATGAAGGTATAATTTAGAATAACATCTTGATTCAAACTGTAGCGAATGTTCTAATTTCCAGAGAGTTTGGTCGTCGTCTAGGCGCGGTCATCGGGATCCCTTCACTAACAAACCTTGGTTTATAATTGATGTATTTAAACAGTAAAGCACTTATTGTCGGGTCAATGTTTTTGCGCCGCCGACGCGACACTTACCCACTTTCGTGACACTGCATTGTTCGCTCGCTATAAAAACTGTATCGATCTAATTTATCTATGACGACGCCTACGAAGAGAAAAAGGCGAATAAATTAAATGTCACGCGCCAGGAATCAAACTTGGGTCACGTGGGTCAAAGAAATTGAAACGTTTATCTTATAATTGATTTACTTCTTTGAAGCAGATATTAGTAAGAAGCCTCGAGCCCAAATTAACAATAATTAATCTATTGGGAGAACACAATTTACCAATAAAACATTGCAAGAAGTTGCGGCAAAGCAAATGCGCCAAATTAAGTTGAATAAGCCCATCTCGTAGACTCGTAGACGTAGCAGCGACGTAGCAGCGATGAAGCAACGACGTAGCAATGGCATAGCAATGGCGTAGCAATGGCGTAGCAATGGCGTAGCAATGGCGTAGCAATGGCGTAGCAATGGCGTAGCAATGGCGTAGCAATAGCGTAGCAATGCCGTAGCAATGGCGTAGCAATGCCTATGGCCTGTTTATCATGGCGTACTGTGACAAAGATCTGAGATAAGGAGTTATTTTTACATTCGCGATCGAAACCATTTGTTCTGCGAGCAAAACAGCTGGGCAGGGCTGCCCACTGCCCCTTAATAATTAAAATTTGATGCAATAAGAATCGAAGCAATCGATCTTGTATTCGGATTTCTGCTATCGCACCAACGTTATTAGAACATATCAGACATGACCATATTAACATACCTCCTTATGTTGTTCGCAGGCATCACAGTGGGTCTGACGGTGATCCCGCAAGCGATAGCGTACGCGGGCGTGGCGGGGCTGCCGCCGCAGTACGGGCTGTACTCGTCGTTCATGGCATGCTTCGTGTACACGGTGTTCGGAAGTGTCAAGGACTCCGCCATCGGACCCACTGCCATCGCCGCCATCTTGACGCGGGAGAACCTGCACGGCCTGGGCCCCGAGTTCGCCGTGCTGCTGGCCTTCCTCTCAGGATGCGTCGAACTGCTCATGGGGATACTGCAGCTTGGTGAGTTCTTATTATGTTTGTTTACTTAAAGGTATTTTTTTTAAGAAAACATTGCTCAACACTAGGAATTATTCCGGTATCGTGGTTTCGTAAACAAGACATCCAAACCTGTAACATCTATATGTAAGCCATACAATTACTTGTTCCGTAAAGGATTCGAATCCGCGACACGCAGCCCAGCAACCAATCGTTTAACCACTGCGCCAGCCGTGCCGTCTAGTGCCGTCTAGCGCCGAGTGCACCCGGGCTAAGAAATAAATGCACTGTCAACGTCTCATTGTAACCATGGGTGTGCCTTTTTCGTTATTAGCATTTTTTAAAAGCTACTATACTATTTTTAAGTGCATAGTCGTACACACGTGTAAATACAAATTGGTTAACAAACAATATTCAGTGAGATCCGCATGAGGATCGAAAGCCTCAAACAAAAATGACTATAAATACATGCTCGTAGGACCTATTAGAGACCAGCGCAAGGGCTCCAGCGCACGAGCAATCCTACTGTGAAATGAGATGCATTTTTACAAAGCCGTTTGTTGCCGCGACAATTGAACACAACTCTATGATGCTCTGTCCGCAGGTTTCTCTCTATTGTCAGCATTTTGTTGTTAATTTACTAAATAGTACAAACAGATCGTTTACAGATCATTGTTATTTAAAGTGGGTTGTACTGTGTACCTGCGGTAGGTATTTATTTGGATTCTTTACTTCATCTTTGAAACACTGTAGCCTCCTTTACACGTCAGCAGATGCGTCCGCGGACTACACCTGCAGATGCGTCCGCCGACGTATAGAGGGGGTAATTTGTGTGTCTGTTGTAGGTTTTTAACGTCTGCAGATAAGTTCGCCTCGAATCTGATTTTTGGCGGTTTTTGTGTCACAGATCAAAGGGGTTCGGCGCGGACGTCCGCCGTCTGTCCACGCATCAGTTTATCACATAGAGTACTTATAAAACCGAGACTAATATATCTAAAAACTTAAAAGTAGCGACATCTAAATATTCTAGTATAAAGCATCTCCGATCTGTTTGTTTTCCGTCACACTTTTGTTCACCGCTGGCGCTTACTCCTCGGGCCGCCACGCACGTCGGATGCCAAGTAAACATTGCAAAATAAATGCAATATAAAGACATTGCTGACATGCACATATTGCACATTTTCCGATGGCCCAGCAGCACGGTTCTCAGTAATAATAGCCAGCGAGCAGGGTGGGGGGCGCGCGGGGGCCACAAGAATGTCAGTGTTTTCTCTATTGTATGTTATGTCAGTGAGTCAGCGTCATTTCAACAAAGACGGCACGCGTCAAACTCCGCTGTTTATATTATCTCGCTAGTAAATAAGCATGAGGTAAATGTTATCAGTGCCCAGGTGTCTCAGGTGTAGGTGATGTTATTATTATTATCACAATGACCAAGGCTGTCTTCTGCGAACTCGGGTCAATGACTTACGTGTCCTTACGTTTGCTTTTAATTTGTAAAATAAAGCGCCTTTATTTAAAAAAAAAAAGTGTTTAGATGAATAACGGCAACATTGTCTTGTGATAATACTGGGTGTCTCAGAAATACTAAATTGACTTTTGTAGATGCAAAAAAAATATAACAAATACATTTATATACCAGGCCACTCAGAAAGTTTTGCGAAATTTGTATGTTTAGGCCCCTTGTAATTATTTTGAAAACTTTGGCTATTTAAAAGTTAAAATACCATTGTTCGAATTTTGAAATTCCCGCCAAATTTTTTTTTGAGATCTAAATCTAATTATCATGTCTCATTTAATAATGGATCTGCATCGAGAACCTGATGAGTCATTTGACCGACTTCAAATTGCTTTTATGCATGAAGGACCTTCAAAAGCAACCATCTACCACTGGTATAGCACGTTCAAGCGCGGTCGCCTTACTTTGGGGGATGAACGAAGGAGTGGTCGTCCTACGACGGAACTTCCTACGGAAGAAAGTGTGCTAAAAAAAAAATTCAAGAAAATAGGGGAATTACATACGAAGAGATTTAGCATACACTGCAGATTGGTTCGGGAAGCGTTTACAAGATTCTACAAGAGCACCTTTACGTGAGGAGGATAGTTTGCCGCTGGGTGCCGCACAACCTCACTGAAGCTAGAAGCCACTTCACACGGACCTGCCGTGTGAAGTGGCGTCGTGATATGATTAAAAATTTTGAAGCAGGCTCGTCTTGGCGCGTTTACGACATTATGACAGGTGACGAATCCTGGATTTGGATACGACCCAGAAACAAAATGTCAGTCGACAGTTTGACTGTTTCAAAACGAACCAACGCTTACGAAAGTGAAGCGATCGAGAAGTGCAGGAAAAATTTTGATCGCTAGTTTCTTCACTTTAACGGAGTATCTGATTTCAATTCCATTACGAGACCAAGGCAACATCAACGCCGAATGGTATACCACAAAATGCCTGCCAGAAGTTTTGTCTGGAATGAGCAACAAGCGACCGAACACCAGGCTCCGCGGGGTACTGCTTCACCATGACAACGCGCCCGCGCACTCAGCGCTTAAAACGAAGGACTTCCTGGACACCACACCGGTCAGAGTCTTGAGGCACCCTCCTTACAGTCCTGATCTGGCACCGTGAGACTTCTTTTTATTCCCTAAAATAAAAAATCTGCTGAAAGGGATACAGTTTTCATCGCCGGAAGACGCGCCAGCAGCGTTCGAGAAGGCCGTGGAAGAGGTATCTGCGGCGGACTGGAAAAAATGTTTCTAAAATTAGTTCAGACCCATGAAACTTTGTATAGAGGCTGGTGAAGAGTTACTTGAAAAGTTTTAATAAAAATATTTTATCCATAGAAGTTAGTTTTTTAGTTTCTCAAAACTTTCCGAGTGTCCAACGTATACGCATTAATTTACAAAATTAGAAACTAAAGACATGGGAAACTTACTTTTAAAAATAACTTTATCAAATGTCATCTTTCGCGGCTCCGGCACTCTTCAAAGTGATCTCTAACATTCACAAAAACGTGCCTCAGAAATTGAGTAAGAATGTTTTTGGTATCTTGTCTAATGTTTTCGGTTATTCCCCTTACAGAGTACAGACACACCTTTGGATTTTTGCTCTATGGTTATCTAAAGAGTAGGGTTTACAATTTCCATCCAATAACCATATCTGAATTGAAAGAAAACATTAGACAAGAAATCAAAAAAGTAGATATTTGTTAATTGTTTATGTATCTACAAAAGTGAATTATTTCTGAAACACACTGTTCAACACCGAACCAATATAGAATAACCATAGTGTGCTTACGTAGATAACGTTAACAAGCGATAACAACACCATTAATAAGACGTAAGGTATTTACTTTAAAGGTCTAATCCCACAACTATTTCATATTTCATGCGGTGTTTGAATAGGAATGTCAACCGCCGCGATAGAACTATGTTGATGACCACTTCAGCTGACTGTGATGCGTGACGACCTGCCGACAATGCCTGGCATCCAGTTCTGTTATTTTAATGACGTTACATGCAATTATTTATGCGTTTCTTATCAGATGGCTACCTGTGTATTTAGTCATTAACTGAAGCTTAGTTTCCGACTGTCTACTTTTAAAAGATGTCCCCGATTTCTGATTTAAGAATTTGATATTAAGTATATGTTCTAATTAATCTGAAAACCTGCCAAATCTGGATATAAAGAAAGGTTTAGCACTACAATTTCTAATTCTAATCTAATTTCAGACCAGGTTACAATTATACACAGTAGCGACATCTCTGTCGCAACATATGAACTAAACATTCAAAATCTTAATTAAAAAAAATAATTCATCCCAGTATCACAGTTCTTCGCGCAATGACACAACAGTCCAAGATCAACTATCGGGCAGTTCCCGGACCAGACTCTTCACTCGTCTGGTCCCAGGATCTGCCCTTTTCAACGGAGGATTGCAGAACTTTACACCCTGTACCGCGTACTTATAAAACACTATTACATGAATGATTTCCCTGTCCCACGTGCCAAGCATTATTTGCTTGGACCATGAAGCTTCGCCTGATAAAATTAAATCATTAAGCAATTTGATTGTTGTTTGCGCGCAGGTTTCCTGATCGATTTCATCAGCGGCCCGGTGTCCGTCGGCTTCACGTCGGCAGCTGCCATCATTATCGCCACCACGCAGGTCAAGGACATCCTGGGCCTCAGCTTCCCAGGAGGCAAGTTCTTACAGGTAAGTCCTTATTTGAAAAATCACTTAACCGTGGTTTTATTGAGGAAGATGGTTGCAGAATTAAGTGTACCTAGCTTATACACTTTTTTTAAGTGGGAAATCATCAAATGATTCTGGGTGGAGCAAGAGGGAGTATCAGACTATTTCTGACTACATAGGTACCCACAGTGTTTTTTCACTTACCCTACGCGAGGGTCACGGTAGCTTTGTCGAACAATCCGCAGCACCGGCAGATAGCCTAAATCCATGAATATAAATGTTGGCATGAGTCTAATATAATAGTGACCAATGAAGTATAGAATCCTAATTTAGATTGTACTATCTACCCATGTAGGGTTTTTTTATTTATATATACTAGCGCTTGACTACTATCCCACCTGATGATAAGTAGTGATGCAATCGTTGATGCACCTGAATTGTAATCGGACGGGAAGACCACAGCAGACAAATTATTGCAGTCCTTCGATGTACGTGGTATAAATGACCAGACGATACGCTTAGTCCGGACCGTAGAAGTGTCAACAATGTAGAGGTGGACACTTGCCGTACGTTGGTTGTCCGATGGTAGAAAGCTAATGGCGGAATCAAATCATGTAATTCCCGCGCACACTCTCCAAAATCATCATCATTTTCATTTCATTGTCATTCAGCCGAAAGACGTCCACTGTTGGACATAGGACTCCCCCAAGCGTCGCCACAATGACCGATCCTGTGCTTCTCGCATCCACCGCACTCCCGCGACCCTCACCAGGTCGTCGGTCCACCTTGTGGGAGGCCTTCCAACGCTGCGTCTTCCGGTGCGCGGTCGCCTCTCTAGAACCTTTCGGCCCCATCGACCATCCAAAATGCAAAATGTATCCTGTAAAATACCGAAAGGCTGGCTACCCTACGCCTGTGCCCGGAGCTTTGTAGAATGGTCTTCACTAAATCTGGGTCACCAATTAGCCTCTTCACAAGCCTCTCCAACGAATCCAAAACCGCTAGAGTTCACCACAAAGGTACATGTTCATGAAAAAAGTAATTAGCTCTACAGGTAATCAACATTTTAATGGAATCACCTTTGTGTCCTTAACTAGTTCTACATCCTGTTCTATATTTTTGTTTAAAAAGTGCCTTGTAATGATAATGTCGCAGATCGCAAAGCATGTACCAATCAATCAATCAGTAGGTAGGTCTGTCTGTCGAACGTGCGTGGAGTGGACGGCGGTGTAAAAAGCGCTTATAACGAGGTTGGCACGTTTTTGTGTTGTTAATAAATAATTAGGAGCACTTTTTGTTGACATCATTTGATAGTTTTTGCATGTCTTGTTTCGATGCGATAGCGCTTTCTATCGACCTTCGTTAAACAACGTCGTGCCTCGACTTTGTTAGTTCTACAATACGAATACTTCAGTTAAATAATCCTGCTGTTATTGATTTGAGGCTTCAGACAAGTGATAATCTACAAGCGACAGCAATTTTCAGTAAATCAATGGTAAAAAACATAACCTTCCTTCTGGCGCAGTCGGGTAAAATTACAATATTATAGAGATAAGGTTTCCTTTGTATCCTCTGCTCCTATCTTCTTAAATGCTCCCCTTATTAATATTATTATGCTATGACTTCCTCAAGTGCTCACTAAGCTCAAGTCACAGAGTCCTCACTAAGGGTTTACCTACTAGGAGAAAAAATCCTACGAGTATATTTATTTATGTAAACTTTTGTACCACCACTAGGGACATAAGCGTATTATTAATAATTCATAGTTATTAAACGTTTGCTCGGCCAGGCTTTAAAAAAACAACCTGCCTACTTGAATATACATTTAACCACCGAAGTTTAAAACATGATGCACACATCGCAGTTCGTTTAAGATATTCCTTGTTTCAGGTGTGGACCGGCCTCTACGAGCACATCGGCGAGACGCGCCTGTGGGACTCCGTGCTCGGCATCTCCTGCATCATCGTGCTGCTGCTGCTCAGGGTAGGTTCCATCATCCTACTGCGGCACTAACTTAGTGTTAGTATCGTTTACAATCTCTACATGGTTAAGGAGTGTGAGCTTCTTCACTTTATTTTTTTATTAATCCACAATTCTGTCTTTTCATCATTTATTTATTAGATTCTGCTACGTTAGATTATATTTAACATTCAAAAATAAAAAATAAATGATTTTATCATAGGTGGTCTACTCACTGTAGAACTTGTTTCGTAGTTGCACCTCCTCTTATTCCCAACTCATATACTGAAAAGTAATGGGTGCATGTTCTTATCTAGCCTGCTGCAGCTGCTACGGTGGTAATCGAATGATGAATTGTGTAACTTCCAGAAAGTAAAAGACATAAAAGTAAACCCCGCGCCGGAGGGGGGCTCGCCGGGCGCGGCGGGGGCGGCGGCCAACGGCTCGCTGGCGCGGCGCGGCGCGGCGCACGCGCTGTGGTTCCTGTCCACCACGCGCAACATCCTCGTCGTGCTGGTGTGCGCCGCGCTCGCCTACTACTTCGACACGCAGAGGAAGGCGCCGTTCGTGCTCACAGGTGAACACCTCATGTATTTATTTATCCTTGTACTGGAACGCCATACGACGATTATACCGTTTCTGTTGTCTTCCAGTCGAGTCGAGTGTTTTTGAAAACTTGATGAGACCCATTACAGACTCAACTCTGATACCGAATGAATGTGTCATCAATTTCTTGCTCAACCAGATCGATCGTTAGTTAGATACCTACACATCGCAGTCAACTTCTACCGTGATACTTTGTTTTTAATAAGTCTGGACAGCGATCTTGGATTGTGATTCTAATTACAGTCAAATTCGGCTTTGGGTTGATGATAATATCAGCCTAATTTTATATTTTCGTGGTTAGCAAATTTACTGCTTGATACCATTTTAGTTTTGATTGTTTACAAAGAAAGGAAATGTTACTTTGTACGTACATAATGTCACGCCATCCCCAAAGGAGTAAAGAGAAGCATAATATAGTACACCCAACGAGGTGTGTACGCCCAGAATCTCGGCTGCTACATGTTAGCAAAGGCATGTTTTGACGGAACTCCCGCATGTTACAGGCGAGGTGAAGCCTGGTCTCCCGGAGCTATCGGCGCCGCCGTTCTCAGCCACGGTGGGCAACCACACCTATACCTTTTCGGAGATGGCCTCCACGCTAGGGTCCGCCATCTTCGTTGTACCGCTGCTGTCCATCCTCGAGAACATCGCGCTCGCCAAAGTCTTCTGTGAGTGTGACGCTTTATTTATTTAACTGTTTAGAAAAGACGTTGAGGGCAGAACCGGTGCCTGTTTAAAAGAACTTTTTATGTTTTTGCCGTCGATCCCTATTGCACACATTGAAATGGCTTGTACTTTGATTGACACAAAAATAAACAATTATTAAGTTTTCGAGCGACTACGGTAAAGTCCAATCTGTTATTTTAAACCGAAACAATAATGAATTGCAGCGGAGGGCAAGTATGTGGACGCGACACAGGAGATGGTGGCGCTGGGCGTGTGCAACATGGCGTCGGCGCTGGTGCACTCCATGCCGGTGTCGGGCGCGCTGTCGCGTGGCGCCGTCAACCACGCCAGCGGCGTCGCCACCACCGCCGGCGGCCTCTACACCGGCGCGCTGGTGCTGCTGTCTCTACAGGTGACACTCACATACGTACAGCTACGTGCACTCCATGCCGGTGTCGGGCGCGCTGTCGCGTGGCGCCGTCAACCACGCCAGCGGCGTCGCCACCACCGCCGGCGGCCTCTACACCGGCGGCCTCTACACCGGCGCGCTGGTGCTGCTGTCTCTACAGGTGACACTCACATACGTACAGCTACGTGCACTCCATGCCGGTGTCGGGCGCGCTGTCGCGTGGCGCCGTCAACCACGCCAGCGGCGTCGCCACCACCGCCGGCGGCCTCTACACCGGCGCGCTGGTGCTGCTGTCTCTACAGGTGACACTCACATACGTACAGCTACGTGCACTCCATGCCGGTGTCGGGCGCGCTGTCGCGTGGCGCCGTCAACCACGCCAGCGGCGTCGCCACCACCGCCGGCGGCCTCTACACCGGCGCGCTGGTGCTGCTGTCTCTACAGGTGACACTCACATACGTACAGCTACGTGCACTCCATGCCGGTGTCGGGCGCGCTGTCGCGTGGCGCCGTCAACCACGCCAGCGGCGTCGCCACCACCGCCGGCGGCCTCTACACCGGCGCGCTGGTGCTGCTGTCTCTACAGGTGACACTCACATACGTACAGCTACGTGCACTCCATGCCGGTGTCGGGCGCGCTGTCGCGTGGCGCCGTCAACCACGCCAGCGGCGTCGCCACCACCGCCGGCGGCCTCTACACCGGCGCGCTGGTGCTGCTGTCTCTACAGGTGACACTCACATACGTACAGCTACGTGCACTCCATGCCGGTGTCGGGCGCGCTGTCGCGTGGCGCCGTCAACCACGCCAGCGGCGTCGCCACCACCGCCGGCGGCCTCTACACCGGCGCGCTGGTGCTGCTGTCTCTACAGGTGACACTCACATACGTACAGCTACGTGCACTCCATGCCGGTGTCGGGCGCGCTGTCGCGTGGCGCCGTCAACCACGCCAGCGGCGTCGCCACCACCGCCGGCGGCCTCTACACCGGCGCGCTGGTGCTGCTGTCTCTACAGGTGACACTCACATACGTACAGCTACGTGCACTCCATGCCGGTGTCGGGCGCGCTGTCGCGTGGCGCCGTCAACCACGCCAGCGGCGTCGCCACCACCGCCGGCGGCCTCTACACCGGCGCGCTGGTGCTGCTGTCTCTACAGGTGACACTCACATACGTACAGCTACGTGCACTCCACGCCGGTGTCGGGCGCGCTGTCGCGTGGCGCCGTCAACCACGCCAGTGGCCTCGCCACCACCGCCGGCGGCCTCTACACCGGCGCGCTGGTGCTGCTGTCTCTACAGGTGACACTCACATACGTACAGCTACGTGCACTCCATGCCGGTGTCGGGCGCGCTGTCGCGTGGCGCCGTCAACCACGCCAGCGGCGTCGCCACCACCGCCGGCGGCCTCTACACCGGCGCGCTGGTGCTGCTGTCTCTACAGGTGACACTCACATACGTACAGCTACGTGCACTCCATGCCGGTGTCGGGCGCGCTGTCGCGTGGCGCCGTCAACCACGCCAGCGGCGTCGCCACCACCGCCGGCGGCCTCTACACCGGCGCGCTGGTGCTGCTGTCTCTACAGGTGACACTCACATACGTACAGCTACGTGCACTCCATGCCGGTGTCGGGCGCGCTGTCGCGTGGCGCCGTCAACCACGCCAGCGGCGTCGCCACCACCGCCGGCGGCCTCTACACCGGCGCGCTGGTGCTGCTGTCTCTACAGGTGACACTCACATACGTACAGCTACGTGCACTCCATGCCGGTGTCGGGCGCGCTGTCGCGTGGCGCCGTCAACCACGCCAGCGGCGTCGCCACCACCGCCGGCGGCCTCTACACCGGCGCGCTGGTGCTGCTGTCTCTACAGGTGACACTCACATACGTACAGCTACGTGCACTCCATGCCGGTGTCGGGCGCGCTGTCGCGTGGCGCCGTCAACCACGCCAGCGGCGTCGCCACCACCGCCGGCGGCCTCTACACCGGCGCGCTGGTGCTGCTGTCTCTACAGGTGACACTCACATACGTACAGCTACGTGCACTCCACGCCGGTGTCGGGCGCGCTGTCGCGTGGCGCCGTCAACCACGCCAGTGGCGTCGCCACCACCGCCGGCGGCCTCTACACCGGCGCGCTGGTGCTGCTGTCTCTACAGGTGACACTCACATACGTACAGCTACGTGCACTCCATGCCGGTGTCGGGCGCGCTGTCGCGTGGCGCCGTCAACCACGCCAGCGGCGTCGCCACCACCGCCGGCGGCCTCTACACCGGCGCGCTGGTGCTGCTGTCTCTACAGGTGACACTCACATACGTACAGCTACGTGCACTCCATGCCGGTGTCGGGCGCGCTGTCGCGTGGCGCCGTCAACCACGCCAGCGGCGTCGCCACCACCGCCGGCGGCCTCTACACCGGCGCGCTGGTGCTGCTGTCTCTACAGGTGACACTCACATACGTACAGCTACGTGCAATCCATGCCGGTGTCGGGCGCGCTGTCGCGTGGCGCCGTCAACCACGCCAGCGGCGTGGCCACCACCGCCGGCGGCCTCTACACCGGCGCGCTGGTGCTGCTGTCTCTACAGGTGACACTCACATACGTACAGCTACGTGCACTCCATGCCGGTGTCGGGCGCGCTGTCGCGTGGCGCCGTCAACCACGCCAGCGGCGTCGCCACCACCGCCAGCGGCCTCTACACCGGCGCGCTGGTGCTGCTGTCTCTACAGGTGACACTCACATACGTACAGCTACGTGCACTCCATGCCGGTGTCGGGCGCGCTGTCGCGTGGCGCCGTCAACCACGCCAGCGGCGTCGCCACCACCGCCGGCGGCCTCTACACCGGCGCGCTGGTGCTGCTGTCTCTACAGGTGACACTCACATACGTACAGCTACGTGCATTAGAAGTCGTTCACACACCTTATGTTTTCGGTATAGGAACACTGCCGCGCCCTATGCTCCTTCTTTATTAACAAACGTCTACGGTAACAACACTGACGACGGTACCTATATAAGCGGCGTATCAACCGTAGTTAGTTATGGCAAAAAAAAACGATGACCTCATCTTCCACATACACCACAGCTATGACATTGTTTGTTCTTGTTCCAGTACTTCACGCCATACTTCTACTACATCCCGAAGGCGTCGCTGGCAGCCGTCATCATCGCTGCTGTGGTCTTCATGATGGAGCTGCACGTCTTCAAGCCGATATGGAGGACTAAAAGTTAGTCTACTTCCATGTTTTTAACGCCTATACACGATGAAGCTGGAATCTATGTCATCATCTGCATCCTACCTTTTCCTAGGTAACCCAATTGCTTTAGGACTGGCGCAGCCTGTTTTCTATAAATCTCTACCAGACATACCTTTTTTATCAGGATGAAACATTCAAAGCCTGGACTCATGGGGAAAGACCACCCTGGTGATCATCATCAACACATGAAAGGGGTCTTGTGACTTCTTAGAAGACCATCCGGAAACCCCCTCAGTACAAACATTGGTCGTAGGCACATTGCTCGTAGAACGGATGGTCGATGGGGCCGAAAGGTTTTGGAATGGCGACCGCGCACCGGAAGGCGCAGCGTTGGAAGGCCTCCGTAGGAATGCGATGGATGTGAGACATACAGAACCGTTCGTTGTGGCGACTCTTGGGGGCGGCCTATATCCAACAATGGACGTCTTTTGGCTGAAATGATGATGATAATGATGATGAAGCCTGTAAATACCATCAATATTCACACATATTTTTTGTGTTTGCAGAGTTGGACCTGATCCCGGCCGTGGTCACGTTCGTGACGTGCCTGATGCTGCGGCTGGAGCTCGGCATCGTGATCGGCATCGCTGTCAACCTTGTGTTCCTGCTCTACGCCTCCGCCAGGCCCTCCGTCAAGGTCACCACAGCTGTCGTAAGTACAACACTATTGAGGTTACAGACGTATTAAATACAAATATAGTATTAGTAGTTAATCCAACCATCCATTACCAATTATGAACCTTGTGACAAATTCGAGAGATGATTTACTTATGAATTTGCCGATTTATAAAACGGGTCACTATGAGCTGTGACAACTTTCTGGGGGCACGGCAGTGCCCTCAGTTTGAATATTTTAAGAATATTTCAAAACTGATACCTAATGCGATTACAAGGCTAATTATTTATGTAAATATCCTCAGTCTAGCGATGGCATCTCTCACCTGGTGGCCGTGGTGGACCGCTCGCTGTCTTT
This sequence comes from Mythimna pallens, assembly GCA_961205895.1. Lineage (NCBI taxonomy): Eukaryota > Metazoa > Arthropoda > Insecta > Lepidoptera > Noctuidae > Mythimna > Mythimna pallens. The sequence goes on from OY540831.1 coordinate 25,801,874, forward strand.
CCCGTCGGCGGAGTTCGTGCGGCGCGCGCTGCGCAAGGCGGCCGAGCGCGCGCACACCGACACGCCGCTCGTGCTGGACGCCACGCACGTGCAGGCCGCCGACTTCACCGCCGCCAAGGTAAGCGACTACTTATCACTAACTAGCGACCCACTAGGGCAGCACAGGCGTGCGGCTGCCAACTTTATCCATAAATCTACCTCGATTATCGCTCTGTCTAGTTTCCGCGCTTAATCCTATGTGCACCACTGTGCGTGGGCCCTGGCGGCCATCCTTTTGGTTTGTGAATGTCAGAAGTAGAATTTTACCTTGTAAATTCCTGATATTTACTTCAGCTGCCTCGGGCTACACTGAAATATAACTCCAACATAGTTGGAAACAGGCTTGTCAGATCGATGGATCTGGAAATTTAATCTCCCAAGAGCTGATTGGCTTCGCATTTGGAGACTGACAGAAGTGAAACATTCAGACTGGATAAGCTCCTTACTAGCCCGAGCACTCAGCAGCTCTCTCAACAACTATGCTGTCATATGCATACCCATACCGGGCATCAGCAGATTGTTGATGCAGCAGGAAGAGTGTTGCAAAGAGAACAGGCCCCTGAGGAACCCCGGCATTAGTCGTCATAGGCCCCGATGAGCATCCATCGACTACAACTCGGAGAGATTGTTCACTCAGGAAGTAGTACTAAGGGTAGGTAGGACAAAGCTCCAAAGGCGTATCATTTCCAAAAGCATTTAAACATTCAATTAACTAATGATGTACACGACTACTCAGGCCCAGAAGAACTGAGAGTCTACACGGATGGATCAAAGACAGATACTGGTACGGGAGTTGGAGTTTTCTCCAATGACCTCAAAATCAGAATATCCAGAACGCTAGGAAAATCCAACACCCTCATCATCAGTCGAAATATGTTGGTACAATCCTAGCGGCCCATGCCATACAAACTATGAATGCAGCGGACATTCCTAGTTCGGATACTCTCCGATAGTGCCTCAGGTAAAAACTCTACCACCTCGAAAATTATACAAGAATGCAGAATGGCACTCAAAATAAAAATCAAAAATATTTTTATTTCACATATGTCTACATGGGCACTTATAAAACGTCAGAAGTTAGTGCATGGTTCCAAATTGGTCGTTTCCTATGGAGAAAAACCGTCAAGAAACTCCATGGTTACTCTTTTAAAAAAAGTGGTGATTTACAATATTTTCATATTACAGTATTAATAGATATTATGTAAGAACAGTGTAGACCAGTCAATATTGTACCCAAAATCACAATAAAAATATCATATTAAAAAAAAAGTGAGTCGTAATAGGAAGAATTCGTGGAGTCTACAGTGTTCTCACATTCACATTATAAAAAGAGGCTATATAAAAAAAACAAGAAGAATATGGAATAATTACAACTATCAATAAACAAACATAATAAGTTACTAACGAATTTAAGGTAGTTGAAGTCCAAATAATTTAAAAAATATTGCAAAAGCAATGTGTTAAAAAAATGCATATATTAAAACAAAGACGGAGCAGTTAATAGACACAATAATAATGAGTTACCAGGGGGCCACATGTGTAGAAGTAGTCATTGCCAAACAAGCGTGTCTTCGACATAGCCTTTAACCTTACAGTACGCTTTTTTGGTTAGGACACGCTTATGAGTTTTGAATTTTAAGCTAGCTTTAGCTTAGCTTTTAAGCGCTAAGTTCTGTTACCGCCTTTGGCAGCTTGTTATAAAAGCGTATGCTGTTTACTAAGAATGACTTGCTGGGTTTAGCTAATCTCCATTTGGGTAATACAATTTTGTGTTTACTACGCGTATTTTGGAAGGAGTCTCAGTGCCGAAACGCAACACTGTGACACTAAAATGGATTAAAGGTCATAGCGGCTCACTAGGCAACGAAGCGTCGGACGAAATGGCCAGGAGAGGATCTTGAGCAGTGGTCTTTGGGCCCGAACCCATTGTGCCGGTCCCCTTTGATCAGCTGCGTAGTTGACTACGTGAACAGACACAAATACAAGCAGAGTGCTGGTGGTCCTCGACACCAGGATGCAGGCAGGTCAAGGAGGCCATGCCACACCTTAATAAAGCCCTCACCAAAAAACTCATGAGACTGGATAGAGGCGGCCTGCGCCTGGTGACGGAGACCATCACCGGACACTGCACACTGAATAAGCATCACAGACAGTCCCCTGTGCAGAGCATGCTTGGACGAAGAGGAGACAATTGCGCATGTGCTCCTGGACTGCACAGCACTGCAATACGCACAATAACCTTAGGATCCCCGAACTCCCTTATTGATGCCCTGACAAACCTGAGAGGCCTAGTCTGTTTTTGGAGAGAGGTGGGCTGGTTGGAATAAGCCCACCTAATGTTTTGACTGCCATGGCCCACGTAAAATGGTCCGAATAGGACTAATTGCGGAAACCATATTCAGATAAACTGACTGTGCTCTTGGTGTGCTTATTATTATAAATAAATAAATAAAACAATGGCCTTCGAAACATTAAAAAAACGGCAATCGCTTCCTCATTCTTATCAAGGGCCTCTCCCCACAAGTGGGTGATATACTCTAGTAGGTCCCCAATAGACCGATTGCTGCGAAACCCGTACTGTCTGTCAGTGAGGAGATCGTTATCTTCCAGGTAGGCTATGAAGCGCAAGTTCAATATACGCTCCATAATCTTGCAGAGTATGGAGGTTACCGAAATCAGCCGGAAGTTGGCAGGATCGGCTCGACTGCCCTTTTTTGCCACGGGTTGCACGTTGGCAAGCTTCCAGGATTTGGGCACTATACACAGACAACTCGAGCGCACAAACCTTGAGAACAAATCGCTGGTATACCATCTGGTCTACTAGCTTTATTTACGGCTAGACGATTCAAAGTTTAAAAAGAAACTTCTCTTTTTCCAGGGCATTAAGGCGTTGATAGATGACTTCCACCAGCGCGGGCAAACCATCATCTTCTACAACGTGAAGCCGTCCATCGCTGAAGTGTTCCGCGGCGTGCGGCCGCGCGAGTTCCTACACTGCTCGTGCCGCGCCGAGCTCGACCGCTTGCTGCTGGCCGCCGCGCGCGAGCACGCGCAGCGACCCCGCACATGTTAGTATACCTGCGCGCTACGCGCACACCCCGCGCTACCTTTGATTTCACACTACAGTCCAACCGAATAGCAGCAGCCGTAGCACTACCTACAGGAGGAATTGCGCACAAGATCTTGCTCTTAGACTGCCAATTCGTATAAATCTCGGAACTTAAGTTTGGATTGAGATTGGATGGAGAGTGTAAACGTTACCTGTTACGTAAATAATATGAGAAATAACTATCCACACAAGTTTTGGAACAATATGATTATATTTTTCATTTCAGATGTGAAAAAAAACATTTGATTTTTATTTCTTTTTTATTAATTGATTTAAAAATAATCAAAAATAATAAATCAATTTCACAAAAACCTTAATAAACTTATTTGGATATAAATATATTTGTATAAGTTATATCAATGTTATGTAGAATATTAAAAAGTTAAAAAAAAAAACATTAAAATCAGGTACCTAATTTACAAACAAAAAAAAAACACTAAGGTCAAATTAAATGAACTGACGCAAGAATACTAAGCTACAATGTATGGAACTATGGAAGTGATGCAATTAATATCCAACAATATGATTCCTCTAACCTGTCTAAAACTGTTCTAACACATAGGTATACTACACACTTAAAAACAGAACTAAAGTTACAAATTATTTCAGTTTCCTACATAATTATAGTATATACCTACATTTATATTGACAAAATAGGAAAGGAAGAAAATTAAATAGAACCCAAGCACCTATCGATTATCAAAAGTTTCAGCTTAAAAAAATTCTGTTTAAATAACCATTCGATTGATTTTAAGACATTAATTTTAAAATGTTGGCTACCAAGTAGTCGATATAAAAAGCTCTAAAAACTTTTGATGAAGTTTATCCAGTTAATTTAATTTGACCTCTGAGACAAGCGGCACGCTGTCTCGTTTTTGTCGCACGTGTCCGTTTACACCATTGATTAGTTCCCTCTCTACGCTCGGGTGCGACTCAGTCTAAACATGCTCAGCCTATTCTACACATTTCATCTCCTTCCTCGCCGTACTAACGTAATAATGTATTCTCCAGAACCCTGGGCGCGCACGGCGCGGCGCCTGATGTCATCATCATCCTCGTCATCGTCGTCATCGTCGTCGTCGTCATCATCGTAGGCGTCGTCGTCGTCGTCGTCTTCGTTCCTTCGCCTTGACACACGAGACAGTATTTATTAGTTAATACCTATGTATTTATACTAGCCTAGTTAACGTTAAGTAGCCTAAGTGTTGGCAGGCCCAGTGGGCGCAGTCGAATAAACGTGTTGGTTATTTTATCATTTCGTTTTCTTTTACTCTTAGACGTTTCCTGAATGTAATAACTATGCAATCTGCTACACTGCACTAAACATTAACTATTGTAGGTATATATATATTGGGACATTTAAATATATCTATGCGGTCTGTATAGCAGAAAATAAATCCGGATCGTTGTCAGTGTTACAGTTTCTGAAATACATAATATGGATTTGTGAAACTGTAGTATGTTTGTGATCACCTACATCCTTACAAGTTTTGTACACTATTTCATATTTATAATCAAATAAATACATAAAATACTAAAAATACTTCTAACAAAATTATAATAATAAAAGTTTATTTCAGACTTTTCTGTCCACAGGTAACACATTTATCATTTATACAACACACAATATTAATACAACACAACAAAAAACCAGTAGATAATTTTTCACAAATAATTTATCACAAATAAAAACTAAAATGTACACAAATTTAGTGCGGTGAGCACTGGACTAGTGCACACCATGCAGCGTGCAAGCGTATCCAGTTTTGCGCGTTTGTAGTCGGTTGTTCTCGCAAAGCGTTAGCTTTACATACTCTTTGGTTCTCGCCAGTGAGGTGTCGTGGGCCCGAGCACCGTCACCCGGGCAGCAACCCGATGAGTGACGAAGGTAGCCGACGGCGCCTGAACACCAATCTTCAGCCATCTATCGGACCCTCGATTTTCTCTGAGCAATTTTAATTTGTATTTCAGCTTCACGAAGTCGTTGCAGAATCGTGTCAAAACTAACATAGTTGTGCTGAATTTCTTGAAGGCTGTTTCGGACCTAAACAGTCATGAGATGTCGTTTTGTTAGCATAGCGCTCACGAAGAATCGATCTTTTCGTAGAGTTGTGCACCTTGGCCTGCCATTTCCTGATCTTCTGATGTACATACCGGCCTCTTCAAATCGGTGGAGTACCTGTACTCTATGGACCGTAGGTTAAGATACTCCTACTATTCTATATACATTTTTCAGGTGTTAGCAACATGATGTTGCACTGAATATTCTGACCACCGGAAATTGATTACACTGATACATTTTGAAACGAAAACAGAAAAAACACGGAATAGAAAAGAAAAAGATTATTTTTCTTATTTTGAATTTTATTATTTATCACAATCCAAAAAAATTGTTTTTTAAGCTGTAACTTGTACTATTAAAACCTTTTATTTATAAATGTTACCGGCAATCTATATAATTCAGTTATTATATACAATACCTGGGCAATGTATAAAATACCTGGGGCGTTCTAGCAATGTATAAAATATTATGATTATTATTGTCCAATACATACTTTACCTAGGTAATGTACACAATTCCTAGGGATTGTATAGAGTACCTGCTGGTCCACCGGCAATGTGCAAAATAAATAGAATTTGGTTCAAATGTTGGCTCGTTTGGTGAAATTTTTATTAACGTTAACAGGCGTATACGGGGTCCCAATTAACATTAATCGGGACCCAAGCCAACCTCACCTGCACGTGGGGCACCCTGCTGACAAACAAACGAGGCTATGACGGCTCGCCAACACGCACTGGACCAGCGTGGAGAGTTATGGTCCAAACGCCCCCAAATGCATAATGCAATAAGAAACAGGCCCCAAGTAGCGTGGACGGGCGTGGGCGCAGCCCTGGGGTGCTAAGAATCTCCGGGCGAGATCGATCAACTGTCGACGACTGGACCTGGCGACGTACAACGCGCGTACACTCCGGTCCGTTGAGAAGATCACCGAAATTGAGGAGTTGTGCAGGTTACAATGGAGTATTGCGGGATTATCCGAAGTCTGAAGACAGGGGAGGACACGATAATCTTAAAATCTAGTAACCTGCTCTATTTTCGGGAGGGGGACCAGCAGTCCCAAGGTGGTGTCGAGTTTATCGTCCACAAGTCCCTTGTGAACAATGTGGTGAAAAGATCGAGAGTGTGTCGACCAGAGTAGCATACCTTATTCTCAGAATTTCATCAAGATATTCGCTGAAGGTTTACGCTCCGAGCTCGACACAGCCCGACGACGAAATAGAGACCATGTATGAGGATGTGTCCAGAGGCATGCATGGTTATAAGACTCACTTCACCGTAGTCATGGGGGACTTTAACGCAAAACTGAGCAAATGAGACGGTGACGAGTTGCGAGTAGGACAATTTGGATTTGGACGTAGGAACCACCGGGACCACCTACTGGCCAGCTTTATGGAGAAGGAGGACCTCTACATGATGAACTCCTTCTTTAGAAAGCGTGAGCATAGGAAGTGGACCTGGGAGAGCCCTGATAGTGCAACTAAAAATGAAATAGACTTCATCATGTCGACGAAGAAGCAAATATTCAATGATGTCTCTGTGATCAATACGGTGAAAACCGAAAGTGATCACCGCATGGTAAGAGGCACATTGAATATCAATGTTAAGCTTGAAAGATCTCGACTGATGAGGTCTACACTCTGTCCTGCACAGATCCAGATCCAAAACTCCGAGAGCTTTCAGCTCGAACTTCAAAATCGTTTCGAATGCCTAGGAAGCTCTGTGGACGAATACAACGATGGGTTCGTGGATACCATTCATACGGTCGGGTCTAAATTCTATAAGACTCGTACAAATAAGAGCAAGAGGCTCACAAATCGAACTCTCCAGCTTATGAAGGAGCGGCGTGAGATGATTCTGCAGTTTTCAGGCGATGCGTGCATATATCGGCAGCTCCATTAACGGATCTCTAGGTCCTTGAAACGCGACCTCCATCACTTTAATACCGGAAAAATTAAAGACGCGATTGAGTGAAATAAGGGCTCCAAGGTTGTCTATTGGGCAGAGCCAGCTCACGAAACTGAAGACCGACGATGGCAGAGTCATTCGCCAAATCGGAGCTTCTAGGAGCGATCGAGGCTTTTTATGGACAGTTGTCACGTCAATCACAAAACCCACTGCGAATCTAGCAAACGAACCAAGAGTTAGATTGACAAGACACTATGCCGAAGATATCCCGGACGTCCTGTTCGAGATTAAGATGGCTCTGAAGCAGCTTAATAACAATAAGACACCGGGTGATGACGGAATTTCGGCCAAACTCCTGAAGGTGCGTGGGAAACCGATCCTTAAGGCCCTTCAGAAGCTGGTTGATTCCGTCATATTCGAGGGAAAACACCACAGGCATGGAGCGGAGGTGTGGTGGTACTCTTCTTTAAGAAGGGCGACAAGGCCCAGCTCAAGAATTATAGGCCCATCTCACTTCTGAGCCACTATTTTCCAGAGTCATCACGAACCGTCATACGCGCAGGTTCGACGACTGTTTGTATGAAAACGCCACTATGTCAGTCAGACTGCAGGACCAGACCTCGAAACCTATCCTCCTGCAGCGGGGTGTGAGGCAGGGAGACGTCATTTCTCCGAAACTGTTTACGGCCACAATGGAGGGTGTCTTAAGGTTCTGGACTGGATTGGATTAGGCATTAAGGTCAATGGCGAGTACATCATACACACATATTACATACATAGTATTCATGGCTGAAACTACGGAAGAGCTTAGTAATGCTAAATGACCTCAGTAGAGCTTCCGAAAGAGTGGGTCTTAAAATGAACATGGACAAAACTTAAGTCATGATAAACAATCACGTAACACCCACTCCTATCAAGATTGGAGTCTTTATACACGAAGTTGTGGACGATTACGTTTACCTTGGACAGACAGTCCAGTTGGGTAGATCTAATTACGAGAAAGAGGTCAACCGTCGAATCCGACTCGGCTGGGCAGCGTTCGGCAAGCTGCGCGGTGTCTTCTCGTCTAATATACCACAGTGCCTCAATACGAAAGTCTGTGACCAGTGCGTGTTGCCAGTGATGACATATGGTTCCGAAACGTGATCGCTCCCAATGGGCCTCATCAGAAGGCTTACAAAGGGAAATGGAAAGGGTATGCTAGGAGTTTCCTTATGTGATCGAATCAAATATGAAGATATTCGCAGGAGAACCAAGGTTGCCGATATAGCCCGAAGAATCGCCAAACTTAAGTGGCAATGGGTAGGGCATATTGCTCGCAGAACAGATGGCCGTTGGGGCCGAAAGGTTCTGGAGTGGCGACCACATACCGGAATAAGCAGTGTTGGAAGGCCCCCGGAAGAGAGAGAGGAAGGTTACAAGGTGGACCGATGACCTGGTGAAGGTTGCGGAAATCCGATGGATGCGAGACGCATAGGACCGTTCATTATGGCGATATTTGCGGAGGTCCAGCAGTGGACGTCTATCGGCTGAAATGATGAACCGACCTAACTATAATGATGGGCAAATGAAACAAGTTCTACTTGTTACTTAAAATCAATGTGTGTAAAAGACGTGAGCAGGGAAGGAATTGATGTAAATTTAGAGCATCCCGACACTGACAGGTTAGGTTATGGTTATTTTTTTCGGTATTGCATCTTTCTTCACTATACATTCGGACTATTCTTACAATAACTTTGGAAAGGATTACGCATTCTGCGCGCAAGTCGGTAAATAAAACCAGGTGGTAAGAGATAATGAAATGTTGTTTATTTTACAATCGTCGTTCCAGTCCGGGGCCCGGCGGGGCCGCCCGCCGGCGCGCTCACAGAACATCTTTCTTTTTGGTTACATTCTTACTTGTTAAAGATTACATTGGAATAACGTTAACTCTAGCTTAACTTAACATTCACTAACACTATCCAGTACGTCGCCACTCTCTCAGTAAACAATACGAAATGGCTAAATAATGTAATCCTAAGTGGCGCTGTAGCACCAGCGTGCGGCGCGCAGCCGCTCGGCACGACCTTGAGCAGCGGCACAACATAAACACTAGTATAGTTTCACAAGTTGATTCCAAAAGGAAGTCGTCTACAGTAAAGTGAGCAGGAAAGGTTAAAGTATAGACTTATGTTCCCTTGTATTTGACACATCCTCGGGTAGGATCGGTACAGCGGTACACTCGCGCAGCGCTCGCACAACGTGGTAGCGATCACTCGTTCTGCTTTACGTACAAAAATTTCCTAAAACTTCAACAGTCCATAATTGATCCTATCCTAGTAAACGCGTGACGGCTACAATGTTGCGTGAACACTTAAAGATGAGAATCAGTTGAGATGTGCAGCAGACGCGCTGCGGGAAGACGGCGAGAGATCAAGAGACACGACGCAGCGGTGAGCGGCCAGCGAGTGCGCAGCCGGCCGATACTGGATAGTATTGCAGATCTATATAAGATCTATTATTATTAAGAGTTAATAATTGAAATATCGAATATCTACGGCTAATTGACTACACGTATACTGAATGTAGGTGGCCGTCACCGCTACGTCTCCGAAGTGTTACAGTCAGCCGCGCGCGTGCGACACACTACGTGCACACAGTGCAGCACGCACGATGCGTGCGCGTGCGACACCCATAGGTGTCCACAGTACGTGCAGCACGTACAGTGCGTGCGCGTGCGACACATGCGCATGTGTACAGCACGTGCAGCACGCACCGTGCGTGCGTCAGGGTCGGGTGACGCGCGGCCGTGAGAGCTCCGGCACGACACAAACAACACATATTTGGTATCACACTCACACTCGCACATACAATAAACGGCACTTACTAACGATATGACACAAGTTTAAACAAATCAACTATTTGAACATCTCGCACTCCGAGCTTACCAATCAATTATAAATGTCGAATAATTACTAAATTACTAAATAGAATAATAATGCTATGTTACGAACAACGTACAATGCTCGGGCAGTTTTATAAAATACTCGAGCTTACAAATGTGGATAGAATATATTACTGTTCGTAAATATGAACTAGCACAAAATATGTAAAATATAATTAAAAACTTGACTTAAATACTCAAATATTTGAATTTCCTATAAAAAAGTTAAGCGTGCAGTGGTCAGGGCCAGCGTTCCACCAGAGTATTAGAAAAGTGAGGAAGGGAACGCGGCCGCGGCCGCTGCACTCGCCTCACATACTACGTCGTCGCCTAGTTTGGCAGTCGTGGAGCGTGGACTTCTGACATAAGACGATATCAATTTAAATATAAATGCATTACAATCTCGCGCGTGATGTGTACATGTGAACGAGTGAACTTAACGCTACTGTGCCCGCGACACACGTGCACGACACAGTGCCGCGACACACGTGCACGACACAGTGCCGCGACACACGCGCACGACACAGTGCCGCGACACACGCGCACGACACAGTGCCGCGCGCCTGTCTCGCCAGCTATTTCTTTCTCTATCGCTTTTTCACACAAACGTTGCCTTTTGACATACAAACTCTTATTTAATAATAATACATAAATTCTAACTTAAAACTGAATCTCTTAGATTTTAAACTCAAACACATTTTGTGCGGCCGTGAGGATCCGCGCGTAACAACACATATAAAGTATTATACTTGTGTAAATCATTTAAAGCCAACACGACCCTGAGATCGCTATCAACATATTCTACTAATAATCTTGAGCCGAAGTTGTGCGGCGGCGGCGGCGGCCACTTCATCGTGTCGTGCTCCGCGCCGCCGCCTCCTACCGACACTAACATCCAACATATGGCAGTATCTGTGACCGAGACTCGCAGGTATACTTATATCATTTAAATAGAAGACTAACACTGTTACGTTACAATAGTACTTGGATTAGAACTAGGCGTATTCCTACAGTAGTACATCACAAGTAGGCGGGCGCTGCCTGCGGCCTGCGGACACTCGCCAACGGACACGTCGCCGAGCGCGGCCACTCTGCGCGCCCGCGAGCTGCAGGCGGCGTGTGCGGGCCGCACACTCACTCATCAGACGATTATGCAGGCTAGTTACTTGAACAGCTCAAGTTATCGCACACACTGTAGGTGCACTGAATATTGCTAGTGTAGTGTGGAAACATGAGCATGTTTGCCTGCACACTAACCGTTTGGCAGAGTACGTATGCGATCGACTACAGAACTCTCTTGACTATTCAAACGTGGGCTCGCACCTAAGTTACGACTATAAAATGGATAATCTGGTATTTAAAATAGACTATTAGATTTAAAGTATTTATCTACGACTATAGTTGTGATCTGCTGATCGCAGTACGAACAGCTTCGTGACTGACTAAAGTACGACTGTGCTGTGTCATCATTTACTTTCCAAAACTGTTGAGATCAATATTCAAGTTCTGTCAGATCTATGAGTGGCATATTGTAGCTAGATGATGATCACATCACAGTCGCTCACACATGCAGTGGAGGTGCGGTGTGCGGGAGGGGAAGGGGGGGAGGGGTCGCCTCAGTACTTGAGCAGGTCTTCGTCGAGTTCCGTGAGCGCCAGTTTACTGTCTATCACTGAAACAGAAAAGAATATCATGTTAGTGCTAATGCCGAATTGCGATCACTCTTCACTACAGACACCACACCATGATTATACTAAATGAACAATGTTTCAAATACATGAAAGGTGCCAGCGAACTTATCTAACAATAAACTAGTTTTGTAACCCTTATTCTTTGAAGGCGTAAAACATGTTATGATAAAAACTAGCTTCGTACTAGCAAACAAGAAACATAAGCCAACGTTCACTGGAAGGCGCTAACACATACAACAACTAGCACGCAGGAAATGCCGCTAGCCTCCCTCGTCACCAAGTCTCCAGTTTGGGGCCGAGTGTCGGACAGTACCACACATAATGAAACATGGGAGTGAGGAAACGTTCACAAGTGCTGGGACGGCACTATCACTCGCGGATACCTATCGATGTACTTTGTCCAGCTCCAGCCCGTGTGCTCGGTCGATTGCTCCGCCCGAGCATCCTCCCTACTGCTCGCTAGCAGAGGTCTAAAATGTGCCCCACTAGAGCTAAAAATCAAACAAAATAGTTTTCTAAACGGACAATGGTGATGCCGATCCGAACTGACCGTACAGGCCACAATGTCAGCTACTAAAATTTGTATTCTTAAGATCGGCCGGTTTTGCTCAGCTCAGACGTCTGATTTCGTATCTTAGGGACACTAGATAAAGGACTTTAGGTGACCTGCCATGTCGTGCATGACGAAGCCAGTTCAATGGTAACAGGATTCGATGCACTGGTTTTGATTAGGTACCCCATAATTCCTTGTATGAACAATCCTGTCAGTGCATGTGACATAGTTTGCTATATTGTAGGTGCATCGGAGTGGTTGCGTGATACTCACTGTGGTCCGGGATAGTAGTACGGAGGGGGTCGCTCGTACTCAGTTCCGAGGTAACGGGGAGGTCCTTCTTCCCAGTGCCTGCAACAGACGCCACCGTCACCAAGTGCGTGCAACACCGGTGTCGAGTCAGGGATATCAATTGTGACAACAATTACCAGTTATTATAAACTTTCTAACAGTCATACAAACAAAATAGACCTTGTCGTGTTGTGACCTATGACATACAATCATAGGTTATAACATTGATTTCCCTGACTGTACCTCAAGTGATTCAAACTCGACTACTCTGAGCGAACACAAACCAACACTAACGATGTCATACATGGCGAAGATTTTGGTTTTAGAGCAGACTAAGTACGGTCAACAGCGCGTCTGCCATAAAGACACCATGAAAATTAAATATTGGTACCGCAGACGTGAGGTTAACTGTACCTTTTTATATATGTACTAGTTTAAGGTAGGGCGAGTGTCATGAAGTGGATTCGAACGCGGAAGGACAAAATTTGGTTATAGATTGCCGGGACACTTCAAGTCACAATAAAATAACTATCGATGAGCGATCGTCGGGAATGGGTAATGGAATAATAGGCTCACCAGACTGCTGTCACTGCTGCCGCGGGCTTCAATACAACATGCACTGATACTGTCCTCACAGACTCACTCCACTTGCTATTAACATTTTAGCGGTTTAATTCAACTATTTTTCTTTCCTTCTTTCATCCATGAAGGTCCGCATGTGATTAAGTGATTACACATGTCTGAATTAAATAATAGGTAATGTAATAAAATGTGTAAGAATTTCCACCCGCAAGCAATTAACTCGCCTTCATAGAATCCACGATACAACTGTTTGATTTTTGGCGCTACTGTCATAGAATAGGCCGCGAATCTTCTGACAGCATTGCTGACCTCCATCTGACATCAATGAAGATCTTCTAGCTTGCTCGTCCATTGGGGGATCGTGATGGGAAGGAACGGGAAGGATACAATGGAACTAACGAAGCTCATCGATTTTATTAATCAATTAATTGAGTTGATCCAGAAACGCGGTAAATGTATTTGTGATTCCTAGCGACTATAAAGTCCCTACCTGGCTGTAATCTCCGCGTCACACAGAACTAATCTAATTGTTGAATTTTCATATAATAAAATCTGTACGATTTGAAATTATCTATTATTCTAAGGCAGAAGCGTGAAACCATTCTGTTCAGTCAACATGTAATAAGAAGCTCTTGATATTTATTAACTTGAGATGGTACAATGTCTGCATTTTACTGCAAAGCTGTTCCCGTTAATAGATACTTGATAGGAATTATTGAGGCTGGTATCATTATGATGATTCGAGTGTGAGCAAGCTAATATTTAATTTACCACCCAATTAATGAATTCTAATTTGATATTGCTGATATTTTGCTTGCATAGAAGCTCGTGTCGTTTCCAAAACCATTGTAATCTAGCCAGTAAGGGTGCTCGGGTGAAACTGTTTGCTCTAGACTTGCGAGTGACGTCACACGAGCGTGCAGTGTCGCGACTGTGACGAGCGCGGAGTACTTACAGGTTCCGGCGGGAGTTTAGTAACAGTAGGTTGATCGCGTTATCATACCTTAGACAATTAAATTTAGTTTTACTATGGAGTCTATCTATCTAGTCTATCTATATTGGGGATTGCAATCCGGTCTAACGAATACGGTTATCCGGCGGATCTGATGAGCCACAGCACGGGGATGGAGAGGCATACCTACTGGATTGCAATCCTTAATTAGTATGTTATCAGCAATGACCCAAATTAAAAAATGCATTGTATGCATTATAATTGTTTTTTTTATGTATCTTAATATAAATGTGCCACTTTTATTAAATAAACGATATTCTATATATATATATATATATATATTAACGATGCTGCTCGGGAACCTAGTGCAACAGTATAATAGGGTATTTTACTCTATATGAGAAAAAGTCCAAAATATATTATTAAGATAGCTTAGACAAAAAGTAGTCGGGAAGTTAGTTTTAGTTCATAAAATAAAAAATAAAAATTTAAAAATTCAATTCAAAGTTTTTTGTCTTTTTTGTCTGTTCTTTATTACCATGAAATAGTAGCCACCATGTTATTACGTCATTCGGCTGTGTAAACTAAAGTGACGTCACGAACTCACGAGCACACAGTAAATATGGCGTCCACGGCGTTCTGCATTTTCGTCAAATTACGCGCGAAATTTGAAAATGTAAATTTTAAATACCTACATTTTTTGGGTACTTAGCGACTAAATAAAAATTCTGCCGCGCGGCTCCCGTGAGACTCTCGTATAGTTGTGCAACTTACTTTGGCGCCATATCATTATATCTGCGCGCGTGGTATGCGTCGAGAGGCGGCGCCACGGAGGCGTCACGGCCCGCCCCGCCGCCCTCCCCCGCCGCGCGGCTCCCGTGAGACTCTCGTATAGTTGTGCAACTTACTTTGGCGCCATATCATTATATCTGCGCGCGTGGTATGCGTCGAGAGGCGGCGCCACGGAGGCGTCACGGCCCGCCCCGCCGCCCTCCCCCGCCGCGCCGCGCCCGCGCGCCCCTCTCGCCGCGCTCGCGCCGCTCCCGTTAGACTCTCGTGTAGTGCGGCTGGAGCCAGCGGAGCGCTTCTCGGCCTTGTAGGCGCTGCAACAGAATGCGGGTCAGCAGCGGCAAGCGAGGCAGGCGCGTCGACGCGCCTGTCTGTGCATATGATGCAAAAAATAAATAGCGATTTTATTTAAAGATAATTACGAAAAGTCCATACATCTATTTATTAAGGAAGTTGATCATTTTAAAGGTTGGGATCAAATCAAGGGTTCGTCTTTAACTTTAATGGTGAGTTTAATAAAACTACACAAAATATTATCAACAACTCAATTCATTGAAAAATTTAAGAAAAGTTTAATCAGATAGACACACAACAACAAATAACTTATGAGTAAATTGAGTACCCAAGCGAAGCGAGGACGAGGAGCATGCAACAGGTAACAAAATAACAGAAAAGCCCACACTTTTCCGTTCAATATTTAATATCTAGGAACAGGCAAGAACCTAAGTAATGTTAGGATGCAAACCATTAGTACACACAAATTATCACAAAAGAAATTAATCAGTATAAAAACGTACGAAAACTTAAAGGATCTAGTTTAAGTTAGATTCAACACAAACAAAGGGTTATATTGTATGTATGTACCTAGCAGGTAGACCTGGTTCATCCAACTATACAGTGCCGAGGTGCATCCAAGTAGTAACTACCCCAAAGAGTTTTGTTCAACGCGTTTCTAAAACGGACGCTGCCAGGAATGTTTGCGGCAACGCATGCAGATTGTTGTTATGCTACTGCTCTGCTGGCGCGCCACACCTGTGCCAGTTTCCACATTAGAAGGCAACGACACGATGTCGGCGGACTGCTAGTTTCACATATCTGACGATGTCGAGTTGATATTAACCAACAGCTTGTTTCCGTTATGCCACCGAGTAGCCTCGAGTAGATACTCGAGGCTACTCGGTTCTAACGAAAGATACGAAGATAATTTGCTGGTACGAATAGATATTCGTACCAGCAAATTATCTTCGTATCTTTATAAAATGTATTTTTAGAAAATGTATGAAACTAAGAGTCTGCCGAAATTGTGTTGTTATCGTTATCGTTTAATGTGAAAGCGACCAAGGGATGGACATTTAAAATATACATCGATATTTTTTCGGATATAATGCATCAATTGGTTGCATCGATGTCAACGATGGATTGAGAAATACATCGATTGTTTTTCGTAATGTACATGTTTAGTCCTTAAAGAAATAGCTATTATATAATATTGAATTTGTCAGCTCTAAGGCAAAAGGAACATAAACCATTCATCCAAACTGATAAATGGTAGGCGTGTTATATTGGCTGAACTGATTATTACCTTTCGATTTACGAAACGTTGTGAAAGTAACTGTAGTCGTCCGTCAGTGTCCTACTCATAGACACTCATCTCCATAATACTCTCTTATAAAAGATTCTTGCTCATCTCATAGTAGTTTGCGTATTCGATGCATCGAATAAAAAACACCGATATGTTTTCGATGTGGAAGTATTAACAATACATCGGTTCAATACGATGCATCGTTACTACATATCGAGTGTTTATAATACATCGATGTATATCGTCCATCCCTACCAAGGGCGGCGACCACACCAGCCCGGACAGAGCGGACTGGACTGAACAATGAACTGTGTGTGTTCACTTAGGTTTCAGAACATTTTTAAAAACTCTTTACGAGTCTTCGCTCGGAAATAGGTAAAGATTTTTTATTCTAAACTGGTACAGGTATCGGCACGGATCTTGAGCGCTCGGCGAAAGAGTGGGGATCGCTTTGCACATCGTAGGTACACTTACGGCAAAAAAAATTTTACACCTATTTTACTATATTTTTTCTTTTACCTGCTATTTTTAATTCTGGTTGAAGGTAAAAGTTAAA
Organism: Mythimna pallens; assembly: GCA_961205895.1. Lineage (NCBI taxonomy): Eukaryota > Metazoa > Arthropoda > Insecta > Lepidoptera > Noctuidae > Mythimna > Mythimna pallens. The sequence goes on from OY540831.1 coordinate 25,818,908, forward strand.
AAAAAAAAACACATAAATACTTTAAAGCAAAGTCGCTGTGTTCGTCTGTCTGTTTTTCCGTTTACTTATTAACCAAGCAACAGATTTTCATACGGTTTTCATTATCTTTTAGAGAATGTCTACTGGAAGGCATGCATATTGTAGCAAAGACGAAAATTTTAAAGATTTGTAAAGGAATTTCTTTGTAGGGGACAAAGAAATTCCTAAAATTTTACCTACTTTTGGAAGGAACTTTTTCTGTGTGCCTGATATGCGTTCTCGGCTAAACCATTTTTGGTGAAATAATAACCACTAATAAAATAATCAATAATAAAAATAAATACGATGGATTAAAAATGACGAGTCAATTTATTGGCACGAAAGTGTACTCGTTGTCGTTAGGTACGTGCAGCAAGCGCAGGGAACCAATCACGAGTGACGTCTATGATACTATGCCCGGCGAGCTAATCACTGACACTCCCCGCCCCTGCGTCTCACTTCATACCACCAAAGAGATTTGATATTTTACTTCTGCGCAAGTAAAAGTCAGCGCTCAAGATCCGTGCCGATACCTGAAGTTGGTAACCACTACTCTGTGCATCGCAGTCTATTCAGCTGATGACTACTGACACATTCATCACATCAAAAAGGGAAGTAACATTTTCGATACGTTTATATACTTTTATAAAATAAAGTCAAATCAGCAAAAGTAAAACCATAAAGAAAACTTAGCGTCGTAACATAAAGAAACATGAAACGTTTCATATTATTACTACGCTACCTCTAGAGAAGAGAAGTAAGAACACGGACTACGTAGAAAGCGAACTCATTAATCAGGTTACAGTGGTGATGTTACCGCAGCAGGCGGCGCCGGCGCACGAGCCCGAGCACGACCGCGCCGCACGCACACCGCCCCGCACGCACACGTCACACGCGACATTACACTTACGTCATACAAGAGTCGCGCCCAAGGGACCCACACTTTGCTCTACAATACGCTTATTCTAAAAATTGTTACCTTACAGTGTAAGTATATATGTAAAAAACACGGATATGTTGTTAAATGACAATAAGCTTATATTATGATATATTAAATTAATGATAACTTCATTATATGTATTATATTCATCGTGATATTTGTGTGTTGTGTAATAGCTGGCACGCGGCGGCAGCGCTCATGTCACTTTACCGCTTGTTTTTGATTTATAACAGGAATATTTTTAAGACAGAGCTGTATACTGTGTCCGAAAACTGAAATGTCATTAACAGTATTCGAAAGTCAGTTCTAAAGAAAACAGAGATTTGATTCCCATTCCGAATCATGGAGCTACTTTGGGTACGGGTAAGTACAGTGAGCGCCGCCCGCCGGCTGGAGGCCGCGCCGTATGTACAAACTGTGTCTTACATGTCATCATGTAACTACGTCAATTCACTGCAGTGCGCAAGTTCCCATTATGTCATATTATTATTTTTATTGACTATTAATTCCCGATATACTTGGCTACTCTTGCCAATATCAATACTATATAAATAGAAACAGGTAAAAAATCTATCATTACAATGTTTCGTAGAAATTTACCTACCTAACTACCAAACATTTTAATTCGTCAAAAATTCCAAATGCTTAAAAATAGGAATAAAAATAGCAAAACTACAAGTATTAGATTTTAAAATTATTCTTATATAAAATTTGCCTTTTTCAAAAGCGTTTCAAGTATTTTTAATTAGTTTATTTTGCCTAAACGTTGTACAGTACAATAAACTCCTAGCTAGCGCGGCAGCACGCGCCTTCGATATCACGGTAAGCACGACGTTTGCACCCACCTGCCGCACGCGAGCGGCGCGCGGACACGCTGCAGTACGACCATATACAAAATAGAGAGATCAATATTACTTGTACCAGCGTTGCTTTATAGTATACGGGTTCAAATATTTGGACAAATATTGGCTCATCTTGTTCGACAGCCGCCACTTCCGATTATAATCGGCACAATAGTTTTCAGTGACTACGAGCTGCAGGTAACTTATACGAAACGACCTTTGTCTTCATATTTGGATAATAGCATAATTATATCGTGCACAAGTACTGGAATATCATGGAAAATACATTTCCAAAGCTTTACAAAGTTATGTTTTTTTTTTCAATAGATTTATGTCTATTGTCTTATAGTATAATATAGTATAGTTTCTGTGGCAGACTTTTTAATGCGTGGCCAATGTTTGTCACAAAGGGCTGGGCGAGGCAGAAGCGGTTGTATACGTAGCGAATGGACGTTCTCGTTCGAAACGATCAAGCGAAGCCTAGCTATGCTATCCTATGTCGTGAGATATTTAATCAATGTTACACATTTAGTTATGTAGAGATATTATCGACTGATATGGATGAATTAGAATAATGGACAATATTAAACATGTTTTGGCCTAGACTCTACAAGTCCTTAAAATCCTGTATTTTTAAAAAGTACTTTTATCAAAATGTACTAAGGTACAAACGACATCTGAAAGTTGAACAATAAAACTTTTATAAAAACTGCTAACGACGGAAGACAAATCCATTTTTTTTTAAACTACTAAAAATTGGTCGAATTTCATGTGTGTTGGCTAAATCAACCCTGCGGGATCCTTCAAACAAACTTACTTATAATGTTTAAAACAAACGATGTTGTCACCCGGTAGTGCCGTGACGAGCACAGAGCCGCGCGTCGGTGCCCGCGCAGCTCGGCCTCGCTGTGAGCGCAGCCGAGCTGCGCGGGCGGCGCCGCCGCGAGTCGCGGGAGCTCATCATGTGAACTCTTGCAATTTTAAAACTTATACATATGGCATAGCTACGCGACACTAGCAGCCCGCGGACGCGCTGCGGCGGCGGCGCCCGCGCAGCTGGGCGCGGCGGGTCGGGCGCGGCGGTTACTCGGACTCGTGGATGCCGGACTCGTTGTCCTCGTCCTTCTGGTCGAGGCGCGTCTTGAGGTCGTCCAGCAACGCGGGCGGCGGCACCAGCTGGCACACCACGTCGTCGCCCGCCAGCAGCAGGCGCGTGGCGGCCACGGGCGGCCCGGGCGGCGCGGCCGGCCCCCCGGGCGGCCCAGGCGGTTCCAGGGGCGGCGCGGAGGGCTGGTTGCGCTCGCGCCACTCCTGTATCTTGCCCTCGATGTCGAGCGTGCTGCGCTTGGAGCCGCTGCGCGCGCGCGACCACAATGTTTAGTGTCCCAAAGCGATACTCCGAGCAGTTTGTTTACCGGTAGATAAACCGACAGAATAAAAGAACGAGATCGTACATCGCTAAAATTAATATCCTTTAATTCATCGCCATCGAAAATATATCATAACAACTTGAGTACAAATTTATCTACCGATAAAACCACACGTTCGAGCCGGCCTCGAGGCGTCGCGACTGTGTAGTGTGATCCTGACCGACCGTCGTTAAAATAATATGAAAATAATGAAATGAACTGAAACAACTGAACAGAACGCTAACAGAGTCTGTAGTAACATGATCATGCGGCGCACGCCACGTGCTGCAGTTAGTGTACCATGCCACCTCCTTCACATGCTGGTTAACTAGTCCTACACGTTTATACAAGGTTATCGTTACTAAGTTACAGCTAGGTTACTCGTTCATTCACCGCTTTTTCATATTTACAAAGGAGACCGTTAATATAGGCACACATCATATACACAAGTGAGTTAGAACGGAAAACTAAAAGCAGTAGTAGCATGCATGCGGGCGCACACAGGGACAGGCACAGACACACAGGACGCACTTACTTGGCAAGGGGTACGTTATCGCGGTCCGCGTACGCGTCATACAAATACTCGCTGCAACAGACAACAGACACTCAGTGAGCGCGCGCGGCTGCACACTACAGTAGTGCGACGCGCGGGCGACACGCGCGACCCCGCGGGGTCCACGCGGCCGGGCTGCACACTACAGCAGCGCGACGCGCGGGCGACACGCGCGACCCCGCGGGGTCCACGCGGCCGGGCTGCACACTACAGTAGCGCGACGCGCGGGCGACACGCGCGACCCCGCGGGGTCCACGCGGCCGGGCTGCACACTACAGTAGAGCGACGCGCGGGCGACACGCGCGACCCCGCGGGGTCCACGCGGCCGGGCTGCACACTACAGTAGCGCGAGCCGCGGGCGACACGAGCGACCCCGCGGGGACCACGCGGCCGCCTGCACATTACAGTAGCGCGAGCCGCGGGCGACACGCGCGACCGCGCGGGGACCACGCGGCCGGGGAACAACAACCTCGACCAAGTATGGAACTGTGACCCCTAATACCTCTAGCTTCAAATTCAAGTATACTACACATACACGATATTGCTTAAACTACGACTGATCTGAATTTGATAATTGAAATGAGTATTGAGAATACCTAATATCTAAGTTGGCACTACTGTTAATGTGGTTCATATTTAGTATGAAAATTACTTTCTACGTACAATAATATCTAAACATTATGAAGGATGTGACTGGATGATAAAATAAAAATAATGAAAATAAAGGAAACGAAACTAACGAACTAAAAAGACTGTCTGAGGATCACGCCCTGTGCGGTGCGTAGCACACGACTGTATGCTGTGACGTCACGCGACCGTACGATGTGTCGCCGTGGCAACGATTCATAGCCAATCACGATCACACTCTGCTCACGATAACTAACATGTACCTCATCTGAGTACCGGAGATTTGAAACTATTTATCTAGCATGTGTTAAGACTTTCTCTGTGTAGTGTCTACGATCACCGGCTAGTTGCTACATCTCATGTGCCTGCCTCCAAAAAACACTATTTACCAATAATACTCGAACTGTCAAACTGACGGGACGTATCGAAGCGTGACGACACATAACAACACAACTAGCATATGTACAACATTGCAAATAAAAAGAGAACTCTACTCGCGTCCATTACATAGCGGGTCACATTCAGGCGGTGCCCGCCGCAAGCTACGTATGCGATAGCGAGGCATGCCCAGCTCGGACTAGCACAACTGTGGAGGTTCCTACTCATAGCATACAACAATAACACGACGAGGGTACACAGAATCTGCAATGTTCATTAGAATTTATCTCTCTGTTGTCTATTTTCATTAAAAAAAATGAACTAAAATATTTTTTAAACTTTTATGGCAGGCTTTTCAAGTCCAATGAACAGTGCGATTCCCACGACACTACGGGGAACATCGTGCAAGCTGCTATCGGTCGAAGAGCACACGCCGCTCGCTGCGCGCGGCGGTGCGCGTGTGTGTGTGCGCGTGTGTGCGTGCGTACCGGGCGAGGCGGCGCGTCACCGGCAGCAGGCGCGCGGCGCCAGCATCGGCTCATACTCGCTGCCAACAACACGCACCGTGAGCCGAGCGCGACACAACCTACCGCTTGCCACCTTGTAACTAACTTCATCGACCAGATCTCAATGCAGCCGTTTTGTTTTAAATTAAATAATGAATCGACTTTGGAATTTCTCTAAACCGTGACGCACGAGCTCGGTTAGCAAGTTAGTTCAAATGATAGACACCGTCATAGACCAGTAAGTTATGTTAGCACGACTCGTTACTAATACATCCTCGATGTAACTACGTTGGATGGCGGTGAAGTGAACAAACCAACAAAAAAAAACATAACAATAAAACAAACTTCAAGTACACGTTCGTGTTCGTTATGTCGTTTAGTAAAGCCAGAAGGTGCTATTCGCCATTGTGTTTATTTAAATTGTTGGTCTCTGTAATAGTTATGCGATTAGTATCATCCCCAGTAACAGTTTGTCTACGACGCAGCGATAGCTCTTCAACCGCAGTTCCTACTGAACAGAAGGACTACACTCGTTCTATGTTCCGTTATATAAACTACAATATTTAACTTTATGCTTTGCTTACGAAAGAAATAAGAACAACTTTTGCTTGGCGGACGAAAAATAAGAAATTAAATCAGTTGTGTTAGTGTCATAATCAAAATTGGATCGTGTGGAACAGTACAAGTAGAGAAAGTATATCCTGTAGGGCGGCACTCAGTAGCTGATCTTTTATATTTCACTCGAGCAGGTAACGGATAACTTGTTACTGATCCAATGTCAATTATAGGAGAACATAAAGTTGTACTAAAACATGAACTGCTGTACTGGCGAGGGGCGCCGCTGCCGCGCCGGCGCACGCGCAGGCGCGGCAGGCGCGGCTGAGGTGCACAACAAACCCAAACATAACGGACAGACACACCGACAAACTCATTCTAAATAATGAAATCAATGTTAACACAGCTCTCAAACAAAACCAACAAACTAAACGTTGAAAATTAGTCGAACTCAAACAGAAACGAAACCAAACAACTGAGAGGTGCGGGGAGCGGCCTGCAGCGCCGCCTGCGGGCCGCTCCCCGCGAGGTGACGATGGTCGATGGATGATCTCTTAGCTTACACATCTCACTGTAATCACAATACTATTCAAATGACTTTACCAACAAGTAGGATGCAACGACTAGAAGATATTGTGATTACAATGTTCATCAGAAATAAAAATATCAGTACATATAAAACACAAAGTAGGTGCCATATGAATGATTGAAGCTGTACACCGAGCGCGGATGTAGAATACGTCAAGAAGCCGGCGCGAGGGCCAGCTCCAACCATGCTATGACAGCTACAGCGTGGTGTACAACCGCGGCCAGGGGCAGCTGACCTACTTTCACATAAACCCTAATTCATTTTATGCTAAACTCATGCAAACAAAGGAGTTTTGCGGTATATTAAGTCACATCGTGATCGCCCGTGGTCAAATTGTTTGCTGCTTCTATTTGAAGCTGAATTTGATTATTCTTATATTATAATATTTAACTGTATAAAAAATAAAATTCTATTAAGATTGAAAAGTCAGCCACCATTTTCCGCGGTTATACGTAACAAAACAAAGAAGAAAAACACATTATACTATTGCTAATGTGTTTGCCTCGTTTGCACACTAAATGCATTCAAGCTTGATGTATTTCCAGTTTTATCAAACATTAGGACTTGTAATCTACGAATGAACTAAGACCAACCGACCTCCATGAGATAGAACTGTGCCATTAAACAATCAAGCTTGAAAGTAAAATTACACACTGTAAAATTACTTATAATTTCATATTTTTGTAATATGACGTCTCCTCCACACAATGTAAAGATGGATGCACTTCTCAGTCCAACAACAGCTTTTTTAATAAAATATAGTTTTGAAGCAAAGAAACCTATTTATTTACGATTAGGAAACTGAATTCTTCCTCACCTGAGCTCGCTTGTATGTAATAAAAAGACAAGGGTCACTTGCCAATGGGACTCCCAACCTGAGCGGAGTTTCAATGCACGTCTTCAAAAGTAGTCAACAAATAACTTTCCAGACTTGACTTGTCTTTGCGACTGCTTTAACAATTTTCAAATTAACATATTAAAATTGTGAGGGATGAAACATTTAATTCATTGAAATGCAGAGGCCTTTTCTAAAGTGAGCTTGAGAATGATGCTCACTCGACAGTCGAAAGGTTAAGAAAAAAGACGAGAAAGTGGGTCCACCGCATAGATTGTGTGCGGGAGCTAACAGTCTCAACGATTGTTGCCAATGTCGTGGCACTCTTAGAGACACAGCGCACAGATCGTTGAGACTGTTCCTTTGAGAATCAACACGTTCATTCGTTTAGCAATTTATATAACACGGCTATTTGAAGTGTTTACGAAAGACGGTATTTCAACCACGAGAAGTGAGCGGAAAATTTAACAAAAGACGAAATTAATCGCTGATTTGATTCTCAACATAAGAGTACGGAACGTGTAGATTCTGTGGAGCCTTGTGTAGTGTGTGACGTGTGGTGTGTGTGTGTGTGATCTCGGTGTACTCACGCGTCCACGAGCGGGCCGGGGTAGGGCTCGGCGCGGCGGTACAGGCGCGCCAGCCGCTGCGACACCAGCAGCAGCGGCAGCAGCAGCACCACGCACCAGCACAGCGAGATCCAGAAGCCGTTCTGTAACACCACGCCGCTACACATGTACCCACACCTCACTACACGATTATACTGGCTTAAGGTAAAAAAAAACATACCATTACAATAAAAAAATAAAAAAAATGGGCGTTACATCGCAAACTCCATTTAATTTGTAATTCTATGGCGTTCCATCTAATTGGGGATTTCCGACCATTGGGGATATGTTGGAGTTTATTCGTTTTGTAGATAAATTGTAGAACTTCTATGATTTTTTATGGTCCGAAAGGGAACACCGGGGTCCTGGGTCGCAAGGCAAAGAAGGATCATAGGAGTGGGTTTTAGTCAGCAAAAGTCTGACACGCCCTCGCGCTCCACCCTAAGGCGCGAGAAGTCATTGGATGATTTACCACTTAAAAAAAGTCAAGGCTGAATAGGTTATGCAGCCGAGGGACAGCAAGATAGTTCATGTAAATCCTCCAAATAATTTTTGTATTAATATTGTTGTAGGTGAGCGTGTGTGGTGCGCACACGGTGGCTCTACGTGCAGTACACCTACCACGGGCATGAGCGTCTTATGACAGAAAGCGTCGCGCGTGGAGTTGAAGGCGTTGGACAGCGGGCCGCAGCGCGCCGCGCGCTCCAGCAGCGAGTCCTCCAGCGACGTCAGGAACGTGTCCACCTTGTCCGTCACGTACTCCATCATCGTCGACGTCAGCTGCAACCAACGCATCAAACATTACACACCTACGGGTGACTAGCAAATAGATTTGAGAATGCGTGCTGTAGATGGTCGCGAGTGATGTAACATGTACTGAGCTGAGAACCTGCAGTAGGCGCCTCTTTCCCACTGTCGATACATCGCATAGCTCGAGCTGCGCATCTTGCTCGCACCGCCACATAGCTTAGCATCAGTGTAAACGGACACGCTTAGCTTTCACATCCGAAAAACTGCATAACACATCTCTGAAGGAAAAGCACCCTGAGGGTGTTACAATGTAGGCTGCAGGATTGTTCGAGAGAGTTACCGCGGCCCTGGAACGCAAAGGGCAACTAAAGGAACACGGTGGGTTTTAGTCAGTAAAAGTCAGTCGTGATTTCAAGCTCAAAAAAAAGGGTGGCAGTTCGGAATGACTGAAAAACGACTACGGTAAAATCAAGCTAATCTTGGTGTTAGTTTCACATCTAGTGTCAACTAATTATTTTTTTTTAGTGGTATGTAGCATTATTTCTTAAAATTGTGTACATATTGTCTTATGGACTACGGCTGTATGGCTGTTTATTTTCGTAATAAACAAAAAGAAATAAGTCAAAACAGGGACAATAAGTTGAGGCGTGACTCACGTTCTGCAGAGACCACTTGCCCATGTTGTTGAGGAAGGCCTCGCCCTCGCTGGTCTCGCGCATGAGGTGCGTCACCGCCTCCTTCAGCGACGAGTGGTTGAAGCGCAGATCGTCGCGCAGCTCCCGCGCCGTCACCTGGAACACGAGCGTCATTGTAAGGAACCTCAACTTGAAGGATCACTGAAGTGTACATAAAGTGTGCTGTCTAGCTTTAATTGGTATGACAAGCTCACTTCATGTTCACTCCAAATAAATTTTCAGGTTGAATTGATTGTGGCATCGAGCAACAGGTCGGTGTAGCATGAGTGAGTGTGCGGCAATGCAGAGTGTGTGTGCCTTAGAGTTCTCACGTTAAGCTTGTTGGAGATGTCGAGCATGGGGCGCAGCACGTCCTCCTGCAGCGCGGCCAGCGCGGCGGCGGCGCGGCGCAGCGAGGCGGCCTCGGCGGCGAACAGCGGCTGCTGCAGCGAGCGCGCCGTGCTGTTGAGCTGCGCCGCCAGCGGCTCCAGCGCCAGCGACGTCATGTTGGTCTCCAGCTGCAACCACACTAGCACACGTGAGCGACAATTCGCCCTTACACATCCCGACACCCTCCCAAGATGATAATAACGAAATTCTGTGACCTCTTAAAAGCATTTGGCTGCGTTGACCATGATACTCTGATTTGTAAATTACATCATTACGGAATTCATGAACGAGATCTTGTTTTTTCCTATTTATCTTACAGGCAGTAAAAAGTAACCGTTAATGGGGCAATGTCCTCGGGGTCTATAGTATAGATGGGCGTGCCTCAGGGTTCAATTCTTGGTCCTCTCCTTTTTCCAGTTTATATAAATGATCTTCCTTACATGTTGGCTAATTTATGCGATGTAATTCGATCTGCTGATGACACTTCTCTTATCTTTTAAGTCGACAGAAAAGATACGAATTTCAACGAAAGTCTAGCTGTTTTTTCGAAATGGTTTGCAGCTCTCACCTCTTAATAAAAGCAAACAAATCTAAATGTATGAAATTTTTATTACCGAATGTCCCTCAAGTTGGCCTCAATTTATTTCTTTACAGCAAAAAACTGGATTTTATTGCGAAAACTGTGTTCTTAGGTATAACTATCGATTCAAAATTGCAGTGGTGCTCTCATATTGGAACTCTCTCAGCTAGATTAAGCTCAGCTGCATATTTAGTAAGAAAAATGAGGCAATTGACAGATGTAGCCACAGCTAAGTTAGTTAACTATGCTTATTTCCACATATTATGTCTTATGGGATTTTATTGTGGGGATCTGCAGCTGATGTAGAATCAATATTCATAATGCAAAAGAGAGCAATCCGGGCTATTTATTAATTGGGTTCTTGCGAGTCCCTTAGAAATACATTCAAAGAAATCCTTTCCGTTTATATCTTAGAAAGTATTTTAACCGACTTCAAAAAAAGGAGGGGGTTATCAATTCGGTCGTATGTTTTTTAGGGTTCTGTAGCCAAATAGCAAAAAAAGGAACCGTTATGGATTCGTTATGTCTGTCTCTCTGTCCGTTCTTATGTCACAGCCACTTTTTAACTAAGAACTATAGTGTTGAAACTTGGTAAGTAGGTGTATTCTGTTAACCGCATTAAGATTTTCACACAAAATTAGAAAAAAAAACCAATTAATTTTGGGGGTTCCCCATACTTCGAACTGGAATTCAAAAAAAAAATTTTCATCAAACCTATATTGTGTAGGGTATCTATGGATAGGTGTTCAAAAATGATATTGAGATTTCTAATGTAATTTTTTTCTAAACTGAATAGTTTAAACGAGAAACACTTCCAAAGTTAAAACATATCCCCCCCCCCCCCCCTGTAACTTCTAAAATAAGAGAATGATAAAACTAAAAAAAATATATTATGTACATTACCATGCAAACTTCCTCATTTGGAAATTGGTTTGAACGAGATCTAGAAAGTAGGTTTTTTTTAATACGTCATAAATCGTAAACCACAATTTACCTTTCAAGTTTCAACGTTTCAAGTTTGTGCGGAACCCTCAGTGCGTGAGTCCAACTCGCACTTGCGCAGTTTTTTTTTTATGTGTGTTACCTCAGAACTCCGTCGTTTATGGACCGATTTGCAAAATTTTTTTTTTCGTCTTAGAGGATATACTTTCCGATTGGTCCCATCTTTTTCAGAATCCAGTTCTAATGATGGGATCCATGAGGAATCGAGGGAAACTTCTCAAATATTATACGCAACCATATAGTCATTTTGGTATTGTCATCGAGAATTTAAGCATTTACAGTCAAAAAGTAACATTTGATGAAGTGAAACTGATGAAAAAGACCAGAAATGGCCAACGGCGGAACTTCATACTCACATGATATCATAATGAAGATAGTTAAGCGACTATGACAATACAAATAAATAAATGGTTCTGAATAGTTATATTAAAAATGGTATCATCGAAGTGAACTGATGACGATGATGGAGCCGGAAGGTAGGTACTGGAACTCCGTAATTAATCAATGTAACCTAGCCGTGTTTGGGCTTATTAGAATTATCATGAGATGCACTTTGGCTATTAGGTACAATCGAACTGATCTAATGATGGACCGGAAGGTGGATGGTAGATACAGGAACTTCATAATAAAACAATGGAACCTAGCAGTGTTTGGGTTAATTCAAATTGTCATGAGAAATAGGCACTCTAGTTATAAGTGTAAAGTGTGCAACAAAAAAGTTTAAAATAAAAAAAAAATACAAAAAAAATAACCGACTTCACCAAAAAAAACACTAAAAGGATCAAAATAACTTTAATTTCGGAAGTCGGTGTTAAATAAGAAACAAAAAATAGCGAGAAACACCGACTTCCGAAATTAAAGTTATTTTGATCCTTTTAGTGTTTTTTTTTTTTGTGAAGTTGGTATTTTTTTTTGTAATAAGTTTTTTTTCTATATGTTCGTAAAAACAGGTCTTTTCAAAATTAGAAGCGATTTTACATGCGTAGTAAACATGAAATTGTATTACCCAAATGAACATTTGCTAAGACCAGCAAATCATCATCATCTTCCTGCCCTTGTCCCGTGTTATTTGGGGTCGGCGCAACATGTTTTTTTCTTCCATTCTGCCCTGTCACTCGTCATGCTATCATTAACTTCCTTTTCTTTCATATCACTCTTCACACAATCCATCCATCTTTTCTTTGGTCACCCTCTCCCTCTCCATCCATCCACATGTAAACTCATAACTCTTTTAGTAACATGCTCTTCATCCCTCCTCTTCACATGACCATACCAAGACAAACGATTCCCTTTCAATTTTTCAGTCACTGGCGCCACTTTCAAACTTCCCCTAATATACTTATTTCTCACTTTATCCATTCTCGTCACACCACACATCCATCTTAACATTCTCATCTCCGCTACGTGCAATCTTTTTTCATCCGTCTTTTTCACAGCCCAACATTCTGATCCATACAGTATGACAGGTCTTATCACGGACTTGTAGATTTTACCCTTCAACTTGAGGGGCATCCATGGGTCACAAGTTGTTCCCGTGACCTGTCGCCATTTTATCCATCCTGCGTTGATCCGATGTGTTACGTCCCGGTCTACCTCACCATCCCCTTGGACGAGTGACCCGAGGTACCGAAAGTCGGAGCAGATCGGTATGGGCGTTCCAGCGAGAGCTAAAGGCACTGGATTGGAGAGACCGCCGAAATTGCAGAACAAGTATTCTGTTTTGGTTCTACTCAATTTCAGGCCAACACTCTCCAGTCTGTGCCACCACACCTCCAATCTGTTCTGGACCTCTAGGCCACTCTCGGCAACCAACACAATGTCATCGGCAAACAGCATACACCAGGGAGCCTCTTCCTGAATGTCCGACGTCAGAGCGTCCATTATCATCAGGAAGAGGTAAGGGCTGAGAGCCGACCCTTGATGTAAGCCGACAGCCACATTGAAGCTGCCAGTGGTGCCCACTGTAGACCGTACTTGGGTACTGCATCGACTGTACATCGCTCGGATCAACTGTACATACTTCCCAGGCACACCTTTCTCCTTAAGGGCCCACCACAGAACCTCACGAGGTACCCGATCATATGCCTTTTCAAGGTCAACGAATACCATGTGCAAGTTTTTATGCGCACCTCTGTATTTCTCGCATAGCTGGCGTATAGCAAAAATGGCATCCGCTGTACCCCGACCAGGCATAAAACCGAATTGGTTCTGTGAAATTTCACTCTCTTCTCTTATCCTCCTTTCAATAACTTTCTCCCAGGCTTTCATAGTGTGTGACATTAGCTTTATTCCTCTATAATTATTGCATTCAAGCACATCACCCTTGTTTTTAAAGATGGGCACCAGGGAACTTTTGCACCACTCATCAGGTATGGCTTCTTCCCGCAACAACTTATTGAAGAACAAAGCTAACCACATCCATCCATCCACTCGCAGCAACTTCCACACTTCAACTGGTATTCCGTCTGGACCAATTGCCTTACCATTCTTCATTGCATTTACAGCTATTCTGACTTCATCCATACTAATCATTCTCACTAAACCCACATTCACTGGTTTGCTCTCTAAAATCCCATTCCAGTTGTTTTCCTCATTCATCAGTCCTTTGATTTTATTATCTTCTGATAAAATCATTCCAGTTTCATCCCTTACACACCTTATCTGACAAACATCTCTCGCATTTCTCTCTCTTGCTCTAGCAAGCCGGTATAGATCTTTCTGGCTTGCCGGACTATCTAGAGTGTCGTATAGTTTGTCCTGTACTTTTGCTTTCGCTCTTGCCACGGCTTTCTTGGCTTTTTTCTTTAAAGCATCATACTCACTTTTTTTCGCAGACTTTAAGCTAGTATTTTCCGGATCTATACGCTGCCATTCCTTAAATTTCCTCTTTTTTTCTTTCAACACATTCTGTATATCTATCGACCACCACCATGTATCCCTATCTATTGTACCCTTTCCTCTCGTCTCTTCCAAAATATCTTTCGCTGCTTTCGCTAAGACCAGCAAATCATTTCTCGTAAACAGTATACGCTTTTATAACAAGCTACCAATGTCGGTTACAGATCTTATAGAGGGAAAGTTCAAAACCCATATCAAGCATGTCCCAACCAACAAGGTTAAAGACTATGTTGAAGACATGCTTGTTTGGTCATGACTAACATGCCTGCTTCTGATAGTAAAATCCCTTATATTACATTGGATCTGTAGGTAGTACTGACCGCAGAGAGGATCCTATCGAAGTCGAAGTCGGAGAGGCCGGTGGCGGCGAGCTGCTCCAGCTTTTCGCGCGCGCCGTCACGCAGGATGTGCACGGGCTCGGCGGTGCGCGCGCGCAGCGGCTCGTAGTCCGCGGCGCGCGCCGACAGCTGCTCCAGCATGTTGGCGCGCATCTTCTTGATGTTGAAGAAGCGCCACAAGTGCAGCGTCTGCGATGACACGTCAACTCTAAGCATTTTTGTTCTTAAAGTACATGCAAATACAATATTCCAACTTTTGAATAAAGGACAGCTAGACACAGTAGTGGGTATTTTTGCAGCAAACCTTAGTGCGATAGGGATTTGTAAATAATTATAGTACCTATGCATAATATCTATCAAAAACGATAGTTAGTTAGTAGCACTATTAAATTTGTTGACATCGTAGACAAAAAGATACTGCGTCTGGCGCAGTATGGAAAAAATAATTTAACAAAACAAGTGTCTTATCGAGTCGATATATTATACGGTATACAGAAGTAAACAAAATTGGGGCGTATCTGAAATGTTATGGTGTTTGATTGATTGTGAAGTGTTATGTTTGTTGGTCAGACAAAAAGATGTTGCAAATTAATTAGTTTGTACAATACAGCCGACGTATTTTGGTGAACCTGAACTTCGCGCAGAAGGCTGCGCACGAACGTTTTTTAGGAATAAAATGGTGGCGCGAGGCCACGTGCGCGGGGCGGAGGGCTAGGCGACGAGATTGTCTCTATGTAAACACAGCCGCCCCTTTGTTCAATCAAATATCGCAATCGACCCGCGCGGGGCGCTCGCCGCCTCCCGCGCCGCACTCGTCACCATAATATCTACCACGACAGCCTCCACACCTACGCTCGCCGCCTCCCGCGCCGCACTCGTCACCATAATATCTACCACGACAGCCTCCACACCTACGCTCGCCGCCTCCCGCGCCGCACTCGTCACCATAATATCTACCACGACAGCCTCCACACCTACGCTCGCCGCCTCCCGCGCCGCACTCGTCACCATAATATCTACCACGACAGCCTCCACACCTACGCTCGCCGCCTCCCGCGCCGCACTCGTCACCATAATATCTACCACGACAGCCTCCACACCTACGCTCGCCGCCTCCCGCGCCGCACTCGTCACCATAATATCTACCACGACAGCCTCCACACCTACGCTCGCCGCCTCCCGCGCCGCACTCGTCACCATAATATCTACCACGACAGCCTCCACACCTACGCTCGCCGCCTCCCGCGCCGCACTCGTCACCATAATATCTACCACGACAGCCTCCACACCTACGCTCGCCGCCTCCCGCGCCGCACTCGTCACCATAATATCTACCACGACAGCCTCCACACCTACGCTCGCCGCCTCCCGCGCCGCACTCGTCACCATAATATCTACCACGACAGCCTCCACACCTACGCTCGCCGCCTCCCGCGCCGCACTCGTCACCATAATATCTACCACGACAGCCTCCACACCTACGCTCGCCGCCTCCCGCGCCGCACTCGTCACCATAATATCTACCACGACAGCCTCCACACCTACGCTCGCCGCCTCCCGCGCCGCACTCGTCACCATAATATCTACCACGACAGCCTCCACACCTACGCTCGCCGCCTCCCGCGCCGCACTCGTCACCATAATATCTACCACGACAGCCTCCACACCTACGCTCGCCGCCTCCCGCGCCGCACTCGTCACCATAATATCTACCACGACAGCCTCCACATCTACGCTCGCCGCCTCCCGCGCCGCACTCGTCACCATAATATCTACCACGACAGCCTCCACACCTACGCTCGCCGCCTCCCGCGCCGCACTCGTCACCATAATATCTACCACGACAGCCTCCACACCTACGCTCGCCGCCTCCCGCGCCGCACTCGTCACCATAATATCTACCACGACAGCCTCCACATCTACGCTCGCCGCCTCCCGCGCCGCACTCGTCACCATAATATCTACCACGACAGCCTCCACACCTACGCTCGCCGCCTCCCGCGCCGCACTCGTCACCATAATATCTACCACGACAGCCTCCACACCTACGCTCGCCGCCTCCCGCGCCGCACTCGTCACCATAATATCTACCACGACAGCCTCCACACCTACGCTCGCCGCCTCCCGCGCCGCACTCGTCACCATAATATCTACCACGACAGCCTCCACACCTACGCTCGCCGCCTCCCGCGCCGCACTCGTCACCATAATATCTACCACGACAGCCTCCACACCTACGCTCGCCGCCTCCCGCGCCGCACTCGTCACCATAATATCTACCACGACAGCCTCCACACCTACGCTCGCCGCCTCCCGCGCCGCACTCGTCACCATAATATCTACCACGACAGCCTCCACACCTACGCTCGCCGCCTCCCGCGCCGCACTCGTCACCATAATATCTACCACGACAGCCTCCACACCTACGCTCGCCGCCTCCCGCGCCGCACTCGTCACCATAATATCTACCACGACAGCCTCCACACCTACGCTCGCCGCCTCCCGCGCCGCACTCGTCACCATAATATCTACCACGACAGCCTCCACACCTACGCTCGCCGCCTCCCGCGCCGCACTCGTCACCATAATATCTACCACGACAGCCTCCACACCTACGCTCGCCGCCTCCCGCGCCGCACTCGTCACCATAATATCTACCACGACAGCCTCCACACCTACGCTCGCCGCCTCCCGCGCCGCACTCGTCACCATAATATCTACCACGACAGCCTCCACACCTACGCTCGCCGCCTCCCGCGCCGCACTCGTCACCATAATATCTACCACGACAGCCTCCACACCTACGCTCGCCGCCTCCCGCGCCGCACTCGTCACCATAATATCTACCACGACAGCCTCCACACCTACGCTCGCCGCCTCCCGCGCCGCACTCGTCACCATAATATCTACCACGACAGCCTCCACACCTACGCTCGCCGCCTCCCGCGCCGCACTCGTCACCATAATATCTACCACGACAGCCTCCACACCTACGCTCGCCGCCCCCCGCGCCGCACTCGTCACCATAATATCTACCACGACAGCCTCCACACCTACGCTCGCCGCCTCCCGCGCCGCACTCGTCACCATAATATCTACCACGACAGCCTCCACACCTACGCTCGCCGCCTCCCGCGCCGCACTCGTCACCATAATATCTACCACGACAGCCTCCACACCTACGCTCGCCGCCTCCCGCGCCGCACTCGTCACCATAATATCTACCACGACAGCCTCCACACCTACGCTCGCCGCCTCCCGCGCCGCACTCGTCACCATAATATCTACCACGACAGCCTCCACACCTACGCTCGCCGCCTCCCGCGCCGCACTCGTCACCATAATATCTACCACGACAGCCTCCACACCTACGCTCGCCGCCTCCCGCGCCGCACTCGTCACCATAATATCTACCACGACAGCCTCCACACCTACGCTCGCCGCCTCCCGCGCCGCACTCGTCACCATAATATCTACCACGACAGCCTCCACACCTACGCTCGCCGCCTCCCGCGCCGCACTCGTCACCATAATATCTACCACGACAGCCTCCACACCTACGCTCGCCGCCCCCCGCGCCGCACTCGTCACCATAATATCTACCACGACAGCCTCCACACCTACGCTCGCCGCCTCCCGCGCCGCACTCGTCACCATAATATCTACCACGACAGCCTCCACACCTACGCTCGCCGCCTCCCGCGCCGCACTCGTCACCATAATATCTACCACGACAGCCTCCACACCTACGCTCGCCGCCTCCCGCGCCGCACTCGTCACCATAATATCTACCACGACAGCCTCCACACCTACGCTCGCCGCCTCCCGCGCCGCACTCGTCACCATAATATCTACCACGACAGCCTCCACACCTACGCTCGCCGCCTCCCGCGCCGCACTCGTCACCATAATATCTACCACGACAGCCTCCACACCTACGCTCGCCGCCTCCCGCGCCGCACTCGTCACCATAATATCTACCACGACAGCCTCCACACCTAACGCTCGCCGCCTCCCGCGCCGCACTCGTCACCATAATATCTACCACGACAGCCTCCACACCTACGCTCGCCGCCCCCCGCGCCGCACTCGTCACCATAATATCTACCACGACAGCCTCCACACCTACGCTCGCCGCCTCCCGCGCCGCACTCGTCACCATAATATCTACCACGACAGCCTCCACACCTACGCTCGCCGCCTCCCGCGCCGCACTCGTCACCATAATATCTACCACGACAGCCTCCACACCTACGCTCGCCGCCCCCCGCGCCGCACTCGTCACCATAATATCTACCACGACAGCCTCCACACCTACGCTCGCCGCCTCCCGCGCCGCACTCGTCACCATAATATCTACCACGACAGCCTCCACACCTACGCTCGCCGCCTCCCGCGCCGCACTCGTCACCATAATATCTACCACGACAGCCTCCACACCTACGCTCGCCGCCTCCCGCGCCGCACTCGTCACCATAATATCTACCACGACAGCCTCCACACCTACGCTCGCCGCCTCCCGCGCCGCACTCGTCACCATAATATCTACCACGACAGCCTCCACACCTACGCTCGCCGTCCCCCGCGCCGCACTCATCACCATAATAACCAACGTTTACACCATTCTTACCTAAAATACAAATGAAATCCTTCTCCGTGAACTCATTAACTATATCTCCATCTCCCATCACCCTGCTTGGCAAATCACCAAACGAAACTATAACCAACCTCACGCACCTAATAAACATATTTGTTCTAAAAACCTCTCGTTTAAGTAGAAGCAACGCATGAGCGCAAATGCCACTTATATAACCTACACAAAATTCACATTTTAATTAATCATTTACGCCTTTTTTTTCTATGACCTTTAACCTTCCGAATACCGTAATCAAAGACAATAGAAAGAGATTGAGAGAGCGAACGCCGACGTCTAGATCGTTGCATGGAAGTAAATAAGACAAAACTAAATATTCCACGCAAAGAGCCAACTTAAGCAAGCAAAATCAAAATCAAATGGCCTTGTGTTAAAGTGCGTAAAACGTAAACGTATACTAAAGAAACATTAAGTCTCTGGCAGGCCTGAATCTTTGTGGTAATGAGGCTGGTTGGATGCAAGCGCGTCATACCCTGTAGATGTTGGCGTGGCACGCCAGCACGGCGGCGGTCAGCGTGAGTGAGGCTGGTTGGATGCAAGCGCGTCATACCCTGTAGATGTTGGCGTGGCACGCCAGCACGGCGGCGGTCAGCGTGAGTGAGGCTGGTTGGATGCAAGCGCGTCATACCCTGTAGATGTTGGCGTGGCACGCCAGCACGGCGGCGGTCAGCGTGAGTGAGGCTGGTTGGATGCAAGCGCGTCATACCCTGTAGATGTTGGCGTGGCACGCCAGCACGGCGGCGGTCAGCGTGAGTGAGGCTGGTTGGATGCAAGCACATCATACCCTGTAGATGGTCTTGTTGGCGTGGCACGCCACGATGGCGGCGGTCAGCGTGAAGTTGGGGTCGCTGCGCTCCTCGAACACCATCATCTCGAAGTCCACCATCTTCTCAAGGTCCAGGAACAGCCGGTTGCCGCGCGGCTCTCTGTGCAACACACATGCATACAATTTATTTTAAATGAACTATTTACAGGAAATTTTTAATTAAAAAAAAAAAGTCAAAAAGATGAAGTTAGTTCCAAAGAGTAGATCTCATGAAGAGGAACATGCAATAGTCTCCATGGATACTCTTTTAAATCATTAAATAGTTGCAAAAATAGCTTTCTTCATGTCGTCTTGAGTATATTTGTGTTCCATTGCATTCCCACTCGAAAAAAATAATGTTATCGTTGGAGTAAACCATAATATTCTTTGCCTTATGTTTTAGGATTTAACATATGAACTACATTTGAACTGCACGCCAGCTGAAGCTGCTGTTACGCAATTCTATTGCAGTTTGGGCAACTGACAAACATGTAGATACACTCAGTGTGTAGTCAGTAGCAGTAGTATAGCAACTGCAAGCAGAATGTGCAGTTTATTGGCAGTTTTTTCAACTGCACCCAAAGTAGAATTTTGCAGCCGGAGCGAGGGTGCAATTTACATTAAAACTGTCTGCTCGGAGACTAATTTTTTTTTTTTTTAAGTACATTTGTTAAGATATGAGTAAATATCAAGTGAACAGCGGTGGACTCACGTGAGCGGGTCGCACATGAAGCGCGTGGCGCCCACGCCCAGCACGAAGTGCGCCAGCATCACCGCCGTCACCACGCTGCCCAGCACGAAGATCAGGAACATGCCGCTGTGCACGACACACGTTCAATTTATTCATTAAACTTAGCATACAAAATAAGAAATAAATTATAAATAAATGAAAAACACACAGGTCGGTCATTGCAGTAAAGGCGGTATTCAAACTGCAAAACAGGCTAAGGACCACAACAAAACACGGAAACACGGTATAGGTCCTGGTCTGCCGGCGATACTTCCAGCAGCGAGTGCAGCACCGCGACTTCGCGCTTTAATCGTCGGGAATCGTCGCGAATAGCGACAGAGAGCTACGTGACCACAACGAATTGTTACGAGTAGCGACAGATTTCCGCACCTCCCGCAAGCAATCGTAACACATAAAATTTATAAAAGAAGACCAATTCACTGCGTGAATGCGATGAGCGCGCTCCAAGAACGTCGCATGTAGCGGAGGCCGCGCGTCGCGTGTCGCCGACGTTTAGATCGTCATGATATTCGTCGAATCGCCGCGATCATAACGCCGCGTGGACACTGAAGTGACAGGATGATACTATCGCCTCCAGAATGATGGTGGTGGCATGTTTTGATTATGAGTGTAATGTGTACGTACAAGAGCAAGCACTTGGAGCCGGCGCCCTTGTTGCAGCAGTCGCTGGCGCCGTACACGTCGGGCCGCTTGCCGCACACGCCGCACATCAGTCCCATCGTCAGCAGGCACGTGATCTGACAACAACACAAACTACTCACTAACTGTTTCATAATGCTCACTCGACAACGGCAAGCTTATGCTACGCCCGTAGCGACACATTCATGTGGCTATAAGCACATTCTATGTAAATTAGCAGCTCTGCAGTAAGTTACAAATGTCTGCGTGGTAGTTATTCTCGCAGCAGTTCACCAGGCTAGGCACGGAAAGACCGGTTAACAAGTGGTAAATTTACGTGACGTGGTGTCAGAGGACTCTGTGTGCATTAAACGCGTAATGAGCGAGTGGGTGAGTAAGTGAATTAATGAGCGAGTGAAATAATAAGTCGATAAGTAAAATAATCGGTGGTTGAGTGAATTAATGAGTGGGTGAGTGAATGAATGAGTGGGTGAGTGAATGAATGAGTGGGTGAGTGAATGAATGAGTGGGTGAGTGAATGAATGAGTGTGTGAGTGAATGAATGAGTGAGTGTAGTTACCAGCAGCAACGCGATGGAGGCAGCGAGCGCGGCGTAGCGGCGATAGGGCCCGTACTGCTCGTACAGTGCGTTGTAGTCGTCCACGTACCGCTCGTACTGCGTCAGCCGCGCGTCCGCGTTGTCCACTAACTCCACCACCTTCAACGACAGCCGCTGCAGCTTTTCACCTGCGAATGGTATTTTCGTTACTAGTACCAGTTACACGCTAGAACACTCACAACATGATGATGATAAGTGAATATAAAACCAATCAATGTTACTAAGACGAAAACGTTTAATCGTAATTCGAGACCCTATGAAAGCTCGGTAACGAAACCACGGTTTCATGAATAAATATACAAAATTAAGCGACCGATATTACCGCTGAGAAGCTGCACTGGACCACTGTAGACAGTGTCCCCTGTAGTGTCCAGTGCCCTGCTGTAAAAATGCGGTGGACACAGTCAACACTATTAGGTACAAAAGGCCCAGAGGGGAAATAAGATTATCATCCCATTTCGCTTTCGCAACTCAGTCGCAATCTGTTGAAAACACCTCAAATTCCTCTACATTTTAAAACACCTTCGACATTGTTGGTCGCTAAGATGATATTGCAAATTTCTTGAATTTGAACGTTTTTAATCTCCATCATTTCAAAGTCAAAGTCTTTTGGTTTTTATTTCACATAGGCCTACATGGGCACTTATGAAACGTCAGAAGCTAGTGCACGGTTCCATACGAAGAAGAACCGGCAAGAAACTGCATGGTTACTCTTTTAAAAAAGTTGTTGTTCTTACAATATTTCCATATTACATTATTACATAAGTAATATTATGTAAGGACAGTGTGGATCGGTCAATATTGTACTAAAAAGAACAATAAAAATAATCATAATAAAAAGTGAGTCGTAATAGGAAGTAACCTAAGAATTCGCGAAGTCTACAGTGTTCTCACATTCACATTACAAAAAAAAGAGGATACATAAATAAAAGAAAGAAAAATAAATAATTACAATTATTAATAAATGATACGTTAACAAAATAAAGTACTAACGAATTTATGATGGTAGAGGTCTAATAATATAAAAAATATTGCAAAAGCAATGTGTTGGAAAAAAAAAGAAACAAAGTATGTATTACAACAAATGTGGAGCAGTTAATAGCTACATTTACACAATATTATGAGTTACCAGGGGGCCACATGTACAGAAGCAGTCATTGTCAAACAAGCGTGTCAAGCATTTCAGCCGAAAGACACCCACTGCTGGACATAGACCTCCACTCAAGTGTCGCCACAATAACCGGTCCTGTGCGTCTCACATGCATCAGATACCGCCGCGCTGGATGTCGTTGTACACGCGCTGCCCCTCCGCCTCGCTCGTGTGTCCATGTGTACGTACCGACGCCTCCGAGCGAGCGCGCCACGTCGGGCATGCGCTCGTCGATGGAGCGCTGGATGCCGCGCTGGATGTCGTTGTACACGCGCTGCCCCTCCGCCTCGCTCGTGTGTCCATGTGTACGTACCGACGCCTCCGAGCGAGCGCGCCACGTCGGGCATGCGCTCGTCGATGGAGCGCTGGATGCCGCGCTGGATGTCGTTGTACACGCGCTGCCCCTCCGCCTCGCTCGTGTGTCCATGTGTACGTACCGACGCCTCCGAGCGAGCGCGCCACGTCGGGCATGCGCTCGTCGATGGAGCGCTGGATGCCGCGCTGGATGTCGTTGTACACGCGCTGCCCCTCCGCCTCGCTCGTGTGTCCATGTGTACGTACCGACGCCTCCGAGCGAGCGCGCCACGTCGGGCATGCGCTCGTCGATGGAGCGCTGGATGCCGCGCTGGATGTCGTTGTACACGCGCTGCCCCTCCGCCTCGCTCGTGTGTCCATGTGTACGTACCGACGCCTCCGAGCGAGCGCGCCACGTCGGGCATGCGCTCGTCGATGGAGCGCTGGATGCCGCGCTGGATGTCGTTGTACACGCGCTGCCCCTCCGCCTCGCTCGTGTGTCCATGTGTACGTACCGACGCCTCCGAGCGAGCGCGCCACGTCGGGCATGCGCTCGTCGATGGAGCGCTGGATGCCGCGCTGGATGTCGTTGTACACGCGCTGCCCCTCCGCCTCGCTCGTGTGTCCATGTGTACGTACCGACGCCTCCGAGCGAGCGCGCCACGTCGGGCATGCGCTCGTCGATGGAGCGCTGGATGCCGCGCTGGATGTCGTTGTACACGCGCTGCCCCTCCGCCTCGCTCGTGTGTCCATGTGTACGTACCGACGCCTCCGAGCGAGCGCGCCACGTCGGGCATGCGCTCGTCGATGGAGCGCTGGATGCCGCGCTGGATGTCGTTGTACACGCGCTGCCCCTCCGCCTCGCTCGTGTGTCCATGTGTACGTACCGACGCCTCCGAGCGAGCGCGCCACGTCGGGCATGCGCTCGTCGATGGAGCGCTGGATGCCGCGCTGGATGTCGTTGTACACGCGCTGCCCCTCCGCCTCGCTCGTGTGTCCATGTGTACGTACCGACGCCTCCGAGCGAGCGCGCCACGTCGGGCATGCGCTCGTCGATGGAGCGCTGGATGCCGCGCTGGATGTCGTTGAACACGCGCTGCCCCTCCGCCATGTCCTCCTTGATGCCGCTGTCCAGCAGCTGCGTCACGTTGTTCAGCAGCTCCGTCACGTCCGGCATCTGTCACAACATAGTCCTCGTTAGTCATGTACACCTACAACAGTCCCGTGTAGGCTAGTCAGATTAAATGCTGTTTTTCTTGAAGGGTTTTTTTTTTCCTATAATGTACATATTTTATGGCCATGGTGCTAAAAATCCTCAAGTTCGGATCTTAAAATCAGATGCAACTAAACAGTGCCTACTTCAGATAAATCATTAACACTCTAATAAATCTACACTAATACTATAAAGAAGTTTTTTTTCTTTATTGTTTTTATGTTTTTTTTTTTGTGTGTAGTAGGTAATCTCTGAAAGTACGGGTCCGATTGCTAAAATTATTAACTCGATAATTTATTTTCGTAACCCATAATATATTTTTTTAACAATTATGTTTTAAAAATAAAATATTATTATTAAATATATAGATAAATCTAATAATGTATAGCTAGTATGTCGAATCCTTAGCGTTGGAGCAATATTTACGCTACACCTTGTACATGTAGCTATGACTATGGGTGTACGCGATGATGTGTCTTTTGTTTTATTCGCATCAGTACCGAAACATCGAGCGGAAAAACAGCATAACGGACTTAGGATAGGCTGTAACAATAATAGATGATACATGTAGTCGTCAATGCTAAATGCATTATAACAAGAGAGTAACTAATATCAGTTTAACTAAGCTATTTCCGTTTTGATAGAATGCAGAATACTTACGGTGGGGAAATATTTGTCCAGCATCTATCCATGTTCGCATGAAATGTTGCATCATATTAGTAAATACAAAAAGAACGCTAGATAAGTTATACAAAACAACTTTTTAACAGAGGGAGGTTCCAAATAGTCTACCTATAGATATAGCCACCTCGTGGCCGCACATGAGACAGCACTATAAAATTTTAATGAGGTTATTACGTAAAGTTTTCCTTAAACATGGACACTAAAATACACTAAAAACTTAGCTATCATACATACACTACAACTTATTTTAATTGCCGAAATTATTATAAAAACAAAAAAAAATATTATAAAGACTCGAGTCGTCCTCTCAGTGACAGTGACAGACCTTTGTTTGGCTAACTTTTTAAAGTTCGCCAGGCAAAAAACCCGCACGTCCAATGAGACAGAGCATGTTATGTTATGTCTCAATTTTCTAACTTATCTATATATATAAAAGGAGAAACTGACTGATATATCAACGCACAGCCCAAACTACTGGGACTAGGAGCGTGAAATTTTGCACAAGGTTTACTTTTATGACGTAGGCGAGCACTAAGAAAGGATTTATAAAATTCACTCCCTAAGGGGATGAAGCGGGAGCCCAAAGTTTGTATGGAGAAACCTACGTTTACGCGAGCGAAGCCGCGGGCAGAAGCTAGTTTCGTATATATGCTTCTCACTTCCGCACTTCCCTACAGTCTCATGGCTACATCTAGAGGTATATAATCTAAGCTTATATGACTGTAGATAATATTTCAATAGTCAGTCGTTAGCACAGCACACATTTTTTTTATTATAATGTCAGGTGTCTAAAAATGTCAAACAGCATTGTTTATTATAGTCAATACTCAAAATTGGCATCGTCACCACGACAATGATACTGCACGTGTGCAGTAATTTAAGTAAAGTGCTTTTGTAATGTAATTGTTAGTTAAGTATATAAGTAATGAGTATCGATTTATAAGATGTAAGAGTAAAAGCGCTTGAATGAACATCCTTACTCAGCTCTGCTCATCGTGAATTCAATCTGTTGCCAGTTATATTATTAAGGATCAGCTCAAGGGAAGGACGTTTACCAGCAACACCGATTTGTACGCTGCTTTACGATCTCCCAGAGGAAAAATGGAAGCACATTTAAATGAAATAAATCGGTGGCACTTTCAGCAAATGAATTAGTATAAGCCGTGTGTCATCGTAATTATTAACAAAGATTGTAATAAATAAAGATGTATTGCATATCTTATAAGTGACCTTTGTAAAACATAAAAGTACTCTGGGATGTACGCGACCGAAAATATGGCAAATCGACTCTAACCCCAAGTGGGTTAGAGTCGATTTGCCATATTTTCGGTGTACTGCCATATTTTTACTGCTGCAGTTTGTAGAGTTTGTACCACCGATCAATCTTATAAAACTATGAGCATTATCAAGTAGGTTAGGGAAATGTTTAGCTGTGTCAGGCGACAGCGGCATGCCTCGGCTCGCCGTGCCATATTCCCATCGCTGGGGCTGCGAGTGTACCTGGCTGTACTGTATCTCGGTGTCCAGCTGGCCGATCTTGTACTTCTCCTGCAGCGCGCGGCACTTGGGCTGGTCGCACTTGGCCAGCGTCTGCAGCAACTGGTTCTTCACTTTGCGGAGGCCTGCACCACATCGCCACAACTCATAATCCACTCAAATATACATAGCTAGTCGTCAATTTAGTTTAGTTTTTTATTTTATTTTTAATAACTTTGACCTACACTAGGAATTATTATCCTGTATCAGGCCCGAAACACTTATCTGTAGGTCATATATATATAAATATTTGTTCCGTGCGGGAATCGAACCCGCGACACGCAGCATAGCAGTCATTCGCTTAAACACTGCCCCAACCGTGCAGTCAAATTGAATATGTAAAAATAGTTCCGTAAAAAGTTTCGAATGTTTAATAGGTATTTAAAATATTATTGTTTATTTAGTTCTTATTCGTGGACATAGATGTCGCTAGTCGCTCCAAGTGCATAGTCAGGAGTTGGTACCGCTGTTGAGCTCCTCGGCCTTGAGGCGCAGCGTGGCGGTGAGCGCCTGCACGGAGCGCAGCTTGTCCTGCACGTTGTCCAGCTCGTTCACCATCTGGTTGAGCGTGGTGACGGACGCGGCGCGCGAGAACGCACCCAGCTTCCACGACGCCTTCATACCCAACGCTACACCAACACATACAACAACACATTTAATATTTATCATTTTTATGTAATTACTACCTTTTGGTCGCGACTTCGTTTCCGTCAACAGACTACTATATTCTACTCTACCCAACTCTACCCTACTCTACGGGATAAAAAGTATCCTATGTCCGTGTCCTGGTTCTAAGCTACCTCCCCACCAATTTTCAGCTAAATCGGTTCAGCAGTTCTTGAGTTACAAATAGTGTAACTTATACGACTTTCTTTTATATATGTAATATGTTTATCTCAGGACTCTGGGGTCCTGGACCTTTGGAAGGCGTACAAAACTAACTCGCAGAGGAGACACTTTGCATGGACCGTGGTACCAGCCAACGAATTTCTTTATATTAATTATTATTACGCTCGTCATTAAGAGCTCGTCATTGTTTTAAACTTGATGCTTTTGAAAACTTGCCATTACTATACTCGTATTGTAATGAAACCCAACTAAAGTGCACTTACTTTGGGGCTGTTTGTTAAGCCTGTCCTGCAGCTCGCGGTAGTTGACTAGGAGCAACGTCTGAGACCAGAGCTTCGTAGTATTGAGGAAGACGTGCATGTCGTGCACGCCCTGCCGCAGCGCAGTGGAGAACTCCGCACCGCCCTTGTCCACCTGCGAGTCCGTCGCGAACGCGCACACCACGCCAAACCTGCGACACACGGTACAGTCACGGACGAGCCTTCACTGTCTAAACACGACAAGTCAGATCGCCATGCTTACAGGAACGCCGTGAGTAGCCCGATGAGTATGATGGCGAGAATGCCCTTAACCCACTCGTCGTACTTGCGGTCGAAGGGCCGCCGCCGCCGCCCCATGCGGCAGCAGTACCAGCAGCACCAGAACAACCTAGAACACAACAACACGCTACCTTAACTTACAGCTCTGTTTCACGAGCTCCATATTACGTTTTTAGCCGATCTTTGGCCGGTAAAGCTCAGAGAAACTGTCACTGCGAGCAATGGACATTCAACTTGAGAATAATGGTCTCAAATTCTAAGCTCTACACAGGCCTGAACAAAATCTTCATTCAAACTGCTACTTTATGGCGTTAAACTGCACGCCATAAAGTAGCCGTTTGAATGCAGATTCACGAAATTCATAGAATATAATTGTTGCACACATAATAAACTTGATGGATAGGTAGAATCACATCTCGGAAGTAGTCGGAAGACTCCGCAAGTCGTTACGCAAATTCATGTGACAGCGAGGGTGTGGGGTGGTATGCAGTTGAAAGCGTATTTCGCCGACATCGTTAAGTTTGCATTGGCTCATAAATGGTATTTATTTCATCCTTGTAGTTTTTTGTGCATAAAGAATTAATTGTATAAATAAATATACGTTATCCAGCGTTACCCAACAAGCGGCAGCACAGCAATGACGAGCAAGGCGGCGACCACGAAGCTGGTGGGCCCCGCGTAGTGCACCAGCAGCGCGCGCCACTCCTGCCGCAGCGGCTTCACGTTCAGGTGCCCGTCCGACACCGACACGATGCCTGCGCACACATACACAACTATGAGCACGCGATACCAGAGGGGTCATTCCGTATTTTAAACAACGTTCCCATTCGCAATTACCTTCCTTCTAGGTGCAGCTGGGTAAAAAAAACCTGGTAACATCCCATAGTATAGACAAAATGTTCACATTGATTGTCGCCGGGGTGATATTGCGACTTGAATTCGAAGGTTTTTAAATACCAGGATTGGCAGCTCACTGAGTCTGATGACATATTATCGCCAAATGGGCTTACGAAATAAATCTTAACAATTATCCATTTTCACCATTTTATTTAATGAATAGATTCTACCACACAAAAGTCGGAAGTTATTCTTAATATTAGTTATCTGTACGTATAGTCGCACGGGTGAAACAAATCTTTGAAATTATCGGTTTTCTCTACTACAATATGCAATAATTTGTATAATTATTGCATATTGTAGTAAACCTTCCTCATGAATCACTGCCTATTGATAAACCGCATGCAAATCCGTTCAGTAGTTTTTGAGTTTATCGTAAACAGACAGATAGACGCGGTCTCCAGACCGATTTATGATAATAATAATAAGAAAACATGTAAGGATATGTAGGCAAGGATGGGCTGGCGTCTGACCACTATCTCACCTGATGGTGAGCCGTTTTAGAAACAGAACAGGTAAACAGGCGAAAAATCTGTTTTAACATTTTGATAATAATTAACAGACTGCTATAAACAATAATTTATACAGTGAAGGGCTATTTTTTTGTTATATTCCAAGTCCGCTTTATCCGCGAGTTAACGCACATTCTTCAATTGCTTCTCATCAAAGCAACAATGCATTTGATAGGGCTATCAAATTAATTCTTATACTTGGGTAATACAATAGTTGAGCTACTCAACAATTAACCTTATTTGCCAGGCATAGAGTGTGAAATGAATTCTTGCCAAGTGAAGAACATGGATATGATGGCCTGTTTAGTTAAAGCAATCAATTTATAAGTCCGGTAAATGCTCCACAATTTATAAGTCCGGTAGACCATCAGATGGGATCGCAGTCAAGCGCTGGTTATACCAATTTTTAAAAAAAATGTGCTCCACAACTTATTCAAGTTGACAAAAACTCATAACTAAATAATAGGGTATTTTACTCTATATGAGAAAAATCGAAAAATATATTATTAAGATAGCTTAATGGTAAAATGCAGTCGGTAAGTGTTAGTTTTAGTTCATAAAATAACAAAATAAATTTTAAAATTCAATTCAAAGTTTTCTGTTTTTATTATCTGTTCTTTATCGCCTTGAAATAGTAGCCACCATGTTATTACGGCATTCTGCTGCGTAAACTAAAGTGACAGCTGTCAATTGTCAACTGATCGGCCATACTGGGCGTATTTGTTTACACAGCCAACTGACGTCACGACCAGAGTAAATATAGCGTCCACTGCTTTCTACATTTTCGTCAAATACGTGCGTTTGAAAATATAATTTTAAATGCATTTTCAGGGTACTTAGCGACAGAATAAAAATGTTGTTTTTTTTTTTGTTTATTAGCAATATAGAATCTTATTGAGATACTTTTCAAAAATGAGTGTAATACCCTATTGACGGTCGTGGCCGACGGTTTTATTCTAGCTGACTCGGCAAACGTTGTTCTGCCTATACATTAATTTTTAAAGAAAAATATGGAGGACGGTGGCAAGAGGTAAAAAAATAAACCTACGACCTATTTATTCTCATACCTCAAAATCATAAAAATCGATCAAGCCGTTTCGGAGGAGTTCGATAACAAACATTGTGACACGAGATGTTTTATATTAGACTAGCACTTTGCCCGCGACTACGTCCGCGCACATCGCGTTTGGACTTCAACCCTTAAAACACTTCCAAACTTAAAGAATAGATTGGAAAAGTTTATCACAATTTAATGAGATAAGGTTTTTATAAGCTTTCTTTATAAACAACATTCTTCGTAGTTCTAGAGGGCGCTGCCAGAATCACCAGACTGCAAGGTGAGCTCACGCGCGAGCATGCCACGTAGAACTGCCCGTGCGAGAAACAAGGTTGGCGCAGGTCAACTCCAGCAAATTTAAGGGTTTTGCCCTGTGATTTATTTATTGTCATCGCAAAGCAAACTTTCAAAGGAAACTGTAGTCTTTTGAATTCAAAAGGAAGATCGTTCGGAATTAATGGAATACGCCGTATAAACACTGTTTCTCCCTGGGCAGACCCGGTTAAAATAATAACCTCAACAATATTGCGATGCAATGCTTTTACTTGCATCCTAGTACCATTACATAACTTCGGAGGCTTCAATTTCCTAAGCAACATCACGGGTGTGCCCACACGCAGTGCAAGTTTATGGTATGGAAGGCCGGCTGGATTAATAGTGTTCAGAAACTCAACCGGATAGTGGACTGCTTCGTCTGCATTTACCACCGTGTCTATGGAACTATACACTATAGGCGCCAATATAGCTCTTTCTCTTAGCCATTCCATTGGTTTGTCTTTTATTTGAGCCACACCAGGATAAATTTTTTCAATCATCTCTTCGACTGTACTTACTACCGTGCATAATTTTTCTGGTATGACTATAACCCCATCTAATTCTTGGTACTTGCCGTTTCCTAATTGGAGTAAAAGGACTGAAAATTTTCCTGCAGAGACGTCTCCTCAGAGATGTACTCTCATATTTTTCGTTAATTTAAGCATTTTAGTATAGGGCCATAAGTGAGATTTTTAATGCATGCTTTCATTTCATCCACTCGTGTCCCTTTTGGTATCGTTTTCAACTGGTAACGTTTGGCAAAAAAAAAACTCCTGCCAGAAATACTGTCATACCACCCATTAAGTTGTCGTTGCTTCGTATGTCCTGTAGACTTCTATTTAATGCTTAATTAGCTATTTTATGCGCCATTGTGCTTTCGTCCAAGACAATTATTTTTGCTTTACGTAACAATTGGGCAAGATTACTTTGCTTGGAAATGTTGCACATTGGCGTCTCTACATTTGATAAAATAAGGGGCAATTTCAAAGCAGAGTGTACAGTTCGACCACGTAACTAATAATGTGCGGCGATCCCAGAAGACGCGACCGCCAAAGCGATTCCGCAAGTACTTCTTACTTTTGCTAAAATTAAATTAATAAGGTATGTTTTACCAGTCCCACCTGGTGCATCTAAAAAGAACATTTGAACTGGAAACAATTTTTCTTTAATTTTTTCCACCGAGGGTTGCATAGACATAATGACGTACATAAGTCATAGTGACCTGAGTTCGCTCGTGCATGTATCTCGGCACACCGGTGAAAAAGGACGGTAATACCACTATTTGACCCAGCTGATGAGCGTCAACATCTTGTCTACCGATGGCGTCCTTAAGGTGGATATAGCTATCGGAGCGTAACTTTGCCTGATTATTTCTAATGAAATTCAGTCTCTCAGTTTTTGCGTACTAATCTACCAAATATTGGCTAAAATGAGCATCAAAGTGAAGATGGTAATTTTCCTAATTTTCCTTGACCATGATGTATTATGAATAAACGCTCGATGCTGACTCTGTCTTTTTCTGAAGTAATTTTGTTTCCGGGTCTCGCTGTGGAATAGCAATTGGATAACCGTCTTCTCCGTGGCTGAACATAACAGGATATTGCAGAGCATCGTATGAGCGATGTATTTTACTAATTATATCGCGACGCTCGAACTGTTGATCTAATAACACCAAAGCAACTTAATTCATTAGTGTGGTGGTTGTTTTTCGGCATGTATAACTAACTTGAAAGTTTTACAGGAGGATGGAATTCTGTCAATGGTACTCTTCATGTCCCTGATATAAGGATTGACTTCGTGCAACATTTTTTGCAGTTGTTTAAATTTGGTTTTAATTGCGGGAAATTACAGCATCTTAAATTTGCTTCTCTTTCATCTTCACCCACGATAAATTTGTAAAAACTGAGCTGTTTGACCGGGTTCTGACAATAAACTGCCAATTAAACTTGATAAACTTGTCCCTGTACTTTGAAGGTTGGCATATATCTATCTCCACCAACTTGTTTCCCACCAAACGACGTCATTTGGAAACAATTGTTGTATTTACGAATGTTCGAAATAAAATGTTTGTGATCAGGATGGAGATCCATTATCAAACTGTAAAAGGTTTCTGGAGGTGTACTCAATAATTTGAGTTAAACTTTACCGCTGCTGCAACACATCTCAGGAGTTTCGCCCTTCCATTTAAACGCATTATACCAACAGCATTTATGATTCATATCATCAATTGAAACTACATTATCAAATTCGTAATTTATTTCAAGTTTATATATTCTTAAAAGATACTTGATCTTCCATGGCCGTGTAACAACACGCATATTGAAACGGGACTGCGCTGCTCTATGTACTTCAGGATGTGCTTGCTGGTAATTTTCAGCGGCTATTTTTCATTTGGCATTTCGGTGGGTTTTTTTTGATAATTGCCTACAGCTTTCCGGTGTGCCAAAGAATTATTTTCTGAGTATATTTTCTGAGCTCGTCTAACTTGAATCTTCCTTGTTTTGTCTGTATATCTGGTCCTCTTTTTTGTAATGCCGTCATGGACTGTGAAGGAATGTCCGTAGAAATGACTGAATATGAATCTAAGGAATTTAGTGGCACAATATCAGGTTCTTCATCATATTTCGTTTTCTTCACATTTATGTTTTCCTTGTCAGAATTAACAACGCCTGTAGGATTAAGTTCTTCATATGAAAAGTAAGCATCGAAATGACCATTTGAAAGATTTTGTGTAAAGCGAAGACGTTTTATCGGGTAACCTGGAGTACCTGCATTTACATACAATTCACCGTTACGATAAACTTCGAAAATACCATACCAACTAAATCTTACATCCAGTTACTTATCTTAATTTTATTATTATTCAAAATGTTACATAAGACTGTTTAAAAAACATTGTTTTGTAATTAACTTTATGTTTTCGTTTGTACCAATTTTTGTCAGTAGATGTCGTTGTACGTATATAAATGACATAATTGATACGTTATTATAGGATTAGGTTATCACAATGGAAAAAGAATAAGATATTTTATACAAACATGGATGATAACATTTCACCAATACAGGGATGAATGTTGTATTATTGTTTGAGAAAGTATTATATTAAATTAATTTTTTTACCCACATTTTTGAGTAAAATAAACCACTGTGTAAAATCTTTTCGTAAAATAATAATCGCTATTTGCTCTGTAAGAGCTTGTTTTTCTAATTTCTAACACCGAGTTGCGAGTAAATTAGGATGCGCAGTAAGACTTTAAAAATCCTGAACACGATAAAGAACACTTGACTCGACCCTAAACCGTAATTTGAGGGTAGTTTTGGAAAACGACTAATGCGTATCTTTATTATTTATTTAAAAGTGTATTCGTGCAAAGTTTCAAGTTTATTAACCCAAGAAATAAGATTCTCCCATACAAACTTTAACACCCCCTAAATCTTGCACTGGGGGGTTGTACTAAAAAAAAATATCGTAAACTTTATAACTAATTTAGGTTAATATTTGTACTAAGTTTTGAGTTAATTGGCCCACGAAAAAAAAAATTGCATACGTACGAAATCCCCCCTTTTTACCCCCTTAGGGGCTGAATTTTGGAAAATCCTTTCTTAGTGCTCGCTTACGTTATAAAAGGAAGCCTAGTGCAAAATTTCACGCTCCTAGTCCCAGTAGTTTCGGCTGTGCGTTGATATGTCAGTCAGTCAGTTTCTCCTTTTATATATATAGATTTAAAAGTGTATTCGTGCAAAGTTTCAAGTTTATTAACCCAAGAAATAAGATTCTCCCATACAAACTTTAACACCCCCTAAATCTTGCACTGGGGGGTTGTACTAAAAAAAAATATCGTAAACTTTATAACTAATTTAGGTTAATATTTGTACTAAGTTTTGAGTTAATTGGCCCACGAAAAAAAAAATTGCATACGTACGATATCCCCCCTTTTTACCCCCTTAGGGGCTGAATTTTGGAAAATCCTTTCTTAGTGCTCGCTTACGTTATAAAAGGAAGCCTAGTGCAAAATTTCACGCTCCTAGTCCCAGTAGTTTCGGCTGGGCGTTGATATGTCAGTCAGTCAGTTTCTCCTTTTATATATATAGATGACACGCACGTATGTACAATTGTCTCTATTGTACAAAGACAGTGACATTTCTTCAACATCGCACCGAAAGTAACAAAAAATATCTGAGTCTTGTAACCGTGCTGTGGTGGACCCTCAGCACGGTCACTAGACTCAGATATTTTTTAGGATTTCGTACCTAAGGGGTAAAAATGGGATCAAATTGCTAAGACTCCGCTGTCCGTCTGTCTGTTACCAGGCTGTATCTCATGAACCGTCATTGTTAGACAGTTTAAATTTTCACGGATGTATTTCTGTTGCCGCTATACAACAAATACTAAATACCGAATAAATTTGGCTATTTTTTGCTACACGGACGGTACGGGAACCCTTCGTGCGTGAATCCGACTCACACTTATTTTTTTATTTTTTTTTCCAGTGTCTTTAGATTCTATTATACTAGAAATTGTATTCGCGGATGATGGAAGAAGTGGTTTTGTCATCATGTAAGACCGAGCTTGAAAATAGGTTTCCTCTGGGAACAGCACAAGTGCTGATTGAACGTGAGCTTGTTTATTGGAGCATTCTGGACACAATTGGTGAAGTTTTTATAGTGATCTTATGTAGAAAACGCTAGAACTAGCGAAACGAGCAAAAAAATCGGAATAACCTGTCATATCATTGTCATTATTCATTCACTAGGGCCTTTATCAATACCTACGGGTCCCTGTAGCCCGAGAGCCCCATTATAATTGAGACAGCTGATACGGCGGTAGCTGCGCCCCTGCGAATACCTATGACCTTTAATGACTCATAGACTCTTTAATTTCCTCTACCGCATTATAAAATGCGCGTGTGCCGTGCGCGCACCTGTGTATATCGTAGCTCAGACCTTGGCCGTGCGCGCGCTCCGCTCCGGTGCGCAGCGTAACTGCACCGACAAACGTTAACCACTGCGTTATGCGTAATTAATCATCTGTGCGCTTCATATTCATGAATTTGTTGAAGGATTCACGATTGCAACATGAATGATGTGTATGATGACCTAATATTAGGTTACGAGAACAGCTCATTTGGGGCTTGCTGAGGTCCACCGCCCAGATGCTCACTAATACTTAAAGGCGCGACTCCTTTAAGCATACAATACTGTTCATGGCGATATGGCGACAGGGACTCACCGGACATGGTAAGTTCAAGAGGTGCCGCACCTAATTCGGGCGGAAGAAACGCCCGGGCTATTGTGTGGGCTGCCTAGAGGACAGGGTGGAGCATACGGTAGTGTGCCCCGCTTGGGCGGCAGTGACCTCTCGCGCCGGGCCCTGGGGTACAGACCATGGTCTGGAGTGAGGAGGAATGGCAGGCAGACGCCTCCTTCTGCGAAGCAATAATGCTAGCGAAGGAGGCGGTTGCAAGAAGAAGGGACGTACATCCTCACGTTCCAGCCGCCGGCCAGCCACCGTAGGCATGGGCGCGTAGTGTTCCGCGCGCGCCTCAAATAAATGTCAGCAAAACCGTAGAGGCAGCAAAGAAGTAACATAGGAGTAGGTTTTAGTCATTAAAATTCTGACACGCCCCCGCGCTCCACCTTAGAGCGAGAGAAGTCATTGGGTGATTTGTGATTTCCGGCCTTAAGTAACAAAGCGTGTAATACTTTTACTGCAATATAATATTATATGTTTCTCTGCATATTTGCAACTGTTACGAGTATGTCTCGGCAACATGTCGTTGCAATAGTAACGGTTGCTTGAGCGACCGGCCGACAGTTAAGATATTGCCACGTACCCGTACGGACCACATTTAAAACGTTGCAGGCAATGAGTTGAAGCCATGACTGTCGGGAAAAAATGACCAGTTGAGGAACACTGACGAAGCCTACAATCGGAGCACACGTTGACCAAATTGCGATGCTTTATGATGACGATCGTAAATGTTGTATTACCATTGCCTACATAAGCTAAAATGTTCAAAAATCGAACAATCATACGTGATAACTCGTCTCTTGTGACATTTGTCGATTTCCGAACGTCCATTCCATCTGGATCCGAATCTATCAATATTGCACGTGGTTCTACTGTAACCTGCGCTGGGTGTACCGTTATTGCAGTCCGTACACAGTACACAGTGGTACGCCATTGGACTCTCAAGGAGCGCCCGTAACATGGCAATTTGAATAACAAAATACTACGGTACAAAACAGAAGTCACAAAAATGCATATTTTATCTTTCAAAAATACAAATTACATCCGGGTTATTGAAACGCCACTGGTTCGTGTTAAAACTTCAATTATTCATAGAATTATTTTCGGCATAACTTTTCTACAGCGGCAGCGGCCACAGAGTTTATTCGTTAAACCTTGAGTTTAGTGAGGTCAGTTACAAAATGCTGCTGATGTAACTAATCGTTCGTTTAAAAACCGTTACAGTCGGCAAACAATCGACAACTAGAACAATTAGTGAACTTTATTAAATTTAAAATTGATTACGTACAGTTTACAAATATTTTAGTGCTAAGATTTTCTTTTTCTACAAATACAAAGACAGAGCAATGCAATAGCAAGCTTCTTTTAGCTCAGCTCTTCACAAGTTTAGGACAGAAGTCTCTAAATTGAAGAAGTGGAAATAAGAGGTGAGTCGAGGGCTCTCGTCATTGTAGTGGAGCGAGGGGTGGCTCTGTGAGTGGTGGCTGTGGGCCCGAGTCGTTCATTACATCGAGATATCGTAACAAAGGGGCTCTCTCCGAAACTCCACCGCCTCGAGAGCTACTCAAGATCACTCTCACAAACAAACGCAACAAACTTGATTCATTTCGAAGAATTTAATTTATGTTTAAAGACTCATTCACAACAGCATTTACGCTGACTACAAAATAGACTTTACGAATCCCTCGGGGATAGATCTACACAATGTAGTTAGAGAAGTTATGCTCGGTTAATGAAAATAAGCTAGCCCTATGAGACATGAACACCACTGGCGAAATGTAGACTACTACACCACTGCACGAACCTTCGAAGAAAACAGTTGTGTACAAATAAGGTAGATGTTGTAGTTGAGAGTAATTACAATTCCGGAATAAATCCTGTCGTCATATATTCTACGAGTATTTAGAAGTGTTCAACCAATAGATAGGCAGGTGAGCAACTGGTTGTATCCATATCCTTTATGATATTATACCGACGAGCAAATCCAGGAAAGGAAGTTCTTTATGCCGTAAATAAGTAGTACCTGTTGCTGAGTGGCGTGGCTCCGATACCTGGGTCGGTTCTCTAGGTATATTTAAAATCTTAAAAAAAAAAATTGTATTTTGATAAGGTCCGATATGTATCCGGCAAGAAACTGAATTGAATTATTAGTGTACTAGTTATTGATTGATATATATATTTTTAATTGATATTTAAACCAGTGCTTGACTGCAATCCCATCTGATGGTAAGCAGCGATGCAATCATTGATGGTGAGGCGCACTAGTTTATTAAGAGCCCATTCACTCTAGCCTTGTAGACACCTAAATTATAGTTGGACGAGAAGACCGCAGCAGGCAAATTGTTCCAGTCCTTCGATGTACGCGATATAGACGACGAAGCGAAACGCTTAGTCCGGACCGTTGAAGTTTCAACAACGTAAGGGATACTCGCCGTACTTCGGGTTGTCCGATGGTAGAAAGGAGATGGCGGAATCAAGTCATGCAATTCCCGCGCACACTCTCCAAAATGCAACCTGTATAATACAGACAGGCTGGCTACCCTGCGCTATTTATGTAATTACTTGATCAATGACACACACGGTATGAATGCTATATGTGATCGTGTAATAATCGACCTGGCTCAGCGTACGTCTAATTCTGACATTCAATCTGTGATGTACTAGGAATCATATTATAAACAAACACTGCAGCAGTAGCATTATTGTACTTTAGATATTTGCACGTCTCCAAGGAATTGTGTAAGAATAAAGACAGACATGTCGTGCTTACTAAAGGACGCCTATCTCTTGGATGGACGTGTTGTACGTCCTTCAGCAAGACAAGGCAATGCAACAAGCAAGTTGGGCAACAATAAGGATATTCCTGCTGGCGGGAGCGGGAGGGACGGAGAGAAGCGCGGGGGAGCGGGGCGCGACGCCGCCGGCTGGTCCTTTGTGAGCCGGTGCAGCCGATCGATAGCCGGAGCGCCGCCACGCGACCTCCGCTACACGAGTACACACTACACACTGTACCCGTGTATTGACCAACTTTAACAGGCTGTTACACTGACTTTATTTAGTTTTCGTCGCAAAATGCTTCTGAGGAGTCATTATATTCGGAACGTCAGGGCATAGAGCGGGCAATCGGCCTTGATATCTTTCGTCAAGGAAACCATAACAACGCAACTAATCGCACGTCGAAGCACAGCGTCACTGGCTGATCAACAAGCTTCAACAGAAATAGAAAATAATGCTAATCACAAGTTTCAGCAGTCACACTTAGTACCTACTTAATACTTCCTGTCTTCATGGACGTACAAGGATATAAGAAGTCGGATTAAAGGATTAACTGACTGAGTACAACACATTGGCATCGACGCGATACGTCGCGACTCCAAGTGCATCCTGACCCTCTTAGAACGCATAAATGTACAAGGAGCGAAAAAATTTACGTCAGTGGGAAAGTAGTTAGAAAATACATATTTATATTACGTTACCAGTCGGATATTTATGTTACCAGTGCATTTTAAATTATATCACAAATAAATTAGGTACGTTTTCAGTCATTGAACAACCAATTATTGGCGTTCAATTGTGCCCATGATATGGTTTAGCGTGTCAGCCACGTCCCGATGCGTTCAGCGGCAAGGAGGAACAAGCATAGATGAACTGGGCTGTGCCTAACGTGTCATGAAAATTGCTGTCAAACCGGTACAGTCGAGGCATTAACGTCGTTGGTCAGCTTATATTTAACACCAGCTGTCCCCTGTGATTTCACCCGGACTCCACTCCGGATGGTCGCAGTTTTTTAGGAAGGCTATAGATATTATATAGCCTATAGCCTTCCTCGTTAAATGAGCTATCAACACTAATGTTTCAATTCGAACCTTTTCAGCTTTATAATATTCGTACAAATTGTACCATTCTCTATCTTCAAGTCTGATTTCCCTTTTGACTGGTCTGTAATAGACCGTGACCGATAAAGTACCCAGTTTCTTTAGCTCTCTCGTGCAAACGTCCAAACGATATGAAAAGCCACTTACTGGACAAGTCGCTGACCGGAACTCTTCAGGTGGTCCTATTTATTACTAATGTGAAAATCACAAAATAGCTTTGATGAAATTGTCAAACATGATAATCCTTTAAAAAAATATATAATTCATGCTTATGTTTATACACAGTCGATTTAGTGGAAACCGCAAACGCATTTGATGAAATTATCAACTTTCGATACGCACATATAATAAATCTGTATGTATAAGTTTTTAGTTGCGCGCGCTCCCGTAAAATGTACGAAATTGATGTAAATAACTTTTATACATTAAAATTGTGTGTAACTTGATGTATTACTTAGGCTTTGTTTCATCGCAATCGGTTGACTATATCAAAAGATAATATCTTTATAATATACTATATTAATTGATTATTAGGCGGTACGAAGTGCGCCGAGTCAACTAGTGCCAAATAAGTTGCAATATCTCAGTAAGGGGAGCTCAGTTATTACAGTCAAATATATTCCGTAGAGAATAAATAATGTGCATATTTATGTATCTGTGCATTTAGACAATGCTTGTGCAGACTTTGATTTTCCCTATTATAGCCTATAGTGACGTGTGTTACTTTGACCTGAACGCGGTCTTGCTGGATAAGCTTGATAGACTCGTTGAACTGTGATCATATGTTGAACTTCAGCTCAAATGGTAGCCTATTCGCCAGAGAAGTTTGCGCGCTCTGACTACACTTTTCTCTCTGCTCAACTCTCCCACGAGTCCTATCTCATAACTCACTCACAATATCTATGTCCTTCACATGCAATGAATCTGCGTTCTTCTGTCAATTTCCTACTGCTCTGTCCTTCTCATACTTCTGATTTTATCAATTCTTCCTTCTATATTACACAGCCCATCCTTCTGTGGAATGCGTTTCCTCTCGATATCAAGACGGCCAAAAGTCGGTATGCATTTAAGCGGAAGCTGCGGAATCATTTTCTCCACCAATAGCAGAATCGTTTCAAAACTTCTTTCTTTACTTTATATTAATATATACGTATATTTATATTATATTAAATATATACTTATATGTATTATAACTATATGTATACTTTTTTACTCTTGTTTTCTAAATAAAATTTTCTTTTTAT
Source organism: Mythimna pallens (assembly GCA_961205895.1). Taxonomy (NCBI): domain Eukaryota; kingdom Metazoa; phylum Arthropoda; class Insecta; order Lepidoptera; family Noctuidae; genus Mythimna; species Mythimna pallens. The sequence goes on from OY540831.1 coordinate 25,860,263, forward strand.
TCACCTACCGTATTATTGACTCTTCACCACCCTAGGTGGACTAGTAGAGAATGCCTAAGGCATTAAGTCCGCCTTTGTACTTTGTGTTGCATGAAGATTAAATAAATAAGTAAATAAATACATAAACAATATATTATATTATTTATGTAATATATTTACTATTAATGTTTCTTGTCAAATCAATTACTGCCTTTCATCAAGTTCTGTTCCAGGTTGCTTGGAAAAGATCGCGGGAATGCGGTAAAGCCGCCCATTGTATGTGTTTTAGTTTTTAGTTTCCTTTTTTATCCTACTGTATTGTATCTATCTTTTTCTTCTTAGCGTCTCGATGATCACTACCATAGTTTAAAATAAAGTCGCTTCTGATGCGATGCTTAGATCTTTCGAACTACGCAACGGATTTTGATGCGGTTTTTTATAATAGATAGAATGATTCAAGAAGACGGTTAATGTATAATACATGAATCAATACAAAAACAATCAATACTCAATGGTTTGCTGGAAGAAAACTCAACTTTGAGTTAAGCTCGCCTATGTACATGAACGTTGTTATCTACCTATTTTATAAGTTGTTTTAGTGTACAATAAAGAATTAAAGAATGAATAATATAGTAGAGAAACACTGATAACTTTAGAGGTTTCTAATGTGATGTCGTAAATAAACACATTTTTTGCGCTTACATTGGAAACGCTGACTGAACCCTACGAGATAGATCAAAATCTACAGTTTTGTACATCTTAAAGGTCTACAAAAAAGCAATAGCAATAATACAGCATTAACATTTATCCAATTAAGTACCTTAAATACATTGTGCCTTTAATATAGACCAATATGGCCCTTTACAGCGTGTAATTTAAATAAATATTTTCGAAGATATTACAGATTTAAAATGCAGGGACATAGCGGTTGTGGTGGTATCAGCATTGCACCCGTGCGAAGTCGGGGCTGGTCGCTAGTCTATAACAAAGTAGTAAATGGGAATGGGATATGCACCGTTTTAGATACGCCAGCTGTGCGAGAAATACCGAGGTGCGCGTAATAACTTGCGCATGGTACCTATTCATTGACCTCGAAAAGGTATACGACCGGGTAGCTCGTGAGATTCTATCTATGGTAGGACTTAAAGACAGACACACCTAGCCTGGGAATTATGTGTAGTCCGACCGATGGTACAATCGCTGCAGTACCCAAGACCGGTCCACAGTGGGCACCACCAGCAGCTTTAATGTGACTGTCGGTTTACATCAAGGGTCGGTTCTCAAGCCTTTACCTTTTCCTGATTATAATGGACGCTCTGACGTCGGACACCCAGGAAGAGGCACCCTGGCTGTTTTCCAAAGGCATTATGCTGGCTACTGAGTGTGGCCTAGAGGTCTAGAGCAGATTGGAAGTGTGTTGGGTCAGACTGGAGAGGTTTTGGTTGTGCTCAATTTTAGGCAAGCATGCCTAAAATTGAGCACAACCAAAACCGAATACTTGTTCTGCGATTTTGATGGCCTCTCCAGTCCACTGCCCTTAGCTCTCGCCGTAACGCCCATACCGATCTGCTTAGACTTTTGGTACCAGGTGACAGGACAGAATGGAAAAAAATACGTGTTGCGCTGACCCCAAATAACACAGGGCAAGGGCAGGAAGATGATGATGTGCACTGTCTAAAACCACCCACCGGTCCCCGAACTCACATTACCGGCGGAGCCCGTCCTGACGGCACACTTCTGGATCAACGAAGCAACCGACCACGAACCCATGATCCTATATCTCTAATTGCCAGAAATCAATTAATCGCGTCACAATATTATACGGTCAATCCTCCTTTTTTTTATTATTGATAGGCTCGCGTTTGACCACTATCTCACCTGATGGTAAGCGATGATGTGGCCGACGATGGAGCACGCTTGCCTAGAAGTAACCTATTCACTCTTGACTTAAAGACCCCTAGGTTGTAGCTATCAGGGAACACAGACTCCGGCAGGGAATTCCACTCCTTAGCTGTACGCATTATGAATGTGTTCCCAAAACGCTTTGTACGTATGGGTGGGTGACTCCTTTACCAGCAATCGTCAGAAGACGCTATCGCTTGCGCATGCGCATTTCTAGGAATAATTATCGGGTGTACACTTAGTAGCATCGCTGCAGCTCGTGTTGCTATAAACAAATTGACGAGTTCATACTTCAAGATAGCTTCTACATAGTTTGTATGTTATGTTCTTTACATTATAATTATGTTGTGCCTACTTGCAGATCTACCCAAAGTGTATTACTATTATTTTTTACAGGATAAACTTAAAAGTTACTTTGATGTAAAAATATCATGGACATGATAAAATCATCGCCCGAAGCCCGAAGAATCGCCAAACTTTAGTGGGCAGGGCACATTGCTCGCAAAACAGATGGTCGATGTAGCCGAAAGGTTCTGGAGTAGCGACCACGTACGAAGACGCAGCGTTGGAAGACCTCCCACAAGGTGCACCTGGAGAGGGTCGTGGGTATCCGATGGATGCGAGATGCACAGGAACGGTCATTATGGCAACACTTGGAGGAGGCTTATGTCAAACAGTCTTTCGGTCTTTCGGTTGAAATGATGATGTGATATTGTAGTAGCAGTACAAAGGAAGTTAAAAATGAAATGGAAAATAATGCTCAATGAAAACAAACGATCTGGTAAGTCACAATAATAATTTTTCACACACACGTTTCACATTACTTACTGGTTTGACTTTATTAAACTGTTTTGAGAACGCTGCTCCGCGTTTCCTTACCTGTAACAAAAGGAGATAACTTTAAAAAACACATTCATTTGCACAATCAACGTTGGGAATAGATAATTATTATGATGAGTAATTCTTGGTTAGAATAAAACCGGTCAAGTGCGAGTCAGACTCGCGCACTGAGGGTTCCGTGCAAACTTACCTATGAAAACCATCGATCACTCTTTATTAGTGATCGATGATGAAAACAGTTCAATTTCCGAATCGATTCTCAAAGATTTTTGCGAATCGCAAAACAAGTAATTTTTTTGTGACGTAACTACAAATTTAAATTTTTCAGATTTTTCCTATACTTATGCTATGAGACCTTGCTTCATGCCAAATTTCAGGATTCTAGGACAACGGGAAGTACCCCATGAATTTTGATGCCCTTGAGTGTCGAAATATACATTATTTGCTAGAACATAAACGGACGTATATTTTTTTCCTTAACTTACAAGTTTGATTTTTTTCACAACTTCAAGGGACCGCAGACCTGTGAGTACATAGTTTTAATTTCAACTCGATACCTCCACGCGTTCCCGAGATAAAGGGCCTTGACAGACAGACAGATAGGCGGACGGACATCAAAGTGATCCTATAAAGGTAGAACTACATTGCGCACACGTGGGCATTTTATATGGAAACTAGACTTGTAGAGCTACACTATAATCCACGCCACGCGACGCCTTGCGACGTCGTTCTACGTACAAATCAGGCGTGTTACACGTGTGCGTCGGTCTAATGTAGTTCTAGCTTTAGTGTTCCGTTTTTTCCTTTTGAGGTACGGAACCCAAAAAATGACAAACCCAAAAGAACAATAAACCAAAACAACAAATTTTCGCTTTGAATAGGCACTGAACAAAAAAAAACTTTTAGCTTCTCCTATAAATTCAGAAACACATTTACAGGCGCCTATTAATAGCTAGGAATATAGTGACTTCATGCACACGGCTAACAAGGAAATTTTTGCTTAGTAAACATAACAGGAAAATGACATCGACATAATATTGTCAAACGGGAATTCAAGACGAATCGACGCTGAAGCACGGACGAGGGATGATGACTACACATCGCGCCGTTCAGATATTTTTAACATTTAAACCGCGGTGCTCCTGTTCAAAATATGAGCCAAATACTGGAATGCCCCAAGTGCCCATACACCTTCACTTTGGAGGATTTGATGAGTGCTACTGATGCTGCTACTAATGTAGCCACCTATTGGGCCCAAACAGTTTGAAGAGTTTAGCATTGAATCGAAAAGAAGAAGAACATTTAAACATCTGTTATTAATATAAATTTGTTTTGATAAGATAAATGATATCTTACCAAATTGTGTTATATAAAGTGTACATAATATAATTGTAACCAAAGCACATGATAACAGGGTTTACGTATAACTACAAAATTGCTTGAAAAGAGTAACATAATATAAGAACAACTGTATCCAAGTTTAGGGTTGTTATGGTAAGGCGAGGGGTTCCTATTGCCTATGTTTACAGCTACAAAAGGTGAAAAGTGTCAGAAAAATCTAGTAATGCGTGAACAAAGCAGAAAAGGGTCAGGTTGACCCACGAGACGAGCTCGGCTGCACGGGCCACTGGCTCGTGAACTTGGGAGCAGTTGCTTGCACGTGTGGGCCGTATTTTGGGCACTGGCTGAAGGGTTACTGAAGGGTTAATACCAACATCAATGATATTATGTTGTTATGCAATGTGTAAATACTGGAAACTAGGTTGGAAGGTAAGCTTGCGAACACTTGGTAGACCGCAGTAGCTAGCCCTCTGGAATCGTTCTTTAGTACTAACTGAGTGGATAAGGCTGAATACTTGTTGAACGCCAGTTCGTTGCGTGTTGTTATGAAACAAAGGCACGATTATGAAATATCCAGCACGTAATGAAAACTGTCAACTGATAGTTTTGGCTCAAGAATTATTTATTAATTAATTAAATGATAGAGACTACTAGTGAAATAATCAGCATTAGTAGATAGTGATGACATTAGAAAGAATTGTTAATTAATTACGTACACATATTGAATAATTGTTTCCCTTCAGATCACAGGTTTTTTTTGTCTTATAATACCTAAAAGTTCAATTATATTTTAATAAGCTGAACCGCAGACAGAGTATATAAATATAAATAATACACGAATGTTTAAATAGCTAATTATGTGTAGTTTATACACTACTTTATCTAATCTTTTCAAAATGGTGCGAAAATAATTTACTGTGTATAATGTACTATGTGTCGCTCATTTACATAAATTGGCGGCACATAATCAGTACATCTGTACCTACTCACACGTCATGCACATATTATGTGCATGTGTGTAATAAATAACTACCTTCTGCCAGCGGCTTCGCCCGCGTGTAAGTAACTAGGTTTCCCCATACAAACTTTGGACCCCCGTTTCATCCCATTAGACGTTTTAAACGGGTTAGCCGATCATCCTTATAACAGTTATGGCCGATTAAACGACTTAACCCATTAAAATCCTTTCGAGAAATCCCATAAGCGTAATTAAAACTCTTCAAAGTTCCTCCCTATAAAAGGACTAACTTCTGCCTCACCCGCGTTGGTAGGTTTCTCCATACAAACTTTGGACCCTATTTCATTCCCTAAGGAAAATCCTTTTTTATTCTTTGTTTAAATCATAAAAGGAAGCTCTGTGCAAAATTTCAGCGTTCTAGGTCCAAGAGTTTGGGCTGGGAGTTGATGAGTCATTGAGTCAATCAGGATTCTACTGTTTACATTTACGCAAGATTTTGATTGGGTTTACTTTCCCGTTCATAATATTATATAAAGCTTTTTGAATATGTACCCTCTCGATACGCTCAGCGCCATTGTGTTGATAGTTCTGTATTAGTCCTGCTTCTTTTTAACCGACTTCATAAAAGGAGGTTCTCAATTCGGTTTAATTTTTTTTAATTTTTTTTTTATGTTAACTGAAGTCCTCAGAACTCCGTCATTTATGGGACGATATGCAAATTTTTTTCAAAATCCAGGTCTGATGATGAGATCCATGAGGAATCGAGTGAACTCTTCAATAATATTCTAGGCAACTACATAGGTAGTGATTTTGTTTCATCGAGAACTTAAGCATTTACAGTCAAAAACAAACATTTGATGCAGTGGAACTGATGAAGAAGACCAGAAACTTCACCCTCACATATATATCATAGAATAGAATAAACTTTATTGTACACCAAAATAATAACAAAACTTTTACACTAGGTAACTTAAATCCATGGGTTTAAAGGCGGTCTTATCGACAGCGATATCTACCAGACAACCTTAGGATGGACTAAGAACTTGAAATAGAAAAAGGGGAAAAAGTCTGCGGGGTACTGAAAATTAATAAATTAACTTTAATTTGGGAAGTCGGTGTTAATAAATAACAAGCAAACAATACCAGAAACACAGACTTCCGATATTGTTATTTTAATGTTTTGTTTTTTTTTGTAGTAAGTCGGTTATTTTCTTTGTTAAAAGATTGATTTTTATTTTTGTGTTGTTGCCGTTGTGCTGTCTGTGCCGAATGAAATATATTATATATTATTCTATTCTATGTTCTTTACACAAAGACTTTGTGCCCGTTCAAAGAATAAATATTACTCCTGTACTTTGTTTGGTTTGAAGGGATTTATTGACGCGTTTATAAAGCGATTCGTATAATAATCTAAGTTGTTCACAGTGTATTATGAATTGTGATACTTACACTGAGATTTTTTTAAATCTTTAATATATTATACTATTGCAAACCATTTGGAATGGTACCTGTCCGCAAGTCCATACAATTTTATTCCACTGCGTCATACTTTCTCGAGCCGAGACTTATGAGAAAAGACAAATCAACTTCACTTTCAAAACTCGTCGAGATGCGTAGTGTGCGTATAAATCCTACGTTTCCCTAAACTACTTATTCAGTCAAGAAAATGGATTATAAATATCTCAAATTGTCTTTTTAGAGTTACTTCTAGGCAAGCGAGCTCCATCGTCGACCACAGCATCGCTTACAATCAAGTGAGATAGTGGTAAAACGCGAGCCTATCAATATAATAAAAAAAATATTTAGAAGATTAGTAATTATATACTAAGATCCCAGAGCCCACCCATAAATTAAGTTAAGTAACTGGTTATTTTTAGTTCCCTTTCTCACTTGGTACCTGCTCAGGCACCCCAAGGAGGAGCTACACAAGTACACAGATATTCAAAGAGAAGGTTTCATCCATGTGAAAATAAGTTATGTCAGACAGCTCTGGGATCTTGGTCTATTACATGAAGAATTACCTAATAAAAGGAATATTTAATCAAAACAACATACACCTCAGCCTTATTACATTTATGTTTGCCTATCAAGTTAATAATGTATATTCCATTAAATTACAAACAGTTATGCTTTCTTAGCAGGCTGTATTATATCTAGTATCAATCTACTACGCTATACATTTCCTTGAATGAGATTTCATAAATGTCTTCCAAAAAGTAGACTGTGGAAAGTCATTGTTCTAGTTGTGTGTCGGTCAGAGTCGCATGCTAACATACTGCCATATAAGGCTGCGTAGAAGTGTGTTCCGTGTCAGGCGGCGACTGGTAATGGCCACACTTCAGGAATCCACCGCTGAAGCGGGGAAATGTTTGTCTCGTCGGCTTCGGGACGGACGTGTAGTCCGTCCAGTAAATTCTTTGCTTATGTATGAAGCCAGTGTAATAAGAAAGCCTAAGAAGCAATGATGAGTTAGGCCGCGGTGGTGGGTCAGCGAACGATGAGCTAAACCGACTCGAGTTCGCGATCGATGCCAGCCTCTATCAATAGCGTGAATGAAGACACTAATACAAGCTTTATGACCATCCAACTGTTCGTTTCGGAGCTATCTCATTGGGTACACGTGTTAAGTCAGACATCTATTAACATTGGAGTATTGATTGAATATTATCGGGGTCTGGTTGCCGGATACAAACTCATAGCTCTTAAGTAGGTACTCGAGATATGTTTACATATTTGTATTGATTGAATACTTGTTATAGTGTTAACAATTAGTAGGTATCAATAATTCAACACAATTACAGAGTTATATTTGAGTTATTATGCCCACAATAGCAGGAGTCAGGAGACGAAGCTGACTCTTTAATAGGGAAATTGTCACTTTCTATCCGACCATAATAAAAAAACTGGCCAAGTACGAGTTCGACTCGTATGCACAGGGTTCCGAACGAATCACATATTTTTAATGTTTTGTAAAAAACAGGCTTCTTTTAGGTTTTCTTATATATTGTCTCTATGTGAAGTGCCCACTATTTTCCCTTTTTTTAGGGTTGTTATGGAGGATAACGGGGAGGAGTTGTAAGTCTTCATATTTTATCTTCAATTATTTTAAAACGATTTAATGTAAAATGATACAAAATATATTTTAGGCTCTTCATTCGTTATGTCGAACGGTACAGTATTTTTTTTTAAATATCCTATTTGTTGAATCACTTGTATCCCAAAAATGCCCCCATACTTCAATTTCATTTATTTATTTCACATATCCGTGTTTGGGTCACAGTTATCCATGTACGAACTAAATTACATCAATCTGTCCAGTAGATTCGGAGCATATTGGTTAAGACAGACGAACAGACACAAGAGTGATCCTATAAAAGTACCGTTGATTCTAAACAATGTACAACGCGTGGACACCGTGGGCAGAATATTGCTCATCTCAGTTCTCTTGGTGTCAGGGACGACATCGACGCCGATAGTCTCACTAATACCATAGTACCTACCAAAGGAACAGCACATGACATGCGTGAAATAGTAACGTGCTGGAAAAATAATCAGACATAAATAAAAGTTAGAATTACATTAAAAACACTACTCTTATCAGTACGGGTAAACCCTCACGTAATAAACATAATTGTGTAGGTACGTTCAGTCGTATCATACCATCGTTAACTAATCATTGTTAACTAATAAAACATTTACATAATTTAATACATTCGTAGACCTATCTATCTTATGTACGTAGTGTGAAACATTTTTATTACATTATGTTCAATTGCAATATTCTGTCAGGTTACCAATCTGCGTTCCGCAATGGCACAATTATCTCCACGGCCGGATTTCGCTCCCCTCTCTACGCCGCCGTCGTCGACGTCGGCCCTAAGTAAAATCTCGTCGTCAGCCGCTATCAATATCATGAGGCTGTTGCGAAATTTGGCGAAGCGTGGCTCGACACAGAGGGGACGTGATTCGATAACGCTCCCGATAGCGGAAGGGTAAATAAATAGGATGGGGATAATCAAGAGATCAACGCGAGCGGAAAATACTCCGTCGAGACGAGATGGCCGCGGAACCGGCGGCAATATGCTTCAGTTAACCTAATGAGTTCATCGCAATCCATTACTTAACTTTAACGGCTGATCATTAACAAACCAAAGACAAATTATCACTTAAGTACTAGCTTTTTGTTCAAAGCTAATGAATGCAAGAGATGAATGAATAAGAGCGGGAAATAGGTGTAACGGTGAACGATATAGGGAAAGGGATCATAAAAGATCGTTAGAGAAAGTGAGAGAAAATGATTAAACAAAATTAGTCTCGTTGATTAAACCATTAATTAAGTTCATGAGCGATGGAGGAAAAAATTAAACACTACTTGCAATCATATAACGTAACGACGCAATTGCTTGCAGTCGCAACACGTCACCGCGGCTGGCGGCGCATCATCATGCCACGTCACATTTGTGTGCAAACTCCCGCTCTAGTAAACATACAATGAATTTACATTATTATTTAATTAACATTTTTACTTTCCATTACAAAACGATTAAACGTATCGGATGTGAATGTGATATATCGAAAGTAAAACAACATTAATAGTCAATATAATTAATGTCACCAATTACATTGCAGAGCACGACATTACTGGGATTAACTTATCCTCAAAGTAATTGCTAGGAAACACCGACATCACTTTTTCTTGCCTTCATCCCAATTCATTTGGGGTCGGCGTACTAAGTACAGAAGTTTTTGATCAATAATCATAAAGTTTATTTCGTTTACAAACTTATTTTTCTCGTCGGTTTACACTGATTTTAAAAAAGCTTTCGATAAGGTCGTCCACGAGCATTTGCTGAGAAGGTATACGTGAGAACTTGTTGAGTTAGTTCTCGTCATGTTTCCGAAAGAACACAACCTAGGGCAAGTCTAAGTCAAGAGTGAATAGATTACTTTTAGGCCAACGTGCTCAATCGTTGGCCACATTATCGCTTACCATTAGGTAAGATAGTGGACAAACGCAAGCATAAACATAATAAAAAAAAACCCAACTCCTAGTGATAAACAGTTATCAATCGGCCAATATACTCGTGATGTCAGGTGTTCCCCAAGGATCGATTTTGGGACCCCTGTCATTTATACTAGTATTAAATCACGCAGGAACATTTTTCAAAATTTATTTCATTTGCAGATGATCGTCGATTAAAAGCACTCATGACTATCTTGTACTGTGCAATGTGACTTAAAGAGATTTTCAGAACACTGTGTGTGTAAATAAATAAACTTAGCGTTTCAAAATGTTGTTTTAAGTATGACCAAAAATAAAACGTCTACAGGTACTGGTATTTCTTAAATTATAGCACACTAAACAGACTTAACACGATTTGAGATCTCAGTACCTATAGTAATTGATGATAAGCTCCATCTGGACATACGTAACAACACAACTGTTAACAAGGATTGGTCTACAAAGCGTTCCAAATAAGAATAGGATTGATTGCCATTTTGTGACATCACGTCATATTGTCGAATCGCAAAAAACAACAAAACAACGCCGTCTAGTCCCAAGCTAACCAGAGCTTGTGTTATGAGTACTAGACAACTGATAAACATACTTGAATATTTCTAAATACATAAATACCTTTTATAGATAAATAACACCCAGACACAGACCAAATGATCGTGCTCATCACACAAACATTTGTCCTGGGTGGGAATAGAACCCACGATCTCCGGCATAGTAGTCAGGACCACTAACCACTAGACCAACAGGCCAGTCAATGTTGAACAAGCACTTTCAATGTGTGAACACTTTTACGACGTCTAACCGACTATTATAATAAGTATTTTTCCGATATTAATTTATTCAGCAAAACCCTCGGTAAATTCCGAAATTTCACTCCGAGGACAATCAAAGAATAAGTCACATTATGACATTAGCCTTGATGAATGAAATTTGATTGTCGTAAAAAAGGTTATAGTGAGCCAATCTTAAAAGATATAATTATGCTATCGCGGACTTTTTTTTTGAAACAATTTTGTAGTAAGTACCTACATAATTTTTACGCAGCGCGCGCGCACGCAACGGAACCTCTCAAAATGGAATCATTTTCCCCCGTTTTTGTATTAATTTTAGTCGATACTCCGCTCCTATTAGTCATAGTGTTATGTTATATAGCCTTCCTCGATAAATAGGCTATCATACACTGAAAGATTTTTTAAATCGGTATTTTCTGGATCGGTAGTTCCTGAGATTAGCGCGTTTAACCAAACAAACTCTTCAGCTTTATAAAATTAATATACATAAAAAGGGAACAAAAATATATATATTTTTAAATAAACGATATTTAGTATTTTAATTATTCTTGTATCGTGGGCGCGTTCACAAACATAAAAACTGACATACCTACACAAGACACCCACCAACATCAATAGTAGGATGACTGCAAAATAAATAGTAATTCAAAAGACAGCTAAGAACTGACCTAACTCGCGACTAAGAAACATGGCAAGCGATATCAACGACCTTCCAATACTTTTCGAATGACTGTACCCAACGGCTGCCTGGTCCACTCTCTTTTTTGTCCTGCTATCCTTCAACAATGCGAATTTGCATCTTATTTCTTAACACGTAAGGTCCTATTGAGAATCTGTACGAGACATTAAGCATGAATCACCGAGTGGAAGAGAACGATCTCTGGCCGTAACTGTACGTTGTGTCAGCCGTAACTGTAACCCAATTAGGCAGATAGTACACGAAACAGATGGTCCGGTGACCGCTTTGGTGTTAACTAGACAAAAACTTTTAAATAAGAAAACTACAGAGCACACATGGCTCATTTTAACGATCGTCATTTTATCGATTTTAAACGCCATCTCAAAAAGTTTGTGTCCTAAATATCTCTTCATGTATTTCTGAAACTTTCATTGAAACTATACCATAATAGGACTTAATTGAGGTCTTCTCTCTGTTAAAGGCACAGTTTGATATTCGTGCATGCGTAAGAGTGATGCGACCCAGATGTGATGCGCGGGCGCCGCCACTCCCGCGCTCGGCTAGTTCATTGGAGGGTGCCACGTCACGGGTGAATACACCCGGCTCTTAACGACATCGTTATAAATTACAATGAACACTACTGCAAACATCCTGTTATTAGTCGCAAACGTCGTGCGGCACTTGAAAAAATCTGCATCCACAATAGGGATACGCTTTGATTATTGCTAATTTGTTTTTTTTTTAGAACCTTTCTAAATGAACGGTTGACATTTGGTGGGCAATTTTAATTCAAAGCCTGGTTTTGTTTTTAACAACTGTGAGTGTGTTGTGTGATGGTTACGGAATAGAAAAGCGATGGCCGTGATCTTGATGAATTGGTTGGCTGTGCTAAATGCATTCAATTTTCGTTAATGAGACATTGAGAAGTCGTTAATTACGTCAATAAATTGATCTCATATCAGGAAGCTTTCTAAAACTTATTAATAAAAAAACAACTATCAATTTTTAAACTCAGTAGTTACCTACTATGGTAATTACCGCCGTGTCGAAGCATTACCAGTTTTACCCGTGACATATTACGAACTTGTAACTATAGTCTGACTACGCAACCACGCACTACTTCTACTATTCAATACGTGATGAAATACAGATTCTATGTGCAGTTAGTACACCCCAAGCTATTGCCGCAGTGACCCATTTACCTCGATTCAAATATTAGATTTTTTGTCGCAGCTTTCAATGTTTTACTTTCTTTTTGGGTCAGGTTTTTGTTTGGTATAGCTTGATAACACTGTATATTAGCACGTGTGGAAACTATTGCGCAGGGAGCAACAGGTCCCCTCGACGCTTCGCACTACTAAAATAGCGCGGAGGGAACGCTACCAGACTGTTACGCGTGCAATTGATTCAACCTTCATGTTCCTACACTAATAGAGTAAGTACATCAAACTAATCTGAGGTAAATGTTACATCACAAAGATTTTTGGAAATAAGTTAGAACGCAGTATTATCTTCATTTAGATTTCCTGCGGATGCATCATACCGATAAGGTCAACATTTGCGTGTTAACTCGCCACGCCGAATATGAAATCAATGTTTGTTTATTAAATCGTTAATGACCCAGATGCTTATAGATATTTATAATCAACAATCCGTAAGTCCAGTATATTGGCAATCACAAGCAAACTTGCCGAGGGCTGACTGTCATGAAAAGGGAAAGTTTATGTTTACTCTTGTCTCCGGTGAAATCATAGAATTAATTATATCAATTGGAAGAGCGCCATTTTATTGAAGCCTTATTTAATCCAAAGTTATTTTTTGCGATGAGGCTTTCTATGGTAGAAAACAGCAAGTTGTGAAAAGGGTCGGATATAACGCATTGCACCGTTTGGGAAAGAGGTCGAGAGCCGGGCGACGCACTGCAGGTGCGACCTACATCCACCGGGCGCGGGCTCGCGCTGCACCACCGCTCAAATAGCTGCCAACGCTGGCAGCGCGCTGTGCTTTAGAATAATCAAAAAACCACTTGACCTACTACCACTGTTATTATCTCTTAGATTAAAAATTTATTAATTATGAGAAATCTTCGCTAAGCATTACATTGTTGGTGGATTTCATACGCTATGGTGACCTTACTTCGTTTAACCTTGTTTGTGTAATTTAAAATTGCTAATAAACAGTGTTTTTTTATGTGGAGGTAAATACCGGTCGATCGGTAAGCTAAGGCTGTACAATGATAACTTGTAGGCGACGATTTCAGAGTTAAACGCTTATCATTCTTTCGGTAGGATACCCTATGATTCAAAGGATATAACTTGAAAAGAATATAACAAGTTATACCTTGTTTGACAAAACTATATCCCGATTGATACCAGGTTATATTTTGGTACAGAGCAGGGACGTGCGATCAATACAAGTAAATAAGCCCGGATTTTATGTGAAAATAGGTACATGACACCCAACATCAAAATCATGGAACATAATAAACCAAAATAAAATAAAAATCTAAACGTTAAACTTCATTTGCCTCACGTAGTTGAAGATTCATTCATAGGATACGATACGCTGATACCACTGCAACTTAATGCAACTTTGCCACTCCGTACGGTTCTACGTAAAAATGATACGCGATCTCCGACCAGTCCGACCTCGCTCTAAAATTTAAGAAAAAAAAACTGGGCATGTGCGAGTCGAACTCGCGCACTGAGGGTTCCGTACAAACTTAAAAGGTAAATTGCGTATTAAAAAAAAAACTACTTACTAGATCTCGTTCAAATCAATTCTCGGTGGAAGTTTATAAGGTAATGTACATATATTTTTTTTAGTTTTATCATTCTCTTATTTTAGAAGTTACACATTTTACCACTTTGAAAGTGTCTCTCGTGCAAACTATTCAGTATATAAAAAAATGATAAAAATGATATTAGAAACCTCAATATCAGTTTTGAAGACCTATCCATAGATATCCCACGTATGGGTTTGATAAAAAATTTTTTTTGAGTTTCAGTTCTAAGTATGGGGAACCCCCAAAATTTGTTGTTTTTTTTTTCTATTTTTTGTGAAAATCTTAATGCGGTTCACAGAATACATCTATTTACCAAGTTTCAACAGGCTCTTAAAGTTTCGGAAAAAAGTGGCTGTGACATACGGACGGACAGACAGACACATGACGAATCTATAAGGGTTCCGTTTTTTGCAATTTGGCTAAGGAACCCTAAAAAGAGTTGAACACTACACTAGTGTGTTGCTGTCTTAATAGACGTGTTGGGTTTTGTACCCGGCTTTATCTGCCATCTCATTTTTCCCTATTAAAACATAAAAATGTGAGTCTGCGTGTGTAAAACTTGGTTCAGTGTGGAAGTACTCATCGAACATTTTTCTATTAAAATAATCCAGGCTTTCGAAAAGGCATTGAAAGAAATTAAATAGTTCGAGTGTGTAAGTTTACGACTTGCGCAGTCCAAGTACGCAGTGATGCTTACTTCAAATTAGTTCAAATTTGTTGTTAGCTGAGCTACTATGTATTTGTTATAATAGTAGTCATTTAAAGTTTTGTGATTAGTTATTGCTGTAATTTACTTGGTTTTGAAATGATTAAAAGTTTTATTATGTTTGAAATGAAGGAGTGAAAAGTAAACGTAGTAACGATTTGACTCGGCAAGGTTTTTACTTAAGAGTTTTAGAGATAAATATGATCTCGTAACTTCACTTTTTATGCTACTGTAATAAAATCATTTTTAAAGAAAGATAGACATTTTGAAGTAAAATAATACAAATAGTATTTTTTTAACTCCAAAGTAAATCAAACTTCAGGATAAACAATCCTGAAGTTTCAACAAATTGTCAAAAGACGGCTTTTCTCAAAGCCACTAGAGCATTGTCATTGCTAATATATATTGTAAATCTATCGAGTAAGAATATGCCTTTTGTATGCTTTGTTATTTGTCATCATTTCCTGCAGCGTGCCGTGGTCTGTGTGTACGTCCGTAATGACATCTGCTGCCAGCGTCTCAGTCACCTTGAAGACCCTAATTTATCTACGCTATGGCTGTTGGTGGACACTAGTATGGACAAATTGTTTATGCCTGTGTCTACCGTTCGCACAGCGGTGATCAGGAGACGACTCGGTTGTTCGACCACCTCAGTGAGGCCACCGATAAGGCTCTGCATCGGCACCCTGATGCGGAGCTCGTCGCTCTGGGGGACTTTAACGCCTGCCACCAAGACTGGCTTTTCCCATACCAGAGGACCGACCACAATGGGAGAGAAGCGCGAATTAGGCTGGGTTTTGCTCGTGACCGCAAAGCTCCGGATTTGAGCTCTAAGAAGATAGCTTTCAACCGTGCTGCCAAGTCCTACAAAAAGGCACTGAAGAAGGTTCGGTTCGACTGCATTACCCATATTGGCACAAAGCTCTCTGCACAGCCGTCCGGTAGCAGAGCATTCTGGTCCCTTGCCAAGTCGGTCGAAGCGAACTTCTGTAGGCCCACATTGCCTCCGCTGGTTAAACATGATGGAACACTGGCTCCGGCGAGAGAGAAAGTAGGTCTCTTTGCATCACTCTTCGCCCATAATTCTCGGAGTAGCACTGCTAGTAAGAAGTTTTGAGAACACAGTGTCGTCGAGACGTGAATAAAGCTAGTGGACCAGCTGGTCATGATTATGATGATGATGGGCAGATGGTGGTTCTCAAGGCATGTGCGCCCGAGTTGTCTCCTGTAATGACGCGCTGTATCGCCTCTCATTTAGAACTGGTATAGTGCCCAAGTCCTGGAAGCTTGCCAACGTTCAACCCGTGCCCAAAAAGGGCAGTCGAGCCGATCCTGCCAACTATCGGCCGATTTCAATAACCTCCATACTCTGCAAAATTATGGAGCGTGTATTGAACTCGCACCTCATGGCATACCTGGAAGGTAACGATCTCTTCAGTGACCGACAGTACGGGTTTCACCACAATCGGTCTACTGGGGACCTACTAGTGTATACCACTCACATGTGGGGCGAGGGTGGTTCGAGAAGAATGGAGAAGCGATTGCTGTCTCCTTAGACGTTTCGAAGGCCTTCGACAGGGTATGGCACGGCAGCCTTTTGAGTGAGCTTCCAGCGTACGGCATTTTCCCTGGTCTGATTAACTGGGTAAAAGACTTCCTGAGTGAACGGTCTCTCCGAGTTGTCGATGGATGCTCATCAGAGCCCATGACCACTAATGCCGGAGTTCCTCAGGGGTCAGTTCTCTCTGCAACTCTTTTCCTGCTGCATATTAACGATCTGCTGATACCTGGTATCTATGGGTATGCAGATGATAGCACAGTTGTAGAGAGATACCTTCCAGGTGCTCGGGCTAGTAAGGAACTAATCCGGTCCGAACGAGAGGCTATGGTAGAGCGTACGAATGTCTCACTTCAGGCAGTCTCTAAGTGAGGCGAAACCAATCTAGTAAAATTCAACGCTGCCAAAACACAAGCGTCTCTGTTCACCACCAAAAAGAGCCCGTTCACCTTGGCTCCAGCTTTCGGAATTTTTCCCTGGAGTGCACTGACCGCCTTCAGCTCTTGGGAGTTGAAATTTCCTCAGACCTCAATTTTGGGCGGTTCATTGAGTCCAAAGCCAAGATAGCTGCTAGAAAACTAGGCGTTCTTGCAAAGGTTCGACGGTACTTCACACTGGGACAGCTTCTAATGTTATACAAAGCACAGGTCCGATAGTGTGTGGAGTAAGTATTGCAGTCACATATGGACTGGTGCTGCAAAAAGCCATCTAACAGCTTTGGACTCAGTGGAAAGGCGTGCGAAGAGGCTAATTGGGAATCCAGATTTGGTTAAGTCTAATCTACAAAGCCTCGAGCACAGGCGCAGGGTAGCAAGCCTATCGGTATTCTACAAGTTGGATTTTGGAGACTGTGCGTGGGAATTGCATGACTTGATTCCGCCATCTCCTTTCTGTTGGAATATAACAAAAACAAATCTATCCTACTTCAACACTATGGCCTTTCTCTTTCTAACCAATAAATATTGTATTTAATTGGTCTGACCCCCTTGTAGACACTTAACTGAAATCCCTAGTATGGTTACAGTTACTGTATTCCTTTAGCCTTGCTTAGAAGCACACGTCTCACGTAATATTACTGAAACACACCTTCCAATATAAAGTAAAGGATTAATAAATAGTTATTATTCAAATCCTTAAAACCGTGTTTGCTTTGGTGTCCACCTTAACCCCAACACTTTCTACCATCGGACAACCCGACGTACGGCGAGTATCCCTTACGTTGTTGAAACTTCAACGGTCCGGACTAAGCGTTTCGCTTCGTCGTTTATATCGCGTACATCGAAGGACTGGAACAATTTGTCTGCTGCGGTCTTCCCGTCCAACTATAATTTAGGTTTCTATAAGTCTAGAGTGAATGGGCTCTTAATAAACTATTGCGCCTCACCATCAATGATTGCATCACTGCTTACCATCAGATGGGATTGCAGTCAAGCACTGGTTTATATCAATAAAAAAAAGAAACCCGAGTTTTGTCATTAAAATCACCAAAACTGATTATTACTTGTTTGAATTGCCAATCTCTTGTAACACTTCATCTTTTTCAAAGCAGTCAACCTCTCTACAGAATTTGTTCTGTACACATTTAATCCAATCCAGGCTAATTAAATTGTCCGCTCAACAGATAACTCACATTTTCTGTGCTTTTTTAAGTTCTTCTTTTTTTAAGATTGAAATCTAAATGATTGATTCACGGCCTAGAGGAAACAAAAAACTAGTTCTTATTCACTCTATTGTACAATAGAGTATGTATAGATCCAAAGAAAAAATAAACTGTGCGTGTGGTAATGTTTTAGAGATAAGCTGTTTAATGAGTGATTATACTGGCGTGACGTCAAGTAGCGCACCGCGGTTATTTGCTGAACGCGTCGCCTCATTCATAGTGTGTTGCATCTCGCGGAGCGGTGACGGGCGGAACGGGGACGCTAGCGAGGAATACACTTTATTTCGCCGCTGAAAATATTGGTGGAAATACTGTCTATAGGAAAATGAATACTGCAAGTACGAGTACGATCAATCAGGTTATCGCGCGCACAATACAAACATTGATTATTTTTTATCTTATTATTTCGCTCAATTCGACAAACGTGACATCTAAACTAGTACTTTCAATTTTAGTGACCTAGTGCTGAAATTTTATGCACCAACGTCACGGAGGAAAACACTTTCCACTGTGTAACTCCTGAAAAAGTACTAGGCGAGCATAAACCGATAGAAGTTGTTATCAATGAGGACGAAGGCGGGGCGCGGCCGGGTGCGGGCGGGGTGGGGCGGCCTTCGTGACGTCGTCGCTGCATCAGTGTTAACGCCAACTACAGCTACACATGATTATATCTTATCAATGTCGTCGACCGAGTAAAAAGATCATTGTCACTGATAACCTCTGCGCAGGACTGAAAACCTAGTAGAGTATGCAAAATATTTATCTAAATTCACCAAATTCTACCAAACTTTCAATAGGTAAGGTATTTTTTTATTTATCAATGTGGGTTAATATCATGACAACTTGTGAGTAGGTAATGCTTATTTAATGGCTTATTGATTGACTCGTATTATTTTACCATTACTATCCGTTGATTTAGATTAAAAGTTAGTTAGATTGAAGCTGATAGACGTTATCTATCCATCACACACGCCAATACTAAAACGTAGGAGTTAAACATCGTTTTGGTATTGGCGGGTGTGATGGATTGATAATGTTTATCAGCTTCAATGTTGTTAATTTTAGAGATTATTGATACGAATTTTACTGTCAACAGTGAGAACCTATCTCATAGTTATAAACCGGTCAACCCTTTCTTCTTCTTCTTTCGTGTCGATCTGACTCAAATCTATTCCGACCAAAATTTAGCCACCTGAACCGCTCTGTCGTTGGCCTCACACATGCGAGGCTTAGGCACGGCCACCTAGCCGTACAAGCGGAGCAGGAAAGTAGGTGACGCATATCCTGGGAAGGGGCTCCACACTGGCACTGTATTTGCGATGGGTCTAGATTATCTTTGCAGCGGCCAACCTGAGCCCACAGTCGGTTCAGAGATTTCGAGTTTTACCCTTTAATTAAATCACACTTTGTGACCGGGTCCGTAGCCTCCTTCGAACCAATTAATTATTGTATAATAAGGACAAAAAGCTCCCTATCCTATGAATGTAAATAATATATACATTTTTTTCTTTTCTTCTAACACATTGCTTTTGCATTTTTTATATTATTAGACACCAAACAGCATAAATTCGTTAGTAATTTTCTTTAGTTGACATGTCATTTATTGATAATTGTAATTATTTATTTTTCTTGTTTTTTTTTTACATAGCTTTATTTTTTTAATAATGTGAGTATGAGAACACTGTAGACTTCGCGAATTCTTAGGTTACTTCCTATTACGACTCACTTTTTTTTAATATGATTATTTTTATTGTGCTTTTGGGTACAATATCGACTGGTCTACACTGTTCTTACATAATGTCTATTAAGTAATACTGTAATATGAAAATATTGTAAACAATCACTTTTTTAAAAGAGTAACCATGCAGTTTCTTAATGCGTAAGAGCATTTATTGCATGGCCCCAATTATTTACAATAAATTGCCGAGTGGTTGGAAAGCTTTAAATACAGCACAGTTTAAAACTAAATTACGGAATTTTTTGTTAGATAAAACGTATTACAGTGTAACTGAGTTCCTATTGGAGAAAAATATTTGTTGATTAGTGACATTTTTGACATCTTGATTTTTGACATTTTGATTTTTGACATTTTGATTTTTGACATTTTGATTTTTGATATTTTGGTTTTTGATATTTTGATTTTTTTGACATTTTGATTTTTTGTATTGAAATTTTATATAATCTAATGATAATGGTTTATTATTTATAATTGTAATGACATAATCTATATATATAAAACGAGAAACTGACTGACTGACATATCAACGCACAGCCGAAACTACTGGGCCTAGGAATTTGAAATTTTGCACAAAGCTTCCTTTTATGACAAAGGTGAGCACTAAGAAAGGATTTTCCAAAATTCAGCCCCCAACGGGATGAAACGGGGGTCTAAAGTTTGTATGGAGAAACCTACATTCTCACGAGTGAAGCCGCGGGCAGAAGCTAGTAATTTATATTTTCCCTTTAATACAATACATATTAACTTAATTAAATTGATGATTTAACATTCAATAATAGTGATTTATAAATTGATCAAAAACCATTTTTAAGTGTAATAACAATAATATAAATAATTTTAAATGTTTGCATGCCGAATGGTAAAATGTGGCTGAGCTGTAATATAATCTTAAGAACTATATATGTAATACCCATATTTGCAAAATAAAATTCTATTCTATTCTTGCCGGTTCTTCTCCATATGGAACCGTGCACTAGCTTCTGACGTTTTTTATGTGCCCATGTAGGCCTAAGTTATCTATAAAAAAAGTCTAGGTCAGTTTTAGCTAACCCGGACAGTGAATGTTATAATGGGGTTTTGGCCTCATTTTTTGGGTTCCATAACTCAAAAGGAAAAAACCGGCCGAAGGGTTCCGTACCGTCCGCGTCCGTACTAAAAAAAACGGGCAAGTACGAGTCCGACTCGCGCACTGAGGGTTCCGTACAAAACCTATGAAAACAGTTCAAATCCCGAATTGAGTTAAGTACGAAGATTTACCCGAATCGCAAAAAAAAATTGATTAAGTAATAGGTACTTAATGATTACGAAAAAATAGACGGCCGTTTATGTGGCAAAAAACGTATATTTTGACTCTCAAAGGAATACCTCCCTATGAATTTTGATTCCGTTGACCCAGAAACCTGAAATTTGGTGTAAAGCAAGGTCTTATACCACAGGTATAGGAATAAATCTGAAAACAGTAAATTTGTCGTTACGTCACAAAAAAAAAACTTTTTTTGCGACTCGGAAAAATCGTCGAGACTCCATCTGGAATTGAACTACCTATTTCCGTAGGTTAGTTTGTACGGAACCCTCAGTACGCGGTCCGAGTCGCACTTGTCCAGTTTTTTTTTATTATTGATAGGCTCGCGCACGCTTGCCTAGAAGTAACTCATTCACTGTTGACTTAAAGATCCCCAGGTTATAGCTATGAGAAGACAGTCTCTGATTGGGTATTCTACTCTTTAGCTTAATGAATGTGTTTCCAAAACGTTTTGTGCGTATCGGTAGGTAATACCTACCATGTACCTACCGGTGCAGCGGTGGCGCATCGCTGTACCTCTAGTGATATAAGGCTAGAACGGACTTGGCAGAATTAAGTTGCCTATGCAATTCCGAAATTATTGGGTAACTCAGACAAGAGGATAAAATCTAAAATGTTAATTGCTCCGGACAAACCGCAAGGTTGTATTATTATGGTCTCTGCATCTGACATCCGCGTTGACTCAAGTCATGAGAGCCAAAACGTCGCCGGAACCCCGGCAGATGAACGTCAATGTGAAGGTGAACGCTGAACCAGCACCGAGTGCCGGCCATTGTGCCTCACAGCGAGCCCACTACTCCCTTCAGACGATGTGAAGGACAGCACTAGAACCGTGACAATCTGCCATCGGTTGTCGTTGTGCTGTTATCAACTAACACAGATGGAATGCGTCATATCACACTTGAGCTGCATTCACGAAGAGAAACGAAGTATCCTGGTTGTTCACAATGCTCAGAAACCAGAGCACTCGACACCAGAGGACGAAGTACACTTAGTACTTACTCGTAACCACTACAACAATTGGGTAATTGACTCAATTTTTTAAATTCTTTGTATCAAAAAGTACCTAACTTGATCCAAAATCGCAAATAGAAAGAAATTTTCAAATTCATTCTATATTAATCGAATTTCAGAAAACTTTCAAATCTGGTTGAAGAGGAAACTGTCAAATAACAATTTATGAATGCACATTCTGAAAAAATAAGGTCAGCGCCACTAGGTTACGTGTGCTCAAAAGATACAGCGAAATATTCCGACCACGGCCCCACTCTTCCTCAATCTAATATTTGGAAAGCTGTTTTATTTTTATTTGTTGTTTACTAAAATACTGTACAAAAATAAGAACCGGCAAATACCCAATCAGCCCCCTACCACTGACTGATGACAAGACACAAACGACGTTTAAATAAACTACTCCTTATTTAAATCTAGTACCGCTGCCTATCGGAGCTGATAAGACGCGACCAGCGAGGATGTTGACCCCGCGCTCGCGCATCCCGGTTCACGCACAACTAAACTAACTGTACGACAGTAAACAGAAACAACATGTTCTAGTGAACATATTCTTGTGTCATCAACTTTCTAAGGAACAAGTCAAAGTTTAAATATTATTTATTCATGAATGTTTCTCAATCGGATCATTGTTATATCTGCATCAAAAAACTAGGTGTTATACTTTTCCTTGATCATTGACTATAAGCAGCTGTACATCCAAATAGATTATAAGAGTACGTCCAGCTGAGATGTTAGGTGGTTAGCACTATGTCGGGAATGTTCAGCATCTATCCACTAAATAAGAGTAAAGTCGCTGCGCAGGCTGCCATAGCCGCCAGCTGTGTAAACAACTTCAGTACCTTAGCTCAGCTACAGTTGAACATTATCTTTCGCTTCCAGATCACTTGACACTCGGTGCGTGCCTAACTATATAGATAACAACGTAACTATTATGACGTGCCGTGACATCGCTGCACTCACATACGGTACTACTACATTACGGTATCATTATGATACCGTAATACTCATTTTCTGTTCTGCTTCTGAGTCACACAACGCGTAATCTTGTTCTCATTATTTTAAAGTGAACTGTGTTTTGTTTTATAATCTGAATTTAGACAATAGCATATCATTATTTAACAGTAGATTGATTTTTTATTAGGTGCTAGCGAGTAATTGTGGTAGCAGCTTCGAGTGTGGTATCATATTACTGCGACATCCTGCACGACACTGCTGGTCGCAGTCGTCACTACTAGTTACTCTCGTTACGGCGCCGCGGCGAGGATGTGTAGTAATTCGCTCTCAATCCGCACGTCACGTAGAAGTACTACAAACACTTTTCGACTTTGTAAGGAACAGCATAAGATCTAGTTTGAAGTGCGGAAGGTGCAAAATGATTAGCGAACATTTGAACAATGCAGTTCGGAACAGAGCGCTTATCTTATTTGTTTTGGGGTCAACCAGTTCAGGCGCCCACGCGCGCGCTGCGCCGCCTGGCAGACAGCAGGCGGAGGCCGAGCGCGCCGACAATGAGCTGTTTGTCTTTATTATACCACATGTATATTATAATGTGAGAAAAACGCATCATCTTTAGATAGTATGTAATAAAACAGCTTTCCGGGTCTGTCTATTTATCACCAGTTAATAGGTAATACATTGTCCGACCGAACGTTCTGTTTCGATATCAGCCAGTTTCGGCCAAAAACTGGTACTGTTTTCAACTTAGTTTCGGTTTCAGTCAAAAAGTGGTTTAATATTTGGTTCAACTAAAACTAACGTCTTTAAACTGAAGATTGCGCTAGAGGCCTAAATACTGATCGCCTCGTTCGTCTAATAAGATGTGTATAATAATCATCGCCTAGATTAACTATGCATTTCTGTGAAAATTAGAGATGATTTTTGAATAGTCTGATAACTTTTTCAAGTGAATATTTTTAATTTTTAGCAGTTTATCTGCTGCTACGTGAGTTTCGGTTACGGTTTCTGAAGCAACTGGACTGAGCCTGGGGAGGTGATAATTCGGCTACGGTTTCGGCTAAAAATCGTGTTTCGGTCGCGCGTATTTTGCGTACGGGTTTTTCTTCGATCCACCCCAACTCCTCAAGGCCAGCAGCGTCTTGGCGTTACTGACCATTTCGCGGAGAGTACTTGGGTCGGACACATAATAACGTTACAGCGAACGAACAGAAACGACCTACTTGAGGAGCGAGCCACGATACTCCATTGTCATGTCTAGCGGAATTAATTTATTTAGTAATGGCTCTAAATATCATAATTAAACGATATTATTATTGTTTATTTGAATGAAGTAGTACTATGAGAAATGATAGGGCTTCGCCTGGTTTTAATTGTAACGAGTTCTTCTGAGTTGTATCAAGCGATGATAGCCATAGTTCAATGGATTTTTTAAAACATTAAGTTTTAAATCTCAAGTGAGGAAGGCATGGGCATGCTACAATTACGGCGGTAAGTCCCGCTCAAGGGCGGGAGATGTCATTAGATGATTTCCCACCTAAAAAAAAAGTGAAGAAGGCATTTACAATTCATTACCTCTTGGACTCACAACCAGGACCGTACCTACAACCCCATCTGAGAGTTACGTTCACTCAATTAACCTTGAACATTAATATTTTAAGATTCAACTCGTTCAAGCCTAATTCGGTGGACACTAGTTTATCACTGAACGCAGCTTTATCATTACAATAAAGTATATTGCCCACAAGGTGGACCGACGACCTGGTGAGAGTCGGGAATGCGCTGGATGCGAGACGCACAGGATCGGTCGTTGTGGAGACGCTTGGGGGAGGCCTATGTCTTGGGTACTACTCCAATAGATGAATTTATTGTTTACCAACCAATACCTATGCAGTTTATTAATAACACGCTGAAATATATTATTTATTAATATTATCTATAATTTACGTTGCGTTTATACGCTGATGTCAGTGTTGCACGGCGTTGTCAGCTAAATAAAACTAAATATTTTTAGCTCCAGTAAACAAATGAAAGAATTTTTAAAATATCTTCATCAACGACGAAGTTATAAAGCTTCAAAGCTGCTAATAGGTGCCCCACATGGACTTGCAAGTCCCAAGTCCTACTTACCTAAATATATCGTTATAACGTAGGCATCAACAACATTGTTACAGTTTAATATGTTCAGCCGCAGCCTGTAGCTACAGTATACCATATTACTTAGTAATATGTGACCATGTAAGATAAAAAAATTTAATCAGAATACAGCTAATGAATAGCTTCTATTTACTATACAGAATTACATATTTTCAGTAGCTAAGTCTTTTCTGGATTCCCTCCTGGACCTTGGCACACAATGCAGCGCGAACACAAACACCCGCTGGCCCTAATTAGAAAGTGTGCTCACAGCGAGCGCTGCACAACTGGTGAGCCGCCATGAGACAAGTGTAGTCTGTGACTGGTTTGTTTGTGCCCCATTATCGAGTCCACCGCACCACTCTTCCCTTTCGTTGAAATATTTTAAACCAAATATCACATAAACAATGAAGACTACAGTAACAAATGGCTCAGGATCATGATCGAAGTCAAGATTTTTTATTAAAAATCGTTGATATGATCCTGGGAAATATTTTATTCTTAGTAATCTAGTCGTACATTTACGTATAGGAATAATAATTTGATTGATTAAACACAGAGTCAATATGTGCGTCAAGTGGGTCGCGGCCGTCGGCACCCAGTGAGTTAGCCGGAGATGACTGGGCCAATAGCCGTGCATCACGATTGCAAAACTCTTATAACAAACGCATCATTTTTATATTTGTCAGTTGATGGCCGTAATTTCTGTGAAATATCAAAAGCCGTTTAAGGATTTTCCAAACTAGTTCTCGTAGATCTATCTAGTCGACTTCTCAGTTGTATTAGTAGGTATAAAAACTGGAATCGTGTTTGAAAGATAACAGAATAGCGGAACACAGAACCTGATTTCCTTAATACGTTGTATATAACGTTTATTGATGCCAACAAGCGGCTAGTATGGCAATCAGACAGCTTTAATACCAGTAAAGCATGTCTTGCTAAGGCAGGATCATTCATTTATAATGACTCGTAGCGAAAAGAAGAATTTATTAATTTCATGATTCACAATGTGAGATCACTCACTAATATTGCGTGTTTTCCAATAAATTTTAAAGTCAAAGGACCGACAAAGTGCTTTAGTCAGCCTTTGAGAAGCACAGCTGGTGCGACCGGTGAAAGTTGTCCCGAACGGATCCGTCGTCGTGATGAAACCGTTGCACTGCGGGTTTTCAGCAAACGTTACGAGAATGTATAGGCGAAGCTCAGGCAGTGCTGGACGAACGACGCGGAAGCTGACGCTAGCGTCAAACCTCAACCAGGTGGTCCCGGGGGTCTGGTACGAGGGCGCCAGGTATTGATAGCAGATACAGACCGCTACTGTGTCGATATCTTAACCATTATCTGGTGAAAACTATTCCCCGTCCGATCCCAGCCCAAGATACAAGTCAGCAGTTTGGGATGGAATGCAAATCTTTCTTCGCATGTTATCCTTGACAGCTTACTTATAGTACTTAACAGTAAGCTCCTGACACACCTAGAAGTTAACGACACCCGATATCGGTCAACTGGGAATCATCTAGCGTATGCCATCCATATCTAGAGTGAGGATATCGAAAAGTACGGAAAAGCGCTTACCGTTTCACTCAACATCTCAAAAGGCTTTTGACAGGGTCTAACAAAAAAGCTTTAAAGTGTAAGCTTCCCTCAATTAGAGTACCCGATGGATTTTGTGCTTGGATCGCAGACTTCCTGAGGGATCGATCACTGGAAGCTGTATGTTGGCAACGTGTTAAAGACAACCAGAAAACATTAAGTAATCTTTCATTCCCGTAAATCCTACTGAAGTAAATTGAAATGGATCCAATAGGTAGTTTTTTAAACTCCTACTCAATTTATTATGGTATACAATAAAATAAAGAGTATAAGTATCTATTGGTTGCATATGGAGCACGGCGCGGAATCAATAGCACTTGAGTGATTGTAATCAATGGCACAAAGCAGCTCCAACTCCTAGAGGTAGCTCTCGGCGCTGCATTGCGCCACCGCCCGCCCCGACCACTATCTCATTACCGCAGATAATGGACCAACGAGTTGTGAGCACAATAACTCGCTTGTGAAATCATCAAATTGCCTCCGAATTCAACTGCACTTGAATAGTCTGCCCGTGTCTCACGGCACGATTGCACGACGTCACGGAGAACACTGATTGTAATGGTTGTTGATCAAAGACGCTACATTCTACTGTCTGGATGAGGCTATCGACTGTCCTCCTGTCAAGTAAATTCAGCTATGGCTCATTCCATAGATATCCGTGGCTCATTCAATGAGTTTACTAATCATCCTCTGAATGTTCGGGATGTAGACGAAGGCTAATAACGTCACATTGATTCGATCGGAACATTCCGATAGTAAGCTGTAGCTATAATGAATAATCACAGCTTCGAAAAGTAGATCGTGATGATGGAGTCTTAGAGCAGTGAATCTCAAGTCTAACATCACACGAGCGGCTCACATCAACCGATCAACCGTGAAATTGTTATTGATATCTGTCTAATGGAACTATTCGTTTGCATGTAAAAACTCAATGGAGTAAATAATAGCACTGAAAATAACGGTAAAAGTGAAACACTATTAATACTTTAGAAGGACGGAGATCGTTAAGTTTGTCTACGTCATCTACGAGAGTGAAGCAGTCGCTGCTATAAGCTAGTGGAGAGGCAATTTACTTCTTATTTTATAATTAGTTCGGCTCGGTAAAGTTTCGATAGACACTTTTGAAAATTGTACTGCCGTGACTTGAACTAGGTCAACACGCGCCGGACTGATCGATTGAAAGCGATAAGCTATCAACCTACTAAATATTTAAGCTGCCATGTCCGGAGTTTATTGCAATTGGTTACACTTACACCAATGTGATACAGACTCGAATATTGGCATGTCCACTAGTGAAGTTCAAAGGCTACTTAATTTGTTTAAATGTGGTGCAATACGAAGAACAGCTAGCGTATTTTAAACAAAGAATAGTAATTGCATAGATATATTGATCATTTTGGACGCTGTGCACGGCACCTTAACGGAATGACCGGAAGTAGATAACGTCAGCGCCTAGACGACTTTAGTTATGTGCCCTGTGAGTTGTGAAGAAAACGGGAGATGTTCGTGGCATACGAGCACGATACTACACACCGCCTGTATGTGGAAGTAGAATATGCGTGTGATACGCGTGTGCTTAGCATGCTGTCTTTTAGTTAACTAGATATGAGGTATGACTAAGTTAGGTCTCAGTGCAATCCATGGTAAGCAAACCAGGAACAAGCAGTCAACACTGCATCAGTCTTTTTGCGACTCAATTATTTTATAGTAGGTATATTGATCGATTGCGCTTGAAATCTTGGGGCCATAAAAACGAACTCATCAATTTTATGGAGCGTGTCGGTCGGCAGAGAAAATTGGACAATTGATGCTTCAACGGTGAAAACTAGCGACAGAATACAGCAACACTTTTTGATAGTATTTTCCGTTACATAATTTACTTAACCGAACACCCTTAAAGAAAACATTGTAATTAAATCTATTACGTACATATAGCCTTTTATATATAATAGCTATATTATATAGATCTATACAATGTATAAGTATATATATTTTTTTTTATTTCAATTTCTTACAGTCCATCCTAAGGCTGTCTGGTAGATATCGCTGTCAGCGATAAGACCGCTATTGTACCCATAGATTTAAGATTTAAGTTAGTGTAAAAGTTTTGTTGTTATTTTGGTGTACAATAAAGTTTATTCTATTTTAAATCAGTAATACCTAGCCAACCGAGATCGATGCTGATCTCGCCAGGAAAGACAAGGAAGAGAAACTTCTAACTTAACCAGCTTGCGAAAATTTATGTTACACAGATTTCTGTAATAATACCATTGACCCATCCCACCATTA
Source organism: Mythimna pallens (assembly GCA_961205895.1). NCBI lineage: Eukaryota > Metazoa > Arthropoda > Insecta > Lepidoptera > Noctuidae > Mythimna > Mythimna pallens. Next base: position 25,889,509 of record OY540831.1, read on the forward strand.
AGCATTTCGAATATTAGACAGACCTTTGGTCTCTACAATAATTACTGCAAGCACGACGACGATTGTTAACTTTATTTCCACATTTTGACGCACGTGTACTAAGTCAAGATGTTACATAAGTCCCGTCACGAGGCATTTAATGTCCTGAAAGTGTGCAGTGACCGGAGACTTAAAACTGAGAGGAATTCGAGAGTCGTAAAGGCTAATCGTTGAACTGTTGCCGGTCAAGAGTGTGCGTGTGTTCGTCGACCGTTAAGTGTGTTTAATATGTGCCTCGGCTTCCGCAACCAGCCGGACTCCACGGACTGTCTCGTCAGGCGACCCTCATGCATTTACTTCGAGGTGGCGTTGTGTGTGTACACTAATTATTGTTATGCACACAGCGCTTAAAGCGTAAAGGAATAACCTCTCTATTGTAAGTTAAAGAGGCTAGTATAATTTCATTCCGGTACAATGCTTTTACAAGTGTCAAAACAGCTATTCCGCGGAGGTTAATAGAGCTGTAAGAAATCTAACGTCTAGGGCGAGTAGGGCACTTCGCTTGTTTATTTCCTTATACTTCTTCTGCAAAAATCGCCAAAGCATCTCACATAACTAGTTTGTTAACCAGCCGAACTGTGAGTGTGTGATGACGTCATCGTCATCAGCAAGAATGTGAAAGAGCAAGGACTCGGGTCCGCACTAAACTGGTAACAGGTAGTATGAGTCAACCACCAAGCGCACTAAAACGTATCGCTGCTGAGCGGCTACAGTAAGCACAATAGTAAACGCCAATATTATACAAGTCATGTTAGTCTTCAGTATCATGAATTCTTACCTCATAAAATACATGTAGAGTTTGTTCTATTTGCTCTGGTCAGCGATTGCCAAGACCGGTTTAGTGATGGAATAGTAGAGACAACGAATCAAACCTCGAGTCTAATATTTTCACCAGACTTTTGTAACGCTTTAGATTTTGAAAGCTCTCAATTTGATTCAGAAGAAACAGAAACCATCAAAATTACCATATTCATTTTGATGGCTTCTGATTCTACTGTTTATAGGTATTCAGAAGTCACAATTTATAACTGGTATACATCAGTAAGCGGTGCAGAGTAGTACTACTGCACTGGCACGCGCTGTGGCAGTGACCAATGTGACCGTTACCAACACAAGTTACCAATGTCAGGCAGTGTATTAAATCATATCTTACCGTAAGCTACGGCTCGATTCAATTACCGACCGTTTCAAGAAGTTCGATTTCATAAAATACAAGTCAACGCACAGTTCTCGGTTTATCTCTACCTTCCTCGTGAATTAGTTCAGTAGTTTTGGAATATATCGTGAACAGACAAACAGATGCGGTGGAGGACTATGTTTTATAATATGTATAATATATAATAATATTTATGGATAAGGAGTCAAGGACGGTCGGTTTAAGTGCGTTCATACTTAGGCCGTCTTATGCAAAAGATACACATTTTTTCAAATAAAATCTACTAATCTACCCGAGCATAACTTTGTAATGTATTTTTTTGTAATACTATCTTCACTAATTCTCTTGAGTGAATGATTGGGCAGTTGTGCGCTGAGCTGAGCAGCCCTGTCGTGGCGCAAGGTCGTCGGCCGCGCCACGCGACTTGCGCTCGCCCATCAACGCTCGCATTATACCGAGCACCACAAATAAATGCAGCAAGTATCAATCGACACAGTGGCAGTGCGCACCGAGCCAATTGAACCTTTGTCTTGTCGATAAATCATCTTCTATAACGTTACGTGCTTGCCGTATTGAAATTGACCCATTGATTAATAAATAATGTGTAGGCTTATTAGTTACTATAGTATGGCGATAGCCTTCCGCTTGATCTGCAGGGTGTGTGAGCCCCATGTATGCACCTAAGGTTCTATGGGGGAGGTCAATGGCCATCATGCCCGTTGCACAGAGAAGTTTCCGTGAATCATGCTTTCGATAACGTAGTTCGTAGAGTCCTTATATCGGTCAACGTCCCTTGCGTGCGCGAGCCTCAGGGTCTGAGAATCTGACGGGAAGAGGTTGGATAGGCTGAAGCTGGTACTTTGGAGGAAAGGGAAGCGCCTGATTTGAGACATTACAGCATTGTTGCCGAAAGCCACCTGCGTCGCACCGTCCGCTCCCTGTCAGCCGCGACGGCATGGAGACGTTGTACCATTTCGTGCGTATAGCAGCGGAGACCTTGGGCAGCTGGAGTACAGACGTTAAGAAGTTCGTTCTCGAATTGGGGCGCAGACTGACGACGTGAGTGGTGGCCGTGACTCCCGCTCAGGGTCGTTCCTGGTGTAGAGGTAAGCCATTGCCATTCAGCGTGGGAACCATAGAAATTGTGAATTGTAAATCAATTTAATTAGATAAACTACTAGCTATATATATATTATACTAGCTTTTGCCAGCGGCTTCGCCCGCATGAAAATAGAAAATATAGGCCATGTTACTCAGTAACAAACTAACTTTCTACTGATGAAAGAATTTTAAAAATCACTTCTGTAGTTTTTGAGTTAAATCGTAACATACAAACAAACAAAAATCAAAGCTTTTCTGTTTATAATATTAGTGTAGATATAGATTATTATAGCTGTCCTCACGGTTTTATCAGCATTCTGCCGGTTACTGCTTTATCTAAAGCCTTTCTCGATAAAAAGGCTATCCAAGACAATTATTATTTTTTATTTGGAATCAGTAGTTCCTGAGATTAGAGCCTTCAAACAAAGAACAAACCTACGATAAACTATTTTAGTTTTAGATTTAAAAAAATGTTAATAATTTCCTGCTAAAGGAGATCGAACCTACATTATAGGCTGCGATAGTATTGATTGTATAACACAAAGAGTAAAATATAAGACACGTCCTGATACATCAAACGTGTAACGTCAGACATGCAGGGAGGACGTGCGAGCGAGGCTACGATGGCGCGTCATGTCGAGTGTTGGGGACCACACGCTGGAGGGGCGACTATTTCTGTGCATCCGCCGGGGTGGCCTCCCCGCGCTCTGCACTGATACACGCACTTCGAAAAATGCATCTTTGTTAGAAGCGGCGACAAAAACTACGGATAAAGGTACCTCGACATACAAATAATAACGAATGTCTCTTCTCACCTGAGCATTGAGATGGTAGGAGGTAGCATTATGTTGTATAACATAACTTGCCTAATTATTTATGATAATTCTTTTACAATATTCCACTTCCAATAGGCTACATAATCCAATAGGAACATATCCCATGTTGTCATAAGAGTTACTGTGTTGACGTGCGATTCGTTATCTCCAAACTATTATTGGAACAAAAGTTAACTAGGTATTTCTGACATTCTAAACATATTTTGATTATGAATTTAACTCCAGATAATGTGATGGGGCTTTTGTAAGGTCGGATCAGACTAGCAGCACAGGAGCCTGCTGATTGACACAAGAAAAAAAAAGCAAGTTCGATCGTGTTACAGTACATCTTATATCAGGAATTGGATCGGACAGTGCGCAACTAGCCTAGAACATCATCAGCTATGAAGAAGAAGAGATGATCGAGAAGAAGAGCATCGACACTGAGTTATTCAGCTTGATGGTTTTATATTATTGGTTGCATTTCGGGAAGTTTAGGTTGGAGTTGCATAGTTTAATTTCCCCAAGCGAATCACTATATTATGTCTATTGGTCAAAAAAGGTTGGATAGTTATATACCTATATCTACCGCCGTGACCTCGTGGGAGCGATCGCCTCCTTCTGCGAAGCAGTAATGCTAGCAAAGGAGGAGGCCTTACGTGCACGCGCGACGGAGCGGCCCTTACGCCCCAGTCGCCGGGATCGCGATCCCGATTTCCGGCCACCGTAGGCGCGGGCTTGCAGACGGCGAGCAATGGGTAGCTCGCCGTCCGACCGTTCGTTAACCGTCCGGACCGAGCCCAAGTCTTCGACAGCGCGTGCTGTTCCACGCACGCCTCAAGATGTCAGTAAATACTGGGGTTAGGGAATCCAATGCCGCAAGCGCGGAATCCCACACCTTTTCTGCGGTATCGGAAATGCGGGATTACTCTGGGATCCGCACGTCTGCGGGATTGAATTTTTTTATAAGAAAATTGGGATTCCGACGACCTGCCGCCGTTTTGATTATATATAAACCACTTTACATGGAACTCTTGACATTTTTCATAGTATTTGTATGGAAAAATAATTAACTTGCAAATAAATAATTTTTAAATTTTATGTTGTGTTGTGAGAGTCCAGTATCGCAATTAGAACGGAACGTAATCAAGTCAGTTTACGTACTCTATGACAAGGGATTCCCTAAAGCACGTGAATTTACTTTCCCAAAAGATGAAGGTCCGTTTACTTTACTCGTAAATGATTTATTATATTGCTCGATAAAAGCAGCTGATTTTATACAAAAATCGTAAAGTATGTACTTAGTTACATTACATTTTTTTTTTAGTTTTTTGCTATTCGGGATCTTCGACACTCGATTCGGGAATCGGACTATTTACATTGGTAGGTAAATTTATAAGAAATCCTCGGTGTGCAAGTCCACCTGTTTTTATGACTAGAACTAAAAAAAAGAAAAAAAAAACTCAATTCTGCAAATCCTGCGGGATTGCTGACCGCAATTCCGCAGACATGCGGGATCGCGATTTGAAGCGGGATTGGACTTCCTAACTGGGGCCAAGGGGTTGAAAGGAAACCTCGGCCCTGGTATGAAAGGCAATGCAGGAACAGGAATGGGCTTTTTGTCAGTAAAAGTCTGACATACCCTTTCGCCCCGCCCAAGAGCGGGAGAAGTCTTTGGATGACTTTTCAACCTAAAAAACATATGGGGTCTTCAAGAGTGAATAGGATCATACTTCTATTTCATATTCATGATAATCATACTTCTCAGAAAGCATGCTCCAACATAGACCACATCATTGATTATCAGGTGAGATAAGAGTTCAAATGTAACCTATCAAACAAAAAAAACATTAAAGAAGAACTATGCTCAACAATGGGTGTAGTTGGATGTGGGTGATGATGAGCACTTTCATTTGTAGATAAAGATTTCATTAAGTTTGCATATCCTATTCATGATAATGCTCCTATCAGCCCCACAGTTCTAGGTAAGGACATAAAGTTACAAACAGCTACACCAAATAAATAATATGTCAAGTGTGTAATACTTGTTATTCTTATATCTGACTTTAGTGCATTTGAATTTGTTATCTTCTATGGTTACAGCTTACAAATACTAAGAACCATCATGCCTGTATTTCCCTGAACTCATATTAGTCACATTCAGTCAGACATTATTTATTTTCCTGCAACTTATATTTTAATTATTGTGAAAATATCAAGTTAATTTTAAATGTTATTTTATTGTTTGTTTGCTTTTTAGGTATTGATCAGAAAAGCAACATTTAACATTTAGTTTATCATTATAACAAATATTTCAGACTGATCAAAGTATACCAATAACTTATTAAACTTAAGTACAACAAAACAAAGTGTTTAGTGTAGAGGGAAAATACATCCTAATTAATTTAATTTAATTATTTTTTTGTCGGGCTTAGCTGATAATTTGGTTATAGTATACCTATGTTGGAATTTATATTTAGATTATAATTCAATAAAAACACTTAAACAATTAAAACTATGTGTAAACTAAAGGCAAAAACTACTAGCTAAAATATGCGTCATAAAACTCCTCCACATCGCTGTCAACTGGTAGTGTGCCCAATAGGCTGGCGGCAAGGCCTCCAAAAAATAAAAATTTGCGTTACCTACAATTTTTAAACAAAAAATACAATTTTGACTAACTGATTCTGAGAATATAATAGCATACAATATACAATGCCACTAGAAGTTAAGATTAGATTTCACTAGAAGATGAGATTTCAGGTAAGTATAGAGAGAAGATATTTAAACAACACTTAGCCAACACTTGCATGCCAGTGTGCAGTGAGTGAGCCTACGCCAGACGGACACCAAGCATTGTTCTCAACTGAGCTACTACACCATTGTATCCCATGCATTGTATGGAAATCCATCATCCCAATTATCTTTATGTAAATTATACATATTAGACCTATAGAATTAATAACAGCTAAATTTAACAAATAAACAGGTCAGTATGACTGCTTTTATAAGGAATACTAGCTTCTGCCAACGGCTTCGCCCGTGTGAATGTAGGTTTCTCCATACAAACTTTAGACCCCCCTTTCATAATGTTAGGGGTTGAATTTTGGAAATCCTAATTCTTAATTCTTTATTGTACACAAAAACAAAACATAATAAATAGACATACAGACAGTTCATGTACAAAGGCGAGCTTAACTCAGCAATGAGTTTCTCCCAGAAAATCCTCTCTTAGTGCTCGTAATTTCACGCTCCTAGTCCCAGTAGTTTTGGCTGTGCTTTGATATGTTAGTCAGTTTCTCTTTTTATATATATATAGATAAATATGCAAGACAGCCTTTAAAAAAGATTTAAAAGTAAAAATTATCCACTAATCGAAAAATCAGCTTTTAGATAATTTTTTAAAGATCAAATAAGAAGGTAAGTACCAACACAATTAGTTGTAGCTTTCAAATAGAAACCAACACAGAAGGACCACTGAAGATGCTATGGAAGTGGTAGAGTTTTGAGCCAACAGCATTTGAATGATGGGCACAAGAATAGAGACAATATTTTAAAACAGAATAAAACCAATAACACTTTTGTTGAACTTTGGTTTAAGTGAGACCCAGACTGGTTGTTAGTGACTTACTCATGTAGTTAATATTGGAATATTATCACAAAGGTAAAAGGTAGTCTGTATGTAATTATGTATATGTGAGTGTATGTTTGTTACTACTCTATGCACAAATGAATTTGGAAAAATGTTTTGTGCCTGCAACTGGCTTAATTACCATAAAAAACACAAGGGTAACATAATGAGTCATTAATTACACCTACATAGATAGGTATTATGTTTCAGCAATTTCTACTAGTAGAGTTCCCTATCAGCTAGCAGCTCAAGACGGGAAACATTGGTCAAGTACATAGGTACAAGTCACGAATAGTATTGACTAGTATGTGTTTACCTTCAGGATAAGCCTGCTTTTTGGCAATGGTGTCGATGACGAAGTGCGAGTTGTTGTACAGGAGGCCCATGGCGCGCATGTCAAACTGCAGTCTGGCCACGTACAGCGACTGGTTGACGACGGGCTCCGAGAAGCGCACGGGCTCGCGGTCCAGTGCCTCCGTCATCTCCTGCAGCATGCTGCGTGTGATGTTGTGCACGTTGCGCCCCATTTGCGCCGCCGCACCGCCCCAGCACATCGCCACCACACATACACACAACACTAAGGAACGCATAATCGCCATTGCAACTATCTCAGAACACTAACATCGCTGATACGATGCAACACACGACACACCAAGCAACTTTATACACTCTATTTATAATTCGGTTGTGGGTAAACTGTCTGTTTGCAAAACAAACTTCGAGATACCCGTTTACTAAACATAAACAGCCGAATGAGGTCGATAATCACTAAACTGAAACTATGAAGACATTACGCCTAGTTTTTCCGCCAGACTTTAAATTAAACAAAAGTTTATTCAATAGTCTATAAAAAAATCACCGATTTAAGTTACGATTCACATATTTTTAACTTGAATCTTTTGTTACAAGAATAAAACAGCCGGCCCGACTCGACAAGTCGGTCGATGATAGCGGCGAACGAACGCCGTTGAACGATTGAATTGATTCAAGGTCTGGCTGGCTGGCTCCGGGATTGGCTCAACTGACATGTCATGTCAACGACCGACAGAACAGAATCTATCATTCGGTCTTTTCATAATGTTGCCATCATCAAATTCGTGTTTCCCAATATTTTAAAGTAAATGGCTATCTTTTAGTCAAAAAAGTATTTTTTATCTTGTTTTCAAGATTTTCAACTAAGACTACGAACTAGAAAGCTACGACCACAAAAACTTTAGCGACCCCTGTTTCTTCACTGATTCAACGACACTATTTTTTATTTTATTTGGAAAACTTACAGCTAATAAAAACATGTTCGGTTTAAAGAAATTTATTTCTCATAAGAACGTACAGTCCACTTAAAATGAGATACAAAGTAATGAACATAATACAATACAAATTTCCTCCAGAGTATTAGCAGATTATAGTGTACATACATATTTCTTTAGCTTCTGTTTAAATGTATTCACATTGTTGCACTCTTTAATATCGTCCGGTAATCCATTGAACAAATGTACTCCTTCAAATAATATGGTCTTTCTACCGTAATTAGTGCGTACGCTGATGACTTCAAGTTTGTTTTTATATCTATTTCTCAGGTTATGTGACATTGTTTTTTTCCTTAGTTGTATGTTAGTTTGTATTGAGTTTGAAGTTATGTTTTTGATAAGAATGCAGGTGTAATAAATGTACAGCTGTCTAATATTTAATAATTTTGTTTTTTCGTATACGGTCTTCGTTGGAGTAAGATAATTATAATGGAACAAGGTTTTAATTATTTTATTTTGAACTCTTTGAAGTGAATTGAAATTAGTTACTGCTGCGGAACCCCATATCTCAATCAAATATTCTAAATGCGATTTGACTAACGAGTTATAAATCAAAGTGCGCACTTTACTTGGAATACACGAATATTTAAAAGAAATTCGTTTATAATGGCTATTAAGGTTTACAATAAATTACCAAATGCCTTAAAAGAACTACCTTTACCTATGTTCAAAAAAAAGTTGATTCAATGGCTGACGCAAAAATGTTTTTACAGTGTCAATGAATATATGTCATTTAACGAACGCAAAGTAGGAAAGTAATGGCAATTTTAGTTCTATTTACATTTTTATTCTATTTTTTAAACTGACATTTAATATTTTAGATTTTTTGTTTCTGACATTTTAAATTCATGTGAAGTTCAATAAATGCTTTCATTTTATTTTTAAGTTGACAATTACTATTACCATATTTTTGACATTTTATAATATTCATGGACATTAAAATTATTATATAGAATTTGACATTTGATAGTGATAGTAGATATTGGTGATTTTGATTTTTATTACTTTGACATTTTATCAATGTGCATGGACCATTAAATTACTTTATAGTGATAGCAGGTATTGGTAACCTCTGATGTCACATTATTATGACATTTTAAATTAATTATTATATTTGCACTGTATTAATATTTGCACACCACAAGTTATGGTAGAATGTAAATGGGCCTAACTAAAATTAAGATCATACTACTTTGTACACCTACATTCTAGCAAATAAATAAATTATTATTATTATTATTATAAATTATTATTATTATTATTACAGTTTGCTACTTTTCGTAACGCTCCCAACAGTGATGTTAATTTACCTGTGAGATGGTCAATGTGTAATTTCCAAGTTAGTTTCTCATCTACCCTCAATCCCAGATATTTTTCGTTGGTGGATCGTTTTATTATTTCATTATTATTATTTTAAGAGGCGAGAAGTCCGGTATACGTTTGTTTTTAGTTAATGTGTGCTTATAAAATTTAAGATAAATATTTTATAAGCAAAATGCAAACCGAACGCGATCGCGTTCGGTTTGCGAGTAAAGAAATACACATTGCATTTAGAGCCATTCAAATCTAATTTATTGGTTCTACAGAAATTTTTAAAGCTATTCAAGTCCTCTTGCAGTAAAAGGGAGTCTTCATAGATAGATAACTGTTTCATGATTTTTATATCATCTGTATAAAGTAACACTTTTGAGTGACGGAAAGAGGACAATGACATGACGTCATTGAATGAATATATTAAATAAAAGGGGTCCCAATAAAGAACCTTGGGCACCCCGGAAGGAATATTCATTGCCCTGGAGGAATCACCATTGTGGACAATTGTCTGACATCTATTCTCAATGTAAAATGTAAGCCATCGATAAAGATTACTCCTTATACCCATCGAGAGGAGTTTCTGGGTTAAGATATTGTGGTCTATACGGTCAAAACATTTGCTATAGTCGGTATATATAACATCGACTTGTGATCTCTGTGCCATGGACGAAAGGAAATTGCTGCAGAGAATTAAATTAGACGTTGTCGACTGACCCGACAAGAACCCATGCTGCTGATCGCTAAAGCTCTGCCTGAGGGCCGAATAAACCTGTCTGTAAACTATTTTTTCCAAGACTTTAGCAAACACGCACAACTTTGAGATCGGTCTGTAGTTTTTTGTGTATCGGCGTTACATATGTCGAATTCCATATTGCAGGTACTACACCGGAATCTAGCGATCGTCTGAAGAGGATCAAGAAAGGGTCAGAGAGGCTTTTAGCACAGTTTATCACGAAAACTGGCGAGATTTTGTCCGGTCCAGCGGACTTATTAGGATTAAGTTGCCTAAGTAACTTATGTACTTCACCGTTACATATTTCAATGGAACCAATATCTGATGAGCAGTTTTCTTAAGCCTTCGACTGAGTACCCCGCGAGGCTCTTTGGATGGTATTGTAAAAGCTTGGGTGTACGGATAAGTTAATTAGCATAGTAGCATAGTCGGCCTTATAATGTTCCCACTGTTGGGACTCAGGTCTCCTCTCTAAGAGAGGGAATGGGCCGTAATCCACCACGCGGGCCCAGTGCGGGTTGGTGGATGTCACATGTCTTTGAATTTTTGGTTCTAGGACATGCCGGTTTCCTCACGATGTTTTCCTTCACCGTTTTGAGAGCAGTGGTGATGAACTAAATTACACAAAGTAATGCGCCTGGCTGGGTTAGAACCTGCAACCTACAACTCGTAAGTCGGGGCTGTTACCATTCGGCCACCACAGCTCTCTAAGTTAATTAAATACACGACAATTTTCGTTGCTGTGTCGCAGTGTAGAGCGAACAGTCGGAATTCTTCCCTGTCACCTGTGGAGTAAAGCAAGGATGTATATTGGCACCTACCATATTTTTTTTTGTATTTTGCTGTTGTTATAGCTGAGGTTCTAAAGGACAATGGCAGAGGAATATATATCCGCTTCCGTACTGACGGAAAACTTTCCAACTAAACCCGATTAAGAGACCACACCAAAGTATCATACCATCTTATCACCGAAGTTGTGTACGCTGATGATCTGTATTTTGTGGCGGAGTCGCCAGAAGATCTGCAAGAGTCGATGTGAAAACTTAATAAGTCATGTTTTGTCATTTGGTCTTAAAATTAGCATCTCAAGGACTGAAGTCATGGCTTTAGATACTGCTAACTATGGCCCACTCGAAATCGAATCGAAATCAATATTAAGTAACTATGTAGGCCTACTGCGCTAATCTTCGGATATGGCCTTCTGGAAAAGGAACTTAAGTCTTATTGATAATTAATGAGTAATCCGGTCCAAAACGATTAATTAGAAGTGAGGGACACACTTTCCAAACCTTATCGCGTGGTAGTAATCACCACTCACACTCAGCGCAGATTTTATCTATACATAAAAAGGTACTCTGTGGATTTTGACAAGAAAATCAGTCACTCAGTTTCATTCATTCAGTTTTCAACGGAGTTACCGTGATAAAAACTTTGAGGCCAAACCTAGGAGAATTTATTATTGTGTCTAATTAACAAATTGTTTTTATTGAGATGAGTTTACTCATCATGACCGATATGGAAATGTATTTCTTACTTTTTTATATCTTTGAATCCAAAAAAGGTACAATTACATTTAATGACATTGCATAAAATTACTTTCTTAAATTAGATTTTTATTACTCCTGTTTGGGTCGAGGGTTAAATTAAAAGATTTTTAAAACTCCGACCAAAAAAGGCGAGTGCTATAACACGTCGATCAGTTGACTTGTGTAAACAAACATACCTACTAATATCTATGTGCCTGTCTGTGGAATCTTAAATTCTAAGCAGAACCGATTTTGATTTAATTTTGCCCTTTTACTCGTCATGCTATCACTCACTTCTTTTTCTTTCACTCTTCACACAATCCATTCATCTTTTCTTTGGTCTCTCTCTTCCTCTCCATCCAACCACATGTAAACTCATAACTCTTTTAGTAACATGCGTTTCATCCCTTCTCTTCACATGACCATATCAAGACAAACGATTCCCAATACGCCTCTCGATGCTGTACTGCCAGGCTGGAGCGGCCGACTTTGGTCGAGTAGCTACACCATAACTTCGGTACTTTACATTAGCAAAATGATATGCCGCAACAGTCCCACAGTACAGGATGGAGTGCGTATCAAAGAAGCCCTCGCTGCTCTCAAAAACATTTTTAAGGAGCGAGTCCAGAGCACACACTAGCGCCCACTAAGGGCAGGAAGATGATGATGATTTTAATTTGGTTATGGTTTATTCCGGCTAATATCCGAAATAGCTAGGCCGATTTTGACGGGGCATTTGTCCTTCAGTAGGACAAATGTTACAAGCACCAACCTAAGCTACTTTTCGTTTTGAGATATAACCTAAGCTACTTTTTTTATTTTGAGATATGAGGTAATAAAGAATTTTACATACATACGAGATACGCGCGAAAAACATAACATTCTTGCGGTTGGGTAAAAATAAAATCGGTTCTGCTTAGAAGTTAAGATTCCACAGACAGGCACATAGATATTAGTAGGTATGTTTGTTTACACACGTCAAACCGATCGACGTATTATAGCACTCGCCTTTTTTGGTCGGAGTTTTAAAAATCTTTTAATTTAACCCTCGACCCAAACAGGAGTAATAAAAATATAACTTAAAAAAGTAATTTTATGCAATGTCATTAAATATAATTGTACCTTTTTTGGATTCAAAGATATAAAAAAGTAAGAAATACATTTCCATATCAGTCATGATGAGTAAACTCATCTTAATAAAAACAATTTGTTAATTAGACACAATAATAAATTCTCCTAGGTTTGGCCTCAAAGTTTTTATCACGGTAACTCCGTTGAAAACTGAATGAATGAAACTGAATGACTGATTTTCTTGACAAAATCCACAGAGTACCTTTTTATAAAATCTGCGCTGAGTGTGAGTGCTGAATACTATCACTCGGTAAGGTTTGGAAAGTGTGTTCCTCGCTTCTATTTAATCGTTTTGGACCGGATTCCTCATTAATTATCAATGAGACTTAAGTTCCTTTTCCAGGAGGCCATATCCGAAGATAAGCGCAGCAATCCTACATAGTTACTTACACGACTGCTGGTAAGAGCAAAGAGTAAGTATGTAAAGGGCAAGACTTGGAGCTCATTTGGCAACACAGGAGGATATTCCGCCCTAAAGGGCCTATTACACTACGTGTTATTCAGACTGTCTTAAGGGACTATTACACTACTCGATATTCAGACAGTCTTAGGCTACTTAAACTGCGTTCAGCCGATTACAGCTTGAGCGAAGAATCTCAACTTAAGCGTTCAGTTTATTTTAGAACTATCCTCAAACTCAATTCAAACAAAACTACGCTTGAGTAGAGATTTTGATCTCTGATTTAAATCCACGACAATTTCTCTAATCTATGCTGTAGCGTGGTGTCGACTACACTTGCGAAAACAAAGATCAAATCTCGCCTCAAGCAGAGATTCTGAGCTGATTGTGATTTTAAAATAAGGACACATTGAGTGGAGCTCACTCAAGCACGGTTTTAAAATGCGTAAAAAATTACATTTTAAAGTGACAGTGAGTGATTTGAATATGACATTGCTCAGGTGATTATTGATTGTAGTTTCTTTGCTCAAGTCAAGTTCTAAAATGAAAACTCCAACTGAGACTAGTTTTAGGTAATGTTTGAGTCTTGATTGTAGTTCTGTAATTCGGGCCTTTGTCGTTGTCGCGTAGTGTAATAAGGGTTAGACTGGTCTTACTCGGAACAAAAAATAAGACAGTCTGAATATCGCGTAGTGTAATAGGCCCTTAACTTTGGCGGCATATTCGTGTGGTAAGAGTTACCATAGCACTGCTAAGCGCTAAACACAGAAGCTTCTTGCTTCCTTAACCTTAAAGGCACGCCTAATCATAATATTATAGTAAGTACACTTAGGTACATGTGCTCGAACTGAGTGCAGATAAAGTTGTAGGCGCTCAGCGTTTACTGGCTGTTGGCTAGCGGCGGCAATGCAACGAGTGGAGGCCTTTTGGTAGGTTTCTCACACACATTGCTGAGCAACCGTATTTGTACCATCCGCTAGTCCCATTAGCCGCATCTACACATTAACGAGGTATATTGATGATCGATTGACCATACGGACATCTAAATAGACAAGTCTAAAAGGACCCAGAAGCAGAGACCGATCGTGCGCTCTATGGCAGAATGAGATTGTTGAGAATGCTGGTCACGACTGGCTTGTCACGGCTCTAAACAGAGAAAATTGGAACTCTTTGAAGGAGGCTTTTACCCGAAGGGGGTCCACACCAAACTGATTTTAGATGATATTTTTAATAATATAATCATGTTAATTTTTATTAATGTATGTTAATTTATATTATTTCAATGTAGTTAATAAAAAAATAATTTATTAATCTCATGTAATCGATTCAATCCAATCCTTTATTTACTTTTTTGTTTAGACTAACTTTTTACAATCTTCTTTTTGTTGTACTTATTTTTAATTGGGTGATTTTTAATAAAATTAACTAATGTCTATTAATTAATTATATTTTTCAATAAAAAAAAAACAAATAATCAATTGTATTTTTATTTTTACCCGACTGCAAGAAGGGTTATGTTTTTCGCGCGTATCTTGTATGTATGTATCTGTATGTAATATTCTTTTCAACACACTTGCTCAGAAAGTGACTTGGCACTCATAATCAAACTGTGACGTTTTGATTACCATTATGCACTAGTGCTATAATTTAGTTAAAACCTTTTTATCCGCAAAACAAATTTTGAATTCAAATAAAATTCCCATTAAGTTATTGCGTTCAGAACTAAATAAATTAGTGCCTTACTTACTTATTTCATCCAATTTACAAGTTAAAATGGACCAATGTAACTTGTACAAACGATTTATTTAATTAAAAATCATTTAGTAAATAAATCGTACATTCAAATAATTTTTTTTTTTTTTTTGTGGAATATGGCCGCCATTTTAAAATGTGTGCGGTTTTTGGCGTAATTTTATTTTTTTCCAGTGAAGTTCAGTGGCTGTATTGATTAAATAAAATTAAATACTACAAAATCATTAGAAAATGCTACATCCGTATTCTATTGTCACTACGAAAGACATTATCGTAAAAACTTTTCACGCAAGAAAACATAAACGTAACACTAGGCAGTATGATCAAAATACCTTAGCCTTCCTCTAGGGGTAAATAAAAAAAAAATATACGCGCGCTTAAGAAAACAGATTTTTACCGCTATGTCACAGAAAATTTTACTAGTTTTACTTTTGTTTTCTTCACAAGTGTATTGAAAAACGTCGTATGACACACGTGAGTAATTAATGATTACCGTTCTTGGCTCTCTTAAGACCCTCACCACGGCTCGGGTCTAAATACCGCCTCGACGGTAATTACTAACATTACACACTTATATCATAATGTACTATTATTACCTCATATCTTTCAAACCGCTGAACGGATTTACATAATTAGCATATCGTTAGATTCGTCCTGTTATCCCAAGTGTACTTAGGTGACGTTGAAAAAAAATCAGCATAACGACTGTGTGACGCTTTACATTAGATATTTTTTTTTTTGTGTCGTGCAATATGGGTATCAAATTCAAGAGCTCATCATGAGGATTCCAAAATGGTATATCATGACCATATTAAAAAATACAACAGAAAATATGTCATTTAATTTTCTGCTAACTTGTTGCGACTTGCGAGTAACCTAACCTAGGTTACTCGCAAGTCGCAACTTCGTTACTCCCCTTTTTCGGAGCAATCGTGTAAAAAATTTTTATCTATTCCAGAGATATACCCCCCCCCCCCCTGGAAATTAAGCCTGTTCCCGCGGGAAAATGAAAAGTAGCATAAGTTACTCCTTGTAACATCAACTATCCGTCAGTTAGGCACGCCATAATCATGGCGGTAAGTCCCCTCTTTAAGTAATGGCTGGAGAGGCGTCACGGCGTCCACACCTTCCGCATAACGCAGGCTCTCACGGGTGATAGTAAGTTCGGAAGGTTCCTGCACCAGATTCAGGGGAAAAAAATGCTCGGGGGTGTCGACATAGTGCGGATCGCCCGAAGGACACGGTGAAGTTTACGGTGGAAGTGAGCCGTGACCTCGTGGGGGCAATCGGCGGTGGTGACATCTCGCGCGTCTATGATCCGGAGCCAGGGGGAATGGGTGGCGGCCGCTTCCTTCTGCGAAGCAGTAATGCTAGTGATGGAGACAACCACACGCGTAAGGAAATGGACATCCTCACGCCCCAATCGCTGAGACCCCCGACTACCAGCTACCGTTGGCGCGGGCTTTTGGACGATATGCAATGTGTAGCTCGCAGTCTGGCCGTCCGGCTATTGTTACAAAACCGTAGTGGCTCAGCAGGGCCGATGCCCACCGTGGTCCTAGATCGCAAAGAGTAACTGAAGGAACCTACGTGTGGTTTTACTAAGTAAAAGTCCGACACGCTCTCCCTCTCCACCCTAGAAGCGAGAAAAGTCATTAGATGATTACCCATATATAAAAAAAAAATTCCGTCAGTGAAAGTCCCGTCAAAATCGGTTCAGCCATTTCGAAGATGTTCTCTTCCGGGAATCAGGATGTGGTGATGTGGGTGGGGACAAACCGCCGGAATTGTAATATAATATATTCCACAGCTATCACACAACGCCGTCTAGTCTCAAGCTAAGCAGAGCTTGTGTAATGAGTACTAGATAACTGATAAACATACATAAATATTTCTAAATACATACATATCTATATATATAAAATGCTTTGTCCTGAATGACTGACGGATCAACGCACAGCCCAAACCGCTGATCGTAAAGACCTGAAACTTAGAGGGTATATTTTTTGTATGACGTAGACATCCGATAAGAAAGGATTTTTCAAAATTCTACCTCTAAGGGGGTGAAAAAGGGAGGTAAAGTTTGTATGGGACAACGTGATTCCTTGGTTCAATCTACTCTTTTCTATCTATCTAGAATTAATGAAAGACGAGTTACGTATTTTATTGAAACTAATTCCCTAACGGGGTTAAAAAGGGGTAGAAAGTTATTTTGGGGGTAATTTGCTTCGAAGTTGATATCAAAACTCTTTAGTTCTTTTGATATAAATTACTTTTTATTTTGACACATGTTTGAAAACTCAAATGTCAAGCAGATGATTTTGCTAAAACCCTTCTCTAAGCGGAATTCCTAGCACACAATATTAAAAATTCAGTCATTTTCTCAGACTCTTACAGTAGTATCCAGGCTTTAGGTCAAAACCAACTAAAATCAAAACTCCATAGTAAAATTATTATCGATACTCTTAATTTACTCTACACTTGCCATACCGAAAGTTTAAATATTGAGATAGTTTGGGTTCCTAGTCACTCGGGTATAAGTGGTAATGAATGCACCGATTCGCTGGCAAAATATGCTACATCCAACCCTGTAGACCGAAGGCATTACATGTTGCATAGCTACGACTTACGCTCGGACACCAAACTTAAGTTGCATAATCTGTGGTCAGCGGCATGGCAGGTAAGCTCGAAGCTCAAGGGAGCGTACTACGCCAGTATCCAGCCTGACATCCAGCGGAAACCTTGGTTTTTTAAGTGTCTCAAACTATCCAAAAGAACGGTCTCATCCTTGTGCAGATTGAGACTCGGCCACTGCAGTAGTCCAGTTTTCCTTCATAAAATTCACGTTCGTGACAGTTCTTTATGCGAGTGTGGCCTCGATGATGGTACATTGGACCATATCTTCTTTTCTTGTCCTTTAAACTCCCATTCCCTCGATTTGTACCAAATGCTTCCCAAAATTAAAATACCCCTTCCTACTAACTTCCATTCCCTATTGACGAATTTCTCTCCTAAAGTTGTCCAACTCCTATCCAAATTCCTAAATGACAATAATATCAATCTGTAACCTGCCACTAACGTCTTAGATCTATCACAAAGGGCAAAGTTCGACGGTTCACCTTACGGCGCTGCCGTCACCACATGACACTGGCAGAATAGTCGACACCGGCTCAGTTGCCAAAGAAGAAAAAAAAAGAAAAAAAAGAAAGCGGAATTCCTTTCATATTTTGAACGGCAAAATAATAGGTAAGAATGCTCAATGGATATTCGTAAAGAAATTGTGTGGCATGTGACGCATGATTGGTATAAATTTGCTGTTATGTCTCATGACCGTCATGGCAACAATCATGGGACAAAAGAAGAGTATATAATTATTAGATATATTACAACATATGGTGGTTTCTGCGAGTTAACTGCAGCCGGTCAAATATATTCATTTGTGTTTGAAGTGTATCGAAATCGCAACCTGTATGTCAAATTTGGTACAGAAGATCAACCTATCAAAAGGTTACGTTTTTCACAAGATCTTTCTAATGCTAATAATAGTGATAATAACGCTGATGCATTTTCGTTTACTTCTACACGAGGTCAAGGGTCCATTATCCTTCGATGACTTGAAAACTGTCAGCGGTGTCCTCCAACCAACTTTTTCAATTAAGTAGCTTGCATGAAACTGGGCTTGCTAGAGGACGACAAACATTGGGATTCTGCTCTAGAGAGGAAGCAGCCTTATGCGAGTCGCTATTTAAAATGCATGATTGTTCTGGAGACTTTTTTTTTATATGGTATATCCAAATGGCGTCTCGCACCCTGGGTGCAGCGGGAGGGCGCGCTAAAACCACACCTGTATCCTTCAATTACCCTTTGCGTTCTAGGACTACGGGTTTCCCTTTCAGAAATTCTCCGCGGCCCTAGCTAGCGGGCATCGGCCTAGCCGGGCCCCTACGGTTTGCTGACATCTCCTTGAGGAGCGCGAGGATCACTACGCGCTGTTGACAACTGGGCTCGGTCCGGTTAATTACAGAACAGCCGGACGAAGACCCAACCAGTGCTCGACGTCCGCAAGTCCGCGTCTACCGTGGCTGGTAGTCGGGGTCAGAATTACGGCGGCTAGGGCGTGAGGACCTTCGTTCCCTCACGCGTGCAGCCTCCTCCTTCGCTAGCATTACTGCTTCGCAGAAGGAGGCAACCGCCTGCCATTCCTCCTCGCTCCGGCCCATAGCCTGAACCAGGGCCCGACGCGAAAGGTTGCTGCTACCAATTGCCTCCACGAGGACACGGCAGTGCTCCGCCCAAACGGGGCAAACCTCCACCGTGTCCTCTGGGTGGTCCACACAATGATGACACTCGGACGTTGCTTCCGCCTGAATCCGATGCAGGAATCTCCAGAACTTGCCATGTCCGGTGAGGACCTGTTCTGGAGAGTCTGTATTTACTCCTAGGATTCCCCTAACACCATCAAATTACCCGTTCGAATTCAAGAGAGTGCAGTTTCCCATCAAAGTCTGCTTCGCAATAATCATAAACAAAGCTCAAGATCAAACTCTCAAGGTAGCGGGAGTAGAGTTGAGGGAAAGCTACTTCTCCCACAGCCAGTTGTATGTGGCGTGCTCCAGCATACACACACACACACACACAGAGTAACCTGGTGATTCTAGCACCCGAAGGAAAAACAAAAAATATTGTTCACAAAGAGTAGAGGAGAGAGTAGAGGTAGGCATAAGTATTATTTCGATTGCATAATAGAAGAAAGAAGACGAATAAGAAGTAAATAGATAGATATTAGGAGACAGAAGATTACAAAATTAAAAATCCTATTAGAAACAATTTCGACTTTTTATTTTATTATTTTAATTGTTTGACTACACGGACGAAGTCGCAGGCAAAAGCTAGTTATAGATAAATTACACCCAGACAGAACAAATGATCGTGTTCATCACACAAACATTTGTCCTGGGTGGGAATCGAACCCACGACCTTCGCCATAGCAGTCAGGGCCACTAACCACTAGACTGGTGGCCAGTCAAAATTAGGTCCCGTTTCCGCGAAAATATAAAAAGTAGCTTAAGGTCATCACAATATTAGCTATATCCCAATAGGTTTTGTTTCACCAAATTTTGTTTAACCTTTTCGCAGATTTATCCCGTATTTTGAAATGCCATTCCCGCGAGAAAATTACTGATATTAGCTGGGACAAACCGACAGATCACCAAAAATTTTAAAATTCACATTTTTTTTATAAGTTTCGAATACACTTTGATATGCATTTAGTAAACCAATGTTTTTTTGATAAACAGACACTTCAATTTTATTTAAGATACAAAAATAGCGAGCCGGATGACTCGATAGGTTTGTGAACTTTAAAGTGATAAATGTACGCCTAAAATAGAGTGAGTGGTACATTATCTTAACCAAAAAGTGTAAAAAAAAACAAATTTAAAAAATAAAAAAAACCCGACTGCGTTAAAAAATATTTTAGATATAAACTCTAAAACATTTTTAACGCAAATATATCTTAACCAAATAACGCTCTATATCTTAACCAAAAAGAAAAAAAAAACAAGTTCAGTCCAGCAGCGTAAAAACCAATTGAAATAATAAATTCTAATACGGAACATATTGACTGCAACAGTCGGGACCAATTAAAATAAGCCAGACTAAAATCATCCCATCTAATAGGTCTCGCTTGTTGCAGTCAATAATATGTTCCGTATACCTCGTATCTTCCAAACCGCTGAACATCCGTTCAGCGGTTTAGAAGATATGAGGTAATAAATAATATTACATACAAACATACAAGATAAGCGCGAAAAATATAACCCTTCTTGCAGTCGGGTAAAAATTAAATAAAACGAGCAGTAAAAAGTAGGTCGCAGCGTTAGCGATTTGCCTGTACCTACGGGAACCGTACAAAATCCACCTCAAAATCGTGTGCATATCATCTTAGACATCTTTCTAAAACAGTCCAAAGTAAAAGAAAGTAAAGCTTGGCATCAACTAGCATGCTAAACTATTATCAACGATTTGTACTCCACGCTGCTGTTCTAGGATCCACTAATAAAGTCAGTGGTCGAAACCAAAGGCAAGGGTGCCACACCATGGGTGCCGCTCTTCTACAATATCCAGTCAACAAAGCCCCTCCGTTAGACCTCTGCGACGCTTTTTCAGCGAGATATCGGTATCGATAACGTATTTTTCGATGTTTCAATGGCGCGGCCATGTTGTTTTAGTCTTACAGCTCCTGAAATATAAACCTAGGATTTTAGTTGTATTTTTACAGTTTCAGAGATATCCGCCATAACATGTTCTTCATCGTTTCGATGGCGCGGCCACATTCAAACCCTTATAACTTTTTAACCATAACTTTGACAAGTCAACTTTTACAACATCTTGGTGTACTTAGTTTTTCTTTTTAAATATTGTCATGGGCGCGCGGTCATATTGAATCCTTAACAAGAAGCTGACCAATAACACACCCATCCATACATAGGTAGTAACTTATAACAAGTAGTGGTGGTGTACACAGTACAACGTATAAGCCGCTTTTCTATACTTTTGTAAATCGCCTTGAAAACTCCAACCTTAGATAAAGGCAGAAGACGCCGTCGCCGACGCTGCCATGTGTTGAGGTTGCGTTTGAGCAGGACAACAATTTTAAGCTTGTCATATCGTCTCTACCCGTGATTAATCCTTTATGTACATAGCTGCGTACTGTATTAGCTGACTATACTGTGTCGCTCACACGGTGCATTTTTTTGGCCCAATACTTTGTCACTTGTACGGCGTCGCCTGTGGAAGTGCAGCGGTAACTTTGGGCCACTTATAGCGCGCAGAGGGCACGTTCATGGGCGTATCCAGGTTTTGGGCTCAATTTTGTTTCTATAATAGTATTGTTTCTTCGGTATTTAAAAGCGAATTTCGAAATTAAAGTTATTTTGATGTTTTTTTACTTTTTAGTTATAACAACTAAAAAGTACCTCTCAGCTAAACTTAAATAGTGTGCAAGTTCTTTAGTAAGGTGCCTATACAATTTAATCATTAAAATATTGTATGACAATTCCAATAAGCCAAGCCACGACTAGGATTCATTGTTTTATTACGGAGTTTTCGTCCATAGCTTCTATCAACAGATTAGCTCGATAGTACCTTGTAGCCAGAGTGCATCTCATGACAATTCTAATACTCCCAAACACGGTTAGGTTACATTTTTATTTATTACAGAGTTCCAGTGCCTATCTGCCGGCTTTATCATCAGATCAGTTCGATACATCCCCTCCCCTTCTTCTTTCAGTCAGTCATCGACTACACGTATAAAAAAGCAATTTTACTTGTTACGAGAGTTCTGCTGTGATCCTATGAGGAGTTCTGTTCCATATCTTCGAAGTTCATCATCAGATCATAACAATATTCCTATGGGACTAATTCGGAAGCAAAACCTTTCAAAAAAAAATTCATAATCGATCCACGATTGACCGAGAAATCGGTGAACATACATAAATAAAAATACATACTTACAGCCGAACATAGAACCTTTCAAGGTTTTCAGCAAAACGGTTTACGACGTGAAAGAATATCCCATACCGTTTGCAAATTTTCTATGTACACTTTTTTATTATTATTGATAGGCTCGCGTTTGACAACTATCTCACCGGCCGACGATGGAGCACGCTTGCACACTAAGCATACAAAGCCTATTAATCTATCTACGGTCATAGTTGATCTTAGTTGTGAAGCATGAGGCGGGAGGGGGGGGGGGGGGTCGCAATCAAATAATAAACTACTAAATCTTTCATTTTTATTCTACTATTTAATTAACATTATTAATAATATACAAATACGACTAGTTAAGGTTACATTTAGGGCTGCGGGCACACTCCTACACTGAATATCAAGTACTTACCTTTATGTACAATAAACTTGAACTCGCTATTTTACTTATTAGCTACACGATGGCACTTACTGTCTTACAACTGGAATCTAAGCATCATTTTATAAACTTTCTATTAAAAAATCATAACAATCAATGATACATATCAGATGAGTAACCACTGGCTATCTTGAGGCATCGGTCGATACCCATCACACACGTTCCCTAGAGCAGAGACACAAGACAGTCTCTATAGCTGACGTTGTCACACGAGCGGGTCGTGCGCGTCGTGCGTGTCGAGCGCGTCGTGCGCGCCGCGCTCCGTGCCGGTGAGCAGCGTGACGCTCTCGTCGGCGTCGTGCGCCACGCTGGCCAGCGCGGCCGCCACGCTGGCGGCGCGCAGGGAGCGCGCGTCCACGCCCGCCAGCTCAGAGTACCTGTGCAGGTGCTCCTCCGGCACGTTGTAGATGATGAGCAGCTGCTCGTCCGTCTTGAACTTCTTAATAAGGCGTTCTAGCATCTGAGAACAAAAACTCAAGTTATTAGGCCTCTGCCGTAGGCGACTGCGCTCATGTAATACATGGTTGTGCGCGCACCTTCACGCCGGCGTAGTCCAGCAGGGCGTGGTGCTGGCAGTCCAGCAGCACGGGGCGCGGCGCGGCGAGGTGCGCGGCGCTCGTGACGCGGCGCGCGAGCAGCTCGGAGCTGACGTACAGCACGCCCAGCGCGGCGCGCACGCGCACCACCTCGCCGGCGGACGTCTTGAGCGTGTGCACCTGCACGGCGGGGCGCATGAGCTGGCGCAGCAGCACGGCCAGCGAGCCCAGCGCGCCCGAAAGCACGGCCAGCTCCACGGTGCGCGCCACGCTCACGCAGAACGTCAGCGCCAGCACCGCCAGCTCCTGCCGGTCCGTGCGCCACAGCCGAAACACAATGCGGAAGTCGATCTGTTAACGAAACATCTCTCATACATACTCAGTTAGTTCGATTAATTACTTCTCTTCTTTCGTAAAGTTCGCTAACAGTGTTGTCCTCAACAGTAAAAAAATTGAAATTATGTTTTAAGTCGATGATACACTTAGATTTTCGTTTCAAAATTATGTTAATAAAGAAAGAAAGAAAAACATTTTATTTGGCGGTAAAAACGCAAACTTAAGACTAACATACTGGTATATCATCATTGATTTTTTTTTTATTGTGAAGGAAATCCTATCAGGATTACGAAAAACGTAGTCTGACGGTTTTCATGGGGCAATGTAGCTAAAACCATCGATAAAGGATGAAGCGTACAGATGCTGAGAACTGTGTATTCCCCACTCCACGTCTAGTTGAATTTTGATAGTAAACTGTTGAATTTTTTCACAAACTTCAATTCATGTTAATCTTTAATGACCATACTACAATTTTGAAATGTCGCTTGGTTATTTTATTATATATTTTTTTTTGCTTTAATTTTTTTATTCAAACTGTCAGATTAACAATACCCCTACATATAATATTGTCAGATATACGATATAACAAGAAAAATAAAAACACAACTAATTAAAATTACATAATATATACGCAATAAGTCCTACCTAAAATATGTCGTCAAAAAATTCCTCCGCATCGCAGTCGAATGGAAGTGTGCCCAAAAGACTGCCGGCATTGCCACGTTGTATGGCAATGCTTAATCTCTGACCGGGGTAAAAGCCAGCTTTTGGGTCACGCGGAGTGGCAACTAGCCGTTTGGATAATTCTTTAAAAAGCGCATGAGCACTCGGACCCCACGGCCCAAGAGTCTCAACCCCAAACAGCTCAAAAATATATCTACCGACGAGGTTGTTATATTTTCTCCGCTTGAGGTTCTCCGCAGCCGCAGCGGCTGCACCAGCACAGCGCGACGAGCTAGGAAGATGGGATGACGCAAGAGTGTCGACACAACACAAGGAGCGCCTAGGCGTAGGGAAACAGCTAGGGGGAACGTTGTATCGTCGAAGGAGGTGCCTATGTTCGACGATGGTAGTGCGTGAAGCCAGAGGCCCGACTCTCACTCTCCCATAGCCAGTAGGCGCGCACGCTCTGCACTAGTAGTTGATGTCAATATTAGGTTTTCCTGAACGACTTTGTAGAGCGGCTCATCCTACCGCCTCTGGGAAGAGGGGTTGTCGGGCGGATTTGTATTCGGGCAAGCGAGTCTCCAGGCATCCATAGCCTCGGTGGAGCACGGCACATCAAAAGGAATCAGTGTTGAAGTTAGAATGTTCCTGATTAATTTATCAGCTAATTTATCAACTAATACTGGTAATATTGTCAGATTATCATTTAGGACGACAAATACATCAAGTTGAACCCTCTGTATAAAAATCTAACTAGGCGTGGGAAAAGTGTGTCATCATTGCGATTGGAACATTTGCATCTGAATCAATGAAATGTTCCGAAACAGTGATATGTATCATTTGGAACATCGGGTCAAAAGATACAAACGGAACATTTGAAAGATCGGCTCACAAGATAAAAACGGAACATTTGGAACATCGGGTCAAAAGATACAAACGGAACATTTGGAACAACAACTCAAAAGATACAAACCGAACATTTGAAACATCGACTCACAAGATACAAACGGAACAGTTTTAGAACAACGGCTCAAAAGATACTAGCTGAATGTTATGAATCGTGATCTGTTACGTTGCTTCATAAACACGATAAGTTTCATTTAATTGAATTTTGATTTCAGAATAATTTATAGCAGATGTTTTTATTCTAGTTTAAGTCAATTTTATTTTACTATTCTCGCCACATGTTCTTTGTTTAGCACGTAGGTATGTTTTGAGAGTTTTAACTGCTTCTGAGAGATTGTTGTTGCTTTTGTGATTTGTTTTTATGTACTTAATTGTGTTGTTTTTGTGTTCGTAAATAGGTTTATTCTGTGTTTTGTGTTTTGCCCGGTTTATCCAAGATCGAGAGAAATAAACCTCCCGATCCTGACTTTAACTTCCGCAAACCCCTTATCTCAAAACCCACTAACTCAATTTGCCGACGTTGTTTGTAGCATTACGGAAATGGATGTATCCTTAAAACCTAATCATCACAATCCATTAGTTCCCCACGACGCTTTAGTAACTGCAAATTTAGCATCCTGGTCTCCTCTACTATTATAGTTATTTAAGTAACAAATACGATAAGAAAGCAACATCTTAAAATAATAAAACAATCATCTTAATGCAAGTACATTCACTTAGCGGGTCACTGGAAAGTCTCCGCTTAATTGTTCTACAATGAGCGTCGATGCGGTAGACTCAATTAAACCGTCAGAGGTTATCGCAGGTTAGGCCGAGTGCACACGGGCGCTTCTTTAACGTGACGTTTTTATACCGTCGTTTTCAAAGATGGAGACTCGGCCGGTGCCTGCTCAGGGCCTGGCCGTATTACCCCGGCGCGGCGCCTGACTGCGGCACTGTAGACCGCGCGGAATTTGATACGACATATTATAGATCTCTTCACCATCGGTACCGTCGGCACCACGACCGTGCCGCTCCTTAGTGAGAGTTGAAAATATGATAGTCATACGCATTGTGTCTCAAAACTCAGGCTCAGCGCTGAAAGTTGAAAGTCCACTGCAATATTTTCTATTAACGCGATTGAAAAAGGCCCTTGCGAACAGAGACTTATTGCTAGCGCCACTCCGAGGCAGATTCAGTGCACGAGGGACGTTGCACTCAGATATCGCTCCCTTAACCTACACAACTCGTCATTCATGCCCCGGCCCGGCCTTGTTGTGAATTGCTCGATATTTACTATTATTATCTGTGTTTACTATTTAAAGTAGAATTATAATTGATACTTTTATCGGAAAGGAAAATTAATCATTCATTACCATAAATATGACGGCACAGATGAGTACGGAGGAGAGGCATGCCTTCGGGATGAAGTAGAAGTACTGCGTGAGGAAGATCAGCGCCAGCAACGTGATAATGCCTGCAACCACACAAACACAATACATGAATGTAATTCAAACAATTTGGACGTTGCGCAGTGCGCCAGAGCTACTGACCACTGTGATCATTTACTGACCGGAGTAGAGGCTCGTGGGCATAGCATGCACCAGCGAGCCTGCCATGTTGCACAGACCCAGCGTCACCATCTCCTGCGTTGCCGAGGCGGAGTGGTTCCGGGAGGCCATGTTGGAAATATGTGACGAGGCAATGCCCCGAGTCCGGCCAGGACGTGCCCGGCGTCAGGTGTACTGGTGGTCGCCGGAGATTGCGGCACTGCGCAAGGTATGCGTTGCCGCTGTTGGCGCCGGTACACCAGATACCGCAGGCGCTGCATCCACCCTTGGGATGCGGAGGCTATAGAAGTGGAGCTGTACGAGGGATACAGGGTGGCGAAGCGCACCCTCCGAGCGGAGATACGGCGAGCCAAACTAGAGGCCCACGACGTTTGGTTGGGGTCTCTGAACGCCCCTACAAAATGGTGCGGGATAAGCTCCGCACCTGGGCTCCCCCGCTGACACAGAGTGTCCGGCCCTAGCTCGTGGAGGTCCGGCCCTCGCTCGTGGTACTAGGACCGCCCTTGTGGAACATCGGTGCTGCACGGCGACCTCCCCGACGGGGTCAGCGTGGTCTGTTACGCAGACGACACGCTGGTCCTTGCGCAGGGGGAGTCGCACCAGGCGGCGGCCGAACTAGCGACACGCGGGGTTGCGACAGTCGTGGACAGGATCCAAGAGTTGGGACTCGAAGTGGCACTGCACAAGTCCGAGGCCATGTGTTTTCATGGCCCTCGGAACGCACCACCACCGGGTTCCCAAATAACGGGTCGACGATGAAATGCCTGGGACTTGTCCTCGACAGTCGGTGGAACTTTGTGGAGCACTTTCGACGTCTGACTCCCAAACTAGAACGGACCGGGGCTGCCCTAAAGCGGCTTCTGCCCAACCCCAAGGTTGCCATATGCCTCCTGCCGGCTCTACGCGGGAATTATTCGGTCCATGGCCTTTTACGGGGCGCCGGTGTAGGCGCCGTCGCTGCAAAAGTGACCGGCGGCCATGCTGAACGCTTGCCAGAGGGTCATAGCCATCCGGATGGTACGGGGATACCGCACGATTTCCCGCGAAGCAGGGAGCCTCCTTGCTGGCCTGCCACCATGAAATTTGGAGGCAACAGTCCTTGCACGCATGCACGATTTGCGCGTGGAGATGCAACTGGGGCTGAACTTCGCTGCCGCACCAAGTCACGGCATAGGACAGAGTTCCGGCGGGATCTCATGGTGGAATGGCGACGGCGACTGTCGCATGGCAGTAAGTCCCCTCTTTGAAGAGTGGCTAGATCGGCAACACGGCGTCCTCACCTTCCGCAAGACGCAGGTCCTCACCAGACATGGCAAGTTCGGGAGGTTCCTGCATCGGATTCAGGCAGAAGTAATACCCGGGTGTCATCATTGTGTTGATTACCCGGAAGACACGGTGGAGCATACGGTGGAGGTGTGCCCCGCTTGAGCGGAGCACCGCCGTGTCCTCGTGGAGGCAATTGGCGGCAGCAAACTTTCGCGTCGGGCCCTGGTTCAGGCCATGGTCCGTAGCGACGAGGAATGGCAGGCGGTCGCCTCCTTCTGCGAAGCAGTAATGCTAGCGAAGGAGGAGGCTGCACACGTGAGGGAACAAAGGTCCTCACGCCCTAGTCGCCGTAATTCTGACGCCGACTACCAGCCACGGTAAGTGCGGGCTTGCGGACGTCGAGCACTGGGTAGCTCGCCGTCCGGCTGTTCGGTAATTAACCGGACCGAGCCTAGTCGTCAAAAGCGCGTAGTGTTCCTCGCGCTCCTCAAAGAGATGTCAGCAAACCATAGGGGCCCAGCAGGGCTGATGCCCGCTAGCTAGGAGCGCGGAGAATAAAAAAGGGAAACCCGTAGTCCTGGAACGCAAAGGGTAATTGAAGGATACTGGTGTGGTTTTAGTCAGTAAAAGTCTGACACGCCCTCCTGCTCAACCCAGAGCGTGAGAAGTCATTTGGATGATTTCCCACCTAAAAAAAAAAACACCATCTCCTGCGATGTGCTATATTGTGATCGT
This sequence comes from Mythimna pallens, assembly GCA_961205895.1. Classification (NCBI taxonomy): domain Eukaryota; kingdom Metazoa; phylum Arthropoda; class Insecta; order Lepidoptera; family Noctuidae; genus Mythimna; species Mythimna pallens. The sequence continues at coordinate 25,918,336 of OY540831.1, forward strand.
TTACTGACCGGAGTAGAGGCCGGCGGCCGGCGTGCGCACGCCGCTGGAGTGCGACACGGCGGAGCGCGTGAAGGCGCCGCACGTGGGCATGGCGTGCACCAGAGAGCCCGCCATGTTGCACAGCCCCAGCGTCACCATCTCCTGCGTAGCATCCACCCGCCCGCCCGCCGCTGTAACAATAATAATATACCTCATTGTTCAACAAATAGACGCCTGAGAACACCGAGTAACTACCACGCAGAAATATGTACTGAAGGAAGGGTAAAGCCGACATTTGCAAATATAGCATTCGTTTTATTTGCATAGCTGTGTCATCAGCATAATCAGATATATTTGCGGGTTGTCCAAATTGAGTGAGCAGAGACCATCAACGTATAGTAGAAACAAGATGGGACCAAAGACACTACTGTTAGGCACTCCATATGCTACACTCAAAAGGTACGTACTCTCGTATTTACCCAGGCAAATTTTCTGTTTGAATTCCGAAAGATAGGAAGTAAACCATTCCAATGCAATACCCCAGATACCAAGGCATTCCGACTTATTTATTAGTATGGGCCTGGCTAAAGTATCAAACGTCTTGGCAAAGTCAAGAAAAACGCCACAGTTTTGCTAAGTTAAGAGACGGCGTCCTCCATTGACCTGCCATTCCGAAAGTAGTACTGGTTGGCTGAAAGCAGTTGCTTCTTTTCTAGGTACGCTAATAGTCTCTCGTTCACTGGCTTTTCCAAAATGTTGGTTAAAGAGGTAAGTATGAAGACGTATCTAGGCATATATAGCCTACAATTGGATGGGACTGATGCGTCTCCAGATTTGTAGATAGGGGCAGATATTTGCTGTTTTTAACTGAGCTGGAACTATTCCTGTCGACATACTCAAATCGCATATGTGTGGCATGGGGAGCTAAACAATGTTGAGCTAGTTTAAGAACACGATTTGAAATACCATCACAGCCTGGAGTAGAATCAGTTTTAAGGATGGATATGGTAGTACTATTACTGCATCATACCCTACATTATATAGATAAGGCAAGGTTTAGTTTATTCTAATAGAAAAATGTATTACTAATTTGTAACCGTACTGGACACGTACTAACGGAGCAAGTTACCACACTAATATTATGAAAGCGAAATTTTATGCTGTAGATTTATATTTTTGTTATTTCCTTACTGTCGAACAGCAGAACGAATTTGGATGAAATTTTGCACATTGATAAATTTAGGATAGTTTTTATTCCGAGATTATGGTCCCTTGGGATAACTTCTATTTCCCGGTAATAATTTGATATTATTGGCATGGTATAAATATAAGACTTAAAATACTTTGAGCTTAATTACAGTTGTTCTCAAAAGTGTAAAGAAATCGGGTAGGTACTCACAGAACGCCTTAGCGATGGCGATGTTAGCGAGCACCATGACAATGGGCATCATGATGACGGCCGAGCCCAGCGTGTGCACCATGTCCACGAACGTCACCGTGCTGTTGTCCAGCGAAGCGCTGAACGGCGGCGCCGACACCCGCGGCAGCCCTGGCTCCACGCGACCTGCCACACCACACAACATGTATTAATATTAGTCCTACGTCGATTACATTTTAGTAATAAAAAAGTCTACACGTATAATTTGAAGTTTTGCCAGCTAAATATTATTGTACTATAAATTGCTGTTACACGGACCATAAGTACTTAATGTTTTAACAAATAAACTGAGTGAACTGCTCCCTGCCCCATTGGTATCAGCCGGTCTAATACGTAAAAATCTCACCGAAAAACAAGTGGTAATTAATGTACTGAGCTTGAACTAGAACTGTCGTGTCACCTGAAGTTGGGGAACAGACAGCTCAACACAGAACTTCTAACTTCACTTCACCTACATTTTCACGTGGGATTGTGACAGCTTACTATTAGATTGGCAGACAATAAAGCGTGGTTCTTACCAGAAAGTTTGAAGAGCGGCGGCTGGTGCGGGTGGTGCGTGAGGTAGGCGAAGGAAGACGCGGCCAGCACCACGAGCGCGTTGCGGCTGATGGACGCCAGCCACAGCGCGCGCGACAGTCGCGCCGAGCGCACGTGCACATTCTTCAGTTTCTGCATTAGACCACACACTTTTCATATTATTACAGAAAACGAATATATTTAATAGGGAACGTGCACGATGAAAGCTCTCTACCACTGGTAAAAACTTCAAAGTACTACAGAAACTTTCTCCATGTCGTAGGGAAATGGTAAAAACGGAGATTTGATAAAATCCCAAAGACGACCAATAGCTTTAGTCCATCCTCTATTGGCTGCAATGATGAAGAATATTTTTACTGAAATTTTAAATACACAAACTTGTTTATTTCGTTTTTTCAATACCTATATCGAGGTTACACTTAAGTGATTTCATCCAATCACTTACTTTTTTAAGAAAATCAACAGATACAGTTGTTATTTTAAAATTTTCTGTGAATTGATCACGTTTTTCCGGTTCTCGGTTTTCTGTGTTTCTCGAAACACAAGAAGTATAGTACTATTGTTTATTAATAATGACGAAAAGTATTGGTATCGCACCCAAATCATATATGTGGAAGAATGCCAAGATTACTAGAACGGTATGAAAAAAAATTAGTTCTAACTGAATATCAAGTTCTCTCTAAGTTTCTTCAAACATAGCTCCTGTCCTGCATAATCTTCTGTAGATGCTCTAATGGAAATGTTAGGTGATTTTATTAAATCACTAGTTGTCTTTAAAAAAAAACACCTTACAGTTGTAATTATCGTTATAATAATGATCGTAATTGATCATTTATTATAAAATTCGACAAATTCTCCATTTCACCCTTTCCTTAAGACATATGGATGTCGCAGGAAATGGAGAATTATTATAATTATTAAAGGAAATATATTATGTGATAACTTTAGTACAATAGTAAACGGTTGATGTAAAAGCAGTGAAAAATAACATTAAAATGGATGTAATGTATTGTTGCATTTCTGGATGCTCCAAATCATTAAAGTAGGTAGGTAAATAAATATTTTACTTAGTATCTAAGTATTTACTTTGCGTTATATACAATTTTATTGCTTTCTTGTTAGTAGTACCTACTAACGTGACTTGGTTTTGTGCAAAACAACAATAAAAAATTGAAGATATTCAAATGTTGCTTCATGGAGCAGCTCACGGCGCCTAGTACGGCGTCGCCGTCGGCTGGCCGCACATCGTCCCACTTGGTGACGATGAGGCGCATGTTGTCACATACCCTGAGCAGCAGCAGCACTGAGCAGCAAACGGCGCCTAACACGGCATCAGTCGGCCGCATATCGTCCCACTTGGTGACGATAAGGCGCATGTTGTCACATACCCTGAGCAGCAGCAGCACTAAGCACACGGCGCCTAACACGGCATCAGTCGGCCGCATATCGTCCCACTTGGTGACGATAAGGCGCATGTTGTCACATACCCTGAGCAGCAGCAGCACTGAGCAGCACACGGCGCCTAACACGGCATCATTCGGCCGCATATCGTCCCACTTGGTGACGATAAGGCGCATGTTGTCACATACCCTGAGCAGCAGCAGCACTGAGCAGCACACGGCGCCTAACACGGCATCAGTCGGCCGCATATCGTCCCACTTGGTGACGATAAGGCGCATGTTGTCACAAACCCTGAGCAGCAGCACGGAGCAGCACACGGCGCCTAGCACGGCGTCGGCCGGCCGCGCATCTTCCCACTTGGTGGCGATGAGGCGCATGTTGTCACATACCCTGAGCAGCAGCACACGGCGCCTAGCACGGCATCGGCCAGCCGCACATGGTCCCACTTGGTGGCGATGAGGCGCATGTTGTCACATACCCTGAGCAGCAGCAGCACGGAGCAGCTCACGGCGCCTAGCAAGGCGTCTGCCGGCCGCGCATCTTCCCGCTTGGTGACGATGAGACGCATGTTGTCACATACCCTGAGCGGCAGCAGCACGGAGCAGCACACGGCGCCTAGCAATGCGTCTGCCGGCCGCGCAACTTCCCGCTTGGTGACGATGAGACGCATGTTGTCACATACCCTGAGCAGCAGCAGCACGGGACAGCACACGGCGCCTAGCAAGGCGTCTGCCGGCCGCGCATCTTCCCGCTTGGTGACGATGAGACGCATGTTGTCACATACCCTGAGCAGCAGCAGCACGGAGCAGCACACGGCGCCTAGCAAGGCGTCTGCCGGCCGCGCATCTTCCCGCTTGGTGACGATGAGACGCATGTTGTCACATACCCTGAGCAGCAGCAGCACGGAGCAGCACACGGCGCCGAGCACGGCGTCGGCCGGGCGCACATCGTCCCACTTGGTGACGATAAGGCGGATGTTGTCTCCCACGGACTCGGCGGTAAAGCTGAGCCCCAGTAGTCCCTTAAGCTGCGCAGCCACGATGATGATGGCTGTGGCCGACGTGAATCCGCTCGTCACGGACGGAGAAATCAGCTCTACCAGGAAACCTAACAGACTTCATCATTATTTTAAATCCGGAAACAAAGACTTAGTTAATAATTATAGGCCAATATCGTTACTTCCATCTTTATCTAAAATACTAGAGAAAATTATTAATAGCAGACTAGTTAACTATTTAGAGAAAAATAATCTTCTATCATCTTCGCAATTTGGTTTTCGTGCCAAGCTGTCCACGGACGACACGGTGCACAACTTTACCAATCATGTCTCCGTGGAATTTGCTAAAGGAAACCAGAACCTAGCGGTCTTTCTTGAACTCGCGAAGGCCTTCGACACGGTATCTGTTTCTATACTCCTAAACAAGTTAGAGGCCATGGGAATTAGGGGAACGCCGCTAAAACTTTTAAGCGACTATTTAGATGATCGATACCAATGTGTTAAAATTGACGACATCACAAGCGATGAACAAAAAAACACTAGTTTTGGTGTTCCCCAGAGAAGCATTCTGGGCCCAACCCTATTCTTGATTTATATTAATGATTTGTGTAATTTGAAATTAAACAAGACATTGCTGTCGATTTGAATATTAAACAAGGCATTATTTCATATGCTGACGACACAGCCTTAATCTTTTCCGCTAAAACCAGCAATGAATTATACGAATACGCTCAAGTAGCTTTAAACAATGTGACTAATTGGCTTCAAAGCAATTTACTAACATTAAATGCTGACAAGACTAAATATATTCACTTCTCCATGCGCGACCTTCAATCGAACACTACTAATTCTCATCTTTATGCCCACAAATGTGAATTCCACTCAGTCAGTACATGTAATTGTCCTTTTATCCTTAAAACATACGACATTAAATATCTGGAGGTTATAATTGACAAAACACTCTCCTTTAGACCACATATTGAAAGTTTAGTTAAAAGAGTGCGAAAATTAATCTATATTTTTTAAAAATTGCGAGCAATTGCAGACTCAAAATTGATTACTAAGTTTATCTGGCACTCGGACAATCTGTAATTCAATACTGTAATACCTCGTGGGGTGGAGCATCAAAAACTTATTTGTTACCTCTCGAAAGAGCTCAGAGAGCCATTTTAAAAGTAGCCAATTTCCATCCGTTCCTCTATCCCACAGTTTTGCTATACAAGTCCTGCAATGTACTGACTGTTCGCCAGCTTTTCATCATGCGTCTGGTATTAAAACAGCACACCATGCTTCCCTTCTACCCTGAAATTACTGATATTTCACACTTTTAGGCCCATATTTGTACAATAGATTAAATAGAAAATTAGGTTTGTATAAACTAAATTATTATAGCTGTAAAAAGATTATTGTGCAATACTTACTCAGCATCTCATACGGAGAGACAGAAGATCTCCTTTTAGTTTGTAAACAAAACATGCTTTGCTTTTAATTAATTAAATGTAGGTCATTTAATATAGTGAATTTTAATGATTGTTAATTTATTATTTCTTAGGTTCTTAGTACTTTTTAGCCTGACACACAGGTCCAACCTAGTTCAGGCAAAAATGCATTGTATGCGTTATAATTGTTTTTATGTATCTTAATATAAATGTGCAACTTTTATTAAATAAACGATATTCTATTCTATTCTATTCTATTCTATTCTATTTTATTCTATTCTATTCTATTCTATTCTATTCTATTCTATTCTATTCCATTCTATTCTATTCTATTCTATTCTATTCTATTCTATTCTATTCTATTCTATTCTAACACGTTCGTCGTTTCTATTTTATCACGTTTTGCCTTACAGTAAGATATTTGCGTTAGCTTTTATATCGCTGACGTTTGCGTACTCAGTTTTAATTTGTTAGGTTTGGAGTCAGTGAAATTATTATAAAATATTAGTATTATAATAAGATTTATTTATTGCGCTATTAAAAAAGTAAATAGTGGCGTCATCCATAAGTTGGAAAGTTGTATTTTTTGTTATACTCTTGATGCAAGAATGTGACGATGTCAAAAGTTTAAAAAAAATAAATAATTTAAAATATATAAATAAGATAGCAACACTGTACGTAGATTTACTAATACGATAGCTTTCAATCGCACAACAATCACCTACATACATACATCTACATAGATACATAAACTTGAAAATATAACAATACCTACAGTGTTATATGGTGTTACTTTATATCCACAAACTACGTAACAGACCGCTGTACAATAGGAAGCCGACAGTTTTGATTGAAGTTTCCCGGCCGCCGTGTCTAATAGTGTAAATATTTGTTCGTTGTTATGTGGTATTAAGTGAAATTAAAATGTTCGCACATGTTTTATACATCGTGAGATAAGGAGATGTTTACTTAAAGGGTGCAAACCTACGAACATATGTTGACGAAGTAAATCAATGAGCGGTCCACTTACAAGCAAATACCGACTGTGCTGGTATAGGTAGATGTCAACATCGTTTCAGCCGAAAGACAGCTGGACATAGACATCCCCCAAGTGTCACCACAGCGACTGGTCCTGTGCGTCTCGAATCCATCGTCTGCTGAGCCTGGTGAGGGTCGCGAGAGCCTCGCGACTCTCACCAGGTTAACGGTCCACCTTGTAGGAGCCTTACCAAAGGTGATTATTCCAGTAAGCAGTAAACGTGGACGGCTATAATAGTATCTACTCGAAGGAGAAAATCTATCAAGCGAGGTTGATTGTGTGAAAGATGCCAGAAAGTATTTGAATAGTGAATTGAGATGACATATTTATACCCAGGTATATAAAAGACCTGCGCCGACTATAAATAAATCGGGATATGTTCAGGATGGCGGCGGAATGTTAGCACATACCTAATCGCAGCAGGCCCATGATGAGCACGACGCAGCCCGACAGGAAGGTGAGCAGCACCACGAACTCCACGGGCAGGCCGCGGCAGATTTGTAGCGTGAACAGCGCCATGAGGCTAGTGGGCCCGATGGACACCTCCTTCACTGTGCCCAGTACCACGTACAGCATTGTTCCTGTAAAAAAAAACTTTTAGAAAAAAAAAATACAACCAACTTCAATGTAAAAAACCGAGCAAGTGCGAGTCCGTACAACACCTATGAAAACAGTTCAATTCCCGAATTATTTTCGATTTTTTTTGCGACGTAACTACAAATTTATTTTTCAGGTTTTTTACTATATTTGTGCTATCAGACCTTGCTTCATGCTAAATTTCAAGATTCTAGCTCAACGGGAAGTACCCTATGAATTTTGATTCCCTTGAGAGTGTCAGAATACACGTTTTTTTTTCGACATAAACGGCCGTATCTTTTTTTTCGTTAACTGAGAAGTTTGATTGTTTTCACAGCTTCAAAGGACCGCAGATCTGAAAAAGGGTCTTGACAGACAGATAGACAGACGTACAACAAAGTGATCCTACAAGGGTTCTGATTTTTCCTTTTGAGTTACGGAACCCTAAAAAAACACAAAAAATTGCAAAATATCTTTAATTTCTGAAGTTGGTGTTTCTGTAATAGTTTTGTCTCTTCGTTATTTGACACTTCCGAAATTAAAGTTATTTTAGTGTTTGTAATCCCCTCGGCCAAACTTGAATTGTATGCAAGTTCTATAGTACATAGGTAGTACATAAAGAGGTAGGTACATAAAGAGTTTAATCATTAAAACATTGCATGACAATTCCAATAAGTCAAACCACGGCTAGGATACATTTTTGTGTTTTTACGCCTTCCATCATCAAATTAGCTGGATGGTATGGTGGCTCTTGTAGACAGAGTGCATCTCATGACAATTCTAATAATCCGAAACAAGGTTAGATTTCGTTGATTTGTTACAGAGTTCCGGTTCCGGACCTTCCAGCTTCATCATTAGATCAGTTTGATATATTATAACGTATAAGTCAGTCACGTATAACCAGTCAGAACCATTGTGTCACAGCGCACTTTGAGAGTTCTGCAGTTGGAGCCGCGCGCGCCATAATACTAATTTCATTTGTGGTGCGGGTACTCACCATTTGGACACCTTCCTCATAGGAGAGTTTTGGCCGAAAGGTGTCGGGTATGGACGATTTCGTGGAAGGATACCGACACTAACCTGATGCAGTAGGCCTAACAAGCCCGCTTTTGTTGGAGGTAGGAAATGACCACTACAACCCGTTACTCCGTAGTTATATTCTATGGCACAGGCCGGGATGAACCGCCCGGGTTAAGAGGAAAAAATCAATAATCTTCGATTGATGATAGACTCTGCTGAAAATTACAAAAATGTGATCGATCTAATCAGTGAAAAAGGTCTAATTGGCCACACCTTCACCCGCAAAGACAGTAAATCCTACAGAATTGTAATAAAAAAATCTCCATCACACAACACCTCACCGGATTCGTGTGGAAGCGACGGCCGGGCGTCGCCACTGTGTGAACCGCCCGGAGGACATGGTGGAGCATACGGTGGAGGTGTGCCCCACTTGGGTAGAGCAACGCCGTGTCCTCGGGCCTTAGCACAGGCCATGGTCCGGAGCGAAGAGGAGTGGCAGGCGGTCGCCTCCTTCTGCGAAGCAGTAATGGGTAACCCGCCGTCCGACCGTCCGGTAACCGTCCGGACCGAGCCTCAGTCGTCGAAAGCGCATATTGTTCTACGCGCGCCTCAGGGAAATGTCAGCAAATCGTAGGGGCCCAGCAGGGTCGAAGCCTACTAGGGCCACGGGTAGTGTGAAAGTGAAACACGGGGCCCTGGGACGAAGGCAAAGAAGGAACAGGAGTGGGTTTTTAGTTAGTAAAAGTCTGAAGCTATCTCCCGCTCCGCCCAAGAGAGGGATTTGTCATTTTACTACCTAAAAAAAAATCACACAACACATGATGCAATTGTGGAAGACAAAAACTGCGAGATTCTAAAGCGCCAAAAAATTTATGTATTATCACTGACAGTCAACACACTTTTTTCAGTAGAACAAATATTGATCAAACAATCAGAAAAAATAGCTGATCTCCTCTTGCAACGTGGAACTTAAACAGACTGTCTCCGACCTACCTGCAGTAGTTCCTATCAAATGAAAGGATTTAAAATTTACTGTCCCCCTCATCCTGATGGTGGTGCTCAAGGAGGATCTGCACTGGCCATCTGGCCATCCTAGATCTAGCTTAAAACATTGTTTACTGGAAGCCTCCTCAAATAATCACCTAAAAGCTACTAGTGTGCGGCTAGAGGACCGCGCAGGGACCATCACACTCTCAGTGATATACTGCCCGCTTAGGTATACAATAACTGAAAGTATGTTTTCAGACTATTTTGACACCCTGGGTAAAAGATTAAGTTCTAGTGGAGACTGGAATGCCAAACAAACGTTTTGGGGATCTAGAATAACTACTGCTAGAGGGAATCAACTAAAAAACTGTGTGTTATTGACTTCTTTGTGACCAAAGGCATATGTGACATGTTCACTTGTATCGAGTCAAACTTAGATGGATCATCAGATCGTACCCCAGTGATCCTTACCATAAGTTCCTCTCCTGTAATTCGCGATAGACAGTCACTACTACATAACCAAAAAACTAACTGGGAAAGCTTTCGCTCTTGCCTTGAAGACCACATCAACTTGAGATTTTCGTTAAAAACAAACGATGATGTCAATTTTGCGTGCAAATATATCACCAAAATTATCCAAGTAGCGGCATGGGTTAACACCCCATAAGTAAACAACACTTCAGAAATTACAACGATTCTACCGATAGAAATTAAAATTGAAATAGCTGAGAAACGGCGACTGAAAATAATCTGGCAGCAGTCGAGACACCCCATAGATGAAAGCAAACTTAATAGAGCAATAAAGAACTTAAGAACAGCACTTAAGGAACAGCCTTAATAAATTCCTTCGAACGATGTCACCATCTAGCCCTGGAAAGCATTCTTTGTGGAAGGCCACCAAACATCTAAATAGGCCCCAGCAATCGTTCCTTCCCATCAGATGTGAGTCATCCTGAGAAAAGACTGATAAGTCCAAATCTGAAGCTTTTGCACTGCACCTAGCTGAAGTGTACAATTACAGTTTAAACCTAATGAAAGCTCGGAAGAGGAGACACAACTGGATGCCATACTAGAGCAAGATATCCAACTATTCCTGCCCAATAAGCCAACGTCTCCCAGAGAAATTGTGGGAGTAATCAAATCCCTGGATACCAAAAAAGCACCGGGGTTTGACCTAATCACTCCGCGAATCCTTAAAGAGCTTCCAAAAAAGTGCATCACATTTCTAACTTGTCTACTTTATGCCTAAAAGTTTCGGACTCTCTTACTTTCCAATATAATGGAAAGTTTTACAAATTGTCATGATCCATAAAAATGGCAAACCTCCACATAACTCCTCCTACAGACGACCCATAAATCTTACTCCTGTAAGACATCATGAAGTCCTACATATCTGACAGGCTTTTTCGGGTCTAATATGAAGATTCCACGTCATCTTTGTATCTCATCTGCGCCGGTGTGCCCCAGGGTTCAGTACTAGGTCTGATATTATACAACCTACTTCAGATGACGTAGCTGTGGCCATCTACGCTGATGACGTTACCTTGTTGATGATGTTGCCTTTCCACAATGATCATGTTATGGCAAGTCGAAAGCTACAACGTATTACTGGATAATATTTCCAAATGACTTCAGAGGTGGCGTATTCAACCTAGTACCCAGAAATCAAACCACATTATTTTTACTCTTAGGAAGGAAAACTGTCCTCCGGTGCGACTGGAAAATAAAACCTTGCCACAGGTGGACTGTGTAAAATATAAGTAAAGAGAGATCAGGTTAACAACAAATTCAGAAGTTTATACTGGCTCATGGACAGAAACTCGATTCTCTCGCTGGATAACAAACTTCTAATATATAATGTAATTCTTAAACCCATTTGGACCTACGGTATCCAGATATAGGGGGTTGCTAGCAATAGCAATATTGGTGCAAAACGGCATACTAAGGAAAATTACAAAGGCTCCATGGTTTACGAGGAACGATGAGATCCATTAATACATAGGTAGCACTATAAAAGGCAACATACAAACCAACTTGCCCGCCACCACAATCCGCTCGCTTCTGGATTGCTTAATACTGCCAATGCCAGACTCAAAAGAAACCACGTGCTTTAAGCAGAGCGTAAAGCGCTGGCCCCCGCTTCTGCCAGTAACAATGTGTTACTAAACTCATTTGTTTAGTCTGGCGACTGATTGTAAATGAAATGAAGAGAGAAAAAAATCGGCGCACAATTGTCCGAGAAATTGACATGAACATACATAAAATAAAACTTACAGCCGAACATAGAACCTTCTTTTTGAACTCGGTTAACAATTATAAACAGATCTATTTATTAATTAGAATAATATAATTTTTAGTCCCTTTTAAATTACATTCGTAACATATTAAGCTAGGCAATGTATAATTATGTATGTGAGTGCCTATATACATATATTTCTCTTGACCATACATAAATTTTACACTATTTACGTTCACAAAATAAAATATTAATGTAGTGTTCTAAGGTCACCTTTTTATATTACAACGTAGCCATTGAACTTCGTAGTCAATAATAATATCTATAACAAGAACAAAGACAAACAATACTAGTTTTGAAGAAATGATAATGAAAACACGTCAGAGGCTTCATCTCCTTATCTTTTATATTAATTACGACTTAGGTACAACTTTAAAGCTAAACAGGTAGCTGCCTAAAGATGAATATTTAGTACCAAAACAAGACGATTAATTAACCAGTGATGCTGGGACATGTTTATATTATACCTACTTAGTGGAAATCATAATGATTGTACCTACTGAAGGTCTAATAGTTGTTCAACTTCAAAAGGTTCAGTTCCTAACAAACCCTATACCTATTTGGTTCAGATCAGTCTTTTTGATATCTAATATAATCCAGAAGCTTGATTATCTTGCCATCTCGTCAAAGACAGTGAACATCCAACGAGCGTTGAGAGATCGAGTATAATGCGATAAAGCCCAAAAGTGGTATCGGCATTATACACGCAAAATTGTTGTGTGAATGATGTAATATAGCGTGACGTACCGACGAAGGAAGAGTAGAGTCCGTACTGCACGGGCAGGTTGGCGAGGCTGGCGTAGGCGATGCTCTGCGGCACCAGCGTGAGGCCCAGCGTGATGCCGGCCACCAGGTCGGCCAGCGCCGACACGCGGTCGTAGCGCGGCAGCCAGCGCAGCAGCGGCACGCGGCGCCGCAGCAGCCGCCGCCAGCCGCCGCCCGCCTTGCCGCCGCGCCGCGACAGTGGGATGCCCAGCTCCGACTCCATGCTGCTTCACGCCAACTGGACTAGCAAGTCTACGATACCGACGATTGCGACCGCTGTTTACCGATCAGTTTCACTAATTTATTTAATTAATTAATTAGTATAATTAAGGTCGGTGTCGCGCGTCCGAGTCCAGCGTGTGAACCTCACTGTGCTTTCGTATGTGCGAGCCGCCGCCCGTTATAATTTAATTCATTATCTCGGTATCAGTAAACCTTTCCGACGGGTAAGTAAACAGCGGCACAAACACGCAGATACCGCGCTCGCTGCAGCGCTCCGCTCGCTGCACGGCGCTCACCTGCCACACCACGTTACACACGGACATCAGCAGAAGACACAACCGCCATGACACTCTTCAAACTGTTTGCTACTGACTTAATTTAATGTCCAAGGAGAAAACCGAGCAATAAGAACGGCGCCCGCATCTTCTCTTAGCTATCACTATCACACATAGTAGTAGATCCGGCACTGCTGCAGTTATCCCTAAGTCATCAAGTACCTAAAGCCATGAAACACAGACAGTTTAGCGATCAATCTTTGGTTGAACTATTTGGTTGTAATAATCTAGCTAGACCGAAAATCTTTCTTTTTGATTCTCTAAATTGTATTCGACTACACATTTAGCTTTAAACTTGAATTCCAAAGTTTTCGATTGATCGCTGAAAAATGAAAAGAAAACTTGGTACGCGCTGCTAGCGCTAGTGGACGCAAGCAAGTGCAGGCGGCGCTCGGACAGCGCGGCCGGCGCCGCCTCCTGCGCCCGCGCGCCGCGCCGGCCGCCGCAACTGCTGCAGCCGGTGCCAACAAATAAACTTAAGCTACGTAAGTATAATCGAGTCTTTAGTCCACTTCGAAAACGAACAAATGTCGCAGTCCTACCTGGCGGATCTTAATCTCATCGCAATCGCCGATAGCTTTAAACAGGGACCGTACAACCCCAGTTAAGAGTTAAGTCTTTGAAAGGGTAAGCCGTTTATGAGGTTACCTTTATCATGATGTAACTACATGAATGGGTTTTATGTTTAAACTTATTAAAAGGGTTATCTCTTCAATATGGATAACCCATTGAATGGGTTCTATACTTGAAACCCTGTGAAAGGGTTACCCCTACATCAAGATATAGTATATTTCTTTGGGTTACCATATTATTATGGTTATTCAATAACCTTGTGCTAAGTAGGTGCTGGATGGAGCACCACACACACACCATCGCTAGCGCACTGACTTTATTTTACTAGACATTGCAGACTTGTAGACGAAACCGAAATACGTGTTCCTTATAAAATTTAGATTTTAGATAATAACCTATAATATTTAGATTTTAGATAATTACTCTCATATTAAGGTGTGTATCTTGAACTCCCGTATTTGCGCCAATTGTTGTCTTGTGTGACCCGTGTCAGCCGTGTTATCGTAGTCAATTGAATGAGCAATGGATAGATATTAGGGGTTAAAGAATGAAGTTGCTGTTTTTTAAAACGGGTTGCTTTGAAGTGTTATATATCTTTGGATTGACTTGGAATTATAAGTTCAAATAAACTTAAAATTAAATGTACGTTTTTTTTTTTTTCAAAATTAGGTATTTATTGGTTTCTTTGTGTTTTGTATTTTCTGTAATATCGCAGTACTTGTAACTATTTTTGTATGAAATATAAGAAAACTCACATTATTTTGTAATATGAGTTCTACCATGGAAACAATGTGTCTCAAGCGGTATGCCATATTGATGATGTAAATGGATTTAAAACTGCTAATGAATGGGATGTCTATTTTTGTTTCAACCACTTTCACGTGGGAAATTTTATCCCACGAATAACTTTTCTCCTCAGTGCGGCAACAAGACAAAATTTCCAAAAAGAAAGCTATTAAACCAAGAGCATAATGTTCTTTTGTTAGAAGAAAGTCGTAAGTATACTTATTTGATATTGCTTGCCCTTTGTAATGCATAGTTTCTACGGAACTGTTAATATGAAAAAAAAAACGTTTATTTTTATTAGCTTTCATGGTTATAAGAACTGCGATATTACAGAAAATACAAAACCCAAAGAATCTAATAAATACTTAATTTCGGAAAAAGAATAACGTTCCTTTAATGTAAAGTTTATTTAAACTTATAATTCCAAGTGAATCCAAAGATATATAACACTTCAAAGCAACCTTTTTCAAAAAACGGCAACTTCATACTTTAACCCCAATTATTAAACTAAAACAATAATATTATTATTTTTTGCAATTTTTACTTTTAGTGACCAATATTCTATCTGTGACACAAATGAGGTACAAATGATCAATCAATCAATAATCAAGTGATAGGTATATATCTACCTACATCGTTCACATTGTACGGTGTACCTATAACCTACCTTCTAGCCAATTTACTAAACTACTACTACCTACTAAAAACCACATTATCTGAATGTTCGTTTCGAGTTCATAGCTACATTATAATATCTTTCTTATTGATAAGTCTACCATATACAAATTGCTCTTTTGAATTTAGACTGATAAATTAAAAACATAAGTTGGTACCTACCTATTGTAAGGTTTTACAGTGAAGGCATTAACATATATAATTAAGTAAGTTGTCAGAATAACTAAATATTAAAATATAAACTTACCTTGAGAAATTTCCACATAAAGTACGTTTACTTGTTTTTAATAATAGCGATGTACAGCGTCTCGTTTCGTTTTTGGATTTTTTTCAATATTTATTGCCCACTATCTTCCTGCCCTTATCCCGTCTTATTTGGGGTCGGCGCAACATGTTCTTTTCTTTCATTCTATCCTGTCAACCGTCATGCTATCACTAACTTCCTTTTTTTTCATATCACTGTTCACACAATCCATCCATCGTTTCTTTGTTCTCCCTCTCCCTCTCCACCCATCCACATGTATACTCATAACTCTTTTAGTAACATGTGTTTCATCTCTCCTCTTTACAAAGACAAACGATTCCCCTTCAACTTTTCAGTCACTGGCGCCACTTTCAAAATTCCTCTAATATACTCATTTCTCACTTTATCCATTCTCGTCACACTACACATCTATCTCTACATTTTCATCTCCGCTACATGCAATCTTTTTTCATCCGTCTTTTCACAGCCCAACATTTGTAGATTTTACCCTTCAACTTGGGGGGCATCCGTGGGTCACAAGTTTTTCCAGTGACTTTTCGCCATTTCATCCATCCTGAATTGATCCGATGTGATACGTCGCGGTTTACCTCGCCATCTCCTTGGATAAGCGACCAGAGGTACCGAAA
Organism: Mythimna pallens; assembly: GCA_961205895.1. Classification (NCBI taxonomy): domain Eukaryota; kingdom Metazoa; phylum Arthropoda; class Insecta; order Lepidoptera; family Noctuidae; genus Mythimna; species Mythimna pallens. The sequence continues at coordinate 25,934,292 of OY540831.1, forward strand.
GTCGGAGCAGATTAGTATGGGCGTACCAGTGAGAGCTAAGGGCATAGAACTGGAGAGACCGCCGAAATCGCATGTACCTTTTCCCCCCGTCTCTCCCAAAATATCTTTCGCTGCATGTCTAATATACTCAGCAATCTCATTCCAGCTTTCATTTATACTTCGGTCATTCATGTCTCCCATTTCTATCATTTTGTCAAACACTCGCACTCTCAATTTCTTCACACAGTCACTCTTCTCTAGCATAAGCCGTTCAAGAGTGTTCCACATTGTATGGGTATTTGTTTAACTTTTTAGAAAAACTATCGAATACCCTTTCATTGAATAACCAAAATGGTCCATTAAGCCATTTAAAAGGTTACCTACATCGTATGGGTTTTAAATTAACTGCCTAGAAAAACCCTATCGAAAACCCTTTCTATAAATAACCAAAATGGTTATTTTTACCTGCTTTAAACTGAAACTACCTACAACTTGTCACCGCCGCCGACACGGCGTGTCCTTACCAACCACCAGATTCAGTTTTGTTTATTTAATCAGTAGCTTCTGCTAGCATTTGCCTCGCGTCAAAGTAGATAATATATAACTAAGTCACTAAATGATAAATTAGGATTCTACTGGTGTAAGATTTTTTTAAATCGGTCCAGTAGATTTTAAGTTTATTGATTAAGTGCATAAAACAAAATATACAAATCTTTCTTCTTTTTTAACTTAGAAAAGTCAGCGCAACTGAGTTTGTTATGGAAACTCAACATACTCGTAAAGTGAAGAGGAATGTAACCATTTAATGGAAAACAATTTGATTCAAGATATTTGTTACAGCATTAGGTACCAAGTGGTATTTTCTCCAATGGTGTGATGCGCATCTCACGTCCAAGTTTATGATTAAATAGACATAACATAACAGTAGCAGCTGCTCGCCGTGATGCCGTCAGGTGCTCGCGACAGATTGGTGCTGGCACTAGGTACATGTGCGCGTTATCGCGACCTGTTTCAATAAATAAAAAAAGGACGACCGTGCGTAGAGTTGAGCAACCTCAATGGCTTACCTTGTCCTTACAATTCCGTTTTGTGACACAAGTGCTGCCTGGTGCATGCATGCGGACACTAGCGCTTGTCCAGGCTCTCGGTTCTGGCCAGCTCGCGACCACCAGCTACTGCCTACAACTATGAAACACAGGTGGCTGTTTGACATGTTAATGTGATGGGCCGCCAAACCATTACAGTGATAGGTATTTTTTTGAATAAAATTTGTCTTTAGTGTTGTAACAGAATGTAACACCCTACGTCAAGCATCGTATGACTACCTAGGTATATGCAGTTGTTTTGCTTTCTGCGGTGCCAGGCAATTGATACAAATTTTGTTTAAGGTAGACGTAATCGTCCACAACTTCGAGTATAGAGTCGTCAAATCTTGATAAGAGTGGGTGCTACATGATTGTTTATCATTAATTCAGTTTTGTCCATGTTCATTTTAAGACCCACTCTTTCGGAAGCTCTACTGAGGTCATTTAGCATTATGCTGAGCTCCTCCGTAGTCTCAGCCATGACTACTATGTCGTCGGCAAATCGAAGATGAGTGATGTACTCGCCATTGACATTAATGCCCAATCCACTCCAGTCCAGAACCTTGAAGACGTTTGTTCACGGCCGCAATGGAGGATCCATTGCGGCCGTGAACAGTTTCGGAGAAATGTCGTCTCCCTACCTCACACCCCGCTGCAGACGGTAGGTTTTGAGGTCTGGTCCTGCAGTCTGACTGACATAGTGGCGTTTTTGTACAAACACTTCAGCACCTCTATGTACCGATAGTCAATCTGGCACTGTTGGAGAGACTGCAGCACAGCTCAAGTCTCGATCGAATCAAAGGCATTTTGTCCGCCTTTGTACCTTTTGTTGCATGAAGACTAAATAAATAAATAAAGGCTTTCTCGTAGTCCACAAACGCTAGGCAGAGAGGCAGATTATACTCCTCGGTCTTCTGTATAACGTGCCGTAGCTTATGTATGTGGTATATGGTGCTGAAGCCTTATCGGAATCCAGCTTGTTCGGGAGGCTGGAAGTCGTCGAACCTGCGTGCGAGACGGTTCGTGATGACTCTGGAAAACCAGCTTGTAGACATGGCTCAGAAGTGAGATGGGCCTGTAATTATTGAGCAGGGCCTTGTCACCCTTCTTAAAGAAGAGTACCACCACACTTCCGCTCCATACTTGTGGTGTTTTTCCCTCGAATATGACGGAATCAAACAGCTCCTGAAGGGCTTTAAGGATCGGTTTCCCACCCGCCTTCAGAAGTTCGGCCGTAATTCCGTCATTACCCGGTGTCTTGTTGTTGTTAAGCTGCTTTAGAGCCACCTTAATCTCGTACAAGCTGACGTCCGGGATATCTTCGGTATAGTGTCGGGTCAATATCTTGGGTCGTTTGCTAGATTCGCAGTACATACATAGTCCTCAGATTTACTACAATAGACACTTGTTAATCATTATGTCATATCACGTGGTAAATATTCTCATCAACCACAATAGTAGATACTTACCCAGATTCCTATATATATGCCTACATTAATTTATGTATCAACAACATAAACTATCGTCACAGGATATCCCAATTTCATAACTTTATATAGCAAGGAGTTAGGACTTGCACAAGTAGCCTCTTCATACATGCCAACATGTAGTTAATCCCCGTGAGTGGGCAGCATTTTCTTCATTACTTAGTGGTTAACCTGAATATTTGCGTACATACCGACCACTCCTACTAGTTTTTAATGAAGCTCCCAGGCGCGCGCGTTAGCGTTAGGTAAATGATCATATTACAGGTTCCAGTAGGTAGACCTGCCATTACAAATAACGCAAATACTGGTGTCGGCAGAGCCTGACTCGATGCAACGGCGCCACGAAGCTAGCCACATACCTTTTTATTTTCACCCAAGCCCTCTGAGGTTCCTTCCTGATTGTCAGCTTGCTATAACACCGGAAATGTTGTAAGTAATAGTACTTTTGCGAATATTGTGAGAAATCTGATCATTTTCATTCATACAAAAGATAAGACAAAAGACAAAGTCGTCTGGTTTAGTTACCTACATGTGCTGCTTCACAGAAAGTGTAAGCTGTTTATTTACCGATGATTTTATAACGTAAAGAGATGTCGCCTGCAGATAGCTAAAGTTAATATGAATATTATAAGGACTGATGTCAGCACACGACGCGAGGTGAGCGACATTGACACGTTTTAAAATGTCAGTAACGTCTCGCTGATACGTTTGTGATTGCATCTATTGTTCATTAAGATTCTTATCTATTTATCGCTAGGCTTCAGGTGCTCATCTATGACATTGCTGCTACTAACACGACGGCCTCGCCCTGCCTGCGAGTATTGTTTACTGTACTATCTATAGCATAAGTACCTAGAACATACGTCATAACACAAGTCCAGTTGAAACCATTGATGCTGTCGTAGCTCGCTGAGTTCCGCAACTTAACGTAATAAATTAAAATTAAATTATAATCGTTATAATTAATTTTAATCGTTGTTCATAATGAGCGCGCTCGAATTGATTAGCATTTCCAAATGTACCGATACCACTATAAATTAACGACAAACTAGAAAAACGGGCGCCTGCGCAAACGAGTCGGCCGAACCTACGTACCGTCATACCACGGAATACTAAGATATCAGAATTATTAGTGTCAGTGCGTGCCCGCTCTAACACGTGATGAGTCGATATCTGCGCGATGTCACCGACTAGAACAACCCCGGCCGGTACCCCGGGGACGCAATTTCTCAGACGTACGAGATAGATCAATTGTATGTAGGAGTACTGCAGGCACGAGCTAGCACCACCCGACACGACGCGTTGTAGAAGTGAACTCTTTTTGAAGAAGTTATTTCTATGATCATAATTATTTTGATAGTAATGGCAGCGTCACATTGTATAATTGGGATCGATCTATCATCACTGACAGGACTTTTGTTGCCAATAAGCCTGATATAGTGGTGATAGATCGACTAGAGCGTCGCACAATGATTGTTGATATAGCGGTCCCTCATGACGAGAACCTCGTGAAAACTGAGAAGATAAACAAACTAAATGTCTTGACTTAGCTCGCGAGGTTGTCAACATGTGGGAAATGGACAGAGCAATCATTGTGCCGATAGTCGTAACGGCCAATGGCTTAATAGCCAAGAGCCTCGAACAACATCTAAGGAGGCTCTCGTTGGGCAGCTGGATTAAGGGCTAGATCCGGAAAGCGGTACTTCTGGACACAGCGCGCATTGTTAGGAGATTCCTCTCTCAGGAGCCCTGACCACCGGTAGCTTGGACCCTGTTCCCGATGCCGGTGGGCTACTATTTTTATATTTTTTTTTTAAATAATGTTTGTTTTTAAGAAATATTTAAAAATGTAAAAAATATGTAAATAACTCTCCCACGAAGCAGGCTGGTTTCCGCAGAAAATAAATGTAATAATAATCAATTAATCGCCGACATCAGTCCAGTGACACAAATGACAGATCCAATGTGCCTATTTTCCTACTTCGTCTTCTGGCCAGCCACCTCTCATTGTGGACACTCTTGGTCGCTCTTCTTCCATTCTGCTTGTTGTCAGCTGTCACGTCGTCTTGTACACCCTTTTCCTTCACACGATCCATACGTCTACACTCAGCAATAGGGACCCCTCCCTCATCAAAAAGTGGACAGCCATGGATCAAGTATTTGGCAGGTTGGCAGTCAAAATTAAATGTGTGTAGTGCATACTTTAAGGTAGCTAACTCATGAGAGTGAATCACTTTTATCATGAGAATACTCCGATTATAAAAAATAAGTTCCGACAAAATTCATTAAACCCCAAGCGAACGCCGGCGTTCGCTCTCTCATTGTCTTTCTATTGTGTAGGTTGTATGGCACAGCAGATTCTCTTTCACATTTCCGACTTGGTCACTAGTTCACGCATGTCCCTTCTCGTATCAGCTACACTGTGTTGAATTCCAATATCTAACAAACTGGTCACTAATATAAACACTATTCAAAGGCTGCCTGGAAGCTCCAGTATTTACGCGGCAGTGCGCGCGCATTGCCATCCTATGTGTAATGTGCGTTGCTCAAGATACAGTACAATTAACAAACACTGCAAAGAAGAATTTCTTACATTACTAGTTCAATTGATTATCATGAAAGTAAACATAGGTGTACAAAAGAAGCAGACTCGCAGCGCTGCAATTAAATTGGCTGAAGGGTGAGAGGATGTAGGGTGCTTCTACAAAGTAGTGTGTACTTCCGGCCCGTTCACGACTTAGCCGCTGTGAGCGGTATGCGGTAGCTAAATGCCTCCTCCGAAACAATAATACTGCACAATTGTGTAAATATTTTACGTATGTAAATGTTTAACAAGGACGCATCTTTGTTCATAGAGGTGTTCTGTTTATTAGTGTTGTATTTGTAAAAATGTTCTTCTAGTAATCCTTAAGATTACTAGAAGACATAACATTGTTGAATGTTGAATGATTATTACAAAAACATGTAATATGTATACATAAACTATAGAGGTAGGCTATGTTTTATTTAAGTATTTTATTAATATCAGCATCAGGTGTCGTGATGGCTCAGTGGTTAAGGCACCCGCCTGTCATGCATGAGGTTGCAATTTGAATGTTTCAATTCATAAATACTTTTCAAAGTTTATGTAGGACATCCCTGACGGCCCGCGCCTCGGAAGCACACCAAGCCGTTGGTCTCGGTTGTCATTCGTAGATCTTGGGACAAATAACACTACAAACTCTCAATACACCAAATAATTTATTAAAATTTTTGCAACTATATAACATAACTATACAATACGTAAGTATATAGTGTAAATGCACCGTAGTCACCACGCGTTAGTGCTAGCAACATACATAACATAAATAAATACATGTGTGTGTAATTTACATAATTCAGGCTCGCTCGTCATAAGCTCAGGTACTTACGCTAAAGTCGCCTTAAGATACATTAGTACTAACAGGTAACGTATATTTACATCCTCACGTCTGCGCGCCCCCCTCCCCCCCGCTCGGCCAGGTTATCGAGGCGCTACTATAAAAATGTACATCACTTGAGCACCGATTGCTACTTATTAAGCGATACAAAAATATAAACAAAACACAAAATAGAACGGTAACCATGTGTCGCGGCGGGAGGCAGACGGCGCCGGCGCACGATACGAGTCTCGCAGCGCTACTTCACTTTCTTCATGATGAGGTCGATCTGCTCGTCGACGCGCGGGCTCGTGCCTCTGCAACAAGCACACGGGTCACTACACATGCTACATTTATAACATAAACAGTGCATTCTGACAGTTATCATATGATCAAGACATGAGAAGCCTTCAAGGGAGTCCTTGTCCCGAACAAAAAAACATGTCCGGCCGCAAGGACAGAGCTCTTTAATGGCAGTATTGATTGATTTTTTAAGGTCTTCATGAAAATAAATTATAAAAATTAACAAAGATGTTCTGTGACGTTGTAAATCAGTTATGATGTGGATTGTTAGCGAAATTTCTAAAATTTTATCAGTAACTAGCCTGTGCCAGCGGCTTCGCTCGCGTAAAATTAGGTTTCTCCATACAAACTTTGGACTCCCGTTTCATCCCCTTAAGGGGTGAATTTTTGAAAATCCTCTCTTAGTGCTCACCTACGTCATAAAAGGAAACCTCGTGCTAAACTTTACGCTCCGACTCCCAGTACTTCCGGCTGTGTGTTTATATGTCAGTCAGTCAGTTTCTCCTTTTATATGTATATATAGATGACATACCTTATTGCGTTCGCTTTAAAGCGGGAGATGGCGCCTCGTTATGAACTGGGGGGCTAAAAAGGTCACTTTAGCAGAATCGCATAGGAAAATATTATGAATCACGGTAAAAATCGCAAAATGGTCACGAATTGTCAGTTCATATTACTATACAAAAACAATATTCATATTATGAATCATATTCGGCAATTCATCTATTTGACATTTTTTTTGACAGACGGGTCTATTTGACAGCAAATTCGTAAAATGGTTCACATAATATGAATTGCTTTAGAATTCATTAGCAGAATCATAAAAAGTTACTGAAGAGCAACATCTTACAATTCATTTTTCGGGGATTATATATTAAACTTAAAAAATGGCAAATTTAGGACTTTACGCGTATTTCCTAAAAGACACGCGCATTACTGAGAGCCTTTTAAGTCGCCAACGAATTGTATTTCTTCGAAAAATGGAATTGCTTGAAATTTATGAAGTGCCGAACCCCGAGTTTATCGGGCTATACAGACTTAAAAAAAAGTATGACTATATATAATTATTGAGCACTTGAGCACTTTAGCATTTATGCAGCTGGGGTATATCATCAAAAATGGGCAAGAATCTACTTCAGTCACTTTCCAATGGCTTAAACTATCAATGTTCTTCATAATTACAACATTTTATTGGATTTACAATATGTACCTATAGATATTTATAAAAGCTAGCTAGAGATCGTAACATAAATTGCTTAATGTTTAGATATCACTTTTTAAATGGTTAAATAGTACTAAGTATTCACCCTGAACACTAAAGTACACTGTTTTAAATAATTTGAAGTAGAGAGTTTAGAGTATTTTTAATATTATCATCTATAGAATATTATAAACAAGCTTAGGTAATTTATTACCAAAATAAAACCATTTAGTACGTATAATAGAATGTAATTTTAATTTTTTTTTATTGATCAAATTTACATGTAATCCAAGATAGCAAAGATAATTTGAGCTGCATCTGCTAGGTATCTCAAATTTTGTATTAGGTGTATTTGAGCAGTATTGGTATCGGCTGCGGTATGTTACATCTCCACCTGAGACAGAATCCTTCAAGCCTCATCATTAAAATAAAGGAGCCACAGTGCGGTCTGAAACAATTAAATTGGCATTTAATATCTAGTTGCGTAGGTATAAAAACTTATTAATATTAGAATATTAGTGGGTAAGCACTTACTTTGTTGTAAACATTCGAACTCACTAGATTGAGAAATACTCAAGTAGATGCTGGATTGGTATCATTTTCTTGAAACGCAGTCCTAAAGTTTTTACAAGTGGATGGTTTGCGTCAGAGTATTTTAAAAAAAAACAAGCATTCTGCACTTGAAAAATTCACTTGAAATTACGATTAATTCAACTTCAACTCTTCACTATGGCATTATTCATATGATTTATTGCTTTCAACCGATTTTTCACAAGCAAAGGGTAAACCACAGACGACAGAAGATAACCACAGACGACAGAGGGTTATAAACAACAATGTAGGTATGTTGCCAGCCTAACAAGTTGATATTTATTATTTCCAAAGATTTAGGCATTTTCAACTTCGTATTTAAAGGCTTAATTGCATTTTTTAATAAATTATTACCCTAAAATACTGAATTTATATTTTAATACAACAACTTAATACAAAATAATTATCCGTTAAATAAAAAGCTAAGAAAAAAAAAACTTAATATTTTAATTTTTTTCATCTGGCAATATTATGGAATATGATTCTGCTAAAAAATGAATTGAGTATGATTCGGCTAATTTGTGTAACCATTTTGCGACTTTTAGAAGAATTGCCTAATGTCATTTAGTATGCAGCAATTCGGGAAATGATTTGCTTTTAGATGAATTGCCTATTGTGACCTTTTTAGGCCCCCTGATCTGTTAATAAGTTTCTTTCATTTTTTGCCCCACGTTGGAGCCAAAAAGAATAAAAAAGGACTTGGAATAAGATGTAAACTAACATAATAAAAAGAAAATGTTAAATAGGCTACATCGCCTCTTTTAATATACTCGTTACAGAACGAGCGTTTATCGACTACTGTTTATTTAATACAAGGAACTCATTTTATGGTCAAAGGTTTCTAGACATAAAGGAGACGCGGATTTGGGGGGACAAAATTGTAATAAGTTGAGATATGGCTTCAAAACATTGACATATTTTTCTATTTCAAAATACAAAGAGAGTAGCCCTAGTTCCAGTCAAAAAGACGAGATATCTAAAAAATTAGTTTTAGTCATGAGTAACTTATTAATAATATTTTTATAATATATTAATAATATATCTTTATTTCAGACATACGTCCATACATTTTTAACAAAACAAAAGTTAGTATTTTAGATCGTACAGTTACTACAATTGATAAACAGTTTATTCCAAGGAACTTGTACACCTGGTTTATTCTAAGGTATTTTTTTTAAAATTTCTGTTATAACTGACATATATTACCTTTCTGGTCAGTCGTAGACATGGGCATATTTGACTTTAAGTACTAACAGATATTTATTAGATATCAGACTTCAACTTTATTTATTAGCCTATACTGTCCCACTGCTGGGCAAAGGCCTCCCCCAACTTCTTCCAGGTATTCTTTTCTTGAGCCATTGCGAAATAGTTTTTGCGGTAGGCATCTAGATCGTCTCGCCACCTCTTCCCAGGTCGAGCTCGGCGGCGTCGTCCATCTTCAGGTACCCACTTTGTGAAGACTCTTGCCCACCGGTCAGAGTGCATGCGGGTGATGTGACCCGCCCAATTCCATTTTAGCCCATGTGTAATATATTTACACTGTCTTTTTTATTCTGATAATTATGATTTTATTAGTCGAATCGGATTCGGTTGACTGTAGGTATATCTTTTATCTTTATCGTTTAGTTCAGACAGGTCGATTTTGGAAATCTGATTTTCTAATCTAAGAAATCGATACAAATCGATTTGTTTGAAGGCGGATATTAAAACTTCATTTTGATATATCACACGCATGCCTCACATTTTTCGTTTCGTTCTTGTACGTTTTGAGTGTATTATCCATTATTTTACTGATGTATCCTACAGGTATATCCCTCGAACTCGGTTTTCTTTCTGCGGACTTCTGATTTATGACCTTTGCTATCACACCGGACGCGGAGAATCTTGTTTAAACGTATGACTTGGCCTTGCTATTTTGGATTTTCAATATCACCTCCTGTCCCTTTGGGCACGCCATAATCATGTGGAGCCCAAATTGTCGAGCGCGATTAGTATTGTACGCGCGCCTCAAAGAGGTGCCAGCAACACCATAGGAACCCAACGGCGCCGATGCCCACTGTGGCTCAAGGAGTTTTTGAAAAGGGAACTCGCGGTACCAGAACGAAAGGGTAACCTCAAAAACAGAGGTGTGGTTTTAGTCAGTAAAAGCTTAACACACTCTTTCACTTCACCTTAAGAGCTGGAAAAGTCATTGTATGACTTTCCACCTCAAAAAAAACATCCTTGCCCTTAATTTATATATATGATTTGTGGGTTGCTTCATGTTTTCCACTCTATAATACTCTCTATAGTAAGTACATATAGTGTCAATTAAAAAGTAATATCTTATATAACCTCACTTATACTAAATCTCTTACAGCTCTCCTGTATGAGTGACAAAATTTGCAGAATTTTCAGTAAATGGACAAAAATATATAAGCTATTAACTGACATCACTCTCATTTAATTTTCTTTACTACCCAAGCCCAAGATTGTATGAAAGCATATCTGTCTCCTTTTTAAATTTATGTTCCCCAACTCTATGTCTCAATTCGAAACTACACATCCCTAAATCTCAATTATACATATTATATAATTTTGAATTTGTTTTTTAATATTATTTTTATAACTATGTATTTACACACAAAAAAAAAGATAAAGGCATTAGAGTACTTAGTAATTATTGTACTAGTAAATTGGTGACAGCAGTCAAGCTGGTGAGGTGGTAGTAAGTGAGCCGGCCGATGATAATACACTAGGGAACAGTGATAAAACAGTTTGTACTTGTTGTGAGTATTGGGGTGAGGCAGTCGAGTGAACCCAACCTCTGGTTAATGTGCGAGGCCAGAGTATTACGATGACGTGAATTAGTAAGGGGGAAGAATTGTGGAGATTATGTCAACATTGTCTTTACGGTAAGCGGTTAGCGGATGTCCAGTCTAGCGATGTCAAAACCTGTTATAACATATGCAGACGAATAGTTTCAAGCGCGCCACAGGTGCTCCGCGCTGCACTGCAGCTGTAGCGGCGCCGTGGGAGCTGGTAGTGCACCGTCGTGCTCACCTGAAGGCGGAGGGGTCGGGTCCAATCATGGCGACGAGCTGCGGCACGTCCTGCGAGTGCGCCACGAAGCGCGCCAGTGCCTTGCAGGCGCGCCACAGGTGCTCCTCGGCCGGCGCCCACTGCAGCAGCTGCAGCAGCGCCATGGCCAGCTCCACGCACACCTCGTCGAACACCTGTGCAACGTAGAGACACAATACGCGCACACACACGAGCGTATGGGTACCTACACCGCCGCGCCCAACCGCTCGAATAGTTTCAGTGCAACAACGCCACGAAGGAATTGAATGCAATGGAATAATAGTAATACAAAGAAAAATTTTTAACTTCTCAAACCACGCTACTATTTGAGCGGATAGATTCACGGATTCACCACATATCCGGTTCCTTTATTATCAAGACGAGTTCATGATAAACAGCAGTTGCACATGACTGTTGCAGCAACATCGTTCTATATCGCTGGCAACGTGTTTCACAACAAGGTTTTATATTGCTGAATGAATGGTTTGCAACTATTGCAATATGCCTGATCTGTGGGCCAATAACACCACCAATAAAAGCTGTCTGTCGTGCCAGCGACACGAATACATACTCCTGACTTAAGTATTGTTGATATTGCCTGAGTTAAATATTACCTCACGCCGAATAGAAGAGAATAGATTAGTATCAACTTGCGCAAATTATATTTTAGTAGATTCGATAACACAAATTAAGTTAGCTACCACACTGCTCGCTCTTCTATGAAATTTGTATGTTTGAGGTTTCCTTGAAGTTGCTTATCTCGTAACAATTGAACTCGCACTATTACGATTGTGCTACAAGAGTTTGCGTCAACATCATAACGAGAGCAAACAGACGAAATAGTTATGGAATATTGATTTAATATTAAAGTTACCGTTACATTGTATCGATCCTTTTTTACGTGGGAAATCATCATACGACTTCTCCCGCTCTGTGTGTGGAGTGTCGTCAGACTTTTACTGACCTACAGTGTTCCTTTACTTGCCCTTTGCCAGGGCTACGGTATCTCTTTCGATCTGTCCGCAGTCCTGGCGGGAATATTGAATATATTGATCGTAAGTTTTCCATTAGACAGAAACAAAAGCGTCTATCCTAATGATTCTGCGTCTCTGGTATAAAGGTGTGGGTTTATTTAATTTATGTTTGTGTGTAATGTAAAAACAAATATTTTGCTACCGAAGCAGATATATGAGACGGGGTCAATATTATGTTATCATTTGTTGAAGGGGAAAACCGAAACAGAAACTGTAAGCAATCGTGTGATGAGCCGTAAACATGTTGTGACACAGGAGGGTCGCTCCTCATGCTGCCGTCTGTCGGCACCAACACTACGACACTTCACTATCTTACCAAATCGATTACAAGGCGTGTTTGTAAGGTTATTATTATTTATTGCCACGCGATTGACCACCATGTTACCTGATGGTAAGCGATGATGTGTGTCTGTGTAGTTTTCATTTCATGCTTTTTGATAATTCATCTTGAAAATTATGATAAAAATAATTTCTAGTTAGTACCCGACTACGGAGGAGTTATGATTTTGACAGGCTATGTATGTGTGTATGTTCATCTGTTCCCTCATAGTAAACTACTTATCAGAACTGGACAAATGAGGTATCGTTAGAACCGGCTTAATTGTCCGCTGAACATTGGCTACGTAACGCTCGATATGGTGCCCTCTAGTGGACAAAAAGTTATGTGTTTGAAAAAAAACAAATAAACACATTCTAGACACTTGAGATCATCGGAGAATTTGAAACTTTTAATGCCCTCTCATTCCACAAAGTTCTGTGACAAATCGTTCACGGTCCAAGCGGTGCGATTATGGAACGCGTTGCCGATACCAATTAGGCAAGCCCAGTGGTGACTGGGCTAAATCTAATCAAAGATCATTTCCTTTCACTGTAATTAATTCTGCTTCTACCCAAACTGAGTTCTTTCGTCACTCACCCACCACCTTTTTGTATATTTCTTATTTTCTCTATTTCTTTCTTTGAAATTGTGTAACATATAATATGTAGGTATATATATAAATATAATATTCATGAGTTTGTTTTTTGTCTTTTATATATAACTACTAGCGACCCGCCCCGGCTTCGCACGGGTGCAATGCTGATACCTTCGCTACCGCTATGTCATTTGCATGTGCATTTTAAATCTGTAATATCTTCAAAAATATTCATTTAGATTACATGCTGTAAAGAGCCATATAGATCTATATTAAATGCACAATGTATTCAAGGTACTTAATTGGATAAGGATTAATGTTGTATTGCTTAAAATCGCGTCGTAAATAAGCCATTGTTTCTCGTAAAAAGTATATAAAGGATAAAAAATGGTTATTGTGGGTTATCCCTAAGAGATAGAGATATACCACCGTGGACTTTTTGGAAACCTTTTTAAAGTGTACATCGTAGTACATTATTTTGATGTATCTCGTAAGGTTCAGTCAGCGTTTGCAATGTAAGCGCAAAAACATGTGTTACGAATAATTTACGACATCACACTAGAAATCTATACCTATAGTTTTTCTACTATTTAGGCACGTATTGCAGTCCATCCTTACGTTGCCTGGTAGATATCGCTGTCAGCGATGAGGCCGCCATTGTACTCATAACTTTTAAACTAACTTTATATATGTATAGGTACCAACCGTAACACTTTAACAACGTGTGACTACGGCTTTTCTTTTTGTTCTGTTCTTGTTTCTCCAGTAACCTAGTTTATTTCAGCATCCTGAAAATCTTGTTTTATACTTTTTTAGCATCGTTTTTTTTTGTCGTAGTCGGGTTTTAGTATTTTTTACTTTTTTGCAATTTTATCTCTATAACTTCCTTAATAATCGTTTTTATTCAATTCGTCATTAAAATCATAGCAAAAACATTTAAAAAAAACTAATTTCGGAAATCGGTGTTTCTCGGTATTGTTTGTTTGTTATTTGACACTGCCTTCCGTTAAAGTTATTTTGATCCTTTTAGTGTTTTTTTTAGTGAAGTCGGTTATTTTTTTTGTAATAAGTTTTTTTATTTCATACTTTTTATTTGCGATACACTTATATCCAGTGTCTATTTCTCATGACAATTCTAATTAACCCAAACACTTCTAGGATACATTGTTTCATTATATGAAGTTCCCGTGTCTACCTTCCACCGTCCGGCTCCATAACCTGATCATTTTCCGCAGGGATCGGTACTAGGACCGCCCTTGTGGAACATCGGGTACGATTACGTGTTGCGCGGCGACCTCCCCGACGGGGTTAGCGTTGTCTGTTACGCAGACGACACGCTGGTCCTGGCGCAGGGGGAGTCGCACCAGGCGGCGGCCGAACTAGCGACGCGCGGGGTTGCGACAGTCGTGGACAGGATCCAAGAGTTGGGACTCGAAGTGGCACTGCACAAATCCGAGGCCATGTGTTTTCATGGCCCTCGGAACGCGCCACCACCGGGTTCCCAAATAACGGTAGGAGGGGTTCGCATCGACGTCGGGTCGACGATGAAGTACCTGGGACTTGTCCTCGACAGTCGGTGGAACTTTGTGGAGCACTTTCGACGTCTGACTCCCAAACTAGAACGGACCGGGGCTGCCCTAAAGCGGCTCCTACCCAACCTTGGGGGTCCAGACGCCTCCTGCCGTAGGCTCTACGCGGGAATTGTTCGGTCCATGGCCCTTTACGGGGCGCCGGTGTGGGCGCCGTCACTGCAAAGGCGACCGGCGGCCATACTGAACGCTTGCCAGAGGGTCATGGCCATCCGGATGATACGGGGATACCGCACGATTTCCCGCGAGGCGGCGAGCCTTCTTGCTGGCCAGCCACCATTGGATTTGGAGGCAACAGTCCTTGCACGCATGCACGATTTGCGCGTGGAGATGCAACGCCGGGGCGAAACTCCGCTGCCGCGCCAAGTCGCGGCATGGCGGACAGAGTTCCGGCGGGATCTAATGGTGGAATGGCAACGACGACTGTCGCAACCCAGTGCTGGGCACGCTACAATTATGGCGGTAAGTCCCCTCTTTGAGGAGTGGCTGGAGCGACAACACGGCGTCCTCACCTTCCGCATGACGCAGGTCCTCACCGGGCATGGCCAGTTCGGGAAGTTCCTGCATCGGATTCTGGCGGAAGCAACGCCCGGGTGTCATCATTGTGCGGACCACCCAGAGGACACGGTGGAGCATACGGTGGAGGTGTGCCCCGCTTGGGCGGAGCACCGCCGTGTCCTCGTGGAGGCAATTGGTGGCAGCGACCTTTCGCGTCGGGCCCTGGTTCAGGCTATGGTCCGGAGCGAGGAGGAATGGCAGGCAGTCGCCTCCTTCTGTGAAGCAGTAATGCTAGCGAAGGAGGAGGCTGCACGCGTGAGGGAACGAAGGTCCTCACGCCCTAGCCGCCGTAATTCCGACCCCGACTACCAGCCACGGTAGACGCGGGCTTGCGGACGTTGAGCACTGGGTAGCTCGCCGTCCGGCTGTTCGGTAACTAACCGGACCGAGCCCAGTCGTCGACAGCGCGTAGTGATCCTCGCGCTCCTCAAAGAGATGTCAGCAAACCGTAGGGGCCCAACAGGGCCGATGCTCGCTAGCTAGGACCGCGGAGAATTTCTGAAAGGGAAACCCGTAGTCCTAGAACGCAAAGGGTAATTGAAGGACACAGGTGTGGTTTTAGTCAGTAAAAGTCTGACACGCCCTCGCGCTCCACCCAGAGCGCGAGAAGTCATTTGGATGATTTCCCACCTTAAAAAAAAAAAAAAAAAAAAAAAAAAAAAAAAAAAAAAAAAAAAAAAAAAAACCTGATCATTTCGATAGTATCTTATAGCCAAAGTGCATCTCATGACAATTCTAATAAGCCCAAACACGGCTAGCATCCATTAATTAATTATAGAGTTCCGGTGTCTATATTCCGGCTCCATCATCATCAGGTCACTTCGATGATGCCATTTTCAACATAACTATTCAGAACCATTTATTTATTTGTATTGGCATAGTCGCTTAACTATCTCCATTGTGATATCTATGTGGGTATAAAGTTCCGTTGGCCATTTCTGTTCTTCATCATCAGTTCCACTTCATCAAAAGTTACTTTTTGACTGTAAATGCTTATGTTCTCAATGAAAATACCAAAATCACTATATGGTTTCCTACAATATTTGAAGAGTTCCCTCGAGTCCTCATGGATCCCATCATCACAACTGGATTTTGAAAAAAATGGGACCACTCTGGAAGCATATCCTTTACGGAAATAAAAATTTCAAATCGGTCTATAAATGACGGAGTTCTAAGGTAACACATAAAAAAAATACAACTGAATTGATAACTTCCTCCTTTTTTGAAGTCTGTTAAAATAAAAGAATTCAAAGCACATAGAAAATCTAAAAATTATTCATCATATTGCCGGTGTAGCGACCGGGAGGCTTCTTTTTTTGAAATCATTATTCATTTAAGTAGCTTTATTACAATTATTTTTGCAATCATAGATTAGTGTCATGGCAACTGGTTATGTGTTGGCTCCAAGCGTACTGCGCTCGAGCAGCTCGGCAGGCCGGCGCGCATGCTTATCGCCTGAACAAGTGCAAGGTGCACTTCTAATCATCATAAATCGTCAACTGATAAAGTTTATCACCCTACGGGAAACTATTGAAAAAATTAAACCGTTATTTTTTCTAATCATAGTAATGTCAGGTTTATTTACTTTTGGGGCTATTCAAGTATTACGTAAGCACTACAGGGGGTGAGGGGGTCCTTGCTTTGCCTTGGGGGTCTAGATGGTGATAACGTCAGCAGTGCCATTTTTTTTTTAGTTTTTTAAGAGAACAATGTCGATGTTTCAAAATCACAAGAAAGTGAGCAGACACACATCATTGCCTAAGCAGCATACATCTAATTTCATTGAAGACTTAGTGTCATGGATTAGTGTGACATGGACTGAGAACTGTTAATTTGAATTAATAATGTCAAAATATTAAGCTAACTCTGTTTTTTTCCTTTATTTCAAGTATTCATTTTTTCTCGACTTACTGCTCATAAATTAAAAACCAAACTAACACATTGACAAATGCACGTACCGATGTTTACGTAAGCATGGGGGTGGGGGTGTGAAAGCTTTTCTTACTTATGCCGACGGGGGAGGGTTAATATTAGCAAAAAATCAGCTTACGTAATACTTGAACGGTTTTCTACGAAACAACATGACGTAATACAAATATATTAAATACCAATTACACAAAATTGGAAACGTATCTTACGTTGATAAATATTTTCGTTGTTCAAATGTCACATAACCGCAGACGTGGGCACAGTGTCAGAGCAGGAGCACGTCACGCCACATCCGACAGAGCAAGCCGCGCGCAAACACGCCGGGCGGCCTGTCAGCGCCCGCCCGTGTCCTAACACCATTCAACAATATAATCAGAGTAATCTTGAAATAACATAACATTGCCTCCTGACATTGTTACCTACACTTTAAAAGCTTTATGTACACATTTATATTTGTTTGCGATTGACATGTTTACCCAACAATTAGTTTGCATTATCATACACTTAATAAATTATAATAAGTTTTTAATAAATATTATTTTAATTCTCATGTCTTTCTGAAGATAAAATTAAAAAAAAAAAAACAATATTTGTATTATGCTGTTGCGACCCGAGGGTTTCGTCGTGTGAACACATCCGTATCGAGCGGCCCCGTGCCCGCGTGTCGCTCCCTTAGGGTGTTTTTAATATCGTGCGGTTTTGACCACGCATGTGGGATTGCTCCGCACGCGTAACCCCCGCAAATGTCCATTCCATACAAGTATTTATTGTAATGCATAGAAAACGCACGCGGGACGCGTTTTTTTGCATTTTGAAATTTTTTAACCCGCATGCGTGATGAAATCCGCACGGTATTAAAAACACACTTACTCCAGCGTATTGTTACAGATAGAACTAGTGCATGTGATAGTGGAGGAGTAGATCATGAAGATACTGTTACGGCGCGGCGGTGATAATATTTTCTTTTACCCTGCTGACCCAGGAGGGTCTTGTTTTTCTTTGGCATGCTCTGTAGCCTGAGCGGCTGGATAGATTAGAACCAATGAAGTATGGTTAGATTCGTCTTAAGTGTTAACCCTCGGGACCACGATACTTTTGTTTCCCTATAGATGCGAGCTGGAAGAGCTATGGGTGACTGTTTTAAAGATTACATAGAAAGTATTGTTTGCAGACGACACTTCACTTTTGTTTAAACTGAAACGTCAGCAGCCGATTACTGACGATATAAATATAGCACTTTCAAAAATATTACACTGGTTTGATGTAAATAACTTACTTTTTGGGGGATGAACTGCTTGCGTCCGTAGGATTTACTTACACACGAACACCCTACACGTGTCCCCTGGGTAGTGCTAAACGAGCAGTAAAGACGGTGGTAGGCCATAGCATCGGCTGCCGGCTTTAAAGTTACCACCCATCAGACATAGCCATGCCGCCAAGCGATTCGTCGTGTTCCAGCG
The DNA here is from genome assembly GCA_961205895.1 of Mythimna pallens. NCBI lineage: Eukaryota > Metazoa > Arthropoda > Insecta > Lepidoptera > Noctuidae > Mythimna > Mythimna pallens. Next base: position 25,952,883 of record OY540831.1, read on the forward strand.
TGATGTCTGGTGAAGCCGTATGTTGGAAGATGGGTCTGAGCAGATGTGTTGCGACGTACACCGGGTATGATGCTCCAGCTGTTGTTGTGTCGGACGTTTGATCGTGGAGGGTGCGAGATCCGAAGCACGGTGCTCCGCTGGCTGACCGTAAGTAGTTAGGGGCCCAAGTAGTGTGCCAGCTACACACGAAAGGCTGCCCCGCCAACTGCGGAAAATCCCAGGGTGGCCCCATCGTGCCGGTTGGCGACCGGGCGAGAGGACCCGATGGCGATCCCTGGGGGGGTTCGGGCGTCCTCGCAGTCTCCAGATCAACCCTCCCTTGGCCCAGCAACTCTGGTTGTGTTGTTGGGTTTAACATCGCATCACCTCGTCCTCTCATTTCAAGTGCACCTCTCAAATATTAGAGGGCTGCACTAGGGTGGCTGATGTAGTTGGTCATACTGCCAATTGTCTGGACCTTCTGCTGACCATCGATCCAGACAGATGTACCGTAACAGTTTCCTCACCACTTGGAACTTTAGATCACTGTCTGGTGAAGTCTGTTTCGTCCATCTCCCCACCTGACTGCGACTCACGCGGCGAACGGCGAATGTGGCGTTACAGGTCAGCCGATTGGGATGAGATGCGACGTTTCTTTGCATCTTATCCTTGGCAGCAGGTCTGCTTCTCTTCTGAAAGTCCGTCGAGTTGTGCGGATGCTATATCCGATGTGATACGTCAAATTATGGAGTTTTTCATCCCTTATAGTGACGTACACATCGGAGGCTCAGCTCACCCATGGTTCAACGCCGATTGCGTTCAAGCTGAAGAGCGTAAGCATTCGGCGTTTCTTGCCTGGGTTGACGCTCGTGACCGCAAAGCTCCGGATTTGAGCTCAAAGAAGAGAGCTTTCAACCGTGCTGCCAAGTCCTACAAAAAGGCACTGAAGAAGTCTCGGTTCGACCGCATTACCCATATTGATACAAAGCTCTCTGCACAGCCATCTGGTAGCAGAGCATTCTGGTCCCTTGCCAAGTCGGTCGAAGCGAACTTCTGTAGGCCTACATTGCCTCCGCTGGTTAAACCTGATGGGACACTGTATCACTCGGCGAGAGAGAAAGCAGGTCTCTTTGCATCTCTCTTCGCCCATAATTCTCGTCTTGATACTAGCAGTGCTACTCCACCGACTCTACCTCACTGCAACAACTCGATGCCCGAGGTTCACATAAGGAACAGAGAAGTTTAGAGAGCACTGTGTCGTCTAGACGTGAATAAAGCTAGTAGACCAGGTGGTATACCAGCAATAGTTCTCAAGGCATGTGCGCCCGAGTTGTCTCTTGTATTGACGCGCTTGTATCGCCTCTCATTTAGGACTGGTATAGTGCCAAAGTCCTGGAAACTTGCCAACGTGCAACCCGTGCCCAAAAAGGGCAGTCGTGCTGATCCCGCCAACTATCGATCAATTTCAATAACCTCCATACTCTGCAAGATTATGGAGCGTGTGATGAACTCGCGCCTCATGGCATACCTGGAAGGTAACGATCTCCTCAGTTACTGTGTCTACTGGGGACCTACTAGTGTATACCACTCACATGTGGGGCGAGGCCCTGGAGAAGAATGGAGAAGCGATTGCTGTCTCCTTCCACACAAAATTATAAATGGTTTCATAGATGCGGAGTTGATTGATAATTTTAACTTTAGGGCTAGCCAATGCAGCAAGCGACATCATCGCATTTTTCAATTGCCTACATCCACCTTAAATATCACTTTTAATAGTCCTCTTACACGTATGCAAGGTAAGGCTTTATAATGTAAGGTCCAACTTGATTGATTCCCTATCGATGTCTTCTGCATGAGTTCCGCTTCATACAGGCGCTGCCTATATAAACAGCAAATAATGTACATCTTTTTATTTCGATGTGTTTTGCCTTTGTTGTGTTCTGGTTTTAGGTGTACTGGACGAACGTTTTACTTTTTATATTTGTCTTTAATATTCATTTTTTCAATGTCATGCATACCTGTTATTTGCATGGTTACTGAAATGCCAATTTTAGATGTAAGTTTATTTGAATTGTAAGTGGCTGTGCTGTTGGTGTGCTTATAATAAATAAATAAATATACATTTAGAAAAAAATAAAAATATGGCGGCCGCAGGTAAGTAAGCTGGTAAGACTGGCTAAGCTCGGCTATGTTCCCGCTAGATGGCAGTCAACTCAACCTTTTTGGTTTATTTTGTTTATAGTGTACACGAGCATTACAAAAGTCATGTAAATGGTATTTGCTAAAATCGGACATTTCACTTCATAGAGCTAAGTCAAATTATTGCCTCAAAATCCACCTAATCCTGACTGTCCATGACTCTGTAGTGATAATTTTTCTTCACCACAGCAGCTCAAACAAATAGGTTTTGCTGCTTGAAAACAGTGAGCAAATCTCGATTTTGCTCACTGCGTGAGACAAAGTAACTTTTTTTTTTTCTAGCCGTGCAATTCGAAACATTCGAATTGTCTCTTTCTCGCCCTTATAAAAAAGCGAGTGAGAAACATGCCATTTCGAAGTTCATTCCGATTTTGAAATTCCACCACAAAGAAAAACACGTTCGGAAATGCGTAATAAATAGAAAATATTTGTAAAATATAAAATTTTTATTTAAATAATTATTTCTAGTTTCAACATTGACTGTTTTAGAACGTGCTTAAAAAAACAGCGGAAATAAAATAGTGGCAAATAAGTTTAAGAATGTTAAAATAATTTTAAAATATGAGCAAAACTAGCGACAGAGATAGTATTTATTTTAATTGAAATCATTATTAAATCTATAGTCATTATTATTAAGTAATATGTGTTCTCGCTGCTGAAGTGAAAAATTATGTGTGTAACACGAGAGCAAAACTTTTTGCATCTCGTGCCTTTGAATCCCTCCCCTCGCTCAGGATTCTACTTTAGAATCACTCGCTGACGCTCGTGATTCAATCAAAGAAAATTTCGCTTGCTCGGGACTTAAAATTAGCACTCGCAGCAAAAAACAACTTTGCTCTCTTGTTGCACAAATAACTATTTTGTGACAGTCATCTAAAGTATCAAAATGTTTATGTGAAAATGGTCATTAAGAATGTAGGTAAAACCTCACTTCACGAATTGTAAATATTGTACAGCAGGAGAGTGTAGTGTAGTGAGGCAGCACAGCCGGCGCCAGCAGGCGGGTGCGCGCTGTGTTCTCTGTGACGTCTTTACATCTGTTTATTATAAAATTAAGGGAAATACGACGTGCGAGCGAGTGTTATGTACACCGTACTCAGCCATTTTATTTATGAACGCCGCTTAGATAACGACATTCATAAATCGATTTGAGAGAGATACCGAGCGGCTCACATCCAAACTTAAATATATTATTAGATCTGATTAGGACATAATATACCTATTTTGGGTATTATACTTATATCAAACAAGTTCGGAGATGATTAAGATAAACAAGGTAATTAATTCTTAAAACTTAGTAACTGTTTTGTATATCGTTTTGTTCATTATAAAACACATGTTGAATATTTAAAATATTAAGCTAAAACGGGGACAACAAGAGTAATGTAAACGTTGAATGCTTTATGGCACATTATTCAATCAGAACTCTGCGTTTAATTTATTATGTGTCGATCTAGCGGGGCCACTCGAGCTAGACCTTCAATAAGTAAGCAGGGGTTTGATTGTTCTTGTTATTACTACAAAATGATAAAGACTTAATGTTTATATTTGCAAGTAAGTGCAGCAGGATATTAGTTGCGTACTCCCCACTCCGGACATTGTCCGCTGTAGCGCGCTGTGCTAGTGCACGTGCAGTGTCCGCGTGTACCGACAGACTGGCGCGTGGCGGCACGAGGTGCAGGTCTCCATACCGGGGAGTGTATTATTATTTTTAGTTAAAAAAAGAGGAATAAATAAACAAAGGAGCAGTACGCATTCAATTCGTCGATGATCCTTGTAAGACGATAACAATGGCACGGTACATATTATTTAGCTCAGTATTAGCACGTGTTACTCTTCTATCTAGTTTCAAGCTTCTTACGAGTTAAGATATGAACATTGACTCCAGTCAGTGACGCAAGCGGTACATTTAAACAGTGAAGTTTATTGTGAATGCAAGCATTTGATATCTATGGAGATTATTAATGAAGCCCACAATGATTAGTTCGCGATCGCTAGGCGACGCGGCAGATCAAGGCTCAGATTAGGGGCCGCGCTTGAGCTGAGAGGACAGGCGCGTGCAAGATGGATACAAGTGTACGGAGGAGGGACGCAATGATGAGGACGACTTGTCGCGCTGCAGTACCTTGCACTTGGCGCCGCGCGGCAGCAGGTCGCGCAGCGCCTTGCCCGCTTGGAACCGCTGCAACACACGCACGGGCGCTGCACCACTCCGAGCGAGCTTTGTATCTCACAACAACATTTATATACCATAGCTAGATCCGTGGTTCCAATTAATGAAAAATCCACTAAAAATATGAACTGAAACGGTACTTTGTGTGCGAGTTTCAAGTTATAAAAAATATACGTTTATTTAAATTCTACGTTATGCGACATAATTATATGTTGCTTTGTTCAATGCTGGTAGGTCACAATAATTCAACTTTACCACCTGATCTTCGTTAATCATAATTTGTCAGATTTTCTCTAGATGACTTTATTTAAGATGATGTTCTCAAACAGTAACTTATACCTACCATATTTTTAAGTACTATCAAATGCTTTTCAAATTAAGATAAATAAATATACAAGAAATAAAATAGGTATACCGATGAAGTGTGTTGTTGTGAAATACAAATAAACAAATTATAATTTATACAAGTAAAAATAGAAATTGGTATAATAAATACAAATAAAAAGTAAATTCTGAAGGAACTGGGAGCGGAAAATGTTAGAGTGGTAACCCCCTCTAGTTAGAACATAGCGAGCACAAGGAAATGTTATTTGTTACATTACGGCACAACTATACGAACATGTGATCTTTTGTTGTTTTAACTTTAAGGTGATGTCACAGCACACATACTGGGTTTTTTTTTCTACTTGTGCCCAATTTGCCCAAAATGAGACGACTAAGCATCTGCTTATATAATGCAGTGGTGGTCCAGTGGTAATGACCCCGACTTACGAATTGTAGTTCGCGGGTTAAAATCACTGCTCTCAAAACGGTGAAGGAAAACATCGTGCAGAAACTCTAGAATCAAAAATTCGTAGACATGTGACATCCACCAACCCGCACTGTGCCCTTGTGGTGGATTAAGGAATATTATAAGACTGCTTATACTATGCTATTTATATATGAGTAGCTTTTTTAAAAGTGTATGTGCTGATTTGTAAGTGTCATTGTTTGATCACGGCGGGTGCTAATGAATTAAAATATTGCCGTTATGAGAAAAGATCTTTCCAAGACTTGCTTGGTGTACCAACAGTTTTCAGTAAAATCTATTATTTTAATTGCAATAGGATCTGCAATTTTTTACGTGACATGCCGTGAGGGTATGAATACGTCAAGTGATACTCTTCAGTTTTGGGTAAGAGTTGGTATTTCTTTTCATAATGATAGGCTCAGAGTCGGAGCGCACCGTCCGCGCGGGCGCGCACTGGGACGTGCCCAACACGAGGCGGGCGACACAGCGTGTCCTGCCGAGTGCGCGCCGCCGACACGTTTGTGTGTTCTATGTCAAATTAAAACGTGAAATTGATATCACTTGTTAATTAATTAAATAAGAATGCGAAAGGATTTTAAGCATGTATCTACATTAGAATTGCAGATTTACTTACTTAGTATGTACATAAATTAATGAATAAATTTAATACATGTTGAAATCTACGATATTTGCGTCTCATCTTTCTAATACCTATTAGGTTTAACTGAGCGGGGCTAGACCGGCTAAACAGAAGGCGTCATTAGCAACAAGTGTGTCAAGTTATAGTCCGGTCAATTTAGATATCCAAGGTTACAATAATTAGCACCCAGATTCAGCAGTATCTTTTTTCTCGTTAACTTACAAGTTTGATTTTTTCACAGCTTTACGGGACTGCAGACCTGAGTATATGGTTTTAATTTCAACTCGATAACTCCAAGCGTTCTCGAGATAAAGGGTCTTGACAGACAGACATATAGGCAGACTGACAAACAGACACAGACAGACAACAAAGTGATCTTATAAGGGTTTCGTCAGTTTCGTTTTATGCTTTTGGGGTACGGAACCCTAAAAACGCGCTAAGTACACCTCAAAGGTGGCGTGAAAACGGGTGCATATTATGCCGATGGCCTCTTTCAAATTTTTGAATCATTATATCTCAAAAACGGTGGCTCTTAGAAAAAAAAGTGTTGAGACATTTTTTGTCTGAACTAATTTTATGATAAAACTTACCGTTTGCTGAAAATCGTGAAAAACTGGTTTTAGTGACCTTTGACCCGAGTATTTTTTTGCATGTGTCGGATCGATGAGGACTTTTTAGGTTTCATTTATGATGGTGTTTTGAACAATCCAACCAATTTTCATCTGGGTGCGACTTATTGTAACCTTTTCCCCTATTTTTTGGTCTAATTTGACTGTACTATTAACGCAGTTTCAGTTAGCAAAAAGGCGTCTCACTACTATGTTAGAGTGACAACTAGAAAATGTCATTTATGACATTGTGCACATTTTTATCATAAAGGAGTCTCTTTATAGAACGCTTCGAAAGTTTTCCTGAACGCACGCCGTAACCGAACTGCGTCGCGCTAGAGAGCGCCTACATTACATGATCACAGCTAGCTTGAGCATCAGGTTATAAGAAACAAATGTCTTTTAACATAAGATTTTTTTGTAATTTGTTTGAAGAAGAAAAAGATTTCATTCAGGTTTCAGATTTTTCGGCTGTCAAGCGCATTGATAGCATGGCGGCGTGTGGCAATATGAACTGTACTCGAAGTCATGTGAAGATACAAACTCTTACTACAGTATAGCTGGTTTAACGATGGACGAGCCCAAGGACCATATTAGTCAACATTACAATTTAATATGAACTGAGTTTGAATAAAACGATAGTTGCTACAGGATCCGAAACTTGGAACTGTAAGCGTCCACAACGTACTCGTATGTGCTTATTGAGTAATTATATCCATCGTTTAACCGGCCAGCTTCGAGTTAGCGTACTGTCGGAGGCGCTGGAGAGACGAGTGAAGCGGATACAGACCACGGTTTTTACCTCCTTGGTGGCGATGTTGTGCATGAGCGCCGTGCCCACGTCGCGCAGCTCCAGCTCCGCGCTCAGGCAGCTGTGCACGCACACCTGCACACACACACTTCTATACTTACAAAGTTCACGTACATAACGAACACGATCGCCTTTTTAACGGCTTCTGGTTTAACCGGATGCAGCCAAATAGCAGTATTTTGAAGTAACTGCATATCGGAAGTCAGAGTCAGCTACTGAGTAATGCGATATCCCTTGGCTTATTTGTATGTTGGTTATAGGGATCTAACGGAAGTGGCTATATCGGAACCGGAATCGGAAGTGAAATCGGAGGCGCAGGCAGAAGCGTCAAATGAAACACTACTAAAACTAATTAAAAACTCGATTGCATCGCCGGCGAGAAAGTCGAAAATAATCAAAAGCTGGCGCGCACTCGTCGGGGGAACAGGTCACATGAGCAGTCGCTACATTTAAAACACACTGTTACTCAGCTGCAACCAGCTGGACTGAACTTCATCTCAAACATAGTAGGAAAAGGAACATCTGTGTACCTTAGTGGTGGCACGAATGTTGGAGAGCGGCTGTCCATTGTGCTCCCACTCGCTGATGTACAGCAGCCACTCCGACGATGAGATGTTCTCGAACAGGTTGCACAGCTGCGGGAGAAGCACAGTAGGTTTACTATATGAGACTACAAGTTCGAGTGCTCGAAATAACGTCATACGTTAAGGAGGGAAGAGGATGACTAAGGTATAACCAGAGAGGAAACGTATCTTAAGATTTGTGACGTCACATGTCAGAAAATCATGAATGCTACGGAACAGTTTAAAATTTGCCTAAGTGCACCTTTTAAATATTCGAAGGCTGCACTGTAATTTCGATGCGTCCACCACCATCTTGAGACTGACAAGCTCCACTTACTTTTCTTGTCGAAGACCTAGATTAGAAGTCCGTCAGATTCGGCGTATCTCGACTACCCGGGATACTCATTGGAACACCATTTCCTGCAGCGTGGCGGGGTCTGTGTGTACTTCCACACTGACATCTGCTAGCCAGCGTCTCATTTTCATGGCTGTTCAGTTTCATTGCATTTCTCATCTTTATGGCTGTTGGTGGACACCGGTGTGAACAAAATTGTCTACACCTGTGTCTAACGATCGCACAACGGTCACCAGTAGACGACTCAACTGTTTGGCCACCTCAGTGAAGCCGATAAGCCACCTCACACTCACTACCTCAGTAAAGGACCTGTTGTCTTGACATTAACAGTGCTACTCCACTTCACTCGCTACCTCACTGCGACACCTCCATGCCCCAGATTCGCATAAGGAACAAAGAAGTTCTGAGAGCACTGTGTCGTCTAGACGTGAATAAAGCTAGTGGACCAGATGGTATACCAGCAATTGTTTTCAAGGCTTGTGCGCCCTAGTTGTCTCCTGTATTGACATGCTAGTATCGCCTTTCAGTTCAGTCCTGGTGCAGCAGCAGCGACACTATCAGTCCACATGTCAGACTACTAGCATACGTACGAAGAGCGCGAGCGCGAGCTGCTCCCCCGGCGGGAGCGTGTCGACGGCGGCGGCGTAGTTGAGCAGCGCGTGGTGGCGCCGGTCCTGGTGCAGCAGCAGCGACACTATCAGTCCACATGTCAGACTACTAGCATACGTACGAAGAGCGCGAGCGCGAGCTGCTCCCCCGGCGGGAGCGTGTCGACGGCGGCGGCGTAGTTGAGCAGCGCGTGGTGGCGCCGGTCCTGGTGCAGCAGCAGCGACACTATCAGTCCACATGTCAGACTACTAGCATACGTACGAAGAGCGCGAGCGCGAGCTGCTCCCCCGGCGGGAGCGTGTCGACGGCGGCGGCGTAGTTGAGCAGCGCGTGGTGGCGCCGGTCCTGGTGCAGCAGCAGCGACACTATCAGTCCACATGTCAGACTACTAGCATACGTACGAAGAGCGCGAGCGCGAGCTGCTCCCCCGGCGGGAGCGTGTCGACGGCGGCGGCGTAGTTGAGCAGCGCGTGGTGGCGCCGGTCCTGGTGCAGCAGCAGCGACACTATCAGTCCACATGTCAGACTACTAGCATACGTACGAAGAGCGCGAGCGCGAGCTGCTCCCCCGGCGGGAGCGTGTCGACGGCGGCGGCGTAGTTGAGCAGCGCGTGGTGGCGCCGGTCCTGGTGCAGCAGCAGCGACACTATCAGTCCACATGTCAGACTACTAGCATACGTACGAAGAGCGCGAGCGCGAGCTGCTCCCCCGGCGGGAGCGTGTCGACGGCGGCGGCGTAGTTGAGCAGCGCGTGGTGGCGCCGGTCCTGGTGCAGCAGCAGCGACACTATCAGTCCACATGTCAGACTACTAGCATACGTACGAAGAGCGCGAGCGCGAGCTGCTCCCCCGGCGGGAGCGTGTCGACGGCGGCGGCGTAGTTGAGCAGCGCGTGGTGGCGCCGGTCCTGGTGCAGCAGCAGCGACACTATCAGTCCACATGTCAGACTACTAGCATACGTACGAAGAGCGCGAGCGCGAGCTGCTCCCCCGGCGGGAGCGTGTCGACGGCGGCGGCGTAGTTGAGCAGCGCGTGGTGGCGCCGGTCCTGGTGCAGCAGCAGCGACACTATCAGTCCACATGTCAGACTACTAGCATACGTACGAAGAGCGCGAGCGCGAGCTGCTCCCCCGGCGGGAGCGTGTCGACGGCGGCGGCGTAGTTGAGCAGCGCGTGGTGGCGCCGGTCCTGGTGCAGCAGCAGCGACACTATCAGTCCACATGTCAGACTACTAGCATACGTACGAAGAGCGCGAGCGCGAGCTGCTCCCCCGGCGGGAGCGTGTCGACGGCGGCGGCGTAGTTGAGCAGCGCGTGGTGGCGCCGGTCCTGGTGCAGCAGCAGCGACACTATCAGTCCACATGTCAGACTACTAGCATACGTACGAAGAGCGCGAGCGCGAGCTGCTCCCCCGGCGGGAGCGTGTCGACGGCGGCGGCGTAGTTGAGCAGCGCGTGGTGGCGCCGGTCCTGGTGCAGCAGCAGCGACACTATCAGTCCACATGTCAGACTACTAGCATACGTACGAAGAGCGCGAGCGCGAGCTGCTCCCCCGGCGGGAGCGTGTCGACGGCGGCGGCGTAGTTGAGCAGCGCGTGGTGGCGCCGGTCCTGGTGCAGCAGCAGCGACACTATCAGTCCACATGTCAGACTACTAGCATACGTACGAAGAGCGCGAGCGCGAGCTGCTCCCCCGGCGGGAGCGTGTCGACGGCGGCGGCGTAGTTGAGCAGCGCGTGGTGGCGCCGGTCCTGGTGCAGCAGCAGCGACACTATCAGTCCACATGTCAGACTACTAGCATACGTACGAAGAGCGCGAGCGCGAGCTGCTCCCCCGGCGGGAGCGTGTCGACGGCGGCGGCGTAGTTGAGCAGCGCGTGGTGGCGCCGGTCCTGGTGCAGCAGCAGCGACACTATCAGTCCACATGTCAGACTACTAGCATACGTACGAAGAGCGCGAGCGCGAGCTGCTCCCCCGGCGGGAGCGTGTCGACGGCGGCGGCGTAGTTGAGCAGCGCGTGGTGGCGCCGGTCCTGGTGCAGCAGCAGCGACACTATCAGTCCACATGTCAGACTACTAGCATACGTACGAAGAGCGCGAGCGCGAGCTGCTCCCCCGGCGGGAGCGTGTCGACGGCGGCGGCGTAGTTGAGCAGCGCGTGGTGGCGCCGGTCCTGGTGCAGCAGCAGCGACACTATCAGTCCACATGTCAGACTACTAGCATACGTACGAAGAGCGCGAGCGCGAGCTGCTCCCCCGGCGGGAGCGTGTCGACGGCGGCGGCGTAGTTGAGCAGCGCGTGGTGGCGCCGGTCCTGGTGCAGCAGCAGCGACACTATCAGTCCACATGTCAGACTACTAGCATACGTACGAAGAGCGCGAGCGCGAGCTGCTCCCCCGGCGGGAGCGTGTCGACGGCGGCGGCGTAGTTGAGCAGCGCGTGGTGGCGCCGGTCCTGGTGCAGCAGCAGCGACACTATCAGTCCACATGTCAGACTACTAGCATACGTACGAAGAGCGCGAGCGCGAGCTGCTCCCCCGGCGGGAGCGTGTCGACGGCGGCGGCGTAGTTGAGCAGCGCGTGGTGGCGCCGGTCCTGGTGCAGCAGCAGCGACACTATCAGTCCACATGTCAGACTACTAGCATACGTACGAAGAGCGCGAGCGCGAGCTGCTCCCCCGGCGGGAGCGTGTCGACGGCGGCGGCGTAGTTGAGCAGCGCGTGGTGGCGCCGGTCCTGGTGCAGCAGCAGCGACACTATCAGTCCACATGTCAGACTACTAGCATACGTACGAAGAGCGCGAGCGCGAGCTGCTCCCCCGGCGGGAGCGTGTCGACGGCGGCGGCGTAGTTGAGCAGCGCGTGGTGGCGCCGGTCCTGGTGCAGCAGCAGCGACACATCGTCCCGCAGCGCGCCGGCCGCCAGGCAACGCAGCGTCGCCACGCGCACCTCTGACGACAGTGCGGAATCGTTTAGCAGCCGACCTGTGACACAAAAATTTTACAATTAACAGAAGCCGTGCTACCGGGGATGCTCGCCAGCAGTGCAACCGAGGATTATTTGGCTGTAGCTGCTGTACCCGTACTCACCTATGAAAGCGAGAAAGTCGTCGCCGAGCACCCAGCTGCCCTCGCCTTGCACTAGGTACTGCTGCAGTTCGTCTAGGCTCTGCCGGTCCTCCGGCGACAGCTCCACGCCTTCCAGCGCCTTGGCCAGCTTCTCAAACTCTTGCACGGCCTGCGACAACAACACCAAGCGTTAAAAGCGATGGGCTGCGTCATTCCACTTACTGTTAAAACTCAACTGCAGCGTGAAAACGTATGTGTATAATACACACGCGAACTCGTCGCTTGCACGCTTGTAAGAAAATGGTTTTAACGCGTGTTTAGTCTGCATCGTTTCGCTATTATGAATTCTGGCCCTTTGGTGACTGTAATAATATCAGAAAGCTAGCTGATTTCATGGACTTATATAGATTGTATATTCCCCGGCTCGTTTGATATGATGAATTAGTTAGCAATCGAACATCATTCCTACTGCTGATATCATTGTTAAAACGGGAAACGAAGCAATAATTTGTAATAAGGTATGACATAAGCGTTGGAGTGTGGCAATCGTTAAGCTCTCTGTGTGACAGCAGCATGTATCAGTAGTGCGGAACAGTAAACATGCTCTCAGGACAACATCCGGCGCCCACAGCCGGCAGCCGCGACTCACGAGCCACGTGCGTGTGAGCGCGGCGCATGTCACTGACCATCTTGTTCATACATTGGAAACATCTAGAAGCATTTTATGTTCATCAATTTTCCGTGATTGTAATAAATCTGGCGACGGTGCAACAAGCATCGCATATAAACATCACATCTTATATTTACAGCTTACAGCATGTGTGAGTCATTGGGTGAAAAATGAAGTTTATTTACAGAAGCTTTCCGTTCAATAAAACTGCCGTCTGCAAGTGTTACGAAAGCGTTCATTCAGGACTGCAGACGTGGCGGAATATTAACAGATATATACCTTGTGTAAGCACTTTCATATTATGAGTGAATGCGGTGATGATTCTGTGTTTAGTAGCAGCCTTTGGTACACCGCAGTAAAATTCAGTAATATAATCCGTTGCATCAGTCGACACCTACATACTAAGACGTATTAGAGGAGTGATGTGTTCACATACATTCTTACACAGAACTCTTCGCACAGGACCTCTTAGCGGACTCGATATCAAAACAAATGTGGTAAAGTGACCAAGTGAGCTTGTAAATATAGCAGTATGAAGCACTCACGTCGATGTCGGTGAAGACGATGGGTGGGTCACGGCTGCGCTTGCGCAGCTCGTCCTGACGCCGTTCGTCTGCCTCCGCCGCCAGCGCGTCGGAGCTGGGCCCCGCGCGCGACAGCTCCTCCGGCACGCCGGCTGCCTCCACTGCTTCTGCCATGTCTGCTGAGCAACACGCCCTACCTTAGCACAGTTGTAGCACACTAGCGTACGGAGCCCGTTTAGACCGTCCGACTGACCGCATACACTTTGGAGTACTAAATTAAACCCGGAAGACAATTCAAATGTTAACTGGTTGGCACTTTTGCTTTTGTTTTGGATTTGGAAAAAAGTCCTATTCGTGTTTGAGGAAGATTTCAAACGATTGGGATGCACTCACTTGCATACTTCGGAGGGCTAGGTACTAACCTAAAACTATCTCGTGGATGTTCGCGGATGCCCGCGAGACTATCTCGAGGATGTTTTGATACCGTGTTAAAAACGAAGTATTTTAGGACGCCGAATAAATCACTAAGATCGGTAAAACAAAATTTCGATCTGAATACAAAAATTTTAGGTTCGCACAACGTGGTGCACGCGGTCGGTCCAGCGCGGAAATAGCCGCAATATAAATAATCTGAAGAAGGGTGGCTTGCGGTGTGCGGCGTACGGTGCGACGTCGGCGGCGCGGCGTGCAGCAGGGCGCGGCGCGGCGTACGCACCTGAGGCGTGCTGGGCGCGGTGCGGGTGCGGGCGCGCTGCTGTCCGCGCGAGGAATGGCGCGCGGCGCGGCGGCTGGCGGCGCGCCAGCTCGCCTCCGCAACACTATTATATTTATAATTACGCCGGGCGCGAGATCGGCTCCCGCTCTACTCCTCTTTACATGTTCCTATTCGATTTGTAAACACGCTGTCTTCACGATCCCCGAGTGCCAGCCCCATGCATGATGTCAGAAACTGAACCAAGCGACATGACATGCTCTTAGACTTTTACGGTCCTTATTTTAATATTTTATTTATTGGGTTGCCTTTGGGGTTGTTTAGGGTTTATGTTCTAGTTTCCAATGATAACAAATTCATGAGCGCTGAGTCGCCGAGCACGGCCGATCAGCGCGGTACCTGTGGTGGTCGTTGCCCTGAGTGGTCGATTGGAGTGGATCGGCCTACTTGTGGAGCGTTCAACTGACCGCACTCACAATAAATATCGCATTCGGTCGCCTGAGCGAATACGTTTACCACGTGGCAGTATAGACTTTTAATGCATTTATAATCGCGTTGCGTGAATTTTGTCATTTCTGTAATGACAAAATTCACACAACGCATTATAGCGATGTAACGAACCTACTGTCGGGCTAATCAGATCAGATACGAAAAAGGTAGGTATAAAGCTACAATTATTTATCAATATAATGATATCGCCCATCGTGTCAGGTTGAAATCACATATTGAAGCTTCCTCCTGTAAGCGTCCACGGTTTTGTATTCAGGAGTTTCCTGACATTTTAATACTGTTGTCACCCTAACTGGCCTTAGGATATCTGGGGTATACCCCAGTTAGGTTTGACTTTGTAAACTGTAGTTTTTTTTAGGAGGGAAATCATCCAATGACATCTTCCGCCGTTTCAGACTTTTACTGACTAAAACCCACTCCTATGTCCCTTTGTTGCCTTGCATTCCAGGGCTCCAGGTTTTTCTTTCAGAAGCGAACCCATGGCCCCAGTAGACTCCGACCCTGCTAGGCCCCTATAGTTTCGCTGACATCACCTTGAGGCGCGCGTGGAACACTATGCGCCGTCGACGACTTGGCTCGGTCCGGACGGTTACCGGACGGTCGAATGGCGAGCTACCCATTGCTCACCGCCCGCAAGCTCGCGCCTACGGTGGTTGGAAATCGGGATCGGGACCCTGGTGGCTGCGGCGTGAGTGCCGTTTCCTCGCACGTGCGGCCGCCTCCTTCACCAGCATTACTGCTTCGCAGAAGGAGGCGACCGCCCATCAGGCATCACTCCTCCTCGTTCTGGACCATGGCCTGTACCAATGCCCGGCGTGCGTTTGCGTCTGTACATTCAATTGGAGATTCAGTTGAAAACCAGCGGCAGGTGACTACTATATACCTAGTTGTCTAGCATTTTCCTGAAATGATTATATAATCACGATTTTCGGAACCTCCACGTCTCCTTATTAGTGGTTACATTGGTATGACCCCCACATTTGATGTGACGTTATATAGTTTGCAAAATTTTCGTGAGCGTTAAAGCCTATGAGGCTATAAAGCCTTGTCACACTTTACATATGTATCCGGGCAGTCGAGTGCGCGCCACTCACCGTCGTCGTGGTCGGGCGGCGCGTCGCCGCGCTCGCGCTGCTGTTTCTTGCGCTTCTTGTCGCGGCGCCGCTCCTTGCGCGCCAGCTTCTCCGCCAGCGTACTGCGCCGCGCGTCCAGCTCCTGCGACGCCGCTCTGTGGAATAGACATCATCATAAACGGGACTCATTTAACCTTTTGCCGCCACTAACATACATCTATATTTGTACATGCCGATCATGAGGTCCTAGGTTAGATTCCTGTGTCGGGAAAAGTGTTATTCAAATTTTAAGTAGCAGCATGGAATCTAGATTGGTTACCTATTGCTTTGCTATTTTGCTCAAAATATATTATTTCGATCATTTGTCTAAGAAATAATTATGTTAAATATTGTGCGTTGCCGTCAAAAATATTTAAGGATAACAAATCAAATGTCTTGCTGTTTGGTTTTACAATAGAAGCGAAGCGAAATTAACACGCATTTTTTAATTGCACTCCTTTTTTTGGGCAGTCGTGTAAAAATGTCGTTCAGTCTAAAAACAGTGAAGCTAAGTTGCACGTTCCAAAGCGCATGGACAGTCTTTTCAATCATGTTAGGAGTTACAAAAATCTTGGTGACATATTTTAGTCGCTTCTATCATGTGAGCACAATGTAAATAAATAACCCTTCTTGCAGTCGGGTAATAATGAAAAAAGAGTAATTAAAAATTTTCAATTGAAATAAGCCACTGGCAGTTAAGAGATGACCAGTCTCAACTACAAAACAGATGAAAGGGGATGGAAAGGAAATAGTTCCTGATTTGTACTAGAACGAGTGTCGCCGCTTGTCTCCCATTCTTTTACACAACTACACGCAAGAAACCTATACGGACGCGCATTACGCACACTAACAGACCACGCACACTTAGATCGCGAGTTTGCTATTAGTTGTGTCACACATGCAAAATAGTAATTTAGGGCTAATAAAAGGTCGATAATATTTATATCGATGTAAAAAAAACTGATGAAATTGACGATTGTTGTGTTAACTTATCGCTATAATTTCAGGCGGTGTACCAAGTACCAATACGATGGATTTCTAAAAATGAAAAATACATGTTGAATTAAGAAAAAAAAAGCGAAAATAATTAAAACATTTATTTGAAATAAACTATTTACATGAACATTGAATTTTCAAAAAATTGGCCAGTCCAGAAAAGTGATGCTAATTATACATTCCAAAGCGTAGATCTCTTTAATGTTATGAGTAACAAAAATCCCGTTTCCATATCTCTTGTGGTTTCTTCTGTGAGCACAATGTAAATAAAAAATAAAAATTAAATAAGCCACTGGTAGTTGACCAGTCTTAACTGACAGAGCCCGTACACGAGCATGAAGCATGCATCAGGCCCACTCCAGCTCAACCATTTTAAAAGGAATTGAATCCATCACACGTGCCACCATCAGCGATGCATTTGAGTGAGCATAACTGACTCTCAACTGCCAAGCTCGTTTATGTCAAACAAGTTGTAACATAATAAAATAAATTGCTCATTATACAATTGTATATTTTTTAAAGTTATGAAAGTAACAAGTTATTAGAAACTCCAAAAAAAAAAATTAAAATAAATTGCATGGTGTGACTTTTTATAAGCTTACGTCTTCGTGGTGTAGATGAAGTATCTATGAATGGAATGACTTATGTTCACAATCGGCTGAAATTTTAAATAAATACCTGTGATCTGTTGGAAGCCTAAAACTAAAATAAAAAAAAAACTGTTTCCATATAGACAAAAATAATAAAAAAAAAAACAAAAGAAAAAAGATAAGAAAAAAAGATGAAAAAATATATAAAAAAGATAAGATAAAAGAAAGAATAATAAAGATAAAAATAATAACTGCCCATATAAAATAAAAACAAAAATATTTTACATAATCAACGGTTATTACATAGACAACGGTTACAACTTGGTACAACGCTATCGATATTGAAGGATGTCATCGCAATGAACACCTTACATTGCGCGATTGTTAACTTAGTACAAAATGGTACCCCATGTATTGCATAATTTTGCATTTCGTTTCGATATTATAGTTTGTACAAATTACATAATACTAGTCATGATAAACAACCATGTAGCACCCACTCCTATCAAGATTGGAGACTCTATACTCGAAGTTGTGGACGATTACGTCTACCTTGGACAGACAGTCCAGTTGGGAAGATCAGATTTCGAGAAAGAGGTCAACCCTCGAATCCGACTCGGCTGGGCAGCGTTCGGGAAGCTGCGCAGTATCTTCTCATCCAATATACCACAATGTCTCAAGACGAAAGTCTATGACCAGTGCGTGTTGCCAGTGATGACATATGGTTCCAAAACGTGGACGCTCACAATGGGTCTCATCAGAAGGCTCAAAGTCTCCCAAAGGGCAATGGAAAGAGCTCGGAGTTTCCTTGCGTGATCGAATCAGAAATGAAGATATCTGCAGGAGAACCAAGGTTGCCGACATAGCACGAAGAATCGCCAAACTAAAGCGGAAATGGGCAGGACTCATTGCTCGCAGAACGGATTGGCCGGTTTGGACGGGTTGGGGCAGAAAGGTTCTGGGCGTAGACCGCGTACCGGAAGACGAAGTGTTGGAAGGCCCCCTACCAGGTGGACCGATGACCTGGTGAAGGTTGCGGGAATCCGATGGATGCGAGATGCACAGGACCGTTCGTTGTGGCGACATTTGGGGGAGGCCTATGTCCAGCAGTGGGCGTCTGTCGGCTGAAATGATGATGATGATGACATAATACTATTGTAATAATTATAAATAATATGATTTGTATTTAAAGGTTTTTAGACTTACCGGTGAAAAGAAATCCCTTCTTGGGCTATACTACACACTTGGCTTCTTTTCCGACACGTTGCAATAGCGCAACACGGCGTAACTCTTTTTTCACGGAGCTTCGTACACTGTTACAGTGATTAACGGTCGGTGTCAATAAAATTTCAGTTGAACCACAATTTGAATATTGAGCATGGCCTTGTGGGCGGGACAGGTGTACATTAAGGTACACCTGTCCCGCCCACAAGGCCATTCCAACCTCTTTCATCTGTTGCACCCGTTCATGAGCATGGCGCGTGCATCAGTCCCACTCAGCTCAACCACTTTGAAACTGAATGACCCAACAACACGTGCCACCAGCAGCGAGACATTTGACTGAGCATGACAAACTCTCAACTGCCATGCTCGTGTGACAAGCACAGATCTTTATTTATTTTTTAATAATTATTATTATTTTATTATTAGTTTGACATTATTATTGACACTTATAATTATTAGTTTGACATTCTAGACGTTTAATTTTATTTTGACTTGTATCAGTATCATGTTTTTTTTTTTATCATTTAAGTTAATGACACGCTAGAATGATTTTATTATTTGTATTATTTTGGAAATATTTGTCATTGTCCAGGGCAAACATGACGATTTATATTGTGTTTAACATCTCTTGCATGCTGACAATTTACTTTGTAATGTATGTATTATACTCATGTTTGAACAAATAAATGATTATCTTATCATAACTTATCTTATCGTTTAAGTCAAAACCAACAACAGTAACTTAATAATAATTATATTATTATATATTATTGTAACTTAATAAAATACATTGCTCCATGCTATTTCACGTTTACAAAATTTGAAAAAAAGTTTCCAAAGATAAAAAAGTAATAAATTATTATGAGCTAAATTAAAATTAAAATAAAAACGATATCGAAAACAACAGTACAAAAAAAAGCAATAAATAGGATATCTTCCAATATTTATAAAAAAATATATATATGACGGCGCTTTTGTATTTAAATTAGTTTCCAAAAGATATCAGAGATGGAGCTAGTTGTTTAGAGCGACACTAGTGGTTTAGAGTAACGTGTGTCACGTGACTGGCCACGACACTCTCACGCAACACTGAGTGCTAGTGGGATGAAAGTCGACGACGGAGGCGCTGTATTGCCGGAGCCTTGGTCGAACGCACATGTCTGCGCTACGCGTTCAATGGAGTGTCTTAATTGTGTTGACTATTTTGTAGTAATAATTATTGTGTGGTGATTTATCTATGGTGATTATTTTATAAGAACTAAAAGTAAGATTATAGTAAAGTGCAAACATTAAGTGATTTGATTTGAAATGAATGTCTACTATACCCTTCGCCCGACAAACCACGTCTTATTACGAATCGCATTTCGAGGTTACAGATCCAATTGACAACCAATGGGTCTCGGAAGCCTTTATATATACTCTTATATAAAAAAGAAAACCACTTAATTAAAAGTGACCATGGCTGTGGAGCAAGATTGCTGCTACAAGAGTGATTATAATGTTGTTACACATCTTTCTCCAGATATTTTGGATACAAAGATATCTTGTGGATATTATCTAGACTTTTATAGAAATCAAAACATTAATTTGTGTAAAACTAATCCAGTAAAGACCTCTGAAAATCTGCTATTTTACGTGAACTTTGGCCCTCCATAATCTACTCATATATTTAAAATATAAAAAGTACATCTATAGAAGCCTTGCACATTTAATCGAGATTCTGAGGCTGAGGTTCCAGTGGCCAGCAATTTGCGATGCGACTGGAAGAGCGAAACGAGTTAAATATGGTGTGGTTACGGTAAGCGAAAATTTGGCGACAATGTGACTACATAGCACATATTATGCTTTACAACGAATTAGATGAGCGATTCATGCGACTACACTGTAATAGGAGAAAGACAGCAATTCCGCTGCAAATCGCATTATTATATTACTAATCGCGACAAGGAGCCCACATAGAAGTGGTACAGAGGCGAAGAAAAGAGATTTAAATGGATTCATGAAGTAAATAAAGACCTGCGTCAATTTTCAGGAACATTCTTTGAATAATACAAGTACGCACTTGTACTTCGGACCTGGAACCATTTTGGTTACCTATTGAAAAGGTTTTCGATAGGGTTTTTCTAAGCAGTAAATTAAAACCCATACGATGTAGATAACCTTTAAATGGCTTAATGGACCATTTTAGTTATTCAATGAAAGGGTATTCGATAGGGTTTTTCTAAAGAGTTAAACAAAAACCCATACGATGTGGGTAATACTTTTGAAAGGCTTAAATTAAGTCGTTCAAAAGGGTTCCTTATATTTTCAACTCTTTTGAAAACGATAACAGCGTAACATTCCAACTCGTCGCAATGTAATATGATCATACGTGGCACGCGTTAAGCGTCAGCGGCGGCGGAGCCTTTGTGGTTACTTACCGAGAGCCTTACAAACAGGGATCATTATTGCATGTAGTAAGTATAGATTTCTTTTTAGCTTTGCTGGCCGGATATCGAAATGACTTATTATTATGATTTTTTCTTGTCTGTACTTGTTTACTACTTTATTGACATTTTTGTTGTTTGAGTTTTTGAAGCCGGACGTCGTTTGCGATTTTATTTTTATTATTTTGTTTTTGTGAATTTTGAACAATTAATATTGAACCGTATGGTGTCGGACGTGCGTATTTCCATTGTATACAAGGCAGCCATAGGAAACTGCTCGCATATACATTGTATAATCTGCAATTACAATGTATACACGAATTTTGCGCACTGGTCTTGTAGTTTGTAACGTGTACGCGCGCGTCCTGGGTTCCAAACTATACTACAGTTAACATTACTTACGCCTGACAAAAGCTGTGATATAGTTTAATAAAATCATTTATGCATATAATGGAATGAAGTTTTAATATTATTAATGTAGAATTAGATAAAAAACAATGGCTTTTAACTTAACCAAACCCAAATGTTTCACTAACATTAGAAGGGGATCTGGATTTAATGGTCACTGTTCTAAACTAACCCTACATGATCGCTTTGTTAGCTCGCCATCGTGTTCTAATGGTCACTATTCTAACATAAGGTAGGTGCATAGAGCGGCTGCCCTGGGACTTCCAAAAACTTTTGTGCATGAAATATTGAAGAAGGATCTTAAATTTCACCTCTTCAAAATTTAAATTGTGCAAGCGCTTAAACCTAATGATTACAATTTACGTTAAAATTTCTGTGAAACAATGTTGGAGCGCTTTTGTATGGTAAACACTATTTTTTGGAGTGATGAAGCCCATTTTTAGAAATAGAAGCGTAAATAAGCAAAATTGCCGTTATTGGTCACCTAAATAACCCCGTTTAAGTACTTATTCACGTTGACTCGCGGACGCAGTGGCGGGCGCGGTCATGAAATATCAAACTTATGGCGTAATATCGAAGTGTTCACGTACAAAACGCACATGCGATCTAAGTAGCGGGCCAGCTAGTGACTGGCGCGCACGCGGCGTGCTCGCGACTATATAAAACGCTTGAGATGTTTGTGTGTGTTTACGTCGAACTAGCGGCGGAGCGACCCGCGACTTCACTAAGTTCAAACAGTATGAACTTGTCGCTAGAAACGGTAGCAAGTTTTCATAATATATTTTAATACAGAAAAATGTATTAGTGCTGTTCATACTAGTGCTGGTCACGTCACACCGCGCAAACGCCTGACGACGGAGTAAATAGAAAAGATGGGGATGTCTTGCATGTCAACGAAAGTCTGGCTGTTCTTTCGAAATGGTTCGCAGCTAATAATATCTTATTAAATGCGAATAAAACTAAATGTATAAAATTTTAATTACCGAATGTCCCTCAAGTTGGCGTCCATCTAATTCTTGACGGCAACAAACTTATGTTACTACGGAAACTGTGTTTTTAGGTATTAGTATCGATTCTAAACTGCAGTGGGGCGTTCATATTAGAACTCTTTCAGGTAGATTAAGCTCAGCCGCATATGCATTAAGAAAAATAAGGCAATTGACGGATGTAGCCACAGCTAGGTTAGTTTACTATGCTTATTTCCACAGTATTATGGCTTATGGCATTTTACTGTGGGGATCTACAGCTGATGTAGACTCAATTTTCATATTGCAGAAGAGAGCAATTTTGGCTATTTATAAAATGGGACCTCGCTAGTCCCTCAGAATTAAATTCAAAGAAATCGATATACTTACTCTGCCTTCTCTTTATATTTTAGAAAGTATTTTGGTACGTTCGTAAAAATGGCTTTCGTAAAAAAGGACTTCAAAATTAGAAGCGATTTTCATAACATAAATACGCGTAGTAAACACGAAATTGTATTACCCAAATGGAGATTAGCTAAGACCAGCAAGACATTTTTAGTAAACAGCATACGCTTTTATAACAAGCTACCAAAGGCGGTGACTGAACTTAGCGAGGGCAAGTTCAAAACCCATATTAAGCGTGTCCTAACTAAAAAAGCGTATTGCACGGTTAAAGACTGTGTCGAAGACACGCTTGTTTGGCAATGACTGCTTTTGCACATGTGGCCCCCTGGTAACTCATAATATTGTGTACATCTATTATACATCTATTAACTGCTCCACATTTGTTGTAATATATACATTTTTTTTTCGTTCCCTCTTACACATAGCTTTTGCAATATTTTTTATATTATTAGACGCCAATCACCATAAATTCGTTAGTAATTATCTTTTGTTGACATGTCATTTATTGATAATTGTAATTATTTATTTTTATTGTTTTTTTTTATATATACTCTTTTTTTTAAATGAGAACACTGTAGACTTCACGAATTCTTAGGTTACTTCCTATTACGACTCACTTTTTTTAATATGATTATTTTTATTGTGTTTTGGGTACAATATCGACTGGTCTACACTGTTCTTACATAACGTCTATTAATACTGTAATATGAAAATATTGTAAACAATCACTTTTTTAAAAGAGTAACCATGGAGTTTCTTGCCGATTCTTCTCCATATGGAACCGTGCACTAATTTCTGACGTTTTATAAGTGCCCATATAGGCCTATATGTGAAATAAAAACTTTTGACTTTGATTTTGGCCAGTGTGAACACGGAATCGCCAAGTCACCGCTACCGCACCCGCCACCGCGCCCGCGCGTTCCAACGTGAACAAGTACTGACACATCAAAAGCCACTTCACAGTCTCAAAGGGACGGTTTGGTGTGCATTATCAAGCAATGGAATAATTGGAGCATATTTTCTTAAAAAACATCGTAGGCAAGCAATTTCTGTGGACAGTGTCTCTTATCGGCTTATGCTGAACGATTATTTTCTGCCAATAATGAGAGAACATCCTTCCTTCAGTAAACACTCATGGTTTCAGCAAAATGGCGACACGCCGCACACGGCGGCGTGTCGGCGGCCAGAGAGACCATGGCGGTACTGCGTGATTTCTTCCCTAATAAACTATTAAGCCGTTTCGGTGACATATTCTGGCCACCCAGGTCGCCGGGTCTTACCCCTATAGACTTTTTTCTGTGGAGAAAATGTAAAGTCAATGACAAAATTGTGTAAAACAATGTATATCAAAATCACAGTAGATAAATAACAAAAAAAATTTAAATAATGCTAAAAATAAATGTAAAGCGACATGGTCAATCATAAAAAATAATTCAAATCAATTAAATAACAACAACTACATAAATGAAATTATAATCGGTGATAAAAAAATTACTAATCCTGATGACATATGTAACAAATTCAATGACTATTTTATCGAGCTAACACAAAAATCTAACAATAATAATTATAATATAAACAACATTGACATTGACAATAACACAAATACTTTATTTTTGACTCCTGTAAATGAAATTGACATTATTAAAATAATTAATTCATTGAATAACACAAATTCAACTGGATATGATGAAGTAACCACTAAAATAATTAAATTAAGTGCAAAAATTATAGCATCCCCACTTAGCTACCTAATAAACCTCTCATTTGAACAAGGTATTTTCCCAAAGAAACTTAAAGAGTCTATAATTAAACCACTATACAAAAAGGGTAATTGCTCTGATATGAATAATTATAGGCCTATTACACTAATCTCAATCTTTGCAAAAAATTTTGAAAAAGCAATGCATGGCAAAATAAATAGCTTTGTAACTAAACATAACCTGATCGTGGAGAGTCAATTTGGGTTCAGAAAAAACTGTTCAACAACTCTAGCTTGTTTTTCCTTAGTAAAACTAATTACTGAAGCTCTTAATAAAAAAATGTCTGCATTGTCGGTATTCTTAGATATGAGTAAAGCATTTGATTTTGTCTCACACGAACGACTACTCCACAAATTAGAGAAATACGGAATAAGAGGCAAAGCGCATGATTGGTTTAAAAGCTATTTGTCTGATCGCCAACAGAGAACTATTATTTCTAGAATAGAAAAAAATACTAGGAAGACATATTGCTCAGCATTAAAAATTAATTACTCTGGCGTTCCACAGGGAAGCAAACTGGGTCCGCCACTATTCGTATTATACATAAATGACCTCATCAAATGCTTAAAATGTGAATGTATCCAATTTGCTGACGACACCACTTTGACGATAAAATGTTCCAACAAAACTGACATAGAAATTGATACTAATATTGAACTAATTAATGTAATAAAATGGCTAGGGGAGAATAATCTACGTGTAAATATTAATAAAACTAAAGTAGTACAATTTCAAACATGCAACTTGTCAGCTACACCAACAACAATTCGACATAACAATACAATTTTGCAACCAGAACCATCGGCTTTATTTTTGGGTATTGTGATTGACAACAAACTAAATTGGAAGGAACATGTAGACAGAGTATGCAGTAAGCTTGACAAGTTTGTATATGCTCTTCGCAAGTTAAGACTAGTGTCCAGTAAAAAAACAGTCCTAAATGCTTATCATGGGTATGTTTCGTCAGTACTGCGTTACGGCCTAGTCATATGGGGGGCAATTCAGTGGACGTGGAAAGAGCGTTCAAAGTACAAAAAAAGTGTATCCGAGCCATGAGTGGAGCAGAATATTTAGATCATTGCAAGCCATTATTTAAAGAATTAAAAATTCTCCCACTACCGTGTCTGTATATTTTTGAGGTTTGTTTATTTGTAAAAAAATACCCTCATTTATTTTCATTGAATAAACAAGTCTCAGAAAGATTAAATAAAAAAAATGCTGGGAAACTGTTAGTTCCTCCTCAGAGATTGCATCTCTATAGTAGAAATACCAGTTGTATGACAATTAAAATTTATAATAAATTACCACCTGGATTCAGAATGCTACCAATTGATAAATTTAAACGTAAAATGTTTGCCTGGCTTTTGGACATGTGCTTTTATTCGGATAGCGAATTTTTAAATCATAGTTTTTGACATTAATAAAGATAATAAATGTTTGAAGTAATGACAGTAATTAATAATGTGGGTTATTAGTATTTTGGTATTATTATTATTTTGACATTCTACCTACAACATTATTTAAACTGACATTTAATTTTTTTTTTAATTATAATTTTACCTACTGACTTTATTTTCCTTTTTTGTTTGTTTTTAAGTACTTGACATTAGTGATAAGTATAATTGTGTGATCATTTTGACATTTTATTCCATGATAATAATTTAATATAACAAAATTGTACTGGTCTTGATATTATATAAAAAAAACTATCTTAAATATAATTTTTTTTAAATTTCTACACCGGCAATGGTAGTGTACGTGAAACATTTTAATATTAAGATCTTGTATGTACCGTATGCTCAGAAATAAATGAATTATTATTATTATTATTAAAAAACGTGCGAAAACACAGTTGATTACTTTTTTTATTACTCGACATATCTTTTATTGAACCAATGACTAATGGGAACTGCGGTAACTAGAACTTTAGGAACCAAGTAGCTTCAAAATAATCAGTTAAAAAAATTATGCAGTTGGAGGATGAAAATACACGTACGTCTTAAACGCAGATACATAACACGGTGCATTTACTTGGTTTTAACCCGTAAATGTAGTCAAAACCAGCCATTAGCTGAGATAAAGAACACTTCCGTAAATAATACTAAGACATGGTATCATCACAATTTTCGTCATTATTTGTGCAGGTTTAAGTTTTGTGACTTCTCACATAACGTAAACCTATCTCTTCAAATATGAAAGTAAAGGGAGTTAGTGATATCATGACAAGTGACAAACGTATTACGCCGATGACCAAACCCAAATAATATGGAACAACGGTAGGAAGATGATTTCTGTAGGTTTACGTAGAGTTTTTATTTCGTCATTAAGGATACAAAGACCAACCCACCTTGGTGAGACAGAGCCACTGTAACTCGGAATGTAGCCGCCGATCGAGATTTTGACAATTAAAAATGTACAGGCACTTTTGATTGTCAAAATCTCGATCAGCTATTTGGCTAATGGTCTATTTGAATTAGATTTTATCTAAAATCTAGTTAGCTACGAGCATACGCTACAATGCTACAAGCGATATACATTATCACTTTCATATATTCGTTTATTCGTCAGTCAAAGAAACACAAAGAAAAGTAGATAGGTGACAATTTAGAAGGGGTGTCTGGTGTTGTTGTGGTGGTCGTGGAAGCCGCGCGGGTCGTGCGGGTCTCGCGGGTCTGGCGGGCCGCGCTCGTGCTGGCGGGGAGCGGGCGGGTCGCACTGGTACTGGCGGGTCGCGGGCGGGCCGCACTCGTACTGGCGGGGCGCGGGCGGGCTCGCGGGCGGGCTCGCTCGCAGGCGGCGCAGCGCGCGCGCGCCGGCCGCCAGCACGCCCACGCCGCGCCACACGCGCCACGCGCGCGCCGCCAGCGAGCATGACCTACACCAGCACACCGAGCCGACATCATTGAGCACAACGCGCCACTACATAACACCGCAAACAGTGACAAATCTACCAATAGAGACAACTACCGAACGGGGAGCCCTGACGTCATTTGATTTCCAGCATTTCGCTCGTAGTACGCAGTACTGTACAAAGATAGCTCGCACGCTTGTCTGCGTACACGGCGACTTGGGCGCTGACGGCCGCGCCTCACGATCAAAGTGCTCACCTGGCCTCCTCGATCTGCGTGTTGAGCGTGAGGTAGTCGGGGCTGTCCTGCCGGTGGCGCGTGCCGTTCGTGTATATCATCTGCGCAACAAACACACGTGTTATTAATTTTAAGCAAGATGCTCGAACGAAGGGTGTTTTTAATATCGTGCGGATTTCATCACGCATGCGGGATTGCCCCGCTTGCAAAAAAAATCACACAGCGTAAAACACGCTTGCCTACGATCTAGTTTTCTGCGGGCGGCTGTACGTTGTGTTTGTGTACAATAGACGACAAACGCGCGGGTAGCCTTACGCGGTCCGGGATCACGACCCGCGTCCCATGTGCATATTGCACGCGTTACAATGAATACTTGTACGAAATAGAAATTTGTGGCGGTTGATAAAACCGCATGATATTATAAACACCCAAAGTCAGGAACAACTAATATTATTGTTCTTAAGGAACTTTTAACCGGCGAAATAGTAATTCTGACACGTTGTTATCAGGCCGCTCCCACATGTCTATCATGTAGGAACGGCCTGTCAATCTATCTATATATCTGAACCTTATTATGGACTAGCTTTTACCCGCGACTTAGTTCGCGTGGCGTTTAAGAATATTATTCTCTATTGTAACATCAGCTATCCGTCTGTGAGAGTGCCGTCTAAATCGGTCCTACCGTTTCGGAAATTAGCCGGAACAAACAAACAGACAGGCAAAAATTAAAAAAATACTGTATTTTTGTTGCATGTATCAATTAAAAGTATATTTGATACTCATAAGCATTATGTAAAATATTGTTATTTTGATATTACAAACATTTCATTTTTATTTATATGTTGGTTGGTATGTATAGATTTAAGTGACCGACCAAAGGTTCAGTTTCAGCCACAAAGTAGCCGAATGATCGGCTGGACTCTTTGAGCTGAAAGTTTATTTATTTTACTATTTATATACACACAAAAACAGAAAAAGACAATACATAATAGACAATAGTACAAAGGTACTGCTTATTTCTAAAGAAATATCTTCCAGAAAACCTACGAAACGATATATTAATAGAAATGTAGACAATAGTATAAAAATAAATGCGTATAATACGTAGGTGTAGTTAAAAATAAAATACTCATATAACTAATTCGTATAATTATTTACTTGTTTCTACAATAAATAAATGTCATACATAATATATAAATAATAAGTCTTTACTTATGAAATTGCCGATTTTTAAAAAACGGGATGTTTTGAATTGTTATATCTTTGGATGGCTTGGAATAATAAGTTCAAATAAACTTTATATTAAAGGTACGATATTATTTTTAATTTTTTTTTAAAAGTAATTTTTTTTTTAATTAGGTAAAAGTCGACGAAAGATTCCACCACTTGAAATTGAGATATAATCGAGTTTAACGTTAAGAAAAGGGATAGCTGTCTATGAACTAGTATGTGTGTGTTTGTATCATATTGGTGTTTACTCATCATTTTATTTAGTATTTTATGAAAGTTAGGGTCGTGCCTCACTGGGACGCCACAGCGGCGTAGCCAAGTCATAACGCCAGGGCCCCAAGTCTGCTATTACAATAGTGTCAGAATGGTCTATCATTGATTTCATAATTGTTTATTTTGACAAGTTTGGTAATCTACTAATATAATGGCGTCATTATGACTTTCCAATGGTCAACTACAGACACTCCATTGAAAGAAGTGGCATTGAATGGTAATCTCGTACATAATGACCAATGAATGTCTGAAGTATGCGGTAATCTGTTAAAATTTTGACAGTTCCTTAGATCAGTGTCCTAACATTGCTTATAATAAGCTCGATATTGTCCTTTTAGCACAACTCTATTACGAGACCATTGACCGATCATTAATCGATCATTATGAATTAGCAGATTAGGATATCTTAGCAAAATAACAATGGGATCATGTTGGAATGGCGAATTTATAAAAATAGTAGAATTGTGCCCCAGGTGAGGTACGCAACACAGAACTCAGGAGCGCCGGCTTTCAGAAAACTTCATGGGTGCTCATGGTCATTTGATGACTTGAAAAAGTGGTGAAGTGTGAGAAGAGAAATACACACTGATCGACCGACAAATAAATAAATGTCCTAATTACATACTGCGTACTTAATTACTAATTACTCGTATGTTAGATAAAAATATAAAATGAAACCATTATATAAAAGTTAAACTAGTTTTTATAATCAAGAAATATTATAATTTATACGTAACCTAAAAAGCGATTACTGATCTGTTTCTTGATGTCTTTTCTCAGGGGTGCTCGGCAGCCACTGTTTATTTCTCATGGGTGCTTGAGCACCCGAGCACCCACGGAGTCGGTGCCCCTGAGTCAGAACTACATGCATTTTCTTGGCTGCGTGAACTGAGCACTGCCATAGTGTCCCAGTGAGTACTTTTCAATAGCGGTAACTTTTTAAGACATTTTTGTTTTCATCATCATCATTTTCATCATTTCAGCCGAAACACGTCCACTGCTGGACATAGGCCTCCCCCAAGTGTCGCCATAATGAACGGTCCTGTGCGTCTCGCATCCATCGGACTCCCGCAACCATCCATCGGACTCCCGCAACCGTTACCAAGTCATCGGTCCACCTTGTAGGAGGCCTTCCAACGCTACATCTTCCGGTACGTGGTCGCCATTCCAGAACCAAGCCCAACAGCGAGCAATGTGCCCTGCCCATTGCCACTTAAGTTTGGCGACTCTTCGTGCTATGTCGGTAACATTGGTTCTCCAGCGGATATCCTCATTCCTGATTCGATCAAGCAAGGAAACTCCGAGCATAGCCCTTTCCATTGCCCTTTGGGTGACTTTAAGTCTTCTGATGAGGCCCATTGTAAGCGACCACGTTTCGGAGCCATATGTCATCACTGATTTGACACATTTTTGTTTTAACTGTTTTTAATTAATCGTTTTCGGTTTTGGCCGAAACTGGAAGAGAGCCGAACATTTGGTTCCAGTTTCAGTTTCGGTAAAAAAAAACATGTCTCGATCGGACAGTAGAGGAACTACAACACAGATGCCTTAGTGCCAGTTGTTCTTACGTTAACGCTATCGTAACGTTTACCGCGTTTGGTTTTCTGATTGGTTAAGAGCTTGGAACGGCCAATCAGATCGGCGAACGTCTTAAACGTGTCGACCGCGTCAACAGGAAACAAACTCGCACTGGGCTATCGGGAATGTAACAACTCACAAAAAAGGTAGTTTGGGTGCATTTTCTTTCTTTCTCGTCAATCTTTCGCTCAGCAGTCAGCCGGGCGACGGGCCCGCGCCGTCGGCGTCGGGAGCGCGCTCGCTGCCACTCATATCGCTCACATTCTGCAAACCACGTCGAAACGAAATACAACTTTGCCCCTAGTATACTTAAACTGTAAAACTAGGTACTAAAATACGTTGGATTACACACTATTTGGAGGAACATCGCAGCGTGCTGATGGAACTAATGCGTTTCGAACTCTTAGCACGCGAGTCGGACTCGCGCTTGGCCTTTTTAGGGTTACGTACCTCATAAGAAAAAACGGAACCCTTATAGAATCACTTCTGTCAAAACCATTTATCTCAGGAACACATGTAGCTTTCGAGTTGAAATTAAAACCATATACTCAGGTCTGCGGTCCCTTGAAGCTGTGGATAAAATCAAACTTCAAGTTAACGTAAAAAAAAGATACTATTGTTTATGTCGCAAAAAACGTATATTTCGACACTCTCGAGGGAATCAAAATTCATAGGGTTGATCTAAAATCCTGAATTTGGCAAGAACAAGTCTCATACGTCATAAAAAAAAACATTTTTAGCGATTCAAAAAAATCTTCGAACTCAATTCGGGAATTGAACTGTTTTCATAGGTAAGTTTTTTATTTTCATTTGTTTTTAAATTATCTTTACAATGTTAAGTTATAAAGAGCGGGGCTGACCCCTGCTAGATAGTAGTTACCGCACTTGGCATTGTACAAGACATTATGACTGTCTGTTGACACTGACTCCATATAAATAACAAAATATTATATTTGTCTTTGAACACCACGTCCGGCGACATGGTCCACTTAGACCCTCATACATTGTCCTTTTAATGAAAGGGCTGACAGAATTCTACAGAAACGAGTAACTTTTGCAATTTCTAATGGCAGTATAAAGAAGAGCCACACCATATGCAGGCCAGTCGACGACGACGTGACGAGTCGTTGAGACCCAGGCGACCCGAACCTTTTTAGAAACAATTAAGAAACTATACAAATCAAAGTTATAAAAACTTGTTAGCAAAACGTGGGAATTGATAGGCAATATTGAGCCGTAAGGCGAGAAAAGGTGGAGTGTTGACTCGGCCACAATAGGACACTTAGCTAGAGGGCAGGTTAGGGTTTGGACCTCCAGCAGGAGCAGCAAGCAAAGCTAGCTGACTCGGTAGATATCATCGGGGGCACTTTTGGGGCTGTCTATATAGGCATTCAAGAGTTGAAATGTTCAACTCTTATTGATCTTTGGAGCGACGACTCTATATTATTTATTAGTATTTGCATTTACTCATGAGTTTATACTTTCTATCTGCGACCATTAGTTCCGTCAGATGCGAGCACTGTGTCTTGCAGATGTACTTAAAGTACAAAGGGTGCACATCCTGGGGATGGGTTGACCATATCTATCACATACAGTCCAAGGACTGTTAGGGACCATGGCTCAATAGGAGCATGATGCCGACGTCTTGCACTGAAACTAGCATGCTCCGTTGCTGGACAAGGACGGTCGCACAGTTTGCAGCAGGGAAAGTAGCTTCGTCACGCATTACAGTTCGAGAGAACTGCTAGGGACCATGCTCAATAGCAGCATGTTGTTGACGTATTGTTGCTGAAAACCCGAATGCGTCGCTTATGGAAGTATTGCCCTGAGTACCATGAGTTCGGATGTGAGGTACCGTGTGAGTAATTATTGGCCAAATACCTATTACGTTTGCGTACGGGTTACTCACATGATCTAATGTTAATTAATTATAACTTTACGTCCCTTAGTTATATTGTATCCTTCTAAAACCACTACTAATATATTTCACACAACGAATTCCAAGGTTTCACTTAACAATTCTTTCAACCCTCTCCTTGTCCGAACAATGTGATAAAGTATTAGACTACTTCTTACTTACGGAATTTACTTTTATGTCGGTGGAGGTTTGTCCAATTCATTAGGATGTGAACTACTGGGTAGGGCGGCGGTGGGGCCCTACCTCTCCCCCTTACGGGGAACCGACCTTCATGTAGGAAAATTCAAGAAAAACGAAAATTTTATCAGCCGTATCAGGGTCTTTTAGGATCAGTCACAACATCTCAGAGGGCTCAGGACCTCTCAGTGTTCATCTGTTATGCTGACGACACCCTGGTATTGGCCGGTGGGAACACCTACGACGAGACTATCCAACTTTCTGAGCTTGGTGTGGCAAGAGTCGTGGCTTCGATCCGCGAGCTGGGTTTGGAGATAGCGCCTCATAAAACTGAGGCGCTCTGGTTTCACAAACTGCCGAGGACCAAAGAGCCACCCAGCTCATCAGTGACAGTTGGGGATACGCAAGTTCAGGTGGGTCGATACATAAAGTATCTTGATCTAACTCTGGACGGTCGGTGGGGCTTCGAAGAGCACTTCGAGCGCCTGGTCCCCCGCGTTGGGAAAGCAGTGGGTGCTTTGCACAGACTACTGCCAAACCTCGGGGGTCCTCGAGAAGAAGTTCGCCGCCTCTACGCAGGTGTCGTGCGATCGATGGTCCTTTATGGAGCACCTGTGTGGTCAAATAGACTCTCAGGTGTCCGTCGCTGCAGGACTAAAATTAAAAGTTTGCAGTGGAAAATGGCCATCCGCATCGCACGTGGATATCGAACGGTATCCTTCGAGGCGGCAACTCTCTTGGCACGCTTTCCGCCACTGGATATCCTGGCGGATATGGACGCGAGAGTCTACAATCGGATTCGTGATATACGCCAAAGTGGCAATAGCGTGCCGGGAATCGCTGTAGTAAGGCTGAGGCAGCAGGAACGGCGACACGCGCTCGAGAGGTGGCGCGAGCGGCTACAGCAGCCGCAATTCTCGTGCAAGCGCGTTGTCGAAGCCGTTCTGCCACCATTGCGGCAGCAATTCGGATTCAGCACAGCACACGCTGGAAGACTGTCCAGCGTGGGCCACTGAACGACAAGTCCTGGTCGCCAGGATTGGGAGAGATCTGTCTCTGCCAGCAGTAGTGAGGGCTATGCTGGCGGAGTCAGAAAACTGAAGGGAAGTTGCTTCCTTCTGTGAGACGGTGATGGTCCAGAGTGTGGTGGCCGCTGAGCGAGATCGTGAAATAGCCGATCCCACTCGGAGAAGAAGGCGTCGGGGAGGCAACCGCCCTGATGCTTAACACGCCGAAACCCTGCTTGCACTTGCACCATCCAATACAAGTGGGACTTTGGAACCACAGGCGCTCAGAGTGGGGACTGTGCTCGTCCATCGAGTGATTCCAGGGAAGACGGTGGCATAGTGATCACGTGCTGCCGTACACAGTGAGGTTCAGGGGAGACCGTTATACAGTCTCTTCAGGGATGTGCCGAATCAAGCGTTGCACAGAGGAGGTTCCGGAATGGTCTTTTGAGAGGTAACGGGGCCCCTTCTACGTGTTGATGGTGATCACCGAGGTGGTTTTAGTGAGGTAAAAATTCCACACTCCCCGGACTTATCCCCAAAGTCCAGGCGCCTTTTGAAGGTTTTCTCTCGAAAACAAAAAAAAAGGACCTCTCAGTGTATGTGTGCTTCAAATTTAGTTCACTTTTTAATGTACTGTGGCTCTAGTAGCCACTAAATAAAAGATGGCGTCAACAACGCAAATCGTGAACGTCATTTACATTTATTCATTCCGCTGTGACTCTAGTAGCGACAAAATCAAAGATGGCGTCAACAACGCAAACCGTGAATGTCATTTACGTTTATTTATTTCACTGTGAGTCTAGTAGCCACCAAACCAAAGATGGCGTCAACAACGCAAACCGTGAATGTCATTTACGTTTATTTATTTCACTGTGAGTCTAGTAGCCACCAAACCAAAGATGACGTCAACAACGCAAACCGTGAATGTCATTTACGTTTATTTATTTCACTGTGAGTCTAGTAGCCACCAAACCAAAGATGGCGTCAACAACGCAAACCGTGAATGTCATTTACGTTTATTCATTCCGCTGTGACTCTAGTAGCGACAAAATCAAAGATGGCGTCAACAACGCAAACCGTGAATGTCATTTACATTTATTCATTCCGCTGTGACTAGTAGCGAAAAAATCAAAGATGGCGTCAACAACGCAAACCGTGAATGTCATTTACGTTTATTTATTCCACTGTGAGTCTAGTAGCCACCAAACCAAAGATGGCGTCAATAACGCAAACCGTGAATGTCATTTACGTTTATTTATTCCACTGTGAGTCTTGTAGCGACAAAATCAAAGATGGCGTCAACAACGCAAACCGTGAATGTCATTTACGTTTATTCATTCCGCTGTGACTCTAGTAGCGACAAAATCAAAGATGACGTCAACAACGCAAACCGTGAATGTCATTTACGTTTATTTATTTCACTGTGAGTCTAGTAGCCACCAAACCAAAGATGGCGTCAACAATGCAAACCGTGAATGTGATTTACGTTTATTTATTTTAAAACTATGCTGCTGCCAGCGGCTTCGCTCGCGTAGTAGTATAATATTATCCCAAGGGATAAAAAGTATTCTAGGACATGGTCTATCCGTGTACCAAGTTTAATAGAAATCCGTTCAGCTTGTGATATTTTACTACGATTTAAGTAAACGACCATATGACTTTCAGCCATCTGATTTAACGATGCGTTCAATTACTTGGCTAGCTGTCCTTCAGCTACTTAATTTGATGCAATGGAACAATTTTTTGGCGAGTACGCAAGTTGTGCCTGTATGCCATTTATGTGAAGCTACACTAATGCGACAGAAACAGATCGACAAGTTTTCGGCTTTGTGTCATCGGCAATAAGGTTGGTTAGTGATTTAGCGGATATCAGTAAGTCAGTGAGCCGCGGTACCTGCGGGGCGTGCGGCACCAAGTTGTCGAGCAGCGCCTGCACGGCGGCGCGCGTGCCCGGCGCCAGCAGCTCCTCCGGCTGCGCCACGATGTGCTTGGGAATGTGTTAGTGAGCCGCGGTACCTGCGGGGCGTGCGGCACCAAGTTGTCGAGCAGCGCCTGCACGGCGGCGCGCGTGCCCGGCGCCAGCAGCTCCTCCGGCTGCGCCACGATGTGCTTGGGAATGTGTTAGTGAGCCGCGGTACCTGCGGGGCGTGCGGCACCAAGTTGTCGAGCAGCGCCTGCACGGCGGCGCGCGTGCCCGGCGCCAGCAGCTCCTCCGGCTGCGCCACGATGTGCTTGGGAATGTGTTAGTGAGCCGCGGTACCTGCGGGGCGTGCGGCACCAAGTTGTCGAGCAGCGCCTGCACGGCGGCGCGCGTGCCCGGCGCCAGCAGCTCCTCCGGCTGCGCCACGATGTGCTTGGGAATGTGTTAGTGAGCCGCGGTACCTGCGGGGCGTGCGGCACCAAGTTGTCGAGCAGCGCCTGCACGGCGGCGCGCGTGCCCGGCGCCAGCAGCTCCTCCGGCTGCGCCACGATGTGCTTGGGAATGTGTTAGTGAGCCGCGGTACCTGCGGGGCGTGCGGCACCAAGTTGTCGAGCAGCGCCTGCACGGCGGCGCGCGTGCCCGGCGCCAGCAGCTCCTCCGGCTGCGCCACGATGTGCTTGGGAATGTGTTAGTGAGCCGCGGTACCTGCGGGGCGTGCGGCACCAAGTTGTCGAGCAGCGCCTGCACGGCGGCGCGCGTGCCCGGCGCCAGCAGCTCCTCCGGCTGCGCCACGATGTGCTTGGGAATGTGTTAGTGAGCCGCGGTACCTGCGGGGCGTGCGGCACCAAGTTGTCGAGCAGCGCCTGCACGGCGGCGCGCGTGCCCGGCGCCAGCAGCTCCTCCGGCTGCGCCACGATGTGCTTGGGAATGTGTTAGTGAGCCGCGGTACCTGCGGGGCGTGCGGCACCAAGTTGTCGAGCAGCGCCTGCACGGCGGCGCGCGTGCCCGGCGCCAGCAGCTCCTCCGGCTGCGCCACGATGTGCTTGGGAATGTGTTAGTGAGCCGCGGTACCTGCGGGGCGTGCGGCACCAAGTTGTCGAGCAGCGCCTGCACGGCGGCGCGCGTGCCCGGCGCCAGCAGCTCCTCCGGCTGCGCCACGATGTGCTTGGGAATGTGTTAGTGAGCCGCGGTACCTGCGGGGCGTGCGGCACCAAGTTGTCGAGCAGCGCCTGCACGGCGGCGCGCGTGCCCGGCGCCAGCAGCTCCTCCGGCTGCGCCACGATGTGCTTGGGAATGTGTTAGTGAGCCGCGGTACCTGCGGGGCGTGCGGCACCAAGTTGTCGAGCAGCGCCTGCACGGCGGCGCGCGTGCCCGGCGCCAGCAGCTCCTCCGGCTGCGCCACGATGTGCTTGGGAATGTGTTAGTGAGCCGCGGTACCTGCGGGGCGTGCGGCACCAAGTTGTCGAGCAGCGCCTGCACGGCGGCGCGCGTGCCCGGCGCCAGCAGCTCCTCCGGCTGCGCCACGATGTGCTTGGGAATGTGTTAGTGAGCCGCGGTACCTGCGGGGCGTGCGGCACCAAGTTGTCGAGCAGCGCCTGCACGGCGGCGCGCGTGCCCGGCGCCAGCAGCTCCTCCGGCTGCGCCACGATGTGCTTGGGAATGTGTTAGTGAGCCGCGGTACCTGCGGGGCGTGCGGCACCAAGTTGTCGAGCAGCGCCTGCACGGCGGCGCGCGTGCCCGGCGCCAGCAGCTCCTCCGGCTGCGCCACGATGTGCTTGGGAATGTGTTAGTGAGCCGCGGTACCTGCGGGGCGTGCGGCACCAAGTTGTCGAGCAGCGCCTGCACGGCGGCGCGCGTGCCCGGCGCCAGCAGCTCCTCCGGCTGCGCCACGATGTGCTTGGGAATGTGTTAGTGAGCCGCGGTACCTGCGGGGCGTGCGGCACCAAGTTGTCGAGCAGCGCCTGCACGGCGGCGCGCGTGCCCGGCGCCAGCAGCTCCTCCGGCTGCGCCACGATGTGCTTGGGAATGTGTTAGTGAGCCGCGGTACCTGCGGGGCGTGCGGCACCAAGTTGTCGAGCAGCGCCTGCACGGCGGCGCGCGTGCCCGGCGCCAGCAGCTCCTCCGGCTGCGCCACGATGTGCTTGGGAATGTGTTAGTGAGCCGCGGTACCTGCGGGGCGTGCGGCACCAAGTTGTCGAGCAGCGCCTGCACGGCGGCGCGCGTGCCCGGCGCCAGCAGCTCCTCCGGCTGCGCCACGATGTGCTTGGGAATGTGTTAGTGAGCCGCGGTACCTGCGGGGCGTGCGGCACCAAGTTGTCGAGCAGCGCCTGCACGGCGGCGCGCGTGCCCGGCGCCAGCAGCTCCTCCGGCTGCGCCACGATGTGCTTGGGAATGTGTTAGTGAGCCGCGGTACCTGCGGGGCGTGCGGCACCAAGTTGTCGAGCAGCGCCTGCACGGCGGCGCGCGTGCCCGGCGCCAGCAGCTCCTCCGGCTGCGCCACGATGTGCTTGGGAATGTGTTAGTGAGCCGCGGTACCTGCGGGGCGTGCGGCACCAAGTTGTCGAGCAGCGCCTGCACGGCGGCGCGCGTGCCCGGCGCCAGCAGCTCCTCCGGCTGCGCCACGATGTGCTTGGGAATGTGTTAGTGAGCCGCGGTACCTGCGGGGCGTGCGGCACCAAGTTGTCGAGCAGCGCCTGCACGGCGGCGCGCGTGCCCGGCGCCAGCAGCTCCTCCGGCTGCGCCACGATGTGCTTGGGAATGTGTTAGTGAGCCGCGGTACCTGCGGGGCGTGCGGCACCAAGTTGTCGAGCAGCGCCTGCACGGCGGCGCGCGTGCCCGGCGCCAGCAGCTCCTCCGGCTGCGCCACGATGTGCTTGGGAATGTGTTAGTGAGCCGCGGTACCTGCGGGGCGTGCGGCACCAAGTTGTCGAGCAGCGCCTGCACGGCGGCGCGCGTGCCCGGCGCCAGCAGCTCCTCCGGCTGCGCCACGATGTGCTTGGGAATGTGTTAGTGAGCCGCGGTACCTGCGGGGCGTGCGGCACCAAGTTGTCGAGCAGCGCCTGCACGGCGGCGCGCGTGCCCGGCGCCAGCAGCTCCTCCGGCTGCGCCACGATGTGCTTGGGAATGTGTTAGTGAGCCGCGGTACCTGCGGGGCGTGCGGCACCAAGTTGTCGAGCAGCGCCTGCACGGCGGCGCGCGTGCCCGGCGCCAGCAGCTCCTCCGGCTGCGCCACGATGTGCTTGGGAATGTGTTAGTGAGCCGCGGTACCTGCGGGGCGTGCGGCACCAAGTTGTCGAGCAGCGCCTGCACGGCGGCGCGCGTGCCCGGCGCCAGCAGCTCCTCCGGCTGCGCCACGATGTGCTTGGGAATGTGTTAGTGAGCCGCGGTACCTGCGGGGCGTGCGGCACCAAGTTGTCGAGCAGCGCCTGCACGGCGGCGCGCGTGCCCGGCGCCAGCAGCTCCTCCGGCTGCGCCACGATGTGCTTGGGAATGTGTTAGTGAGCCGCGGTACCTGCGGGGCGTGCGGCACCAAGTTGTCGAGCAGCGCCTGCACGGCGGCGCGCGTGCCCGGCGCCAGCAGCTCCTCCGGCTGCGCCACGATGTGCTTGGGAATGTGTTAGTGAGCCGCGGTACCTGCGGGGCGTGCGGCACCAAGTTGTCGAGCAGCGCCTGCACGGCGGCGCGCGTGCCCGGCGCCAGCAGCTCCTCCGGCTGCGCCACGATGTGCTTGGGAATGTGTTAGTGAGCCGCGGTACCTGCGGGGCGTGCGGCACCAAGTTGTCGAGCAGCGCCTGCACGGCGGCGCGCGTGCCCGGCGCCAGCAGCTCCTCCGGCTGCGCCACGATGTGCTTGGGAATGTGTTAGTGAGCCGCGGTACCTGCGGGGCGTGCGGCACCAAGTTGTCGAGCAGCGCCTGCACGGCGGCGCGCGTGCCCGGCGCCAGCAGCTCCTCCGGCTGCGCCACGATGTGCTTGGGAATGTGTTAGTGAGCCGCGGTACCTGCGGGGCGTGCGGCACCAAGTTGTCGAGCAGCGCCTGCACGGCGGCGCGCGTGCCCGGCGCCAGCAGCTCCTCCGGCTGCGCCACGATGTGCTTGGGAATGTGTGCGCTGCACAAGAACTGTGCTATTTCTTCGCTGAAGTGATTGCAGTTGTGCTCCAGCAGATTATACGATGCAGGACTGGAATTTACAACAAATTTTCTAAAATTACAAATACATTATAAAATTAATTCAGCGACGTCTACACAAACAGAGAGGAGGCATGTCTTTTAAGTTTTTTAGTTTGAAGAAAAAAAAACAACTAGAACCTTATAGTACTTTTTATTGTTTTTCAAAGTATTCACCACGTAGCTTAATACACTTTTCAATTCGCTCAAACCAGTTATTATAACATTTATTTTACTCTAAAGTGGGGGTGTTCAAAATGGCTGACTTGAAAGCGTCGCCTGCTTCTTCGCCGGACTGGAACCTTTGACCACGACGACTTTTCTTAATTTTAGGAAATGTAAAGAAATCGTTAGGGCTTAGGTCAGGACTATATGTAGGATGGTCAAGAATTTCTACTTTTTCCTGGTTCAAATACTCAATCGTTTGACGAGCGCTGTGTGAGCTTGCGTTGTCGTGGTGCTGGATGATGCGTCGCTTTGAGTTAGATTTTCGAAGTTTGGCGACGACAAGTGCAATAGTCGCAACATGGCCGGTATTTTCAACGAACGTGGCCACCATCTTCTTTGAAGTGCTTCGAGAACGAACAACTTCAGTCGGCTTTGGCTTGTCTTGAAAGACCCTGATTGTACATTGTTGTTTGAAATCAAGATCGTAGGCATAGATGCAAGATTCGTCACCACTGATGATGTCGTAGACGTGATTTGACTCTCCTCGGTTGAACCTTTGCAGAGTTTTCTTACACCATCTGACGCGGGCCGCCTTGTGATGCGGTATCCAATGGCAAACTAGCTTTCTCACACCAAGCGCTTCATGCAAGATCTTCTGAATGGTTGTCCCTGAGATGCCTAATAGAGCCTCAATCTTTCGATACGTCACATGACGATCTTCAAGAATTAGTTGTATCACAGCAATGATGTTATCTTCAGTGAAGGCGGATTTTGGCCGTCCTTCGCGAGATTTGTCACTAACACTAGTGTAATGATTTTTAAAGAAAATATTCATAAATCGTTAAACTTCCATCTATAAGCGATAGATGGCGCTAGTAGTTACATGAACTTAAGGTATTCGTTGTAGACAATAAGTAATAATTTATGGTATTAGAGTTTATGTAGGTATTTGTTTTGTATAAATATATCATAATTGTTAAAATGAAATATTTAATTGCAGTTAATTAATGATAAGCCCTAATGTATATTAGTTAGTCAATTGATGTTACGTACTGTTTACTTTGCTCTGATTGGTCGGACCGAGTGTTTGTGAAAGTTTGTGGTGGGGAAATATTGAGCTTGTAACTGTCATTCTGGACAGAGTGAGTCTGCTTTGAGTTGTTAAACAGTGAACATGTCCTACCAGTCCGTGTATTTGAAAATGATTGTTAATAGAGTGATAAATATGAAATTGTGTTGATCAAAGTGAATAAAATATTTATATAACTGAAGCTTGCAGTTTATGATTCATCACACTAGTATGTCCACGCTGGCTGGCTGGCTATTCTAAATACTAGCGTTCGACAGTCCACAAACATGGGGCTTCATCACTGAACACAGATGTTAGCTCTTCAAAACACTGAAACCGTGTAAGGCCTCTTCTAAAGCTGTGTTCTGTTGTTGTTGTGTTACGTGTTTGGTGAACAATAAAGTTTATTCTATTTTCCTTACAAAGATTCATTTTCGTACGTAACCTTACAGATTCGAATCGACGCTTTGACTAAACAATAGCATTAATCCTAATACTTTCAACTATTTTCAGATTCAAAATTATCTGATCTTGAATGGCAATCATAAATCCTTCAGTTTCCGGGAACAAACTACTTATTTTAAGTCATTTGTTTGAAGCTTTTTATTTTGTTTACGTGGGATTGTTCTAAGTCGTGAGAATGTCGGCCATGCAACAATTTTCTCTTCCAGTCTTCCATTTTTTGTACTTGTGGGTTGTCATTGGTAATATTTTGTGTGTATAACTGTGCATTTAAGTTAATATTATTATATTTATATTATCATTATTATATTATTATGACAACTTATGCCTATCCTAAGCAACTAATCTAATACTGTACAATAATAGACAGCATATTCTTTATTTTACACTGTACCAAATAAGAACTCAGTAACATGTTGTCTTGGGAGTCCCTATTTAATAAAGTAGAATAAAGGGCTGGTTTTTCAACAGTCAAATAACTTTTATTTGCGGAATAAATATGGCGATTTGACAGATTCTCATCTTTAAGTTAAATCTTGGTACGGTCACGTGAAAAGGAGAGGTGAAACGCTATTGATACATGTTGATAGATGGAGAGTGACGTCAAAGAAAAAATGGATGATTCTGTAAGGAGTGATATGAAAGTAGAGGTAGCATTAACATGAAGAAAGGATAGAATGACTTATAATTAACATGGACCAATTAAAATAAATGAATCCATTTAATGTATGTATGTGTTATAGTTTTAGTTTCGTTTTTTATTTTAGTTTTGTGTTTATAATGGTGTACAACAAAGTATAAAATAAATAAAAATACTGATTTAGTAAGCAATATTTTTCGTTTCATGCTTTACAGATATTTTTATCCGTTGTCAGCATTCAGTTTATAAATTGTGAGCCGAGCGGAGTCAGCTCACTAGCTGAGCATTCAGACATCTGTTGTTTGATGGCAGCGTGTGCCTCGTGCGTACCTGTAGGTGGTGGCGGACAAGCCCTGCAGGTAGTCCACGAAGACCTGGAAGGGCACAAAGGTTTGGCCCAGCACCTCCACACGATGCGGCGCGCCCAGCTGCGTGCCACCCTGCAACCAACGAAATGGGAGAATGGACACTAATTATTTCATTTATTTTATCATTTTTAGGTCAATAGATGCTGCCACATTAAGACCACGACATTACGCGAGTTTATAATGCTTTGCATTCCTTTAATTTTAGAGAGAAGACAGGCTAATTGATTCAAATACTATAGGTTTAACGTATATCTATGTCCCCGCTATTTATAATTAATTAAAATGGAGTGGGGTATTAAAGAAAACAGAAACAGAAATGTTGTGATTACTCTACAGTCTACATAAAGTGGGACTGGAACCTGCAATCATTTTTAAAACGCTGCTGATTCTTGGTATCAGTCGTATGTTTATTTATATGTTTGCTTATGTTTGTTTGGAATATTCTTACGATGAGAAAATTTTCACAATCAAAGAATATCACAAGAAGGCAAATTTTTCTTTTTTTAAATATTTACAAAAAGATAAATTAGCCTTGTTGTCTTGTTGTTGTGTCTTGTTGCCTTGTTGTTTGTTATTGTTGTTGTTGTCTTGTTGCTGCGGTCTTCCGTAGCAGGCAAATCTTTCCAGGCAAATATTCCAGGACAGGAAGACCCGCCCGATAATAATTTAGGTGTCTTCAAGGCTAGAGTGAATAGGCTCTTCATAAACTAGTGCGCCTCAACTTCAACGATTGCATCACTGCGTACCATCAGGTGGATTCGCAGTCAAGCACTAGTTTATATTATTTAAAAAAAAAAAGACTGCGTAAAGCGAGAGACGCGTGGCCTGAACGCTTGAAGGTCTGTGTTAAGGCTAATGAAAAATAGGCTATAAAAAGGTGGATATTTTGCGTAGAAGTATATATTTTCTTGTTTCGATCCTTTATCACTAAAACAAAATTATACTAAGAATATTAATATTGTTTTTAAGAAGTTATTATTTTGCTTTATTTGTTACAGAATTGATTACTGGGTATTATAATATTACAAGCTGACTCGGAAAACGTTGTTCTGCCATATAAATTATCAATGAAAAAAGGGGGATGGGGGTAGGAACCCAACCAGACCTATATACTTAATACAAAAAAATTATAAAAATCAAGTCAAACCAACGTCAAGCCATTTCGGAGAAGTTCGATAACAAACGCTGTAACACGAGATTTTGATATATTAGATGGATACAGAGGTAATGTTTCTGAGTTTGATATAGGAAGTAATCTTCCAAACTACTCATCCGATTTTTTTCCACGCGTAGAATGCTACGTTATCATATCACAAAATGACATATATACTTATGTACTAAAATATTATAAATGTGAAAGTAACTCTGTTTATTTGTTAGGTACGCCTTCAGGTTACAACTACTAAACCCATTTTGATGCCTATTCAAACCTATTCAAACCTTTTGACGTTAAGGCCACTTATCAATAGAAACACGCATTCTCTCCATGGAAAAGTTTTGCACTGCCAATTTAGGGACTCCAATTGTAACGATGTACTTGTCATCGCATTTAAAAATTAGTGGGAATCAGCTTTATGATTTGTGAAAATAAGTAGGAACCCAAATGAAACTGACATTGTTAGCAAAGAAATACGATAGTTATGTGACAGCGCTAGTGAGACTGAGACGCCTATTTCGAGTGGCGCGGAATATAGAGCGCGTGCGCAACGTGTCGGTGGATGCGCTTGCCGGGACCGGGGCGCGCGGCCGCCTACACCACACCGGCGCATAGCCACGCGCTGCACCGGCTAATAATACAGCCCAGTCACTGTCCGACTGCGGAATTGACATCATTTATCTTTACATACTTTGTATGACATTTAACCTCTCAAATGTCGCATGATACCGCTTAGC
The DNA here is from genome assembly GCA_961205895.1 of Mythimna pallens. Lineage (NCBI taxonomy): Eukaryota > Metazoa > Arthropoda > Insecta > Lepidoptera > Noctuidae > Mythimna > Mythimna pallens. The sequence goes on from OY540831.1 coordinate 25,996,931, forward strand.
TTCATAAGAGAAAGCACTTCAATGCCAGCCGAACACCTTACGTTCATACGCAGTAAGTTCAAAATACCTTGTTTTTTTCCGTTGGCTTGAAGCTTCAAGGGTATTTGAATTTTTTATATAATTTAAAGCAATCATATTATTTCTACAGTTAGCATTTATACGTGGAAGGGAATTTAATTTATACCACTTTATGTGTTTTTAGTTTAGAACAAATATCGAGAACAATTGGTGATGGGACGAAAGACATCAAAAGCCTAACTGCAAAAAATAGAAGAAAGAGAAATGTTTGTTTAAATCTTCTATACATATAAAAGCCAAATACCACTTACTGATTAATCACGAAATCTCCGAAACTATTACCCCTACAAACTTAAAATTTGGCAGGTAGGTTCCCTATAGGGCGTAGACATCCGTTAAGAACGGGTTTTACGAAACTCCACCTCTTAGGGGGTAAAACGGAAGTTGGAAGTTTGTATGGAAAAACCAACTTTCACGCGGGCGAAGCAGCTGGCAAAAGCTAGTTAGTTATAAATGGCTTGCTTCAAATATTTGGAAAATAATAAACTCAGCGGAGTCACCCACTTCATCGTTTGGATCTAAAATAAGACGAAAATAAGGAAAGTTGCAGCTGTAATGTTTATTGCATTCAGTAATTGTCACGTTGGCGCCGAGCCGCGCTTCGAAATAGACTCTGTTTACAATCCGGAGACGCTTGCATCCCGCCGCGGCGCGCACCTGACTCGGAGACACCGCCACCGCCGTGTGTCGGCTTCTCGTCAATCTGATACATTGTCGGTATCATGGTATCATTGATAATTATGGTGCTGCTTTACACCCGAGTGATCGCATTTTTAGTAAGAAATTGAATTTTACTAATGCACTACATGAAAAATTCACTAGCCACAAAAACCAATATTTCACAACTAAATGGGGGGTTAAAACCACCAGTTTTAGCGGAAAATTCACTAAGTTGGCAATACTGGCCGTACGCCGCTAGACTGTTTTGTCTTGATGGTGTGCGCCGTGTCGTAGACAAAACAGAATATACTACTATACCAGGGATTCCCCTCAGCAAGTGAATTTACTTTCCTAAATGAGGAGATCCGTTAAATATCTTAGATTTTTCTATTAAAGCAGTACTTATATGAAATTCGTAAGTTTTTTTTTTGCGATTCGTAAAATCTTCGAAACTTAATACGGGAATCAAACTATTTATATAGGTAGGAAAAGTTTATAAGAAATACCCGGCGTGCAAGTCTGACTCGCACTTGATTGATTTTTATGTTTATTACTTACGGTATTATTTACGGTACTTAAAACAAAAAAGAAATTAAAAATCCCAATCCCACAAATCCCGCGGAATCCACAGGATTGTTGAAAAAATGTTGAAAGTAACCTTTATCGTTGAGTCTCTTGACGAGGCTATCTGCGACTAGGTTCCATAGCAGTGGTGAGAGGACACCCCCTTGGGGGCAGCCCTTTGCTACAGTAGCCCTTGTTGTGCTATTTATGGTGACTTGTACTGCTCTTAGTTTGAGCATGTTCGTGATCCAGCCACTTAAGGTCGGGTCGACTCCGTGTCTCTCAAGGGCTTTGTTGATACTTTGAAACATGGTTTTGTCGAAAGCACCTTCAATGTCGATAAAGGCAGCTAACGAGGAACATTTGTGATGTACGGCGCATTCAATTTTGGATACCACACTGCGTAGTGCGGATTCTGTTGACTTGCCCGTAGAGTAGTCGTGTTGCTGCATGTGTAATGGTCTCTTTAAAAGAGGACCATCCCCGATGTATATGTCACAGAGTCTCTCTAGGGTCTTCAGAAGGAAAGATGACTTGTAAGGCTGGAAGGTTCTAATTGCCCAGAGTATGCGGTCTTCTGTCACTATGTTCTGTGCTCTGGACCAGTTCAAACTGGTGGGAGTTGGTACTGGTTCGTATCCCCACGACCTGTCCTCAAGGAGGTTGCAGTCCGGGAAGTGCGTTTCCAGTAGGAGACTGTTACTGGTCTCAAGATCTGTTCGTGTATAGCTGTGGTCTGGTTTTTTTAGTAAACCGAGTGTGCGATTCTGTTCCTTCGATAAAATTTTCTTTACTCGTACGGCTTCATTGTTTGATTCTATGTTCTCACAGAAATTCCGCCATGCAGTTTTCTTGGCGGTTATGATTTCTTTCTTGTATGTGTATTGGGTTTCTTTGTATACTTCTCAGTCCTCTGGGAGCCTTGTATTTTTGGCTCTGTTGAACTGTTTGCGTAGGGTGTCCCTGAGTTTACCAAGTTCGTTCCACCAGGGGGGTTCCCTTGCTCTTGGTGTGTGGAGATCTTGGTTTATAATGGGTGTGGTATGCCTCAAGTATGTTGTCCGAGATTTTTGTCACCGTGTTATCTAATTGCTCAGCTACCCATTGTTCGCCGTCAGCAAGCCCGCGCGCCGGAAATCGGGATTGAAATCCCGGCGACTATGGCGCGAAGGCCATTGCCTCGCACAGGCACGTGTGGCCTCCTCTTTTGCTAGCATTACTGCTTCGAAAAAGGAGACGACCGCCTGCCACTCCTCCTCGCTCCGGACCATGGCTTGTACGAAGGCCCGGCGCGAGAGATCGCTGCCTCCGATCGCCCCCACGAGGACACGGTGGTGGTCTATCCAGGCGGGGCACACCTCTACCGTATGCTCCACCGTGTCCTCCGGGCGGTCCACACAATGGTGGCACCCGAACTTACCATGTCCGGTGAGGACCTGTGTTATGCGGAAGGACACCGTTGTTGTCTTGCCAGCCACTTCTAAAAGAGGGGATTTTCCGCCATAATTATGGCGTGCCCAGCACTGGGTTGCGACAGTCGCCATTCCACCATGAGATCCCGCCGGAACTCTGTTTGGCATGCCGCGACTTCGCGCGGCAGCGGAGTTTCGCCCGGCAAAATCCCACGCTCGCTGACAGGCCAGCAAGGAGGCTCGCCGCTTCGCGGGAAACCGTGCCGTATCCTCGCACCATCCGGATGGGCCATGACCCTCTGGTTTGCGTTCAGCTTGGCTGTCGGTCGCTTTCGCAGCGCTCCATAAACCTCCATGAACCGAACGATTCCTGCGTAGAGCCTCCGGCAAGAACACTTTCTATTCTTATTATTGTTGTTTGTCCTGTGCTAGTCTTAAATAAATGTTTTCTTTCTTTTTAGTTGCGGTACCACAACAAAAAAGTACCCCTCAGCCAAACTTAAAGTCATCGCGTATACATATAAACAAAGCAATTTTACTTGTTACGACAGTTCCGCTGTGATCCTATGAGGAGTTCCGTTCCAAATCTTCGAAGTTCATCATCAGATCATAACAGTATTTCTATGGGACCTAGTCGGAAATATAACCTTTCTATCAAAAATATAACTTTTAAAATCGGTCCACAATAGACTTAGAAACCGGCGAGCATACATAAAAAAAGAAAAAGATATACATTCAGCCGAACATAGAACCCCCTTTTTTGAAGTCGGTTAAAAAGCGGGTTATAACCACATCCGTACAAGCAAATATAAACCCTAACAACAAGACAAGCTATATCAAATGTATAGTACGTACGCGGCTAAAATTACGCGAACCTACCTACACATCACTGCCTACGAGTATTTTCACATTTTACGGTTTCTTTATGATTGCCGGAATTATTTAGGACAACATCACCTCTAGATTTGTAAACATTTGATTTAACATTATTTTGTATTTAAATTATGTCTACCCATCTTCCCCTATAGGTATATTATTACACTTGAACGATAAATTATTAAAGTAAGTAGTAGAAGTATTCATCATTTAAGTTTAATTAATCATTTAACTTAAATGATGAATTATTTGGAATTGAAATTTACTGTTAATATTGAATTTAATAATTTTTGACATTTTAATTATTAGAACTTAGATACTTAGATTTTTTGACATTTTAAATATTTTGGACTTATGAAGTTAGATTTTTTTCCATTTATAACTAATAATTTATAAAAATAATTACTTATTTAGGTCTGACATAATTCAAGTACTAGATAATGTTTTTAAATGTTAATAATTAAATTGAATACCATAATTATACAGGATTCTCAAATATATACATTTTTTTTTAACTTAAATTTGTAATCTTGAGCTGGAAGCTCACCATATTTGTACGCCTCCTGGCATAACATAGCGCTCTCTTCATCAAATATAAGATCTGTAGTTTTGTACCTGTGTTAACAAATAAAAGTGATTTGATTTAAATCTACGTAAATACGGAGCGTTTTGGCAAGATATATGACGTACGTCCACGCCGTTCACGCGCCCAAAGGGCTAGGCGACCTATGACATTGTAACGTTGTGATTTACGAAATTTGCTACCAAGAATTGAAAAAATGATAATATCTCAAAAAAAAAAAAATACTGTAAGAAAAAAAGTATTTGTACAATATTTTATATTTTCTATACACAAGTATAAATTTCGTGTTAGAAATTACTTAGGTAAAAAAAAAGTTGGAACAAAAACAATAAACGCAAATAGACATTTTTAGTTTTTCAAACAATAAATGATAAAAATATTTTTAAGAAAGACGTCCATTGGATATGGGCCTCCCCCGAGTCAGTCCTGTGCGTCTTGCATCCATCGAATTCCCGCGACCCTCATCGGTCCACCTTGTGGGACGCCTTCCAACGCAACGTCTTCCGGTACGTGATCGCCATTCCAGAACCTTTCGTCCCCATCGACTATCTGTTCTGCGAGCAATGTGCCCTGCCCACTGCCACTTAAGTTTGGCGATTCTTTGGGCTATGTCTGTAACCTTGGTTCTCCTGCGTATATCCTCATTTCTGATATGATCACGCAAGGAAACTCCGAGCACAGCCCTTTCCATTGTCCTTTGAGTGACTTTAAGCCTTCTGATGAGGCCCATTTTAAGCGACCAGGTTTCAGAACCATATGTCATCACTGGCAACACGCAGAGGTTGTCTTGAGACACTGTGGGTGTTGTGACTTTTGTCTTGAGACACTGTGGTGTATTGGACAAGAAGACACCACGCAGCTTCCCGAACTCTGCCCAGCCGAGTCGGATTCGACGATTGATCTCTTTCTCGAAGTTAGATCTACCCAACTGGACCGGCTGTCCCAGGAAAACCTAGTTATCCACAACTGTGAGTGTAGAGTCTCCGATTGATAGGAGTGGGTGCTAGCATGGATGTTAACCATCAGTTTAGTTTTGTCCATGTTAATTTTAAGTCCCACTCTTTCGGATGCTCTACCGAGGTCACCGAGCATTGTACTGAGCTCCTCCTCCATTGTACTAAGTCTCAGCCGTGACTACTAGGTCGTCGGCAAACCGAAGGTAAGTGATGTACTTGCCATTGACCTTAATACCTAGCCCTCTCCATTCTAGAACCTTGAAGACATCCTCCATTGCGGCCGTGAACAATTTTGGAGAAATGACGTCTCCCTGCTTCACACCCGGTCTGATCCTGAAGTCGAACTGACATGGTAGTGTTATTGTATAAACATTTCAGCACTTCGATGTACCGAGAATCAATCTGGCACCGTTGGAGAGACTGCAGTACAGCCCAAGTCTCGATCGAATCAAAGGCTTTCTCGTAGTCCACAAACGCTAAGCAGAGAGGCTGATTATACTCCTCTGTCTTATGTATAACCTGCCACAGCGTATGTATGTGGTCCACGGTGCTGAAGCCTTTTCGAAATCCGGCTTGTTTGGGAGGCTGGAAGTTGTCGAGAAGGTCGCGTTTCAAACACTTCGAGATCCGTCTATTGAGCTGTCGGTATGTGCACGCATCATTTGAAGACTGCAAAGTCACGCTTCTTCTTCATAAGCTCGAGAGTTCGAGAGAGAGATCTGACAGCTTCTTGTTCTTATTAGTACGGTGAGTCTTGAAAAACTTAGACCCGATCGTATTGACAGTTCCCACGAACTCATCGTTATATTCGTCCGCGGAGCTTCCTGGACACTTGAAACGGTTGTGGAGTTCGAGCTGAAAGCTTTCGTAGTTTTGGATCTGGATCTGTGCTGGGCGGAACGTAGACTTCACCAGTCGAGACCTTTCTAACTTAATATTGATATTCAATGTGCCCCTTACCATGCGGTGATCACTAAAAAACTTTAACTGAAAAACTTCCAAGGGTTTAAAAAAGCGTATTTCCTGGAATAAGTTTTGTGAAATATTCGAGTAAATCACGAAATTACCGAATGCCAACAGAGTTTTTAGGCGTTATATCTCTTTTTTTGCATTGTTTCTGCATCAAACATCACGTTGGATTTCGTTAGATCAAGCAACAAGTTTTTAAACCATACTCGATGTTGACGATAGGCAAGTGGAAAAGGGCCCTCTTAAAGTATTTCAATATTATAAATATATAAGTAGGTACAGCGGACGTAACCGCGACTCGAATCGGAGTCGAACGACAAGAATACGTCGCTACTGTCCGGTCGGAAGTATTAAGTGTAAATGTCGCAGCCACGCCGTATTACAAGTACGCGCGCCGGATCAAAAGACGTCGCAATATGACTAGCTCACGTTCAGGCAGATATCAATACAGCTAAAAAAAAAAGTAAGCTGCATTGTATACGCAGTTGACGTTCGTCAAAGCGACTTAGCAACGTGGAACCTACATACAAAAGGGCGCATCCTCAATACGCCGCTTTTTAATTCCCATAATTGTCATAAGTAGCGCTAGTTTGGGACTAAATGGCGTTTTGTAAAAGGTGTGGAATAAAAAAAATAAAACAAATTAGTCCAAGAGCGAGCGAACCGAGCTCGAATTTCTAAAGCACCTCGACACGGTGTTACGTTACTTTAAGCCCAATGGAAAGAAATAGGAGGCAGGAGGCCTGCATCAATTCTAGCTCCCCGAGCTTCAGCAATCCCCTTTGAGTTTTTTTTGGATCGGTTCTTATTTTCACCCGATTGCAAGAAGGGTTGTGTTTTTTATTATCAAATTGCTTTATGCACACAAAAGGACAGAGGCGGACTTAATGTCTTAAGCATTTTCGACCAGTCAACCTTTTTTTCGTTTTCATTATTTATAGTCACCCTACACTGGCAATAAAGTTAAATATTGGATGCCGCTATGTATCGCCACTACGATCTGGCTAAACGTGAGGTAGCCGCATAACATTACAGCAATTTTTTTCAATCCGGCGCGCCTTTTTGTAATACAGCGTATTATACCGGCTGCAACATAGATATATCAAGTTGGACAATAAAAAGTTCTGTGTTACTCATTAATTAAGAAGGTGATTACGTCAGGTTTGCTCATCTACTCTAACTATTACGAGCTCCTGCTCCACACACTAACACAGACCAATGCGGCGCAGTGATTATAATGTTTCACACAAAATTGGAAATACAGTCACGACATATCTAAACAAATAATTATGACGTACAAGGGCAGCGCCCGCCGCCAGACCGCGACGTTCCGTGCGCGTTTTGTGACGTGTGATCTTTTTAGTTTTTTAACCGACTTTAAAAAGGAGGAGGTTTTAAGTTCTGCTGAATGTATTTTTTTTTATGTATGTTCACCGATTTCTCGGTCAATTGTGGACAGATATTGAATTATTTTTTTTGATTGAAAGGTTATTTTTCCGAATTGGTCCCATAGAAATATTGTTTTATGATCTAATCATGAACTTCGAAGATATAGAACGGAACTTCTCATAGGATCACAGCATAATCGTCGTAACAAAATTGCTTTGTTTATACGTGTAGTCGATGACTGACTGAAAGAAGAGGGGGAATATATCGAACTGATCTGATGATTAAGCCTGAAGTTAGGCACCAGAACTCTATAATAAATTAATGTAATCTAACCGTGTTTGGGATTATTAGAATTGTCATGAGATACACTCTGGCTATAAGGTATTTAAGTATGGCTGAGAGGGACTTTTTAGTGCTGGTACCATAACTAAAAAGTGTAAAATAAAAAACTTTTTACAAAAAAAAATTCAACCGACTTCAATGTAAAAAAAAAGACTGAAATTAAAGTTGTTTTGCACTGAAAAGTGCAAAACAACTTTAATTTCGGAAGTCGGTATTAAATAACGAAGAAACAAAACTATTATAGAAACACCTACTTCAAAAATTAAGTTATTTTGCACTTTTCAGTGTTTTTTTTTACATTGAAGTCGGTTGTTTTTTTTTTTTTTTGTAAAAAGTTTTTTATTTCTTATTTGTGCAGTGTTAGATAAACATTGCCGAGTCTGGAAGCGTCACTAAATAAATAAATAAACTATCTATTTTAATAAAAAACGCCAATACACTTCTTGAGGTTCCTGTTTCAAATTCGGTGGGAGGATAGGAACAGGATGTCAATATTATGTGGATTGCCCGGCGGACACGGTGGAGCCGTATGCTCCACCGTGTGTGAAGTACTGCCTCGCTTGGGCGGAGCACAACCATGGGTGGCCTCATGAAGGCGATCGGCAGTGGCGACCTCTCACGTCCGGCCCTGGGCCAGGCTATGGTACGAAGCAAGAGAGTATAGGAAGCAGTTGCGTGCTTTTGCAAAGCAGTAATGCAAGCGAAGGAGGTGGCGTTGCGACGGAAAACGTGAGGGAGAGGCAATCTTCGTGCCCCGGTCATCGCAGGAGACGGCCTGGGCATCGGGAGTCACAGCGCGATTCGCGGCCACTGAAAACGCAGGCTTGCGAACGGCGAGCAATATGTAGCCCGTTCGTTTCATCCGAAAAGGACCAGGCCAAAACGACGGCGCGTTGTGTTCCACGCACGCTGTCAGCATGATCGACGGGGCGCCCTAGGGCCGATGACTACCCAGGCTAAGGGATTGTTCGAAAGAGTCAAAGCGGCCCTAAAACGCAAAAAGCACCTGATGGCTTTAGTTAGGCCGGGTGGCTTTAGTCAGTAAAAGTCTAACACTCCCTTTCGCTCTACCAAGAGCAGGAGAATTTAATTGATGATTTCCAACTCTCAAAAAATAAGGCTGGCAATATTATACCTAATAAAAAGGGGACCTGAATTAATTATTAGGTATTTGCTAGAAGAGAAACGGTTTTAATAGGATCTTATTTTTGCACGAGTTTTTTGTTCTTAGCTTCCAGATATGAAGGTATTGGAATATGAGATCTCTGCGTAAAAGACGGAAATACCATCAAGAAAAGCATCAACAGATATAAGAGGTGTCTTACGACATTTATTTGTCTAAAATAAACCGCGTGATTTTGTTGAACAAAAATGCCCAAACTATTTTAATGTGGATGATGATAGAAAACACGTAGAAATGTGCGCGAATAGCGCCGGCGCCGAGTGGGCGGCGCTGTGCTCCTGTGTACACCATCAACCGGGAAACGTCTCATTTGATTTACCTTAATCTTCAGACTGCTAGTCGTTCGTTCACCAAGTACCCAAACATTTAGTGCTAATGCTATTTGCGGAGGTTTTCATCTAAATATTCGCTCGTTTACAGAAAGTCGTCACGCACCTGTTGATTAAAGTCCCATTGGCTGACGGGAAGGCGCACTCTGCCAACTTACACCGTCACCGTCACGTTTGGAAATGTTACGTCGATTACATGCTTTGTTCGATTGCACACTCGCATACGTCGCGTTTATAGCGAAAGTGCAGTAATTAGCATCCGCCAACAGCAGAATGAGCCGTGGAGCACTGCCAGAGACGCACTCAAATTGAAGTTTACCGACAAAATATTGTGGCGACGACATCAGGAGCTGCTGCGTCTTATTTTTACTAACAATTATTATAAACAGGAAAGATTTTTATTTTTGTTTGTAATGGATAAACACAAAAATCACTTAATTTTATTTATTTTTAAAAATTCTTTCTCCAGTATGCTACTTTAACCTACTAAGATCCCAGAGCTGTCAGACATAACTTATTTTCACATGAATGAAACCGTAGGTTCTCAGTAGCGTCTCATGTGCTTTGAATACCTGTGTGCTTGTGGAGCTCCTCCTTGGAGCCCCTGGGCAGGTACCAAGTGAGAAAGGGAACTAAAAATAACAGTAACTTAACTTAAATTTTTATGGCCGATTTTTATAGAAGTTTTGTAGAATATTATTCTAAAGTAGTATCATAAGTGTCAGACACTTTCCATGGATCAACACTTCTGTCAGACACTTTAAAGCTCCACAAAAAGTAAATAAACTTTACTTATTTTTACATGTCTGATTTTTAAATATGTTATTATGGTAACTATTATATAGTTATATTTCATTAGTCAGACAAATTGTAGTGACCAAACATCCAGTCAGTGCATAAATCGTCTCACTCGCTCTAAAACGCATGCGTGCTCTCGCGCTCATACTCTCGGCTGAATAATTTTTGTGTTTAGGGAAGGTTTGGTCACTACAATAAGTCTGAGTACTGAAATATAACTTTGTAATAGTTACTTTAATAACATATTTAAAAATCAGACATGTAAAAATAAGTAAAGTTCATTTTATTTTTTTAAGCTTTAAAGTGTCTGATAGAAGTTTTGATCCATGGAAAGTGTCTGACACTTATGATACTACTTTAGAATAATATTCTACAAAACTTCTATGAAAATCAGCCATAAAAATTTAAGTTAAGTTACTGTTATTTTTAATTCCCTTTCTCACTTGGTACTAAGCACACAGGTATACATAGCATTTGAGACGCTACTGAGAACCTAAGGTTTTATCCATGTGAAAATAAGTTATGTCAGACAGCTTTGGGATCTTGATCTATAATCAATGAGTAACTTAAGCTATTATATTTTCAACTTGAACGCGGGCAAATCCGCTGGTAGCAGCCAGTCTTTGAATGTAATATTGACACTATTAGTGCTGGTGCGCGGTTGGTGGGCCTTGCGAGCCCACATGAGAACATTGACACTATTAGTGCTGGTACGCGGTTGGTGAGCCATGGGAGCCCACATGAGAACATTGACACTATTAGTGCTGGTACGCGGTTGGTGGGCCATGGGAGCCCACATGAGAACATTGACACTATTAGTGCTGGTACGCGGTTGGTGAGCCATGGGAGCCCACATGAGAACATTGACACTATTAGTGCTGGTACGCGGTTGGTGAGCCATGGGAGCCCACATGAGAACATTGACACTATTAGTGCTGGTACGCGGTTGGTGAGCCATGGGAGCCCACATGAGAACATTGACACTATTAGTGCTGGTACGCGGTTGGTGGGCCATGCGAGTCCACATGAGAACATTGACACTATTAGTGCTGGTGCGCGGTTGGTGGGCCATGCGAGCCCACATGAGAACATTGACACTATTAGTGCTGGTGCACGGTTGGTGGGCCATGCGAGCCCACATGAGAACATTGACACTATTAGTGCTGGTGCGCGGTTGGTGGGCCATGAGAGTCCACATAAGAACATTGACACTGTTAGTGCTGGTGCGCGGTTGGTGGGTCATGTGAGCCCACATGAGAACATTGACACTATTAGTGCTGGTGCGCGGTTGGTGGGTCATACGAACCCACATGAGAACATTGACACTATTAGTGCTGGTGCGCGGTTGGTGGGTCATGCGAACCCACATGAGAACATTGACACTATTAGTGCTGGTGCGCGGTTGGTGGGCCATGGGAGCCCACATGAGAACATTGACACTATTAGTTCTGGTGCGTGAGCACACATATATTTTAGTACAGACCAGAATGATTCCGCAACCGTTTTCCGACCAAAGACCGCGATCCCCAAACGCGTTCTCCGATCGCTTCGGTTCCTAAGACCGATTCGTAATTGGACTGTTCGTCAACAGGACGATTCATTTATTTCCGTTTCCCCAACAGAATCTTTCACCTATGGACATTTCGCCGACAGGAACTGTCATCTACAATACTTTCGACGACAGGCCTTTTCGTCTACGGAGAATTCGCCGTCAATCTTAAGATAAGCGATATTACAAAAAATACACATTTCTATAGATTACTAGTGTTTTATAATATAACTAGCACTTTGCCCGCGACTACGTCCGCGCACATCGTGTTTGGACTTCAACCCTTAAAACACTTCCAAACTTAAAGAGTAGATTGTAAAAGTTTATCACAATTTAATGAGATAAGGTTTTTATAAGCTTTCTTTATAAATAACATTCCTTGTAGTTCTAGAGGGCGCTGCCAGAATCACCAGACTGCAAGGTGAGCTCACGCGCGAGCATGCCAAGTAGAACTGCCCGTGCAAGAAACAGGGTTGGCGCAGGTCAACTCCAGCAAATTTAAGGGTTTGGCCCTGTGATTTATTTATTGTCATCGCAAAGCAAACTTTCAAAGGAAACTATAGTCTTTTGAATTCAAAAGGAAGATCGTTCGGGATTAATGGAATACGCGGTATGAACACTGTTTCTCCCTGGGCAGACCTGGTTAATATAATAAACTTAACAATACTGCGATGCAATGCTTTTACTTGCATCCTAGTACCATTACATAACTTCGGAGGCTTCAAATTCCTAAGCAACATCACGGGTGTGCCCACACGCAGTGCAAGTATATGGTATGGAAGGCCGGCTGGATTAATAGTGTTCGAAATTCAACCGGATAGTGGACTGCTTGCTTCGTCTGCATTTACCACCGTGTCTATTGAACTATACACTATAGGCGTCAATATAGCTCTTTCTCTAAGCCATTCCATTGGTTTGTCTTTTATTTGAGCCACACCAGGATATTTTTTATTAAATCATCTCTTCGACTGTACTTAATTTTTCTGGTATGACTATAACCCCATCTAATTCTTGGTACTTGCCGTTTCCTAATTGGAGTAAAAGGTCTGAAAATTCTCCTGCAGAGACGTCTCCTCTGAGATGTACTCTCATATTTTTAGTTAATTTAAGAATTTTAGTATAGGGCTATAAGTGAGATCTTTTAATGCATGCTTTCATTTCATCCACTCGTGTCCCTTTTGGTATCGTTTTTAACTGGTAACGTTTGGCGAAAAAAAACTCCTGCCAGCAATACTGTCATACCACCCATTAAGTTGTCGTTGCTTTGTATGTCCTGTAGACTTCTATTTAATGCTTAATTAGCTCTTTTGTGCGCCATTGTCCTTTCGTCCCAGACTATTATTTTTGCTTTACGTAACAATTGGGCAAGATTACTTTGTTTGGAAATGTTGCACATTGGCGTCTCTACATTTGATAAATTAAGGGGCAATTTCAAAGCAGAGTGTGCAGTTCGACCACCTTCCAATAACTAATAATGTGCAGCGATCCCAGAAGACGCGACCGTCAAAGCGATTCCGCAAGTACTTCTTACTTTTGCTAAAATTAAATTGATAAGGTATGTTTCACCAGTCCCACTTGGTGCATCTAAAAATAATATTTAAACTGGAAGCAATTTTTCTTTAATTTTTTCCACCGAGGGTTGCACGTAAAGGTGACAAATAAGTCTGGGCGACCATAATGACCTACATAAGTCATAGTGACCTGGGTTCGCTCGTGCATGTATCTCGGCCCACCGGTGAAAAAGGACGGTAATACCACTATTTGACCCAGCTGATGAGCGTCAACATCTTGTCTACCGATGGCGTCCTTAAAGTGGATATAGCTATCGGACCGTAACTTTGCCTGATTATTTCTAATGAAATTCAGTCTCAGTTTTTGCGTACTAATCTACCAAATATTGGCTAAAATGAGCATCAAAGTGAAGATGGTAATTTTCCTAATTTGCCCTGACCATGATGTAGTATGAATAAAAGCTCGATGCTGACACTGTCTTTTTCTGAAGTAATTTTGTTTCCGGGTCTCGCTGTGGAATAGCAATTGAATAACCGTCTTCTCCGTGGCTGAACATTACAGGATATTGCAAAGCATCGTATGAGCGATGTATTTCACTAATTATGTTGCGACGCTCGAACTGTTGATCTAATAACACCAAAGCAACTTAATTCATTTGTGTGGTGGTTGTTTTTCGGCATGTATAACTAATTTGAAAGTTTTACAGGAGGAGTGAATTTTGTCAATGGTACTCTTCATGTCCCTGATATAAGGATTGACTTCGTGCAACATTTTTTGCAGTTGTTTTATTAAATTTGGTTTTAATTGCGGGAAATTACAGCATCTTAAATTTACTTCTCTTTCATCTTCACCCACGATAAATTTGTAAAAACTGAGCTGTTTGACCAGGTTCTGACAATAAACTGCCAATTAAACTTGATAAACTTGTACCTGTACTTTGAAGGTTGACATATATCCATCTCCACCAACTTGTTTCCCACCAAACGACGTCATTTGGAAACAATTGTTGTATTTACGAATGTTCGAAATAAAATGTTTGTGGTCAGGATGGAGATCCATTATCAAACTGTAAAGGGGTTCGGGAGGTGTACTCAATAATTTGAGTTAAACTTTACCGCTGCTGCAACACATCTCAGGAGTTTCATCCTTCCATTTAAACGCATTACACCAACAACATTTATGATTCATATCATCAATTGAAACTAAATTATCAAATTCGTAATTTATTTCAGGTTTATACATTCCTAAAAGATACTTGATCTTCCATGGCCGTGTAACAACACGCATATTGAAGCGGGACTGCGCTGCTCTGTGTACTTCAGGATGCGCTTGCTGGTAATTTTCAGCGGCTATTTTTCATTTGGCATTTCGGTGTGTTTTTTGATAATTGCATACAGCTTCCCGGTGTGCCAAAGAATTATTTTCTGAGTATATTTTTTGAGCTCGTCTAACTTGAATCTTCCTTGTTTTGTCTGTATCCTCGTGTGTTTTGTTTGTGGTCCTCTTTTTTGTGATGCCGTCATGGACTGTGAAGGAATGTCCGTAGAAATGACAGAATATGAATCTAAGGAATTTAGTGGCACAATATCAGGTACTTCATCATATTTCGTTTTCTTCACATTTATGTTTTCCTCGTCAGAATTATCAACGCCTGTAGGATTAAGTTCTTCATATGAAAAGTAAGCATCGAAATGACCATTTGAAAGATTTTGTGTAAAGTGAAGACGTTTTATCGGGTAACCTGGAGTACCTGCATTTACATACAATTCACCGTTACGATAAACTTCGAAAATACCATACCAACTAAATCTTACATCCAGTTACTTATCTTAATTTTATTATTATTCAAAATGTTACGTAAGACTGTTTAAAAAATATTGTTTTGTAATTAACTTTATGTTTTCGTTTGTACCAATTTGTGTCAGTAGATGTCGTTGTACGTATATAAATCACATAATTGATACGTTATTATAGGATTACGTTATCACAATGGAAAAAGAATAAGATATTTTATACAAACATGGATGATAACATTTCACCAATACAGGGATGAATGTTGTATTATTGTTTGAGAAAGTATTATATTAAATTAATTTTTTTACCCACATTTTTGAGTAAAATAAACCACTGTGTAAAATCTTTCCGTAAAATAATAATCGCTATTTGCTCTGTTAGAGCTTGTTTTTCTAATTTCTAACACCGAGTGGCGAGTAAATTAGGATGCGCAGTAAGACTTCAAAAATCCTGAACACGATAAAGAACACTTGACTCGACCCTAAACCGTAATTTGAGGGTAGTTTTGGAAAACGACTAATGCGTATCTTTATTATTCATTTAAAAGTGTATTCGTGCAAAGTTTCAAGTTTATTAACCCAAGAAATAAGATTCTCCCATACAAACTTTAACACCCCCTAAATCTTGCACTGGGGGTTGTACTGAAAAAAAAAATATCGTAAACTTTATAACTAATTTAGGTTAATATTTGTACTAAGTTTTGAGTTAATTGACCCACGAAAAAAAAAATTGCATAAGTACGAAATCCCCCCTTTTTACCCCCTTAGGGGCTGAATTTTGTAAAATCCTTTCTTAGTGCTCGCCTACGTTATAAAAGGAAGCCTAGTGCAAAATTTCACGCTCCTAGTCCCAGTAGTTTCGGCTGTGCGTTGATATGTCAGTCAGTCAGTTTCTCCTTTTATATATATAGATAATTATGCATTTTGATTTTTTAAGGTTCTAGCATCTAACGACTTTTGTCGCTTTAGGGCGGAGTGGGAGGGCATATAAGACTTTTACCGACTAAAACCATAGCTATGTTCCTTCTCTCTCTCTCTCTTTCAGAAATCGAGCCATGATTTTAATTTGCTTTTGTTGGTAATTGGTACCACGATTGAAACAGTGATGTTTTCCTTTGTATGGCTATGTTTATACAGTTCTGATGTGTGTGTACGTGTATGCTCAGGATACTAACCGGCGCGCAGCTGCTGATGCCGCCGCCGCCGAAGAAGAACTCGCGCTCGTAGGCCACGACGCCGGTGTGCCACACGCCCTCGATCTGCCGCCCTGCAACCACACGTACATTACTGCTGACGCCCCTTGTGCCGCATGCTTCATCGAAGTTAAATATACATACTTAACAATGGACGGTCAATCAAGTCATTATTTCAGTGAATTAATTTGTCATGACTAATTTAATAATGATTGATTTATTCGTGACTAAAAAGTTTTTCACAATTATAACTAAATAAATAAATCATTAATCATTATTTATGATTGAATGACTAATGGTTGAATACAATCGTTTGAACCTCTTTCTTCTCGTTTCAATCTTTCCTGATAGCATTTTTTTCGTATTTGGGTGTTAGTTTTAAAGTTCGAATAAACATTAGTTTATTCGAATTATCTTGAGGTATTACTTTATATAACGCAGCTATTCTGCAACAGATGGCGCTAGAAGTGCTTTTTAGGTTTCTGTACCTCAAAGGAAAAAACGGAACCCTTATAGGATTACTTTATTGTCCGTATATCTGTCTGTCAAGACCCTTTATCGTTGGAACGCGTAGAGGTATCGAGTTTAAAACCTATATTTAGGTATACTCAGGTCTGCGGTTCCTTGAAGCTGTGAAAATATCAAACTTCTAAGTTGAAAAAAAAAGATACGGCCGCCCGACCGTTTATGTCGTAAAAAACGTTTTTTTTTTTTTTTAAATTCATGTAATCCAGTGCTTGACTCTCGTGATTCCACCTGATCGTAAGCAGGAATATTTCGACACTCTCAAGAGAACCAAAATTCATAGTCCCGTTGACCCAGAATCCCGAAATTTGGCATAAAGCAATGCCTAGCACAGGTATAGAAATAAATATGAAAACAGTAAATTTATTGTTACGTCACAAAAAAATCTTATTTTGCGATTCGGGTAAATCGTCGAGACTCCATTCGAAAATTGAACTATTTACTAAGACGTAATACGACTTGCACTTGCCCAGTTTTTAGGGTTCCGTAGCCAAATTGCAAAAAACGGAACCCCTATGGATTCGTCATGTCACACAAAAATATAAAAAAAAAACAATAAATTTTGGGGGTTCCCCATACTTAGAACTGAAACACAAAATTGAGATTTCTAATATCATTTTTTTTCTAAACTGAATAGTTTGGTCGAGGGACACTTCCAAAGTGGTATAATGTGTGTGTGTGTGTGTGTCCCCTGTAACTTCTATAATAAGAAATTGGTTTGAACGAAATCTAGTAAATAGTACGTCATAAATCGAAACCGTAATTTACCTTTCAAGTTTCTACGGAACCCTCAGTGCGCGAGTCCGGCTCGCGCTTGGAGTTATTTTTTTGCATGTAATACATATGTATTTATTTGGGAGGTGTACGAAGGGCCGAAGTCATCTCGCAGAAACCCCTTAGACACTTAGTGGAACGTGGTACATTATTTAGATAACTTTACTGAAACTATACTGAGAATAGAATAATGTATGTAAATAAATTACCCTTTCAGCCGTTTTTACTTCATTAGAAGAACCTATGAATATTTTAAAGATAGGCGTCGCTGAGTCGGGGCACCGAACAACTACTTAATACGAACCAGTAGCTCTCGAGATTAGCGTGTTCAACTAAACAATAACAATAACTCAACAACAACACTTCAGCTTTACAATAATATGAAGTATACATTTGTTGTTCAGTCACTTGCTGGGTATACTTACACACGGTGTACAAACTTGTACCATTTATTTAAGGTGGGAAATTATACAATGACTGCTATCGTACTAGGGCGAAGCGGAAGGGCGTGTCAGACTTTTACTGACTAAAACCTCATCTGTGTCTTTCAGTTGCCCTTTGCGTTCTAGGACCACGAGTTTTCCTTAAGAAAATCCCCGCGGGCCTAGCGGGCATCGGCCCTTCAATTGATCATCATCATCTTCCTGCCCTTGTCCCGTGTTATTTGGGGTCGGCGCAACACGTTTTTTCTTCCATTCTGCCCTGTCACTCGTCATGTTATCACTAACTTCCTTTTCTTCCATATCACTCTTCACACAATCCATCCATCTTTTCTTTGGTCTCCCTCTCCCTCGCCATCCATCCGCATGTAAAGTCATAACTCTTTTAGTAACATGCGTTTCATCCCTCCTCTTCACATGACCATACCAAGACAAACGATTCCCTTTCAACTTTTCAGTCACCGGCGCCACTTTCAAACTTCCCCTAATATACTCATTTCTCACTTTATCCATTCTCGTCACACCACACATCCATCTTAACATTCTCATCTCCGCTACGTGCAATCTTTTTTCATCCGTCTTTTTCACAGCCCGACATTCTGATCCATACAGTATGACAAGTCTTATCACGGACTTGTAGATTTTACCCTTCAACTTGAGGGGCATCCGTGGGTCACAAGTTGTTTCCGAGACCTGTCGCCATTTCATCCATCCTGCGTTGATCCGATGTGTTACGTCCCGGTCTACCTCACCATCCCCTTGGACGAGTGACCCGAGGTACCGAAAGTCGGAGCAGATCGGTATGGGCGTTCCAGTAAGAGCTAAAGGCACTGGATTGGAGAGACCGCCGAAATCACAGAGCAAGTATGCCGTTTTGGTTCTACTCAATTTCAGACCAACACTCTCCAGTCTGTGCCACCACACCTCCAATCTGTTCTAGACCTCTAGGCCACTCTCGGTAACCAACTCAATATCATCGGCAAACAGCATACACCCGGGAGCCTCTTCCTGATTTTCCAACGTTAGAGCGTCCGTTATCATCAGGAAGAGGTAAGGGCTGAGGGCTGACCCTTGATGTAAGCCGTCAGCTACATTGAAGCTGCCAGTGGTGCCCACTGTAGACCGGACTTGGGTACTGCATCGACTGTAGATCGCTCGGATCAACTGCACATACTTCCCAGGCACACCTTTCTCCTTAAGGGCCCACCACAGAACCACACGAGGTACCCGGTCATATGCTCGGCCCTTCAATTGATAATAAAATAAATTTAATGTTAGATTTTACGACCATTTTTATTTTTAAAACCAAATGTTTGTTTGTTTTTATAATTTTCGTTGGTTCGAGTCCCGCGCGAAACAAGCGAGTTTAAAAAAATTTTTGAATGCAGTTTTGTTTCTTTTTAAAAATAAAGGAATGTCCTATAAGTAAAATGAGCCAAATTAAGGATTTAAGGTAGTTTTTAAAACTTTCTGAACGAATTCTCCAAATGATGGCAAAAACCGAAAACACTATTGTGCACTCTCAGACCAATAAATATTGGTCTGAGTGTGCATTAAAGAAAGTATACGAAGAACACCCAATAGCAGTGAACAGTACAAAACAAAGCCGCTTATGGCCGAGTGCGCGCAGATAGACAACTGATGTAGCTGCACGCAACACTAAATCCTGGGATTTATTTACTATAACGGCCTATTAAATAAATAAAAAGAAGGATATTTCTACTCATCAGGGCAAAAGAAAGTGATAAAAATATTTTCTTAATATTTATTTCATTTTTGTAAAAATCCTAAATTTATTATCTTTTATATTTTATATACTTAAACCTAAAATAATATAAAATAATGTGAAAGCATGTTGATAGGTTTTGAACCATTTTTTTTCGGATTTAGTACAGAGATAGATTGAATCATGGAGGACATGGATAGTACCCTAAATCATTATTATACGCATACGAAATCGCGGGCACCATTTTTATAAACGTAGGTACCTAGCTAAACTGCTGACTTTAAATGAATGAAAAATGGGAGAGAAAATAAGAATGAGATGTCTTGAACAACGAATTATCTATGTATAGATTTTAAATGAGAGCAACCAAACAGACCTTGAAACACTCCCGATGACGAGCCCAGGTGGCAGCGCAAAGTGGGGCGCGAGATATTCGCATCATTACCATCTGGTCGTCGGGAACTACATACGACTGTGCCGATTTGTGCCATGGACCAAGTTGACAGACAAAAATCAGATTAACCTGCGGCAAAGCTGTATCGATTCTGCCTTGCTATGGTGTGGCCGGTGCATCCCGCCACTACTGATGAATCTCAAGCTGGCAGCTCCATACCAGGCGAGAAGATAATAAAATAAACAAACTAGCACTTTGTAAAAACTTATAATACACCTTTCTTTACACCGTATTTAGAGAGGGGTTTTGAAAAACAATTAATGGCAACCTTTATACAAAGCAATTATAATATATTGGCGATCCAAGCAGTGAAGGAAAGAATTCTATGAAATCGCCCGGAAGGAAAAGATTTTATCTCGAGAAATGAATAGGTACGGATTTAGAACCATGTCGCGTATGATTTAGGATTTGCAGCCTTTATGGGACCCACTGCTCATAATTTTAATAATAATTATAATTAATATCAAAATGAATAGGATGGTAAAATCAAAACCACTTTAGCGGTACGTAGAGGACTCACAGAAAACTTTTATTTACTGAAGTAAAAAATTTTACTGTTGAGTAAAAATTTTTACGTCATTAAAATCCTCTTAACAACATCATGTTCCAGAACCAAGAATGATCCTTTCAGCAAAACTCAGCACTAGGTCATAAAGCTCGATCCACACAAGCGTGCTTGGAAAGTGGAAACGGAACGTTTCGGAATTCATCAGAGCTAAAGACTGGCCGTCATCTAGTCCCGATCTTAATCCGCTGCATTATGATTTAGAGTCAGTTTTAAAGAGTATGGCATGCTCTAGAAGCAAATTTTAACAAAAAAAAAATGATTCTATCACAGATTCGCTCACTCATCTAAATTTTGCCTGGAAATTGCAATCAAAAAGCTATGATTTAAAGAATTTCGAGAATATTTGATATTGTGCTATGCATACCAAATAAGACTCATTAAGACGCAAATAAGTTTATTTGCGTATTAATGAGTCTTGGTTTAATCTAGGTCTGAATTAGCTAAATATAAAGTCAAAAAAAAACATATTGCCTTTCTTATTTTCATTGTTATGAACAATCCGCCTTCTTCCATTTGGCACTACTCAGCTACTACACACAGTGACGCAGAGATTAGCAAAATTGAAGAACTGGATTCTGATTAAACTTTTTTCGTTCATGATTCGTAAATAAATATTATTTAAATGATTCGTAAATAAAATTGTTTTGCTCACCCTCCCTATTTTTTCGATTTGACAGCTATGACTTCACAACATAAAAATCTCTCATAATTCATTAGCGAAGTCAATAAAGGGCTCGCCACAATTATGGCGGTAAGTTCCCTCATTGAGACGTGGCTGGAAAGACCTCACGGCTTTCTTACCTTCCGCATGACGCAGGTCCTCACCGGACATGGTAAGATCGGGAGGTTCCTGCACCGCATTCGTGCGGAAGAAACGCCCGGGTGTCACTATTGTGTTGACCGCCCGGAGGACACGGTGGAGTACACGGTGGTGTGCCCCGCTTAGGCAGAGCAACGCCGTGTCCTCGTGGAGACGATCGGCAGCGGCGATCTCTCGCGCCAGTCCTTGGTACAGGTCATGGTCCGGAGCGATGAGGAGTGGCAGGTGGTCGCCTCCTTCTGCGAAGCAGTAATGCTAGCAAAGGAGGCAACGGTCCTCACGTCCCAACCACCGCCGGGATTCCGATCCCGATTTCCGGCCACCGTAGGCGCGGGCTTGCGGACGGCTAGCAATGGGTAGCTCGGTATGGCAGTTCGGAGATGTCAGCAATGGTAGGGGCCCAGCAGGGTCGAAGCCTACTGGGGTCAAGGGCCTGATTCTGAAAGGAAGACTCGGCCCCGGTACGAAAGGCAACGAAGGAACAAGAGTGGGTTTTTAGGCAATAAAAGTCTGACACTATCTCCCACTTCGCCCAAGAGCGGGGGATGTCATAAGATGAATTTCCCACCGAAAAAAAAAGCGAAATTAATAAAGAACATTTGGATATTTCTCCAAATTTATGTTTTACTGGGATTTTTTCTACTGGGAGCGATGTTGACGCGTTTTTTAGCAGATATGATACCTAAGAAACTAGCGAATATTATAATAATGATTTTACGCAACTGTTCTATTATTTATTTTTTCACACACAGGATATTTTTTTTTAAATGATATAAACGAGTGCTGATTGATAGACGCAATTGGCGTCTTTAAGGTTAGAGGCTAGACTCTTAATAAACTAGTGCGCTTCACCATCAACTATTGCATCACTGCTTACCATCAGTTGGGATCGCAGTCAAGCACTAGTTTATATCATTTAAAAAAACAATCTGGATCCTCAATTAACCTCTTCGCATGCCTCTCCGCTGAGTGCCAAACTTGCTAAACGGATCTCACGGAACCTAACTTCACCTATGATGTTTACTACTTGATTGGTCTTCTTTTTATTAAAAATCCTGTTCTATATAATTACATATTAATAACAGAAATAGTGAGGAATTGAGTGAACTTCTCAAATATTATGGGCATAATATTTCATGGTAAATACCAATTTTTGGTATTTTCATCAAGAAGTCAAGCTTATACAATCAGAAAGTATCACTTAGTGAAGTGGATATGATAAAGAAGACTAGAGATGAGCCTACTGCTAGGCTGGCTAGTTTTATGTATAAGAAATTAAAAAGCTTACCTATAATAGAGGGTGAAAGCAATGAAGCAAGTCCATTGGTGAGGTCATAGATGTACAGCTCTACAGTGCTGCCCTGCTCAGCCATGGTGCGGGTGCCACCAGCTCACTTCAAACAATATCATAAATTCACACTATATTATAATTCACTCACATAACTTATCACTTATTCCTAGCTTGAACACTTGCACTTATTACATGTAAATGTTATTTATAGTTTAATTAGAATAGTGTTCAACAGACTTGTTAGCTCTGTTTAACTTCAGTAATTCATGCTATAAACCTTGTACTTGAGACAAGTTACAAGCTAACCAGGAGTTGTTTACAACTGTAACTCTAACTTAGTAGGTACCTATATGTAAATAAAAATAGAAATGTACTTAATGACTTGAACTTCAACTGAAATGTGTGAAATACATACATTATAGTAGTGGGTGTACGAAAAGGTAAGTGTAGTTGTGTACAGTAACAGGCGATAAGTCGCGAGCGCAGTGCAGTGTCTGCAGCCGTGACTCCCTAGCTGCTTCGGACGTGGGACGTACGCCCGACCACTCACGACTTGCAGCGACTTGCGACTAACCCACACCAGAAATATAATTTATAAATAACCCACCGCCAACACAATCGTACTACACGACATTCCTACATGAATCGCCTACAGGTAGGTACAGATTTCGCGGACTATTGCGTCAATACCGTGTAGTGTAAACAGAACAGTCAACCGCTGTAATTCGCAGTAGGTAATGATAATCGTCAGCTACGCACTTGTCGGTGAAAAGAAACTAAACTTCCTGCTTACCTGCACAAGTTTGGCTTCCAAATAACACAAAGATATTCTCACCTGTTAAAAATTAATTCTGCAGATGAAATTATTATAGACTATACTGAATTAGGTATTCATATCATCTGACTATGGGTTACTTCATTGTTGGAGATTTCTTTCTGTTTCTTTGTCTGACTCTCCACCTTCTTCTTTATTATCTCCTACTCTCCGAGAAAGCCTGGAGCCCTAAATACTGAGTGATAAATGATTAACATTTCACAACCGAAATGATTTAACAAAATTCGAGATTTGACAGTTTACCGGTTGTGTTGTGTTTTTGACAATTTGACAATGACATGCATGCCAAATTGACAAGATTTGACTGCCGTGCGTTCAAAAATAACCAGAGTAGGGAAGGGTCATTACTCTAACCGTTCAAAAATGTTTCGAGTTGCAACCCAGGGTCGTTCTTTTAAAACTCGAGTAACTACCCTAGACTCTAGAGTAGTTAATCGAGTAAAAGTAGAGTAGCTACCCATGAGTCGAGCTACGCCCTAGAGTTAACCCAACTAACTGTAACTCCAAGCAGGGTAGGTTGGTGTAATGACAGTTGCTTGGCATTGACAGTTGAACTCTACGTTCGCGTTCAAAACTGCGAGCTTAGAGTATCTACCCGATGACGTCATTAAAGTTAACTCTAATCTCGTTTTTGAACGCAGGGCTGGAAAAGTGCATGAACACAGTAAATAATAAATACCAGTATAAGTGTTATCTATGATAGTAAGTATCGATATCCTAAAACTGCATTTAAATATTCGAGCAGCCGTGAGACATACAATGCTGATGTATTTTTTAAGTTTCTATTTAATTGTTATCTCATTGTGTGTACCTGTGTGCCAAATAAACTGTTTTCTTTCTTTATATATGTAGTATATTTGGATCAAAGTCAGTACCCAAATGCAGTACCCAAGTCCGGTCTACAGTGGGCAACACTGGCAGCTTCAATGTGGCTTTCGGCTTACATCAAGGGTCGGCCCTCAGCCCTTACCTCTTCCTGATGATAATGGATGCTCTGACATCGAACATCCAGAAAGAGGCTCCCTGGTGTATGCTGTTTGCCGATGACATTGTGCCGGTTGCCGAGAGTGGTCTAGAGGTCCAGAGCAAATTGGAGGTGTGTGGCACAGACTGGAGAGTGTTGGCTTAACATTGAGCAGAACGAAAACCGAATACTTGTTCTGCGATTTCGGTGGTTTCTCCGGTCCTATGCCCTTAGCGCTCGCTGGAACGCCCATACCAATCTGCTCCGACTTTCGATACCTCGGGTCGCTTATCCATTGAGATGGCGAGGTAGACCGAGATGTAACACATCGGATCAATTCAGGATGGATGAAATGGCGACAGGTCACTGGAACAATTTTGACTGGCCTGTTGGTCTAGTGGTTAGTGGCCCTGACTGCTATGCCTGAGGTCGTGGGTTCGATTCCCACCCTGGACAAATGTTTGTGTGATGAGCACGATCATTTGTTCTGTGTCTGGGTGTTATTTATCTATACTATGTGTGTATTTAGAAATATATAAGTATGTTTATCAGTTGTCTAGTACTCATAACACAAGCTCTGCTTAGCTTGAGACTAGACGGCGTTGTGTTTTTTATATTATATTATATTATATTATATTATATTATATTATATTATATTATATTATATTATATTATATTATATTATATTATATTATATTATATTATATTATATTATATTATATTATATTATATTATATTATATTATATTATATTATATTATATTATATTATATTATATTATATTATATTATATTATGGTTTTTGAAGTGTTTTCTACTCGGGTTTTCTCCCGGTGGTTTTTCCTTGCTCCCGCCCTGAGACCCTCAGGGAAAAGGAGGTTCGGATCCCCTGCTAATTAGTTACAAATATTGTGTCCCCCAGTACTTTACTTAAAATATTAACTGTATGGATTGCTGCTTGCTTTTGTATTATATGAATGTTTATACCTGAATCTAATTTATCACAATATCTATGTATGCTCTTTGCTACTATGCCGGTCGCTCCTATTACTATCGGTATTACTTCTGTAGGTGTGTGCCATAACCGCGTTATTTCAGTTTTAAGCAGATGGTATTTGCTTAATTTTTCAATTTCTTTAGGCCCTATGTTATAATCTGATGGTACTGTTATGTCTATTAAATACGTTTTATTTTCTGTTTTATTTACATATATTATATCTGGTCTATTGTGTGTAACTGTGACATCTGTCTGAACTGGGATTTCCCACATTAACTTTGCTGTTTCATTTTCTTTTATTTGTGGTTGTGTTAGGGCTTCCTGCCACCAGAGACTAGCAACTTCAAATTTGTGTTTTTTTGCTAATGCCCAGAAAATATACTGTACAATGTTATTGTGGCGTTTGGTGTAGTAAGTGCCAGCAAGTTTCTCACACCCTGAGATAATATGTTGTGTGGTCTCGTCTTTCGACAAACATAGCCGACACTTGCCGTCAATAGGTCTTTTCAAAATATCTCTTTCGAACTGTTTAGTCATAATAGCTTGATCTTGTATTGCAAAAATTGAAGATTCTAATGATGATGAAATGGGTTGTTTTTTTAGCCAATCGAAAGAGTATTTTCTATCTATATTTTCTTTTTCTAATACTGCTTTACAAAACTGCCCATGTAGTGGCTTGGTCCTCCATTCCTCTATTGCTTTTTGTGTAGTTGCCGCTTTTATCTCTTTATCTGTGTATTTATTACTTTGTGCTAATCCTATTTCTACTGCGTTTGTTCTAGATTCTTTATATATTGAGTATTTCTCTTTATCTCTATCATGCCTAACTATAATTTTAACTATGTCATCCTGCTCATTATCTAAGTATTGCTTGTGTTTTATTATTTGTGTTTTATGTAGTGTTTCTACATTTGTTAGGCCTCTCCCACCCTCTTCTATCGGTAGATACAATCTAATTATATCTGCTTTTTGTTTCTGTGCTTTATTAATTGCTAAAAGTTTCCTAGTTTTAACATCTATATTCCTTAAGTCACTATTTTTGTAATTAATTATACCAAATGAATAGAGTAGAACCGGCACCGCATATGTATTAATCGCTTTTATTTGATTCCTAGCATTTAATTGTGTAGTTACTATTGATTTTATTCGTTTAAAGTATATTATATTATATTATATTATATTATATTATATTATATTATATTATATTATATTATATTATATTATATTATATTATATTATATTATATTATATTATATTATATTATATTATATTATATTATATTATATTATATTATATTATATTATATTATATTATATTATATTATACAATTGGTGACCCACAGTTGCCCCCCAAGTTGAAGGGTTAAATCTACAAGTGTAGTAATGTTGTGACGGATGTGTGGTGTGACGAGAATGGATAAAGTGAGAAATGAGTAGGTATATTAGAGTTTGTGTGTGAGTTTGAAAGTGGTGCCAGTGACTGAAAAGTTGAAGGGGAATCGTTTGTCTTCGTATGGTTATGTAAAGAGGAGACATGAAACGCATGTTACTAAAAGAGTTATGAGTATACATGTGGATGGGGGAGAGGGAGAGGGAGGCCAAAGAAAAGATGGATGGATTGTGTGAACAGTGATATGAAAGAAAAGGAAGTTGGTGATAGCATGACGGTTGACAGGATAGAATGGAAGAAAAAAACGTGTTGCGCCGACCCCAAATAAGATGGGACAAGGGCAGGAAAATGATGATGATATTTGGATCAAAGAGATGAGGCGATAAAAGGAATGGCAAACACGCATGTTTAAAACAGTGTACTCACGAATGTGTAAACACGGTATAAAATATTATAATTATAAAACAATAAGTACATTTGCATTATCGCAGTATCTATAAATAGTTTGTGAATCAAGCAACCATTCATTGGTTGCACAGCATAAAATTTTAGAATTTTGAATATAAATTCTAGAATGTGGCATTCGACACATTATGGTAGAAAGTGGTTGTTTTTACCTCCATTTGGTGGAGAGCGAGATACCATTCCAATTACTACGAAAGAAAACGCCATAGGCAGAAGTTAGAGGATTTATTTTATAAATTGAAAATCATACATACACTATATAGATATCTTGTCCAAGGACTTGTATACGCCATATGAACATCTTGCCATAACAAGTGACTCGTATCCAAACACCGATTATGAGGGGATACTATATCCAAACAGATCCAAACACATTACATGTCAATTGTCATGACTGTGTCATTTAGTCATTTGATGTCACTACGAAATATTTTCTGATTCAGCTCGAGCTTTTGTAAAGCATTAAAGCGATAGATTCTCTTTCTTTCGTCTGTATTGAAGAAAGAGAAAATACATCTAAAATGTTGATCCTAAAACATAGTTAGTGAAAACTCTTGTCATCTGCTGTCAAAGTGTCAACAAGTCAAGATTGTTATGTCAGTCAATTGTTGGTGTTTTGCGATTATTTTACTTAAATCAAGAAAATGTCCGGATCAAAGAAAATGGTAACAATATTCAACACTCTATTAGCAACATGCAAATATTGCAACATATTATTCAAATATAATGGACGTCCAACATTTGTCTACTCACTCCTAAAAATTAAGTTTTCTGTTGATCTACTTGTCAACTTTTTCAAATTCAAATGTTTCCAATAGTTTCTTTACTATTGAAACTTTTGTCTAAATCTCCATAAAGTTAGAACGGTTGTGCTATAAAATATTGGCAAGTATTGATAGGTTACAGACAATGACTAAGCATTTTTGATAACAAAGTTAGTACTGTTCACAGTTTGTTATGATGGCTCACTGTAATGTGTGCAGATACTTCGGGTGCAATCACCGGAGGGCACGACGCGCGTCGAGATGTTGGAGTCGGACGTTACGTCGCAGCTGTTCGAGCGCGTGCATGATATCTTGCACCTGGGCACATTCGCCTTCGTGCTGCACAAGGACCGCCAGCGCCGCGATGAGGTTATGTCCAGCAAGTCGCGGCGCCTGCGCGACATCGGCCTGCAGCATGGCGACATGCTCTACCTCAGCCCCGTCAATGGAGCTGTGCTGTTTGATCAGCCCTCCACCAGTGGAGAGGTAGGATCCAAACTTTACTCACAACCATATTCATTGAATATGGCTCTCATAGATTTTATAAGAACAGTGGCAACACTCATTAATTTATTGAGTAGCGTAATTAGAGACAATAGAAAGATAATGAGACAAGGTTTAATGAATCAATATTGATTTATTTGTTTTGATTTGAACTGATTGCTATTTCTGTTAGTAAGCTTAGTTTTCCCACATCCCACACTTTTCTGTGCATGCAATGAGTTTAAAGAACAGTACTGTTGTTGTATGAATAGTATTTGGGGCACTTTTTTATAATCGTTTATATTTTGTAACTTGTTGTGTTGCACATATGCCTTGTGTGGTGCCAAATAAACCTGTTGTCTTTCTTTCTTTCTAATAAATACATTCTTCTGTATGTAGTGCTTCATTTTTGACATTTGATTGCAGGCTAATGAGAACAACAAACCATTTGGGGAGCCAGTAGAAGCAGGACCCTCGACGTCAGGCACAGCAGTAGGTGCTGCAGCTACCAGCGCAGCCCCACGGCCTGCAACAGTAGAGGAGGATGAAGTGGACCTGCAGCTATACCGCATGTCAGGCAATATTCAGAGACAACGAGATGAGAAGTTGTGAGTTATTTATCAACTTGTTTAATTGAAATGTTAGTTTTTGCATTAATAAGTATCTGGATAGAATGTGTTGGGTACTGTATTGCACTAGTAACACTTGTTCCTCCTTTCCAGTTGATAGGTCCATCCTTTGCTTACCAATTCTGTTTCTGTAGTTCCATCTAGCATCTAGACTGGGTGCATTCATGAGGTGGTATAGTCCCATTGAATGATGCTCCCAAAGCTGTTGTTAAATTTTTCTTTGTGCAGCCCCCTGCCATTTAAACTTACCTACCAGTGCTATGCCAGCTCCTTTTTCGTACTATTTAACTGTTACTGAGATTTAGTGATAATACCACCATACCCTGACACATAATGGCTGAGGGTGTGAAAAGAAGAATACAAGAGTACTAATTTTTCATATTTTGTTTGCATCGGTTGTAGATGCCGACACAATTCCAAAGGCTGCTGTGTGCACTGCTCACCACTGGAACCCTGGGATGAAGGCTATCTCAAAGAACATAACATCAAGCACATGTCATTCCATGCATACTTACGCAAGATTACATCTGGCAATTTCATTTCACTAGATGAACTGTCGTGTAAAATTAAACCTGGTGAGTTTTGTATTTATTTGTATTTTACTTCAAATAACATTATAACACAGAATACCTGTCATAGCATACGTGAGCTGCCAAGTTAATGCTGAAAAATTAATAATAATAAAAAATAATAAATCATTTATTATCAGGCATCTTGGCCCATAGATACATACCTTACAGACTAACCTTTATATATGTTATTAAAGAACATATATAAATAAAATTCAAGTATTTGTTTGAAATATCATAATAATATGTTTTTATTAAATACATATGAGAGAAAAACATAAATTCAACTATGGAATACATGTTGGTACCGTTAAACAAAGGCTTGGGCTACTTTATTTTATCTTGGTACAGTTGAATAAAGGCTCGGCATACTTTATTTCATCTTGGTTCAGTTGAACAAAGGCTTGAGCTACTTTATTTTATCTTGCTGTAGTTGGGACAAAAGTTTGAGCTACTTTATTTTATCTTGCTGTAGTTGGAACAAAAGTTTGAGCTACATTATTTTATCTTGCTGTAGTTGGAACTAAAGTTTGAGCTACTTTATTTTATACTAGCTGTTACCTGCGATTACGTTCGCGTGAAGTTTAAGAACATGTAGCGACATCTATGGCGTCACAAAAGAACTAATCCTACATCGCGCAATCAAGTTCTCCGCGCGATTGGAACGTATAGAACATTCACCCGAAATCATCTATCGGGCAGCTGCCCGCCAGACATAACACCCGTCTGGCCGGAGGATCCTCCCTTTTCAACGGAGGTTTGCGGGACTTTTTTCTCTGTTCCGCATACCTCCAAACTGGTGACCCTCGATAAAGAACGTCAGCGCAGCTTCGTGCAGCCACTACTTCGTGACGTCATCATCACTTCCTCAAGCTTTCGAGCAGCGAGCCATATGGCCAGCACCCACGGCTATAAAGGATATCCTGACCAACAGCATGCCTACCTGGTCATACCTGGTCATCACCCTCAGCCTCATCAGCAACCTTGGCGAAGCACACCGCTCCTTCGGCAGAACGAGCCACGAAGAACCTCTCCTGGTCGACGCAAGCAGTGAAGCCACTACGTCGCACAGCACCGCGCCGACTCACTGGAGCCAGCAGCATCATCCCGACTCACTGGGACATCATCAACCTGACTCACTGGGGCATCATCCCGACTCACTGGGACAGCGCCACCCCGACTCACTGGGACAGCACCACCCCGACTCACTGGGACAGCACCACCCCGACTCACTGGGGCATCACCGCAGACAGTTCCGACTCACCGAGAACTATGCGGCATTCGGTTCCGACCCACTGGAACCAACCTACCACTGGCCTGGCACGCATCAAAAAAGCATCAAGAACTATCGACCTCCGATGAGGATTGATGTGGCGACATCTATGGCGTCACAAAAGAATAATCCTACATCGCGCCATCAAGTTCTCCGCGCGATTAGAACGTATAGAACAGCCCAACACCCCTTGTTTGCTACAAATTATTAGTTTAATTAATTCATAATAAATCATAATACATTTAAGCTATCTGTCAGTGAAAACCCTGTCAAAATCTGTTAATCCGTTTCGGAAATGTCTATGAATTAATTTCGGGGGTAGAGGCAGTGAGTCAAGACCTGTTCCCGCGGCAAAATAAAAGGAGGTTAACTTGAGTTACTTATTAGCGATATTTCAGTAAAAGTCCCGTCGCAATTTGTTCAACCTAATGTAGTTTGTAATCTCATTCCCATTAGTTAGTATTTTTATAAGTAGACCATAGTAAACATTGGTTTTCACAGGGTGTTCAGAGCACCCGCCGTGGCCGCGCGGCATCTGCTCCAAGTGCCAGCCGGGCGCCGTGACGCTGAACCGGCAGCCCTACCGCCACGTGGACAACGTGCTGTTCGAGCACCCCGCCATCGTGGAGCGCTTCCTGGCGTACTGGCGCGCCACGGGGCACCAGCGCGTGGGCGTGCTGTACGGGCAGTACGAGCGCCACCCCGACGTGCCGCTGGGGGTGCGCGCGCGCGTGGCCGCCATCTACGAGCCGCCGCAGGCGTCGGCGCGCGACGCCGTGGCGCTGGCGCCCGACGCGCGCGCCGCGCTGCTGGACGAGCTGGCGCGCCGCCTGCAGCTGCGCCGCGTCGGATGGATCTTCACGGACCTGCTGCCGCTCGACACGCAGGCCGGCACCGTCAAGCACATCCGGTGAGCGCTAACATCCGATTATTCACATTTAGCTGTTTAAAAATCGAATTCATCTACTCAGAACTATAAAAATGACATTTAGTGCCTAAACACACAATGCCGACCGAACCACCGATGACACATTATGCCGAAATTACGTTGCGCGTTATAGCATACTGCCGAACTTCGGTCAGCGTAAGTTCGGCGGCAACGTATTCTGTAGAGTACACATTATACGCGACCGAAGTTCGGTTCAATTGCTGAAGAAAATCCGGGGCGCCCCGCTTGTCCACCTGTTGTGTTTATTAAAATAATAACGGAACCCTAACAGGATCATTTTCTGTCCGGCTGTTTAAATAACACGACACGACGCCACGACAGCGCTCGAAACACTGAATGCACACAAAGTTGCGCTAGTTGCGTAACTTTGTGCCGCGTAAGTTCGGCACTTATGGCGTGTCATGTCAGCTAAATACGTCGGAACTTAAAATCAACCGCGGAACTTCGGTCACGTACCTTCGGCATAGTGTGTTTAGACACTTAAACTTGACTTTTGAATTGATAAAATAGCGAAAGAAGCACATTTGCAATGCTAGACAGATATACAGTATAACCGCTATCGTGTGTGCTCGCCTGCAGGGGTGTGGACACGCACTTCCTGTCGGCGCAGGAGTGCATCATGGCGGGCCACTACCAGAACCAACACCCGAACGCGTGCCGCCATGCCTCGTCGGGCTACTTCGGCTCCAAGTTCGTCACTGTCTGCGTCACAGGTCCGTAACACGCTAAACTTTACCATTAAGGTGAACCTTGCATTCATTCAAGCTACAGTACAGCCGACGTTATTTGGCGAGCCTGAACATAGGCTCTGCGAACTTTAGCACATGTACACTCGTAAAAAAACTGTTATTGACATTAATTTTTTTTAAACAAAATACGAATAAAAATTTACTATTTCAGGGACCAAGTACAAATAAAATAAATATTAAAACACATTGAGACAGAAAGCTACAAAAATAAGTTATAAATTAAAGAAACAAACCTAACACAAAAACTTAACGATATAATAATAACAACCAACGAAAACTTTTGTCACCGCCTGTGCTCAAGACAGAGACACGAAAATAACACCAATGCTAACGTGTGAGTGAGACATATTACTGCGTACCGAACATTGCCGAATAAGCACGAAGCTTTACGAAGTTACTTAAGAGAGATGTCCATTAAGCGTGGGTGAGGGTGTTGTTTAATCGATTTTTTTTCAAATCGATTGTAATTACGTTATATCTATATATATAAAAATAAATCCCTATTTCCCTTGGTCATGCGTGAACAGCTGGACCAATATCACATTTTTTTTTTTTGTTGTGTTGGTTATTGTCAGGAGAAGCCTCTTATGAAAGAAAAAAAAAAAAAACTGTAGTAGGGTAGAGTTGGGTAGAGCAGAATAGAGTAGTCAGTTGACGGGAGCGAAGCCTCGGGCAAAAGGTAGTAAAAATATATTTATATTCAATTTTCTATGGAGGTTTTAAATATTCTCAAGCAGTCGTTAAAAAATAACTGGTATTTAACTAAATCATGTCGCTCAACCAAGAAAATATAATTTTATTAGTTTTTTTTATTAAAGACGGAATCTCGTTACTAACAACACATTCACTGTTTGTAAATCTATTTCATTCAATAGCTCATTTAAACTAAAATTAATAAATTCCAAATCGATAAAAATCGATTGCGTTATTTGATTGAACAAAGGGTCGATTGTGTTTGCATAGAGTCAATTTCGTCACCTAGACGGCCCCGCGCACTCCGCCTCGTTTCCACCAGTTCCACCAGGAACCAAATGGTGCCACCATTAAGAAAAAACGTTCGTTCGCAGCCTTCTAAAAAAAAAATTAAATTCTTTCTGTGACATTGGAAACTACACAAATTATGAAAATAACATTTTGGACTGAAAACGAGTGTACTCTTGTTTTTATATCACTTAAATTAAAAAAAAAAAAACAATAATAAAAAGTAACCACAAATCATAGCAAATCTTTTTGCATGAACTTAGTGTCACTAGCTTCGTTCAACCTGTAACGAAACGGCTATTCATCGGTTTAAATTTGGCCGACACGAATTGTTAAACCTGTATGAAATTTTGCGCTCGCTATATAATATGTAAGTCTATTCGTATTCGCATACGTATTCGTGAATGTGAAAAATCTAAAATTCTTTATATCACTAATACAGGTAGTAACTACTTCCTAAACTACATTTCTTCAAAAAAATCGAAACACCTCTTTTTTAAGCTGGGAAATTATCTACATTATGACTTATCTCGCTCTAGGGTGGAGCGGAAAGGCGTGTCAGAACTTTACTGACTAAGCACACACCTTGATATTCCTTCAGTTGCCCTTTACGATGTATTACCACGGGTTCTTTCAGAAGTCGACCCATGGCACCAGGAGGCTTCAGGCCTGCTGGGCTTCTACAGTTTTACTGACATCTCTTTGAGGCGCACGTGAAACACTAAGCGCCGGCAACGACGCTAACATTACTGCTTTGCAGAAGGAGGCGACTACTGCTCATTCCCCCTCGCTCTACGTTGCCGCCGCTTCACTCGCCCACAAGGACCCGGTGGCACCTCAACCGTATGCTCCGGCCAGCCTGCTGGTTTTCTCCGCCTGAATCCGTGATGTTATCCCAATCTTACTCTTCGTGTACATATACCTGTTTTAAGCTGGTCAAGCGTCTTCGGAGCTAGATCTCTCGCTCAGACTCGTCTCACGCAACAACCCCTTTGGTTTTTCGGATCTGCCATCAATTTTGGGCCGTTAACTGCTGGTTTATGAAGTTACAGGACACGCTCCTCCATTCTTCTAATAGTAGAATCGCTCACTGTAAATCCTCGAACCTCACGAAGCTGCTGCTGCAGTCGGATAGAGTTAAAGTGCCGATTTCTTAGAGAAACTGACGCAATAACCCGTCAACTTGCTCAGACGTGACTCGATATTTACCAGAATTTGGACGGCGAGTAAACTTACTAGTCTCCCGATAACGCTGATACACTTCATTGACAGCAGAGAGGCTAAGATGCAATCGTGCAACCACAACACGCTGTCTATGCCCTGATTCCAGCAATGCCACTTGGGGTTCCGTGGGCGAAGTATCCATGTGTGTTGTGAAAAAATGTCATTGAAAGAATGTCACAGAGCTTAGTTAACAATCATTCTCTGTTTGCATTCGGTAATTCCTTCACTCACTCGAACATTTCATAAAACTTGTTCCAGGAAATACGTGTTTTTTTTTTTGACACCTTAAAACTTTATGTATAATTTTTCGTCATACTCAATTTTGATTGTGTTCAAGGTTTCTATAAATATATTTCCTAAACTATTTAAATTTATGAGTACATTATGAAGGGCTAAACTTCACGCAAAATTGCAATTTCCAGAGGTAATTTCAGCAACCTAGATAATATCCACAATATATATCTTTCCAGAATATCTGGAGAAAGATGAGTTCAACGCCATAGTCATGTTAGAGCGGTTTTATGGAAATTATATATTTACAAAAAAAAAAACAACAATTGTTTTCAGTTTCACTGATTACTGACTTTGCACCACACTATGAATTACACCTGTTCATTGGTGTGTTCACAAACATGTAACCTCACATACACAAGACACCCAGACCCGAAACATTTATCTGTAGGCCATATAAATATTTGTTCCGTGCGAGAAACGAACCCGTATCACGCAGCGCAACAGTCAATCACTCAACCACTGCGCCAACGATGCCGTACTTTTTATGCATCATTTATCAAAAAGTTATTACATTAATAAATGAATTACAAAGTTATAAATCGATGCATGAAGTAAAGTACAATGAATCAGTGATGTACTAGTACAGTACGGCCGACGTAACTTGGCGAGCCTGAACATAGGTTCTGCGAACTTTAGCGCATGTACACTCTTAAAAAAAACTGTTATTTACAATTTTTTTTTTTAAACCAATATACGAATAAAATTTACTAATACAGGGATCAAGTACAAATAAAATAAATATTGAAACATTTTGAGTCAGAAAACTACAAAAATAAGTTATGAATTAAGGAAATAAACCTAAACTACACAAAAAACTTAACAATATTATAATAACAACAAACGAAAACTTTTGCCGCCGCCTGTGCTCAAGAAAAAGACAGCGACACGAAAATAACACCAATGCTAACGTGTGAGTGAGACATTATTGAGTACCGAAAATTGCCGAATACGCTCGAAGCTTTACGAAGTTACCGAAGAGGGATGCCAATAAGCGTGTCAGAGGGTGCTTTAACCGACTTCAAAAAAAAGAGGAAGTTATTCAATTCGGTTGTATTTTTTTTTATCATTTTTTTTTTAATGTTTGTTACCTCAGAACTTCGTCGTTTATGGACCGATTTACAATTTTTTTTCCCTTTATAGGATATGCTTCCAGATTGGTCCCATTTTTTTCAAAATCCAGTTCTTATGATGTAATCTATGAGAAATCGAGGGAACTCCTCAAATATTATAGGCAACCATATAGTGATTTTGGTATTGTCATCGAGAACTTAAGCATTTACAGTCAAAAAGTAACATTTGATGAAGTGGAACTGATGAAGAAGACCAGAAATGGTCAACGGAACTTCATACTCACATTGATATCACAATGAAGATAGTTAAGCGATTATGACAATACAAATAAATGAATGGTTCTGAATAGTTACGTTGAAAATGATATCACCGAAGTGATCTGATGATGATGATGATGATGGTGTCGGAAGGTAGGCACAGGAACTCCGTAATTTGACTGCCTTGACTAATTGAACTGGCCTTTTAGTCTAATGGTTAGTGGCCCTGACTGCTACGCCGGAGGTCGTGTGTTCGATTCCCACCCAGGACAAATGTTTGTGTGATGAGCACGATCATTTGTTCTCTGTCTGGGTGTAATGAGAATGAGAGTGATATGAAAGAAAAGGAATTTAGTGATAGCATGGCGAGTGAGACGGGAGTTAGTGATAGTGTGACTGTTCCTAAAAGACCCTAGGCTGATGAAATTTTCGTTTTTCCTGAATTTTCCTACACGAAGGTATAAAGGTCGGTTTCCCCCTAAGGGGAAAGGGCGAGCTTCACCTCCGCTCACCCCTGTGGTTCTCATCCTAGTGACTTGGACAAACCCCAACTGACATAAAGGTGAATTCCATAAGTACGAAGTAGTCCAATACCTTATCACATTGTTCGGACAAGGAGATGGTTGAAAGAATTGTTAAGTAAAATCTTAGAATTCATAGCGTGAAATATATTAGAAGTGGTTTTAGAAGGATACAATATAACTAAGGGATGTAAAGTTATAATTAATTAACATTAGATCATGTGAGTAACCCGTACGCAAGCGTAATAGGTATTTGGTCAATAATTACTCACACGGTACCTCACATCCGAACTCATGGTACTCAGGGCAACACTTCCATAAGTGACGCTTGCGGCTTTTCAGCAACAATACGTCAACAACATGCTCATATTGAGCATGGTCCCTAGCAGTTCTCTCGAATTGTAATACGTGACGAAGCAACTTTCCCTGCTGCAAACCGTTCGACTGTTCTTGTCTAGAAATGGGGCATGCTAGTTCAAGTGCAATACGTCGACATCATGCTCCTATTGAACCATGGTCCCTAACAGTCCTTGGACTGTATAATATGTCATAGATATGGTCAACCCATCCCCAGGATGTGCACTCTTTGTACTTAAGTACATCTGCAAGATACAGTGCTCGCATCTGACCGAACTAATGGTCGCAGATAGAGAGTATAAACTCAAGAGTTAATGCAAAAAATAATATAGACGGAAATCATCGCTCCAAAGATAAATGGAGTTAAGCATTTCAACTCTCTTGAATGCCTATATAGACCAGCCCCACCATTCACTACTTCTTAGTGTTTGAACTGGAAAGAAGAAGTAGCAGAATGCAGAACTCCCCAGCAACACATTTATGTCTATTCAGTTATAAAAATTTTAGACAACTAGCTTCTCCCGCGGCTCTGCTCGCAAGTCTGTGTATATTAACACAATATCAGCCTAGGATAAACTAGAATAATGAATGACTCACCCAGTCACACCAACAAACACACGCATTTTGCTATTTTAAATACTAGACCAGTCAAACGGACTGCGGCCATTTGTATCTAACTGAATCACAATACTAACTCTCCTAAGAATTACAATGGGACATAGCCCTATGGTATCCAACGAGTCAGCTAGCTTTGCTAGCTGCTCCTGCTGGACGTCCGAACCCTATCCTGCCCCGAAGCTAAGTGCCCAGTTTCCCGAGCCCATTCTCTCGCTCACCTCGTTATCGTCCCTTGCCAGCGATCCGTCTGGCCTGCACACGTTGCGCCTCTTTTTTGTCCTGCGATTAAAAATCAAATAAGCTACTCGTTTCTATAGAATTCTGTCAGCCCTTTCATTAAAAGGACAATTTATGGATGCGGAAGTGGCCTGGCGCCATTCGTGGTGTTTAAAAATAATTAAAATATTATCTTGTTATTAATTTGAAGTAAGTGACAGACAGTCACAATAGCATGACGAGAGAATATCGTTTATATGTTTTCAAGTAAGGGTCACGATGATTGCTGGTTATTGTTTTATTACTTATTATTATTGATAATTTGAGATAAATCTCGTTTGCGTTAGCTGGGTTTTTTTTAAGCATTCTGTTTTTGTAACATTCGACGCAACGTTCCTTGTATTTTTTTGGTTTTTGATTCCCTCTCTAAATTCTATGATTTTGAACCGCTTATTGAAAGTATTTTCCGAACACAGTAAATACATATATTAAATATTAAGAAAACAAAAGACTATAGAAAATAATTGGATAAAAGTTTTTCCGTAATACCCACACTATTAAAATAGCATTAGAAGAGGAATTATGCAACGTGTTAACAATATTAATTATTATAATTCCGTGTATAAATCCATTTGCAAAACCTTAAATGCAGAAATTCTGTTAGATTGAAAACAATCTCTACATTCATTTATTAGTTGAAAATATCAATAAAAAAATGGAATTGTAGTACACCAACTGTCAGCTATTTATAGACGTATTTTGTTAAATGATACCAGTCCTCTTGTTTACTTAAACGCTGCCTGAATAATGCTTGCAGTGCTGTTTCGATTTTTTTGAAGACAAGTTTTTTTTGAAAAATAAATTAATTATATCAACCTTATAAACGTCTTAACTAGCCTAATTGGGTAACACCTTCTGAAGAACAATAATTGTATTGCGCAGGCGACAGCAACAAACAGGTGCACCTGGAGGGATACCAGGTTTCAGGGCAGTGCCAGGCTCTCGTGCGCGACGACATCCTGCTGCCAACGCGCGACGCGCCTGAGCTGGGCTACATCCGCGACTCCAGCGACCGACAGTACGTGCCCGACGTGTACTACAAGGTTAGTGTGTGCCGCGCATCGTGCGCTCTGCGCTCTGCTGCCCACGCCGAGCTGGGCTACATCCGCGACTCCAGCGACCGACAGTACGTGCCCGACGTGTACTACAAGGTTAGTGTGTGCCGCGCATCGTGCGCTCTGCGCTCTGCTGCCCACGCCGAACTGGGCTACATCCGCGACTCCAGCGACCGACAGTACGTGCCCGACGTGTACTGCAAGGTTAGTGTGTGCCGCGCATCGTGCGCTCTGCGCTCTGCTGCCCACGCCGAGCTGGGCTACATCCGCGACTCCAGCGACCGACAGTACGTGCCCGACGTGTACTACAAGGTTAGTGTGTGCCGCGCATCGTGCGCTCTGCGCTCTGCTGCCCACGCCGAACTGGGCTACATCCGCGACTCCAGCGACCGACAGTACGTGCCCGACGTGTACTGCAAGGTTAGTGTGTGCCGCGCATCGTGCGCTCTGCGCTCTGCTGCCCACGCCGAGCTGGGCTACATCCGCGACTCCAGCGACCGACAGTACGTGCCCGACGTGTACTACAAGGTTAGTGTGTGCCGCGCATCGTGCGCTCTGCGCTCTGCTGCCCACGCCGAACTGGGCTACATCCGCGACTCCAGCGACCGACAGTACGTGCCCGACGTGTACTGCAAGGTTAGTGTGTGCCGCGCATCGTGCGCTCTGCGCTCTGCTGCCCACGCCGAGCTGGGCTACATCCGCGAC
Organism: Mythimna pallens; assembly: GCA_961205895.1. Lineage (NCBI taxonomy): Eukaryota > Metazoa > Arthropoda > Insecta > Lepidoptera > Noctuidae > Mythimna > Mythimna pallens. The sequence continues at coordinate 26,037,138 of OY540831.1, forward strand.
TCCAGCGACCGACAGTACGTGCCCGACGTGTACTACAAGGTTAGTGTGTGCCGCGCATCGTGCGCTCTGCGCTCTGCTGCCCACGCCGAACTGGGCTACATCCGCGCCTCCAGCGACCGACAGTACGTGCCCGACGTGTACTGCAAGGTTAGTGTGTGCCGCGCATCGTGCGCTCTGCGCTCTGCTGCCCACGCCGAGCTCGGCTTCATCCGCGACTCCAGTGACCGCCACGACAAGACTTTGTGTCCGAGCAACAAGCATATTAAAAAAAAAAACTGGGCAAGTGCGAGTCGGACTCGCGTACTGAGGGTTCCGTACAAACTTACCTGCATACGAGTATGTGAATAGTTCAATTCCTGAATGGAGTCTCGAAAACTTTTCGAATCGCACAAATTTTTTTCTTTTTTTTTGGTGACGTACATAACAACAAATTTTCTGTTTTCAGATTTATTCTTATATCTGTGCTATACGACTTAGCTCCATGCCAAATTTCAGGATTCCTGGTCAACGGGAAGTACCCTATGAATTTTGATTCCTTTGAGAGTGTCGAAATGCACGTTTTTTGCGACTAAAACGGCCGTATCTTTTTTTTCGTTAAAGTCACAGCTTCAAGGTACCGCAGATCTTAGTGTTTGGTTTTAATTTCAACTCGATACCTTCACGCGTTTCCGAGATAAAGGGTCTTGACAGACAGACAGGCGGACGGACATCAAAGTGATCCTATAAGGGTTCCGTTTTTTCCTTTTGTGGTACGAAACCCTAAAAATGAATGAAAGAACTGAAATATAATCATCAAAATATCCAACTTTTACATTTTATAAGATTTCAAATTAATATCATAATTCTTATCATAATTATCTGGGATAGTTAGGTAGTTTACTTTTTCTGCATTTTCTGGGTAAAAAACGGGCATGATTGTTTGCACTTGGTTTAATGATGTAAGGGAAAGCTGTAATTTTTTTGTGGACACATTCTGAAAGAGTACTACAAGGAATAGCCGACTTCTTTTGAAAACGGTTTCTAGCTTTAGTCATGTAAATATCATCAGCTTGAAAGTGTGCAGAGCAGATAAACGAATATTTTGTAGTAAGCCGCGTGTTTTCTCTTTTATCCTCTTAAAGAACTTTTATCCATTCTTCCCTTTTTGGCTGACCAGAGTGAACAAACTTGAAATATAATTATAGTGTATGAAGGACGAAATTTCAATAACAGTGATGCAATATCACACATAAGACTACAAATTCAACTGAATCTAATTTATATTTGAATACTAATCTGCGCGTAATATCTAGGTAGGTACGTAATACCTAAGTGCTAACGAATGACAGAATGCTTAACGACAAAACTTACCGATGAAAACTGATCCCTTATGATTTGCTGACATCGAAAAACACACGTCGTCAGAATTTCTGAAATTGACGGAATTCATTCAAGACTTTTGAAATATCAAGAAGTCATGTCAGTCAGAAAAAATGATGCATAAAAGCGTAGATCTCTATGGAGAAGAATGTGCAAGAAACTCCATGGACACTCTTTTCAGTCATGTTTTGTAATTACAAATATCTCTGTTAGGTACATGTTTCTTGTCGCTATCATGTGAGAACAATGTAAATAAAGTTTTTTTTTTTTAATTGATATAAACCAGTGCTTGACTACGATCCCACCTGATGGTAAGCAGTGATGCAAACATTGATGGTGAGGCGCACTAGTTTATTAAGAGCCTATTCACTCACAAAGTCAAAGTCAAAGTTTTTTTATTTCACATATGCCTACAAGGGCACTTGTAAAATGTCAGAAGGTAGCGCACGGTTCCAAATTGGTCGTTTCCTATGGAGAAGAACCGGAAAGAAACTCCATGGTTACTCTTTTTAAAAAAATGTGGTTCTTACAATACTTCCATATTACAGTGGTCTAAACTGTCTTTACATAATATCTACTTAGATATTATGTAAGGACAGTGTAGACCAGTCAATATTGTTACTAAAAAGTACAATAAAAATAATCATAATAAAAATTGAATCGTAATAAGAAGTAACCTAAGAATTCGCGGAGTCTACAGTGTTCTCACATTCACATTATAAAAAAGAGGCTTTATAAAAAAAAGCAAGAAAAATAAATTATTACAATTATAAATAAATGACATGTTAACAAAATAAATTACTAACGAATTTATGGTGGATGGATTCTAATAATATAAAAAATATTGCAAGGGCAATGATTAGAAGAAGAAAAAAGTATATATTACAACAAATGTGGAGGAACTCTTCCACATTTCTTGTAATATATACTTTTTTTTATTAATAGATACATTTACACAATATTATGAGTTACCAGGGGGCCACTTGTGCAGAAGCATTAATTGCCAAACAAGCATGTCTTCGACAAAGTCTTTAACCCTGTAATATGCTTTTTTAGTTAGGGCACACACACTCTAGCACACTCTAGCCTTAAAGGCACCTAAATTATAGTTCGACGGGAAAAAAGTAAAAATAAAAACTAAATATACATATTAAAATAGCAACTGGCAGCTAAGATATGACCAGCCTCAACTGACAGCGCCCGTTCACGAACATGACGCGAATATTAGCACCACTCAGCTCAACCATTTTGAAGGGAACCGCATGATCCAACACACGCGCCACCTTCAATGAGACATTTGAGTGAGCATGATAAACTCTCAACTGCCATGCTCATTTATGTCAAACAAGTCCAATAGTAACCTAAAAACCATAAAATAGCTCCATGATACTCACATTTACAATCTTTACAAAAAATGCTTCTACATTAAACAATACTTACACTCATCAGAAAAGAGGGCTTTTCCACTAGAGGTATGACCAATTTAAGTGTACGTGCAAAGTTAAGGCGCGCTCTTTGATGGTCTGCAGTTAATTTCGGCCCGTGAGCTGGCTTGTGCGGTACCAGTCCACGTTCCTATAAGCTTCTTCTAATTGTAGAGTCACTTACAGCCACCCTACGTACAACATGAAACTGCAACATGATTATTATTTTTGTTTTTATTCTGTACCTACCTAAGACTAAACAGAATTCAGTTATTTTCGTTACATTCCAGAGTAGTATTATGTCGAATGTATGTTCCGTCGAAATAGAGATCTGCTGAAAAAGTCAAGTTTCAATATTCAAAGATTCAAAAGCATTTATTTCAAATAAACCATTTACAGGCACTTTTGAAATGTCAAGAAGTCAGTCAGTCAGTAAAAATATTGGTGCTAGTTGCACATTCCAAAGTGTGAAAGATCTCTATGGAGAAGAATGTGCAAGAAACTCCATGGACACTCTTTTCAATCATGTTTTGTAATTACAAATGTCTCTGTTACATGTTTCTTGTCGATATCATGTGAGAACAAAGTAAATAAAGTAAAAACAAAAACTAAATATAGATATTAATAAAGCAACTGGCAGCTAAGAGATGACCAGTCTCAACTGACAGCGCCCGTTCACGAATATGACGCGAATATTAGCAGCACTCAGCTCGACCATTTTGAAGGGAACCGAATGATCCAACACACGCGCCACCATCAGTGGGAACTATAAAATAGCTCCATGATACTCACATTTACAATCTTTGCAAAAAAATGCTTCTACATTAAACAATACTTATAATATTTTACAATTAAAAAAAAAAAACATTAATTTCCAAACTTATCAATTTGTACACCCCGGTGGTAGTGGAGCTGGACCAGCATTGAGCCAAGCATTTTTATCTTGAATCTGCAACTTATATGCTTGCCTGCATAGTGTGCGTTTAATACAAGGTTTAAATTTCGTTTCATTGAGTCTTTAGAGAGAGAAGGTTTAAATTTCGTCTAATATTTGTGGAGGTATTTTATTATAACATTTTAAACGTAAAGTTTCCTCTTCTTTCATGGGGTACTCCATGTAAGAAGAGGAAACTTTAGCCAGTCTGAAACCTGGTTGAACTAATTGGTCCCTAATAACATAATTGTGTCTAACGCCTCTTTTGCTAAAATGGTGAAGATTTTTTCGAACATACATGATGATGATGTTTTCATAAATATATCGACAAGGCACCGTCATGATGTTAATATCCTTAAACAGTTCCCTTAGAGAATCGCACCGGCGAAGATTGTAAATAGCTCTGATGGCTCTTTTCTGTAGTATAAAGATTGAGTCGATGTATGCAGCCCGTCCCCATAGTAAGATACCGTATGACGTGATTCTATGAAAATAACTAAAATAGACTAGTCTAGCGGTATCAACATCCGTAAATTGGCGGATTTTTCTAACAGTACATGCAGCTGAGCTAAGCCGTCCTGCAAGAGATGTTAAATGAGGACCCCATTGTAGCCTTGAGTCAAGAGTAATCCCCAGGAAAACCGTTTTATCGTCGAATTCTAGTTTTTCATTGTTCAATACTACATCATAATCACTACTTTTAACATTCGGTAAGGAAAATCTTATGCATTTAGTTTTTTTCCCGTTTAAAACTAGATTATTAGCAGTGAACCAGTTTAGGACCTGCAGTAGGGAGCTATTCTCGTCGTCAAGATTATTAGTCCTTCTATTTATCTTAAACATCAAAGAATTGTCGACGGCAAACATCATATTAGGTTTATTTTGCAACAAATAGGGTAAATACTGTCTGTCAATCAAATAGATTTTAATAAGCTTAAAGATGTTTTTTTTTAGTCCGTAATGCTCAAGTTTCAGGAGTAATGTTTCATGAACCACACAATCAAACGCCTTAGACAGGTCGCAGAAGATGTCTATAGCATCCTGTGCCTCTTCCCACGCATTAAAAATGTGTTTTAGTAAGAAGACACCCGCGTCAGTTGTACAACGTCCTTTGAAGAAACCATACTGTTTATCGTGTAATATGTTATTTGTGTTAAAATGATGAAGCATTTGATTAACATGACTGTTATGTATATATGTTGCCTACTACTACACTAATGGATATTTGATCAGTCTGTGGGTGGCATCTCTGAGTGCGGCTATTCTGCGACTACATTGGTTATCTTGGTTATGCCTGTTAAAACAATTGTATGTGTTAATAAATAAATAAACATCTCCTTTTCGAATATCTTGCTTAAAACCGGCAACACGGACACCGGCCTATAATTATTAGTGTCTTTACTGTCCCCGGATTTAAAAAGTGGTATCACTTTACTATATTTCATTAGATCCGGAAAGACTCTTGATCTATACACTAAATTAAATATTAAAGCTAAGTACGGCGCTATAGTCTCAATAATTGAGGTACAAACTTTGAGACATACCCCATATATCTTCTGTCAATTTAACCTTGATTAGTTTAAAAGCTTTTATTACTGTAATGAGGTTTTTATATATGCTTAAAGTTAAATTTAGTCAAACAGGCTGCAACGTTCGCCTGTAATAAAACAAGCTTGCGATGGCGACGAATTTAGGGCTTCAAAAGTTTTAATTGGTATAATAACAAAGAAGTTTACAAATTCTTCTGCAACTAGTTTGTTATCTATATACATAAAAGGAGAAACTCATCTATAATTCCCTAGTAAAGCCTATCTACTATACTTGGTCGAAATATGGAGCAGTGCTACAAAAACAAAACTGTCACAACTACAAATTTCCCAGAATAAATTGATAAAAATGCTCTTCAACTATCTGTACTTAACATCAACAACTAAAATATACAGAGAAACTAAAATAATTAATATAAAACAACTTCACATTTATAACACATGCATCTTTATCAGAAAAGTTTTAAACAAAAGCATACATACTGATATCACACTTACCCAACATAAACAAGTTAGTCAACGAAGCACACGACGAGCAAGTTTATTAGTTTTACCAAAAACCAGGACCAACTATGGCAAAAAAATGCTTACATTTGAAGGAGCACAGTTATATAATAAAATACCCTCGCGCATAAGAAGACTTCTCTCATTCAACGCATTCAAAACCCAGCTTAGTCATTACCTAATAGCCAACCAGACACTACTCGAAAAATGAATGCGTTGGGTGGGTCAAGTTTCGGGTAGTTTAGATTGTTTTGTGACGAATGTTGTCGAACCTAAATTAGTATTTAATTAAGTTTTAATTATTGTTCTCAAGTAAGCGACATGTTATGTTTTTATTGAGAATAAAGTTTCTTTAAACCTAAACCCAACTGACTGACTGACATATCAACGCACAACCGAAACTATTGGAACTAGCAGCGTGAAATTTTGCACAAAGTTTCCTTTTATGACGTAGGTGAGCTAAGAGAGGAATTTCCAAAATTCACCCCCTAAGGGGATGAAACAGGGGTCCAAAGTTTGTATGGATAAATCTACTTTTATAAGCGGGCGAAGCCGCTGGCAGAAGCTAGTCGCTAATAAGACCATGATTTGTCTCCAATGTGTAATCATTGTTATGTATTTTGTTCCTGTTAGTTGCATTATTTATAATTTTCCAAACCGTGTTATTTTATTATCTGCGGTTTTTTTTTTAATTGATATAAACTAGTGCTTGACTGCGATCCCACCTGATGGTGATTTAACTTTGTTGCTAATGTACAAGGCCTTAGCTGCGTTACAAGTGTTTTTAAACATTTTTGAATATGTAGCAACATACTTATTAAAAGTTTCAGTGTTAATAATATGCTTAGGGCCATACAGCTCAAAAATTATTTCCCTACTTATTCTGATTCCTTTAGTTGCCCAATCACTAAATCTATACTTAGGGCAGTTACTTTACTATTACTATTGAACTAATTTTGGACTATTGAAAAAAATCGTTATACAAAAATTACCATTGTTCGCTTCATTGATATTATTTATACAAAAAGAAAAAAAAACATTAAACAAAATGTTCAAAAAAAAACAAACATGGAATAAAACACCACGTAAGTCTGTGTTCACAAAGCCAGTTGTGGGAGAGAACATCTGCATGTTTTAGTCTATGATTGTAAAATGGGAAGGCTTTTAAAAAAAAAAATATTTTCTAACATACTAGAGTCTGTGCGATAAGAGAATGGTCGTGGCTTAAAGTGAAAACAACACTAAAGGATCTATCTATATCGACGGTTGAAAAGCTAATTGATCTAAACGACATTTTTTTCCAATATTGAGTTATATACATATTCGGAATCAGCAAATTTTTCTCCGTCGATTTTACTCAATCGACGGAGAAAAATTGTTTCAATTTTTTTTTTTTTGAAAAAATGTCGCTTAGATCAATTAGACTTTCAACCGTCGATATGGTAACCCAACCCATCCATCCGTCATATGCCATACGTCATTTCGTGTTGAAACAGCTTTGTTTATCATGCTATTTTATTGTGTTTTTTTCTTCTAAATCATATAAAATAGTGATAAAAAAATTCACAGAGCCACAAGGGAAATAATATTTAATTTATTGAGAGAAGTAATATTTTATTATAGATTCTCCGGTCCCTGACATCTCCAAATATATATAAATTCAAAGGAAATTCATTTAAACATATTTAGTTTATTTTGTTTCGGTCAATGTTTTCGATAGCAGGTTTAAAGAATGTTGATACTTTTAGACCAAGATTCCAGAGCTGTCTGACATAACTTATTTTCACATGGATGAAACCTTAGGTTCTCAGTAGCGTCTCACGTACTTTAAATACCTGTTTGCTTGTGGAGCTCCTCCTTGGAGCCCCTGGGCAGGTACCAGGTGAGAAAGAGAACTGAAAATAAAAGTAACTTAACTTAATTATTTATGGCCGATTTTATAGATGTTTTATAGAATATTATTCTAAAGTAGTATCATAAGTGTCAGACACTTTCCATGGACCAAAACTTCTATCAGACACTTTAAAGCTTAAAAAAATAAAATGAACTTTACTTATTTTTACATGTCTGATTTTTAAATATGTTATTAAGGTAACTATCACAAAGTTATATTTCTGTAGTCAGACTAATTTTAGTGATCAAAAACACCCTAAACACAAAAATTAATCAGCCGAAAGTTGAGCGCGAGAGCACGCTTGCGTTTCAGAGCGAGTGAGACGATTTCATGCACTGACTGGATGTTTTTGGTCAATACAATTTGTCTGACTAATGAAATATAACTTTGTAATAGTTACCATATTAACATATTTAAAATTCAGACATATAAAAGTTTAAGTGGATATCGCGAGGGGTAAAGATATGCAGCCAGAAACAAAGAAATTTACTTTGGAAATATCGATTTGACCCCAGCTCAAAAAATAAGAATAATCTAAGGAAATATTCTACACTCTGTAAAAAAATTATAAAAGTGACTCGGAAAGCTCAAAACAATCATTTCATATGCTCCTCTCAGAATAAATCTAAAGCCGCTTGGCAAGTTGTTAATAAATCTAAAACCACAGGAACAAATTATGATTATTAAAAAAGACAATTTGACTTTTACAAGCTCCATTGACATCGCTAATGAAATTAATAATTAACACAATTGAAAATAATGTAAATTCTGATAATACTAATGGTCATATTTTTGATAATCTTTCATCACAATCTTTATTTATGTCTCCGGTTTCGAATAATGACATTATAAAGATTATATCTAATCTTAAAAATACGAATACTGTTGGTTGTGATGGCGTTTGTACTAAGGTCTTGGGCATCCTCCGTAACGATGTACAAGTGCTTGTAAATAAATATATATATCTCGATACAATACACAGTCTGCAAAATTAATATAAGCCATTATCAAAATTTAAAGATCCATTTCATTTTTTTTTCATTGATAGATTTATTTTTCTACTGATCAGTATGATTGATCTAAATAGTTAGGGTACTAAAAACAACAAAAAAAAAAACTTCCTGTACATTTCGTAACAAATAACTTAATTATAAAAATTCGTGATAAATTAAATTAAAAAATAGTTCGAATTGACCATCTTCCAAATAAATTTATTTGTACTACGGAGGTTAAGGTTCGGCGTCTCATAAATTCAGCCTATATACAGCAGTAAATTGCATTAGCAAATCCTACATACATTGTTACTACATAGTTTGTCATACATTTAAAATGTATGACAAACTTGGCATAATTATTATCAGTTACAGGTGGAGGAATGAAAGTCACGCGACTCTGTTCCATACACTTATTTATTTATCACGAATCTGCTGAAATGGACATTGTAATAAGCGCGTACACAACATTTCGGTAACAAAGGCGAGGTCGCGCCGACCCCGGAACTAACGTCCAGCCGCAATCGCCGAGTCGTATCATATACTATATCGACTAAATAAAATATGTATGTGGTTGCTGCCAGGTAATATGAATATCGTCAACAGGAACCCTTCCAGCATCGCGTGCCGAACTGACGACACTACACCGCAACATCTAATGAATACATATAAACTTTAGTAAAATAGAAATAAACTTAACAAGTACAACACGCGAGTCGAGCGAGTCCTATTGGCAAGCGTGGACCGAACTATACTAATTACGTTACATAGTAAATATATCTTCTGATAATAAAGGATACGTGTAGATAAATATATCTGACAACAAATCAGGCACTGACCGGCAGGAGCCCCGCGCGCTCCGCTCATCACGGAATCATCACAGTTGCGTTCGTCTTTGCGACACTTTATTTTAATTGGTAGTATATTCTACTGTAATCATTTCCCAATCGCATATATACTTCTATATAACTCTCTCTAGAGGTATAATTTATTTGTAAATATAATGTATAGTCTTACAATGCCCCATCAACCAACCTCGGCCTGCCGCAGGGCTCACGGCTTTGCCCTCTACTCGATATAGAATATGAACTCTAAAATAGTCAACATTTATGTTGACATACATAATTATGATCAAAACGTTATAATTTATCTTAATCGTTTATGACTTAAAACTAACGTCGCTTATAACAAAAAATATAAAATTATGTATCATTTACATTGAGGAATCTTGGCCCTCTAGTCACTAAAAGGACCAAACGAGAGACGGCGGACGACGAACTAGCGCGCGAAGAGCATTCGACGAGCGCTGGTGAAACAACGAGACGAAACCAAATGGCTACGAAGTATCACAGACAGCGCATTTGACGAGCGCTGATGAAATGACGAGACGATACCGAATGGCTACGAAGTATCACAGACAGCGCATTTGACGAGCGCTGATGAAATGACGAGACGATACCGAATGGCTACGAAGTACCGCACGCAGCGCATTTGACGAGCGAATGAAACGACGAGACGAAACCGAATGGCTACGAAGTGCATTCGACGAGCGCTGATGAAACGAAAGCAGCCGGCGACATGCCGACCTGCTCCTACTCAACTATACTTATTATGCTAACCGAACCGCGTAACCACCAATATGTACTTCGAATTAACACTTCTAAACGTTCGACTAGCTGCGTATATAAAAATATTTCGAGTTGATCACGAAGGTATACGATTGGTCCAAGGAGACATTAAAAAGGAACGAGAGTCGCGCTGGCCTGCGAGAGCAGTTAACGACGAGCTTTAAACGCGAAAGCCTAGTTCAGCTTACCGCAGCTCGAAATAATAATAACGCTGTGCGGCTTGCCGGCGCTATCGCCGGTGCGACTTAGCCGGTCCACCAGCTCCAGTCCCTCCACCACGAACGCGAAGATGGCCGTGAAGCCGCGCATCTCGCGCAGCACGATGCGGAACTGCGAGCCCACCAGGCCCAGCTGGTCGTGCCGCTTCTGCGAGCGCCGCATGCCTACCGTGTCGTCCGGCATGAAGTAGCTCTCCTCGAACACCGAGCGTCCGCCACGCCCGTTGTTCAGCTCGAAGTCACCCGTGATTACGCTTTCGTTCTTCCAACACTGGAACACTGCGCAGCCGCGATAGCCTACGCCCAGCTCGCCGCCCACAAGTGCAGCGAAGTTGTGCGCCATGCGTGGAGCCACGTCGTCGCGCACCTCCACCAGCACGCGCTCGCACGCCGCGCCGTCTGCTCGACTGCTGAAGGCGGGGTGTTGCGTTTGATTTATAAGCTGGTCACTATTATTGGGTGCCATAAAAAAATCTTAATAGAAGAACCAAAGCACAATCAATTACTGGGTCTAGGACGTACTTGAATATTAGCTTCAATAGTAACCTTAGTAAATACTCGTACCCTTATGGTTAATATTCAAGATTACCCCAAATAGAACAATTAAGGGGTTATATCTAAAGATTGTGTGAAGATTGTATGAAGGTTTCATATTTCTTGCACAAATAGCTTAGCCACACTGTACGTATCTGGAATAACGGCCGTACTAAGCTGTAAGTCCCAGTGCGTACATACACAAGCTCCGCTACTACACCTACCTTGCAGCCCTACGGAGACTACAGACGTAATGTAATTTTACTTTGTTCGTAACATAAGAACACGTCTGTCGTGGTTATTAAATAACACGAAACTGCAAAAATAATATGAATTGGGTGTCGTCGCCAGTGCAAAGTCACCGCGCTGGTAACGAGTGGCGCCGACGCTAACTTCAGTCGGGTGCACGCGAGCAGTGATAGCGGCGGGCGGCGCGCCACACTACACGCTCACGTTATCGCGCCGGTATTGACCGCTCGCTTCACACATACTTGTTACATGACTGGGCACGTTTGTGATCTGCGTAAATGTTTTGACTCAAATGACAATCACCGATGAAAGCTCACGAAACTAGTGATTAATAACTATTGTTTGAAGATTTATTGCACATACAACCAATAATAATCAACAAGATGACAGTTTTAATTCCCTTCCAATTTTATTTTGATGCATTAAAATGCACGGCCATATAGCAGGTACTGGGTATTGACCAACTGCGTATACAAGTCGTCGATATAACCTGGCAAGGAGTGGCCAGCTCGCAGTTCACATTCAAATCCCGAAGAACATGTGTAGGATGAGCTCGGGAGATGCGTTAGACGATGCTCTCCAGCTCCAACTGCTTTTCACAAGTTCTTTTCAAAGACCAGACTGGACCGTTGGTCCGTCGGTTGATCTGTCGTCCTTTTTTTTTTTTTTTGGAGCCACCACATATTCGTTCGCAAATTACCAGTGGGCACGGCCCTGCTTTGGGGCCATTGGCTTACAGCATGTCACTCATCATTTAGAAAATTCTTTCACCGGTATAAAGCTACGAGTACATTATTCATGAGGGTCATATATAGATTTTTTTTTCTTATAAGTTAGAAGTGCTTTAGTATCTTAATGTAGTTATTTAAATAATATAAATAATATTTTCAAATGCGTTCTATCCTATTCTATTCAATATTTTTTTACTGATGAGGTTTTCAGGTATAAATAAATATCTGTCTCATTTACATAGGCTTCTTTTAATAGAGGTGAGATTAGGTTATTTCAGTTATAGAGGTGCGATTATTAAATTAAATAACGTATTTGTGTAAACATTATACAGTCATGATTTGTAATCTTCATATGTAATTTTAAAAAGTCAATAAACTAAAATAATCGAGCCCGTTTTTTATAAATAGTACAAAACATGTTAAAAATATCTTGATAAAATTAAAAGAAAAATATTTAATGAAGTAAGAAATTAACTATCAATACTACTAATACTATTTTTATACAAGTGGAGAAAGTTTGTCATTGTAACCGAGGCGGCATTGGCGGTGTTATGGAGCCGAGGGCTGCAGTGACAAATTTCCACGTGTATCAAACGACGTTTTCCAATACGAAGACATCAATGAACGGGGGTTCACGCGCGACTCGCAGTGGTTAACGCGCGCCCCGTGGGGGTCGACGAGCGTCCCGTGGGCGTCGAAGCGCGCCCCTTGAGGGTCGACGAGCGTCCCGTGGGCGCTGACGCAGTTCCGTGGGAGTCGACGCGCGCGCCGTGGGCGTCGATGAGCGTCCCGTGGGGCTCGACGAGCGCCCCGTGAGCGTCGACGCGCGCCCCGTGAGCGTCGATGCGCGCCCCGTGAGCGTCGATGCGCGCCCCGTGGGTGTCGACGCGCGCCCGGCCTGATACGATTAATGTAAGGGCTGAAACTGCGTAAAGCGGACGCTGTTCAGGCGGACGGTTCCCGTCGCGGAAACCGGATTATTACCTACACAACTCAACTTTAACGGTGTGCGTGTAGTCGTATCGATGGAGAACTTTATATATTGTTACGTAGCAAAACGGGCGCGGGGTCTGGCTCTCCGTGACGGATGCCCGCGCGGGTTACCGTAACGGAACACAGTCAGTTTCAGCCCTAATAAAATTGTGGCGGGGGAGAGAACGCGCACGGCACCGCACTAGTGCGAAATACAGTCTAAAAGTGGTGGGATAAGAGCGGTTTTGAAAAATTTAATTAGGTATTCAGATAAATTTGACACATTTATGGGACTTCATGATCGTTTTTTGTTGCTGTTTTGTGGGCAGATTTGGCACTTTCTTTGTTTCTTTGTTTTTACGCCACTGGGAAGTGTTGAAAGGTCTGGAACTTCACGTTCAGATAATCGCTTTAAAAATAGATTAACAAGGAGTGGCAGACACAAATTGGATGCACATTTCTTGAAAAAACTGGGCAAGTGCAAGTCGGACTCGCGCACTGAGGGTTCCGTACAATCTTGAAAGGTAAATTGCGGTTTACGATTTATGACGTACTTACTAGATCTCGTTCAAACCAATTTTCGGTGTAATTTGTATGGTAATGTACATCATATATTTTTTTTAGTTTTATCATTCTCTTATTTAGAAGTTACAGGGGGGGACACGCATTTTACCACTTTGGAAGTGTCTGTCGCGCAAACTATTCAGTTTAGAAAAAAATGAATTAGAAACCTCAATATCATTTTGGTCAGTGGATACGAAATGGGGCACTGAGGAAAAAAGACTTCGACCTCAATGTTAATGACCTTGAGGTCAAGTTCATTGACTTTGAGGTCAAGGTCATTGAACCTTGGGTGTGTCAGGCGTTTCCCGACGATTTATACATTTGACCTTGACCTCAAGGTCACTAATATTGAGGTCAAGGTCACATGCAGTGTCCCCCGATGTTTCCCCACCCTTCTACTCCCACATTCCTCCGGATCCCGAAGGCTTGAGGCGTTGTTTTTGTGTGAAATTTATCTGTCTTTTTTTGTACGAGTAATTAATTTTCTCCTTTTTCCTTAGTGCCCTGTTTCTTACACTCCAACCACTTATTCTTATTCTTCATTAACAAAATATCTCGTCTGCTAACGAAATCGTACGCAATGACGCAACGACCGGTGAAGAATTCATAATAATGTTCGGGGTGGAATGTGTACAGGAGCGCGACGCGTACGGCAACGAGGTGGGCGTGTCTGCCAAGCGCGTGCCCGTGGCCTACCTGCTGGTGGACGTGCCGTGCGGCGTAGCGAGCGACGCCCAGGCGCCCACCTTCAGCGCGCGCGCCGCCTTCCCGCCCGCCAACCGGCCGCTGCAGCAGCACCTGCAGACGCTGCGCGCGCTGCACGCGCACCTGCAGGCCGCGCCTAGCTTCCTGGAGGCGGCGTCGGACCTGCACGTGCTGCTGTTCCTGGCCAGCAACGAGGCGCTGCCGCTGAGCCCGGCGGCGCTGGAGCCGCTGCTGTCGGCGGTGCGCGCGCGCGACGCGGGCGCGGCCGACGCGTGGCGCGCCACTCCCAGCGCCGCCACGCTGGACCAGCTCACCAGCGCCGCCGCCGACCACGACTCCGACAGGTACTGTGCGGACTTACTCTGGACCGAACTCCTCTTTCCGTCCGTTCGATCCGTTCTAATCATTAATAGTGATCGTCAATTTTGTTTTACTTTGTTAATTAATTCAGTAGGTAGTCTCAACAAGACTCCACGTTGTTGCCTTTCTCGTCACAAATACTGGATTGTTGGATTCCTCTGGCAACACTGATTGCACCAACACTGCTACCGCTACAGTTCGAATTAAAATTTACAGAAAAGTGACAATTTCGTTTCCAAAACGCTTACACTCCACTTCAGTGTGTTAACCAACATAGTGGGATCCCCTACTGTTGTTTGCTGCAAGGAACGCTACTGCCTTCGGGAGAAAATACAGCTGCAAGTACTACATTATTTTAATTTTTTCCCTAAAAACAGTGACAAGTTGTCTAAGTACCCACATACGGCCTCATTTTTACTGTCAGCTTCAAATGACGGCTGTCAATGTCACATCGCGACATTGACATTTGACAACCGTCTGATAAAGGGGTTGCCAGGTAATTGAAATCTCCCCAATATCGGGGAAAGGCTATTTTTGTACAAAAACTTGCACACCCTTATGAAAAAAAAATCAAAGTGCGAAAACGACTTGCCTAATAGCGACGTATCAGAGTGCGAAGGAGAAACAGATAATTTTCCGCCATCTTCTCACAAATAAGGCGAACAACGCATCTATTGTTAAAGATACAGCTATATGCTAGACGGAAAGGTATAAAGTTCAAATTTAACTTGATCTCTGAGGTGACGGTGAAGAATTAGTTGCTAACACTCTTATCTCGCCCTGGTACTTACGTTGACACTTTATTGAAATCGTTACGGCATATTACTTCGCTCACCATGTCACTAAAACGGACACCCCCCGCCTCACGTTCCACTTCGAAGTCTCTACCTGAAACGGAGAATATACAAAGCACTGCGCTAACATTTGCTAAAGCAGTCATTGACTCGCCGCTGCAGCATTATGAGTCTGAGCCTGATCTGTCACCTAATATTACGGAGCGAAAAAAACGGAAGTACGATGGTAAAAATATCGACATTAAAGCACATATCAAGGAAATGTTTGCATCTTTTTCAAAAGAACAGGAAAAGCGCTTTCAAGAACTTAAAACAAGCATGGACGTAATGTCAAGTAAATATGACGAATTTCTGTCAAAGATCAAAGTCCTTGAAAATGAAAGAAAGGCTGATAAATTGCTGATAAAAGACTTGGAGGAAAAACTAGAGACGGTAGAAAGAAAATCTCGTGGAACTGGCGTTGAGATCCGGAATATACCGAAACAAAGTGGTGAATCAAAAGAAATTTTGTGTAACGAAATTAAGCAATTGGGTAAGACGATTAACATCGATATCGATTGTTCTAGCATAAAGGATGTTTATCGACTTAAGTCAAAAGATGAATCAAACCCAGTAATCGTTGATTTAACCACCGTTCTGCTGAAAGAGAAAGTTCTAAAAGCGGTAAAGAGCTTCAACAGGTCAAAAACTAAAGGGGATAAATTGAATGCCTCTCATTTAAATCCTAAGTACCAGCCCAAACCGCTTTATATAGCGGAAACGCTCACGCACAAAACACAGAAGTTATACTTCTTGGCAAGACAATTTAAAAATAGTCATGGCTTCGGTTTTTGTTGGACTGCAAACGGGATCGTGTATCTTAAAAAATCCGAAGAGACGTCACATATTCGCATAAATAACGCTGCGGATTTAGATAGATTGCGGAACACCATGTGACTATCATTTGTTAAAAGCTGTTTCTGTATTTTGTTTGTTTACTTTATAATGCATGTTCTTTGTTTCTGTAACAATTTCATATATTTTTCTGCACTATGTAACACATCTGATGGAACTTACTTACTTTACACTTATATACTATACTCAAGTCACTCTCAATATTTACATAAACTCACTTACCTAAAACGACTAATCAAACACTCTCACATAAGTACATTAAACATCATACAAACAACTCACATTACTCATGTAACTACACACAAATCTGCTTTCCTTAATTTGTTTTCATTCCTAGATAAAAATTCATTAAAAACCTACCCTTTTTATAAACATTTGGTGACATAATCAACCTTACTAATAACATAGACAATCTAAACATATCCCACTCACAAACAGCAGAAATAGAAGAATGTCACAACCTTATTACCTGTTCTTCAAAACAACTACTCCTACTAACGCAAAATATCCGCAGTGTTAACTGCAATATGCCAGGTCTAGAGGTATTATTGAGTAGATTAAAACTAAAATTTGACATTCTTATACTGACTGAGTGTTGGCTTCTTCGTGAACAAGAAATTCCGAATTTGGATGGATATCACCACGTAGCAACAAAAAATAACACAAAACAAAATGATGGTGTCATAATCTATTATAAAGAAAACCTTAACGTCCGCGTAGAGGAACCCAATTTTCAGGACTGTAATTGTTTAGTGGCATTTGTTGACGAAAAAATTGCTATAATATCAATATACAGATCACCATCATATATCAACATTGATCCATTTCTCTCTTCTTTAGATAAAATACTGCAACAAGTATCGATCTTTAAATACAATGTGCTAATGGGGGATATAAATATTGCAATCAATCCCGAAAAAATTGATACACACGGAGAAAGATACCTAACTTTGGCTGCGTCACATGGTTTGCTTCCGGCACACAGCCTAATTACACGTAGCGATACTGAAACTTGCATAGATCACGCTTTAATAAAAACAATATCCGCTGCATCCGCAATAGTTCCATATGCAACGTTAACAGATCACTATCCGGTTCTACTAAGCTTAAATCTAAATAAATCACGTCAATATACAACTACAGCTTTAACTAAAATTAATGAAGAAGGTATAAAACTAGACCTGTTACAATTAAACCTTGACCCAATATATCAGTGTACGGATCCAAATGTCACACTTGATTATTTAATTCAATCCCTTCAAAATATTATTGGTAAAAATACAGAAATAAAAATATTACCTAGACGTCAAAAAATTATAAAACCATGGATAACTCCGGGGTTATTAAGGTGTATGCGAAACAGGGATAGATTACACAATAAAGCCAAATTATTACGGGATAACGAAATTATACAAATCACCTACAAACGTTATAGAAATTTTTGTAACACATTGTTACGAAAATTAAAAAGAGAACACGAAAAAAGTCTTATAACAAATGCAAAAAATAATAACAAAAAATTATGGAAAGCAATTCGCAATATCACTGACACAGCAAAACCAACACAACATGCAAAAGAACTCCTAGCACTCTCTTCATCTCCAGAGCAATCGTTAAACAAAGTGAATACCTATTTTATTAACGTCGGAGCCACGCTGGCAGAAAAGGTAGTTCAGAAGAACATTCACATACCCAATGCACATTTAAAAAAATACTTGGATGAAACTAACAAAGCAGGAACCACTTTCGTATTAATGGATACAGATGAAAAAGAAGTGGAACAAGTTATAAATGGTCTGAAGATTGATTGTGCATCGGGTTGTGATAACATCAATAATAAATTACTAAAACAGTATAAAAACATTCTTGTTACTCCTCTCACAAAAATTATAAACGATAGTTTCCGGTTGGGCGTTTTCCCCGATTCTTTAAAAAGGTCTGAAGTGTGTCCAATATATAAAAACGGAGACAGAAATCGTATAAACAACTATAGACCAATATCCATACTTCCAGCAATTTCTAAAATATTGGAAAAACTTATTAATAGTCGTCTGGTTAATTTTCTAGAAAAAAATAATTTACTTTCTGTAAATCAGTATGGATTTAGACAAGGTAAGTCTACAGAACAAGCTGTAAACAAGCTCATAAGCTTCATCAGTGGAAGTATGGATAAAGGTAAAAAGTGTCTTTCAATATTTCTGGATCTTGCAAAGGCATTTGATACGATTTCTGTCTCACTCTTACTGGACAAGCTCGAGAAGATAGGGATTAGAGGTATACAATTGGAACTATTTAAAAGTTATTTATCAGGGCGAACTCAGTGCGTCCGTGTAGATAAATATAAAAGTGCTTGGCTTCCAATTACACATGGCGTGCCACAGGGCAGCATCCTAGGTCCCACCCTCTTTCTCGTATATATCAACGAACTCACGAATCTTAAACTCACCCAGGGCGAAATCATCTCCTTCGCAGACGACACTGCATTAGTTTTTGCCGCCAATACTTGGGATGAGGTATTTGATGCTGCTCAACAAGGCTATAACATAACTAGACTATGGCTTCAGAGTAATATGCTTACTTTGAATGTAGAAAAGACAAAGCTTGTATCATTTAGTATTAAAAAAAATACGAATCATAGCAGCACCCAAAGAATTATCTCACATGAGTGCATGACTGAACCTACTTGCTCATGTTTATCATTAGAACATGTAAGTACAATCAGATATTTAGGAGTAACCATAGACAATCATCTTAATTTTAAGGAACACATAAGACTACTTGGAGCACGAGTTCGGAAACTCATTTTTGTTTTTAAGCATTTACGGCATGTGACTGAACCTTACCTTTTAAAACGAATCTATTATGCTCTATGCCAGTCTTTATTAAGCTATTGTATTTCATCCTGGGGAGGTACCTGTAAGACCACCATGAAATCTATTGAGATTGCCCAGCGTGGAATTTTGAAAGTATGTACCTTCAAACCTATCGATTTTCCTACGATGGCTTTGTATCAGTTCTGTGAGGTGCTTACAGTTAGACAACTTTTCATCCTAAATATAATTCTTAATCACCATTCGAAACTAACCTACGATCCCCTTGCACAGAAGCGTCGAAATAACAGAATTTATCTAGAAAGAGCCACGTTCAAAACTAAATTTAGTTGCCGATTTGTGGAATTTCTCGGCCCATTTCTTTATGATATAATAAATAAAAAATTGAACATCTACCATCTCTCAAAATTAAAATGCAAACAAAAAGTAATCGAATATCTGCAGCAACTTAGTTATGAAGACACGGAACAATTAATGGTTGTTGTGCAGTAGTTAATTAAAGATGGAGTTAAAATATTTGCTGAAACGGATTAAACTAAAAACACATTCTGAGTGAGTGTGTTTTTAGTTTGATTCACGCATACATCCAATCACACTCAAACACACACACCACACAATCTTCACATAAATTACATAACAATCAACACACCCTCCTATGCATCACACACGCACATTTCGCTAAACACAAAAAAGAGGACATTACTCAATTCCTTAGTAAATAATTGTCAGAAAATAATGTAATAATTTATTTGTTGGCCAAGCCTGAAATTCAATCTGTTGGCACATATTATTGTATAACATTAAGGGAAATGGCACTGATAACCGTAATACAGGCTGCAGCTTCTGTAACCGAGCTAGGCAAGCTCGGTTACAGAAGCTACATCCAATACCTTACAATGATCTTGCTTAACTGTACCTGTCATCCTAGTACTAAGCTTTTTTGAAATAAATTTATTATTATTATTATTATTATTACTGATCTGTTCAAATCTGCTGTTTGAAAAATAAAATGCAATTATAACAACTTATTTTTGCAAATGACTCATAGGAGCTGGTATTGTCTGCGATGTCATTGCATTTAATATTGTTGTCTCCATAATATTGTTGTAAGTAAAGCAAGCGAGTGGAGTGAGTGTGAGCGTTCCCGTGTGTTGCAGCATGCTGATGGGCGCGGAGGGCGGCGCCGGCGTGTGGACGTGTCCGCTCTGCACCTTCCACAACGCGCCGCACAACGACGCCTGCGAGATGTGCGCCATGCCCAGGTACACGCACACAGTTTTGGTTAAGATTATGTCGTCGTCGGTCGTGAAAAAATCTGCGAGCTTACACGACGCATCGCAAGAACTTGCGAATAGATTCGCAACGCACATTGTACGTTCACCTGAACCGATGCTGTGTCATACGAAATCGCATCGCAGGTTACTGACACGCGGCATCGTATCACATCGCGGTTTTGTGTGGTATGGGAGCCCTATAACAGCAATGAAACACTAGGCTCAGACCAATAAAAAAGTATAGACAGAACATTGCGCTCCTAAAAGTGTGGCACGTAATATGAAGCCGATCGGCAATATGAAGCCGGCCGCTAGCAAGCGAGTGCGCGTGACGTTGTTTTGTTGAGATAAGATATCGCCGTCCTGTGTCATAAACTGCTGCAAGAACAATTCCTTTTTCCAAAAAAAGTCTTCTGGGATTACTTTTCACAAGTAAATAACCTTTTTTGCTGTACCTGTAAATGAAATAAAATCGTAAAATATTTGAAATATTTTCTCGAAACACGCCGTTGTGTCGGTGTTGTAAGTTAAGCACATTTCTTTTTTTCCAAAAATAAGGGTAGTCGTAATTTTTTACGGACACTACAAAAAAGTTTTTTTTTATTTACAAGTACGGTGTCATCCAACCAAATACATGATTTTCATTTCATACAACCAAGATAAACACTATACTACGAGTACCTACACAATAATAAAACTTAACCAAAGTATATCTCTCGCACTTGAGAGTCGCAGCGCAACGCTTCCAACATTTTTTCTCTAGCAGACATGTGCAAATCTACGATGTCATACACCAAGTACACAAAGCCAAAACTAGTCGTCACTTATTTCGTCGCTTTGGTTTACGACGACTCTGTCTATACTCTTTTATTGGTCTGAGACTTTAGGCTGGCAAGTAACAACGTTAAGAATCACGGAAGTGAAACAAATTCTTAAGTCGATTCCATCTTATAGTATTCTGTTACCTTTCTTCCCTGAGAGTTTCCTTTTTTTATTCCCTGTTTGTTTCAGAAGCAACGCGATGTAAATATGGTGATTGTGCGTCGAAGTGTACCAACATTTTATATTAGAGATAAAGGCGACACCTTCACCGGGCTCCTACAATTTAATTTATTTTTGTATCGCCGCGCGCCGCTTGCCCGCGCCGCTCGTACGCCGCGTGTTGCCGCGTGCTGCTGCGTGCTGCCGCGTGCTGCTGCGTGCTGCCGCGTGCTGCTGCGTGCTACCGCATGCAGCCGCGCACAGCCGCGTGTAGCCACGTGCTGCTGGACGCCACACCTACGTCTTAGTGATTCTCGTATAAGTGGATGAGTCGGTCTGAACTTGCTGTAATTACAATAATAAATTCCAGCAAACAAAAATACGCTTTTTGTATTTATTTTAGTGTATTATAGTAGGTAGGTTCCTAGTCATTTGTTGAATAACGGTTGATCAACATTGTTAATGAGCAACGAACAATTCAATATCGAGCGGTACCAGCGTCTTTGGTTACTATTCCCTTCCCGTGGGATGTCGTAGCATATAGCCTTCCTCAATAAATGAACTAACTACCACTAAAAAAAAAAATTAAATTAGAAACAGTAGTCACTCAGATAGCGCGTTCAAACAAACAAGCTTTTTTAATAAAACTATAGTAGGTATAGATTTCATGTTTGCGCGCGTCAAAATGTTGGGTCCGAAACGTAACTTCGACGAGTCGACGAAGGAACGAACGAAAAAGAAAAAAAGAATACTACACACACACATCGACACATTCACATTTTATCCATTAACCTTGAGGTCAAGGTCACATTCAGTGTCCCCCGATGTTTTCCCATCCTTCTATACTTCTCATTAGAAAAATCGAAACACCTTTATTATTATAAAAATGTGTGTGTGTATTTAGAAATATAATTATGTCAAATGTCGTTAATATTGAATAATATGAGGTTTTCAAAACCTAATGTTAATGTTCTGAATTCAAATTAGATTTTCATAGGTTTCGTTTTTTGTTTAACAAGTTATTTTTACCCTGTATGGAGTCTGAAGGACATTGATAAAACAACACAAGTAAATGAAAAAAAAACTAAGAAACGTTTATTTAATAACTTGTGTTGGCTCCCCGAGCTCTCATTAGGTACCTACTGCTTCCATACGGTTCTTCATCGATCGGATGAGATAATTTTACACTCATCAGAAAAGAAGACTTTTCCACTAGAGGTATGACCAATTTAGGTGTAGGTGCAAAGTTAAGGCGCGCTCTTTGATGGTCTGCAGTTAATTTCGGCCCGTGAGCTGGCTTGTGCGGTACTAGTCCACGTTCCTATAACCTTCTTCTAATTGTAGAGTCACTTACAGCCACCCTACGTACAACATGAAACTGCTGCTGCAGTTGAAAAGCATCAAGAGCCCGGCGAACGACTTTGCGTATCGCGCAATATTTATTTAATATAGCTATCTCTGTTTGACAACAACGACGAGTGCACAGCTGTGTCTGTATGTGAGCGTATTACAACATTGTTAGTAAAATTAAGTACGTTCATTATTTGCGCTTTATTTTTGCCGAATACTTTGGGGAATCATTAGTGAATGTACAGACTAGTAATGCGTTTTTTAGAAATTTCATTACCGTGCCGATATCTCAACATATTAGGATAACTAGCACACACTAACAAATCAGAAAATGTTATGGAACCGAGTGCTTTTTTTATAAGTGGGAAATCAGTTGGGCACGCCGCAATTATGGCGGTAAGTCCCCTCTGAGGTGTGGTTGGAAAGACCTCACGGCGTCCTCACCTTCCGCATGACGCAGGTTCTCACCGAACACGGGAAGTCCGGGAAGTTCCTGCACCGGATTCGTGCGGAAGCGACGCCCGGGTGTTGCCACTGTGTGGACCGCCCAGAGGACACGGTGGAGGTGTGCCGCGCTTGGGCAGAGCAACGCCGTGTCCTCGTGGGGGCGATCGGCGGCGGCGATCTCTCGCGCTGGGCCTTGGTACAGGCCATGGTTCTGGAGCGAGGACGAGTGGCAGGCGGTCGCCTCCTTCTGCGAAGCAGTAATGCTAGCAAAGGAGGCGGCCGATAGCGTGAGGCAACGGTCCTTACGCCCCAACCGACGCCGGGATTCCGATCCCGATTTCCGGCTACCGTAGGCGTGGGCTTGCGGACGGTGAGCAATGGGTAGCCCGCCTTCCGACCGTCCGAACCGACTACCCGAAACCACCTCGGTGTTCCCTCCCACACTTGGACAGGGGATCGTGGGAGCTGGTACGCATGATCCCCAGCTAGTGCCGGCACGCCTACGCGGACCACCTCAGGCCCGCGGGGAGTGTGAGGTGTCCTCCCCCCGCGACGTCCAATAGGGGCGCGCGAGGAACACTACGCGCGGCCTCCTTCTCCCTCTCCGCAGCCTCCTTCTGCGAAATTACGGCTTCACAGAAGGAGATCACCGCATCCCACGACTCGACACCCCCGACCATCGAACCAACGACGGCCGGCAGTGACAAGTCGGGGCCCACTTCAGATACAAGGGCACGGCGCTGCTCCTCCCATGCGGCACACTCTGCCAGTGTGTGCTGCGCCGTGTCCTCCCGACAGTCGGTGCAGTGATGGCACCGAGCGTCCGATTCCCTGTTTATGCGACTGTTTCGCCGTCCGACCGTCCGGTAACCGTCCGGACCGAGCCCAAGTCGTCGACGGCGCGTATTGTTCCACGCGCGCCTCAGGGAGATGTCAGCAAATCGTAGGAGCCCAGCAGGGTCGAAGCCTACTGGGGCCATGGGTAGTGTGAAAACGAAACCCGGGGCCCTGGGACGAAGGCAACGAAGGAACAGGAGTGGGTTTTTAGTCCGTAAAAGTCTGACACTATCTCCGCTCCACCCAAGAGCTCGATTGGTCACTAGATGATTTTCACACCTAAAAAAAAAAAGTGGGAAATCAGTCAATGACTTCTCGCGCTCTTGAGCGTAGTGGAAGGGCGTGTCAGACTTTTACTGACAAGAAAACCCACTCTGTTACTTTTTGGCTTTGATCCAGGGCCCCTACAGTTTTGCTGACATCTTCTCAAGGCGCACATGGCTCGACAGTTACTTATTTTGACACAGTCGTTATTTCGAAAATTAATAGTTCGAATACTCATTGCTTCGACAAAACATTCGACAAGCACTAGTTCGACAGAACACCTTCGAAGAACACTACTTCGATAGAACCCTTCTTCGATTTGCACTTGTTTGACGGATCTCTATTTCGACGGAACATACATTCGACATAATACTACTCTGAAATGTGACGAAAATAACTGAATTCTGTTTTATGGTCTTAGATAGGTACAGGATAAAAACAAAAATAATAATAATAAATGTTTATTTTCTCACCACAATATTTTACAATACATCAAATTCTTAAAATGTAGTGACAAGTGTTTTATTATTGTGGAAGACTGGTGCCTAAACTAGGCTGCAAGCCTGAGCTTCAGGACACCAGGACCCCGCCTTTTAAATTCATCAACCTATATTACAGAATGACGATGCTGAAAATACGCTTTCATATCGTTATTCCTACTCATAAACATCGGTCACACTCACTAAATGTCTACTACTTTCACACATTTTTTAATATTATATATTTTGTCCCACCACTGCATGATGCACAAAGAAGCGCCTTAATCAAGTCTCGACCTACTGACGCTTATGTCGTCATTTTGTATTTTAGCCCTTTCTGCCTACCGTTACTTAACCTTTATTATATCATTCGATAATTTAGAAGATATTTAAACAGACTTGGATAATATTTCAGTAGCTCAATCTTCCACCTGTATGATTGAAGATTGTGGACGGATTGCTAGCTTACACAAAAAATCTATTTCCCTACTCTGTCAAAATATACGAAGTATAAATAAGAATTTTGACAGCCTGACAACACTCCTCGAAAGAAGTAGGACATGCTGGGATTTAATTATACTCACCGAATGTTGGCTATACAATTCCCCCCTTCTTCAATCAATGCATGGGTATACCTCCGCGGCCACTAACCTGCATTGGTCGCAAAATGAGGGCGTAGTGATATTCTTCCGTTCCCATCTTCAGGCTTCTGTCTCTGAGCCCTTGATCCAGGATGCTAACTGCTTATTGTTAAAACTAAATAATGACACCGTTATAATTGCAATCTACCGCCCGCCTGCCGTTCGGAATCTCACCGCGTTCCTGGATTCACTAAACGAGCTCCTGAAATCTGTCTCCAACTATAAAAATATTATTTTAACCGGCGACATAAATATTAATATACTTACTTGAAACCAGCGACGATTCTCGGGCAATCGAGTATTTGACTATTTTAGCTTACCACGGCATGCTTCCGGCACACACCCTTCCTACACGGCATCGCAACTCTTGTTTAGACCACCTAATCCTGAAAACGCGCCATCCAGCTTTTTGTTTCGTCGCTAATACCTCAATCACGGATCATGACACAGTTCTGTTGTTTTTGGAGAATTATACCACATCCAGTTATTCTCGACAAATAACCAGAACTACTCGCGTATTGGACTACGAAAAAATTAAATTGGACCTTCTCGAGGCAGATTTCAGCCCCTTGTATTCCTCCCCAGATGTTAATGAAGCCACTGAATTCTTTATTTCTACTCTCAAACAAATTGTACTTCAAAATTCTACATTTAAAGTGGTTTCCAACCGTAAAAGATTGAGGAAACCCTGGATGACCCCAGGGCTTCTTAGATGCTTGCGGAACCGCGACAATTTGCACTTGAAATGTAAAAAAAATCCCGATAACGAAATTCTGCAAATCACTTTTAAAAGGTACAGAAATTACTGCTCGATGATACTTAAAACCGCCAACTCTAACTATAATAGAGCTCAAATAAGTAAAGCACAAAATAACAATAAAAAGCTCTGGGAGACAAAAAAATCAATAACTCACACTGCAAAAGTCAAGACACACGCCGACGCTCTTTTGTCATCCTCCGATCCAGAGAAATCCGTAAATGAAGCGAACGCTTATTTTGCTAATATTGGACGTACCTTAGCTGAAAACATACCTGCCACTGCAACCATACTTTCAAAATCCGATGCTCTCCAGTCGTGCAATAATTCCTTTGTCCTTCTAGAAACGGATGAAGTTGAATTGGATAGTTTAATTATGTCCCTAAGGAGCGATTGTGCGATAGGTTCCGACGATATATCAGCCGCTTTTCTTAAAAATAACAAAAATATACTCATTCCCCACTTAACCTACATATGTAACCTCGCTTTAGGTTCAGGCACTTTTCCAAACGCTTTCAAGCTGGCAGTAGTGCACCCAATTCATAAAGGAGGGGACAGAGATCGTTTGAACAATTACAGACCTATCTCAATTTTACCTACACTATCAAAAATACTTGAGAGGCTAATGAACAACAGATTAGTCAAATACTTAAATCAAAATCACACACTCTCATCTTCCCAATATGGTTTTCGCTCCGGAATTTCTACTAATAATGCTGTATTAGACCTAACAAATACTACTGTCACCAAACTTGATGAAAAACAGAAGGTCATAGGCGTTTTCCTAGATTTAGCGAAAGCCTTCGACACTATTTCTGTTCCCACCCTCATTGCCAAGCTGGAAAAAATTGGTATAAGAGGCACTCAACTATCCCTTTTCAGTAGTTACCTCACTGGCAGACGACAATGTCTCAGGATGGGAGATTGGACCAGTGATGAACTCCCAATAACATACGGAGTTCCCCAGGGCCCACCCTTTTTCTCATTTATATAAATGACCTTTGCCAGCTAAAGCTTCCTAATGCTTCCATCTTTACATATCGTCCCTTAGCTAACAACACCGCATAAGTCATTTTTACCAACTTTACAGGAAACGAAAAAAACTCTGCGGTGTTGAGAGGCCAGCCGACTTGCACGCTATCACTACTTTTCGAATTATGGCTTCTGATTGGCTTAAATCTATATCACGTGACCAATGGTTAGACGCGCAATGAGCAGCTCCATTTAAAGGCATTCAAATGTGAAAACCGCCAATTTTTGACTTCTGCGGTGTTGTAAGCTAAGGGACGATATGCCGATGATACTGCTCTAATATTCTCCGGAGATACATGGGATCTGATATTTCAATACGCACAGTCTGGACTTGGCGTTGTGACCAGCTGGTTGTCGCGGAACCTGCTCACTCTGAACGTTGATAAAACAAATTACCTCACCTCACTTTCAGCCGCTGGAAAGCCTCCTTCCTCCTCTCTTGCTTTAATCGCTCACTCCTGTATTTCAACTCACCATATGGGCTGCTTATGCCCCCACTTAAATCGGGTAAGTTACATTAAGTATCTGGGAGTGCAGATCGACGACTGTTTAACCTTTAGTACTCACACTGAAACACTTACAACACGGTTACGCAGGTTAATCTATGTTTTTAAGAACCTCCGTTACGTTGCTGATTTGAAGGTGATTAAACTTGTGTATCTAGCACTCTGCCAATCCCTTATCCAATATTGTATAGTTGCATGGGGTGGTTCAGGAAGGTCCCACATGTTGAGAGTAGAACATACCCAAAGGGCACTGCTGAAAGTTGGTTGGCAGTTACCCTATCGCTTTCCTACCACAGACCTTTACAAAACTTGTAAGGTTCTGACTGTTCGTAAATTATATATACTCAATCTTTTTATGACAACCCACGGCCACACTCCCTACGACCCTTCTTTAATCTCCCAGCGTCGTAAGCATTCGGTCTGTCCCTCGATTCGTACAAATTGTGCTTCGACCCAACGCTTTTTCCGCTTCCTTAGTAGTCATGTGTACAATAATACTAACAAAATTTTAAACATATACCCCTGGTGCAAATCCAAATGTAAAGCAAAAATAATAAATTGGCTTCTTGATTTAGATTATTCTGAGACAGAAAATATTTTAGCTGTCTTAAAATAAATTATATAGTAAATTTGTAGACAACATTTTTATACACACACCTACAATCACTCTAACAAACAAACTTTCAGACACACACACAACACACACCATACACTACACACTCACAGACACACCATTTTTTAGTTTTAGCATTTTTCCTGTTTTATTTTTTAAATATAAATATTCCTCTCTGTACGTGAAGGCTTTGATGTTTACAAATTAGTACTTTATAGTATTGTTTTAAGAGGGTGAGAGCCTGGAGATCTGTCATACAGGTCTCGAACCCACTACAGACTCCAGCTCTCACAAAGGTTACAAATTTGATTGAAATAATATGTTATGAACCAATGTCTGTCAACCTTTTGAGAGAAATAAATCGATATTATTATTATTATTAAATACTTAGTAATTAATTTTTTCGTTACATTAACATTAAGTATTGTATACTGATCGATGAACTCATACATAATTATTTTCAATAAATATATGTGTGTGTGTGTATATGGGCATATAAGTATATGAGTGTGTGTTGTGTGTAGAAGTGTAAGTATGCGATGGTGTGTGTGTGTAATTAAGTTTTTAATTATAACCAGTAATAACGGTATAGTGTAAATACACTATATAAAACAAATTTTTGCCAATCAACAGTTTAGTCATTACTTCAGATAATTTCTTCGTAACATAGTTAATAAGCCTTCTTGATTATTTATTAGCCATTTGAGTACCTAACGTATGCTATTCCGCTTAGGAACGAAATTAGATCCATGTCATTTCTCAATAGCAAATATTTTGTAGCCTTTCGTTTTGTAGTAATTGTCGTTTTCTTATTGGTTTCTCAATTTGACTCAAAATTCTCTGTATTTCGTTCTGTGGGCTTTCTTCATTTTTGACTTCAACCAAAGTTTAAAAAAAAATCTTTTTTTTTTCTATTGAGCAGAGTATTCCACCTCATATGCCAGCTTTCAATGGAATTTTGAGTTGGAGGAAATCCACATTTCTGGTGAAGTGAACTAGTAAAATTTAACTAGTACTTATTTCCCAACGTAAATAATAAATGTTGTTTATTTCATCTTAAACAAATTATTTGGCTACACATAGAAGGGGTGAACTAAACAATAACTATATACCTATAGAAATTATAGTGAATTTGCTCAACAGGTAAAACATATTTCAGCTTTACCATACATACCAGCGTCTGGAATCCCCGCAATTTTTAATTTAATACCAGAAAAAGTTTTACCAGTAGATGCAAAACCAAGTTGCGGTTTTCGAATTTTCATGTCACTGGTACATACAAAAAAAGACAAGTTCAAAAGTCTACACAATTTACGTATTCAAAAGTATTATAACCATCAAAAATTAAAGTAAATTGAATAAAACTTAATTGATTATTATTTTTTCACTACAGCAGCTCAAACAAGTAGGTTTTGCTGCTTGAAAACAGTGAGCAAAACTCGATTTTGCTCACTGCGTGAGACAAAGTAACTTTTTAACTATTTATTTTTTTAGCCATACAATTCGAAACATTCGAACTGCACTGTACTCTGTCTCTTTCTCGCCCTTATAAAAAAGCGAGTGAGAAACATGCCATTTCGAAGTTCATTCCGATTTTGAAATTCCACCACAAAGAAAAACACGTTCGGAAATGCGTAATAGATAGAAAATATTTGTAAAATATAAAATTGTTTTTTTTTTATAAATAAATTATTGAATTTTAAATTTATTATTGTATTCGAACAAAAATAAGAGTACCTGAGTACTTATAGCAGCAGATAAAACTGGCATTTAACCTTTTAATAATTATTTCTAGTTTCAACATTGACTGTTTTAAACGTGCTTTAAAAAAACAGCGGAAATAAAATTGTGGCAAATAAGATGAATGTTAAAATAATTGTAAAATATGAACAAAACTAGCGACAGAGATAGTATTTATTATAATTGAAATCATTATTAAATCTATTACTGTTAATTATTTTATTTCCCAAGTAATATGTGTTCTCGCTGCTGAAGTGAAAAATTATGTGTGTAACACGAGAGCAAAACTTTTTGCATCTCGTGCCTTTGAATCCCTCCCCTCGCTCAGGATTCTACTTTAGAATCACTCGCTGACGCTCGTGATTCAATCAAAGTATCCTTCGCTTGCTCGGGACTCAAAATTAGCACTCGCAGTAAAAAACAATTTTGCTCTCTTGTTGCACAAATAACTATTGTCTCACGCAGTGAGCAAAATCGAGTTTTGCTCACTGTTTTCAGGCAGCAAAAACTACTTGTTTGAGCTGCTGTGGTGAAAATAACTATTTCTCAAAAGTTTTATTGAACTCAGTTTGGACTATTGAAAAAAAATGGTTATACAAAAAATTACCATTGTTCACTTTAAGATTCTAATCACCTAACTTACTAAAAAGTGCGTATCGAAGAAGGGTTCTGTCGAAGTAGTGTTCTTCGAAGGTATGTGTTGTCGAAGTATGTTCTGTCGGACTAGTGCTTGTCGAAGCAATGAGTAGTCGAACTATTGATTTTCGAAATTGCGACTGTGTCGAAATAAGTAACTGTCGAAGTTCAGAATGACACTCATCCCGACGCGGCTGGGGCTTGAAGAAGACTGTTCCCTCACATGTGCGTCGTGGTAGTCTACAAAATGGCCTTAATTATCATGTCCATATATATCGATGTGTCCGGTGATATGTCGTCATGCGGAAGGTGAGGACGCCGCCGCGCCGTGACGTCTTTTCAACTACTCTCAAAGAGGGGATTTACCGCCATAATTATGGCGTGCCCAGCACTAGGTTGCGACAGGCGCTGTCGCCATTTCACTATGAGATCTCGCCGGAACCGCCATGTCAGCTGAGTTTCACCCCGGCGTTGCATCTCCATGCGCAAATCGTGCATGCATGGAAGGACTGTATCCTCTAGATCTCATGGTGGCAGGCCAGCAAAAAGGCTCGCCGCTTCGCGGGAGACCGTGTGGTGCCCCCGCACCATCTGGATGGCCATGAACCTGTGGCATGCGTCCAGCTTGGCCATCGGTCGCTTTCACAGCGACGGCACCCACACCGGCGATCCGTAAAGGGCCATGGACCAAACGATCGCTGCGTGAAGCCTCCAGCAAGAGGTCTGGACCTCCTAGGTTAGGCAGTAGCCGCTTGTGGACAGCCCTAGTCCATTCCAGTTTGAGAGCCAGACGTCGGAAGTGTTCCTCGAAATTCCACCTGCTATCGAGGACGAGTAATAGAAACAGGAGTGGGTACATTGACGACCCGACGCCGATCTGAACCACTCCTACCTTTATTTGGGGACACGGTGGTGGCGCGTTGTGAGGCCCAAGAACTTCGCTCACTTTCTTCCAGTCAGTGATCAATTAGGACGGGAGTGATTCACTATCGTTGCTTTCAGCACTAAAGGGGTGACCAGATAGGTGCAAACTAGCGTTCCAACCAAGGTCACCTTGGTTTGTGTTGCGGCTACAAGGATGTATACCACGCGCCAACAAGTTCGGTGGTTGGGAAAACGCGCCTCCCAACCAACTTCCAATTGAAGATTTACAATTGCTGTCTACATGGATTGAAACTAGCAAGGTCACTTTGGTTGGGACGTTGGTTTACATCCATCTGGTCACCCCTTAAAGCATATAATAAGCAGAGATATTGTACTACGTGTAGAATAAGTAATAGTACAAGTAAAGTAACAGTAATGAGGGTTGACCAGACGGTTGCAAACTAGCGTTCCAACCAAGGTGACCTTGGTTTATGTGATTGGTTTGTGTTGCGGCTACATGGATGTAAACCACGCGCCAATAAGTTCGGAGGTTGAGAAAACGCGCCTCCCAACCAAGGGCATTGAAGGTCATGGATTACAACTGCTATCTACACGGATTGAAACTAGTAAGGTCACCTCGGTTGGGCCGTTGGTTTGCAACAGTCTGGTCACCCCTGTATGTATAAAAAGGTACTCTGTGAATAACAGGTAAATGTGCGAGGCGGGGCGGGCATTCAGCGGCAAGGTGAGGGGAGGGCACCACATTGTGTGGCGGTGAACGGCAACTACCTGGAAGTTTCTATTCAAACTCTAAGGGCCGACACTGTGAAGTTATTCGAGTTCCTGCTGGACTATTGTGGTTTTCCTGGACCTCTGAAACGGTTTGGAAGATTCAACATATATTTTACATGACTTCTTAGATATTAGCCTTCTTAGATATTATAAGCCTTTGACTATGTGCACTATGGTACACTCTTAAATAAACTTGAAGCATATGGAATTAGAGGAAATGTCAACAATCTAATTAAATCTTACTTCCAAATTGATATGAAAAGTAAACATGAAATTGTATTTAAGTCCTCAGAACGTATAGTTTCGTTTAGTGGGCCACAGAGGAGTGTTTTGGGGCCTCCTTTATTTATATTATATATAAATTATCTACCGAAAGGCATCCCTCAACCTTTGACACTATTTGCCGATGATAGCACCATAACGATACCTTGTAAAAGTGTTGATACTTATGAAACTGACATAAATAATTCTATAAATTTAATGGTAAAGTGGTTAAATGACAATAACTTAAAAATTAACCTGACTAAAACTAAACTAATACATTTTAGTCAACGAGTCAATAGTAAGAGTTATTTAAATATTCACTACAATGACCATCATATAGAAGAGGTAGATACAACGAAATTTTTAGGGCTCAACATTGATAAAAAACTGAATTAGAAAACCCATATCGAAATCCTATGCAAGAAAATCAGTAAATCTGCCTATGCCCTGCACACATTGTCGTCTATGATAGGTGTGGAGGCATTACTTACAGCTTACTATGGTTTAACAGAATCCCATCTACGCTATGGTGTTTTGGGGCAACGCTATAGAAAGACACGGTGTTCAAGGCTCAAAAAAGATGCGTTCGTTCAATATTTAAAATTAAACTTACTGATAGTTGCGTGCCTTACTTTAAAAAATATAAAATACTTTGCCATGTCTGTACATTTTCTGTATTTTTCGAAACAAATCCATACCGATTTAAACGATTAGATGAAGTAGTCCCACCTAACAGGCGCGACAATAGTAGAATATGCTCTCAAACTGCGAGAACTTCCCTCATGCGCAAGATCATAGGAGCCATACATGGCTCCTATGATTTTTAATAAATTGCCTAAAGGTTGGAGAGCCCTGCCCTTGTCAGTTTTCAAAAATAAGCTGTCATTTTTTTTTAGTTAATAAAGTGTATTACAATGTTTTAGATTTTTGAATGAAAAGGACTTTTCTATTCCGACTTCTAATATAAATGGTTAAGAATAAAAAATTAATAATGTGAATTTTAAATCAATTGACTTTTGACTGATACCTACTATTTGACTGCATAATAATGAATATACTGGACATAATTTATTTTTGACTATAATATGCATATAATACTTAGCTTTATGCTGAGCGTTCGGCCGTTTTGCGCGGATGTAACGCATATCTTCCCTATTAATTGATAATGTTTGTTTGCTAGTTTTAAGATTGCGTCATTTCGCGCGAATAAACAGTTTTTCTTCTTTCTTTCTTATCTTGACATCAATTATTATTTATTTATTGTGTTTTTTGTAATGAAATTTAAAATGACTTGAAGTAAATGCAATTAAATGTAATTGTGAAATGTTATACCTACAAAATTTGTACGTCATTATTGGCAAAACATGGACGCTCACAACATATTAATTTAATACCTTGCATGTCTGATTAGTCAGTTTATGTAAACGCATATTTGACAAATAAATGATCTTTTTTTTTACCTACTAATGTAGGTAAAAAAACCAAAACAATTTATCGTTTAAAAATTATTTAATTAAATATGAAAACGCTTCAGTAAGTTCTAACACTCATATTATGAGCACTAAAGACTTTATCCACTTTTATTTATATTAAACCAGTGTATCTACCTACACTAATATTAGGTTTATGAAAAAAACTTTTTTTTATTAGCTTTCATGTTTAAAAGAACTGAGATATTACAGAAAAGTGAGAGTTTCAACCGCGCGGCTATAACGATAAATAATAAAAAAAACTATGCCAATATTATGTTATTTGTAAAAGTTTCCCAAAACCATAAAGTTGTCTTAAAAAGTTATAAGGGTTTGAAATACAAAACACGAAGAATCCAATAAATATCTAATTTCGGAAAAAGAATAACGTACCTTTAATATAAAGTTTATTTGAACTTATAATTCCTAGTCAATTAACACTTCAAAGCAACCCGTTTTAGAAAACGGCAATTTCATACTTTAACCCCTATCATTATGAAGAGGTAAAGTTTGTTTTTATGTTTGTAGGAGGTAATCTCTGAAATTACTGGTCCGATTGCAAAATTTTTTTTCACCGATAGTAAGCTGCTTTATTCCTGAGTGACAGGCTATATCTAAGTACGCGGGTGAAGCCTACTACAGTATTATACACCTTAAAGAGGTTTACAAAAAAGTCCGTGATGGCATGTCTATCTCTTAGGGATAAACCATTTTTATCCTTTACTCTTTACGAGAAATAATGGCATATTTGCGAAGCGATTTTAAGCAATACATTATTAATCCAATTAAGAAGCTACTTTATATAGGTACATTGTACATTTAATAAAGATTAATATGGTACAGCATGTTATTTAATTTAATATTTTTGAAGATATTACAGATTTAAAATGCAGGGACATAGCGGTTGCTGTGGTATCAGCATTGCAACCGTGCAAAGTCGGGGCAGGTTGCTAGTGAACAACATCTTGAACTTCTTTAGAACAGAATGTCTCATAATACAAACTAGTCTGTGGACACAATAGTAAAGAGATAACATACCTTTTTGTATCGTAATCTTCGGTACCTACGTTTTTGAGATTGACGTAGGTAAACAATCCAGATTGTATACAGGTTTCTTGGCTGGTTCTCATAGGTGACCAGCCATCCTAATGTCAGAGCGGCCGGTCACCTTAAGGTGACGTATACAAATTTATTAAAAAAAAAAAAAATGGTTGGCAATTATCTAACGACTATAGGTAGCCTACTTTCTACGACTATTTCGATGTAAAATATGGGTGACCTTCCAGATGGTCACATAGATGCGAGTATTTATCATTGTAGTCTCTCGGCTCCGTAACGACGTCCCGATTCCCTCTCAGAGCGTACAGCGTAATTTTATAAAATCATGTGGGTAAATGCTATCATTGCTAGAAAAAAGTTCGGCTGGAGTTTTCCACATGACCTCGGTGGATTCTCCTTAGCTGAAAAAAAAATCTTGTCCCCATTTGATTAATGTCGAAACCAATCAAATATGGTCTGCTAATACCCCTGTCCCCACTGAAGAGGATATTATTTTTATCATAAATAGACTAAGTGGTATAATAAAGCTACTAAGTGGTTTTGTAAAAATATTTATTTACCTAGTATATGTACAATTTTGCATTTAAGCCTCGCAGATGAACATAAAACTTGATGCGGCACACATCTAGCACTGTCACTGGCGTCTATGAATGTCCGAGCGACTGTTGCGAAATATGATGCCGTCTACGTGTGGCAGTAGGTATAGATACCGGCATGGATCTTGAGCGTCGACTTTTACTTGCGCAGAAGTAAAATATCGGGTCTCTTTGGTGGTATGAAGTGAGACGCGGGGACGGGGAGTGTCAGTTATTGGCTCGCTGCGCATCGCATCATAGACGTCACTCATGATTGGTTCCCTGCGCTTGCTGCACGTACCTAAAGACGAGTACACTTCCGTGCCATTAAATTGACTCGTGATTTTTAATCAATTGATTTTATTTTTATTAGTGGTTATTATGTCACCATAAAGTTTAAAACATATGTATTTGATTGTCATTAAATAGGCACTTACTTTTTTAATTTTAATATTGTAGTAATGACGAGATCTTTATAACTACTTATCATGACATTAACAATTATCGCCAAATGGTGCGGTCGGAGTCGCGTGGAACCGATAGGGGCAAGTGATGTAGGTTTTTGCCAATGGCGAATTTTTCACATATTTTCCGTGTTTTCTTGTTAATCTGGTATTTATACAACCTATATCTTTTCCCGCCTCTACATCTCCGTTTACCTCTAGGTATGTTCATTGTTATTATGATGGATAAAAAATGGTTTAGCCAAGAACGCATAACAGGCACACAGACAAAGTTCCTTTCGAAAGTAGGTAAAATATTATGAATTTTTTTGTAGGGGTGTTACAAATCTAGTGCACTAGCTTCTGACGTTTTATAAGTGCCCATGTAGGCCTATGTGAAATAAAAACTTTTGACTTTGACTCTTTGAAATTTTCGTCTTTGCTACAATATGCATACCTTCCTTCCGGTAGATTTTTTTATTTTTTATTTTTTTTTATTTAAAATTGCTTTCGACACAGAATATAGCAGAATATATAAAATTGTCTAAAAGATAATGAAAACCGTATGAAAACCTGCTGCATGGTTAAAAAGCAAACGGAAAAACAGACAGACGAACACAGCGACTTTGCTATAAACTGTTTTTTTTTTTAACTTTTACCTTCAACCAAGAAGATAGTAGGTAAAAGAAAAAATAAAATAGGTGTACATTTTATTGCCATATGTGTGCGATGGGCAAAGCGATTCCCACTCTCTCGCCGAGCGCTCAAGATCTGTGCCGATACCTGTACAGTATACTGTGGTACAGTACTGTAACAATAAACGTGAAGGTAAAATTCGATTTTGTTTATGAGAAATTACATCATGTCTCAATCAATTAAATCAAGAGGGCTTCACATCTTATACGGAGCGCTCGCCCGACTAGCGTAACGCACGGGTGCAATCGTAGAGAAACTTGTCAAATCTTCGACGTTTCTGTTCTATATCTTGTATAATAAGTTTGATATTAATATATAATACACATAAACCAACTTTCCGAATTTTTATAAGCTAACTGATGGCAAAAACTGTAAACAAATCCAATCTAAGTGAATAAATGTCAAAAGAAAAATAAATGAAACCCAATCCGCGTTCATGAGATATTTTCTTTACACCTGCATGTAGCAGTTACACTGCTGCGAACGTACGCCCCTGCTGATGTACCGGTGCCCACAGGTGCACCGGCGCCCACTGGTGCACCGACGCTTACTGGTGCACCGACGCTTACTGGTGCACCGGCGCCCACCGGTGCACCGACACTCACTGGTGCACCGACACTCACTAGTGCACCGACACTCAATGGTGCACCGACACTCACTGGTGCACCGACACTCACTGGTGCACCGGCGCCCGCTGGTGCACCGACGCTTACTGGTGCACCGGGACCCACTGGTGCATCGGCGCCCACTGGTGCACCGACGCATACTGGTGCACCGGGACCCACTGGTGCACCGGCGCCCACTGGTGCACCGACGCTTACTGGTGCACCGGGACCCACTGGAGCACCGGCGCCCACTGGTGCACCGCCTGGTGCAGTGTGCCGCAGTAGCCTTGGCTACGGGATGCATAGACGCTCGTGCAAGATGCAGCAGTAGTGATACCAAGTAGGCTAAAACCAAATTTATTTGAAATCTTGGTTTATATTACCGAGCAGCGTATAAAAATGTCTAGCAAATCACTTGTTTGTTTAAGGAAAGTTGTACTCAACCTAGCTCCTACATGTCATAATGTTCTATGGGGAAAATAAAATTGCCAGTTTCTTATTATCACGCTTAATATTTTTGATTATGTAATAGAAGTGTCCGACTCTATTCAGACGAGAATTTGTTACAAAGATATTAATTAGCTACATAGCTGCCCTTTGTCCCGTGAGCCGCTCGCGCACGGCTCGGCTCTGCATGTCCGCCTTACAGACTACACTCGTGCACACTCTAAATTCGATTTACATTTAATGGAAGCAAATTTTTAGAGCGAAATGATTAAAAAAATATTTGATGATCGTATGTCAATAATTGTGTAACGTACAAATTACATAACTTCGAGCTTATAGCTACAGGAATTTAAAATACGTGCGAACGGTTATCTTAGTTTAGGCTGGGATCTAGTTCGTACCTTAATCAATTGAGATGATGTTCATATTGTTTGGATTATTTCGTTATAATAATTCGCTTCCATCCTGTAGCACAGCAGTGTAGTACAGTGAAGTCGCCTCACAAGTGTAGGGCGCGAGCGCGAAAGGGGCACGTGCGAGCGGCAGGCGCGGGAGAGGGACGCGCGCGGGCAGCGAGCGCGGGAGAGGGCCGCGCGCGGGCGACGGGCGCGGGAGGGCCGCGCACGGGAGAGGGCCGCGCGCGGGCGGCGAGCACGGGAAAGGGCCGCGCGCGGGCGGCGGGCACGGGAGAAGGTCGCGCGCGGGCGGCGGGCGCTGACCGCGGGCGGAAGGCACGGGCCGCGGGGGACACGCGCTCGGCTTCGACGCCACTGCGCACTGAGCTGTGCCCTAAATAATGTAATTTTTCATTGAATGTCCTATACATTTATTTACAATAATATAATTTTATTGGTTTTCCAATTATTCTTTTTATTCTTTTTTTGTAGCAGAAAAACGCCTCAATAATTAATTAACACACAAAGACGCAAGCTCTCACGGAGTCATTCGTCGTCAGGTATGATGATATCACATAAACATTGTAAGTCTAAAGTTAATCTATTATATTATACAGAGGTTTCCTAATTTACACATATGTACAGAGCGCGTCTCGTCGTGCAGCGGTCCGGCGGGCGGCGGGGCCCGGGGCCCGGGGGGGCCCGGGGGCCCGGCGCCTAGCGCGCGGCTGGCTCGCTGCGCATGGGCGGGAAGTGCGCCGGGTCGCGCAGATCGAAGGGGCCGCGCGCGGGGGCCGCCTCCAGGGCCGCGCCGAGCTCGCTGGCGCGCTCCGACTCTACGCAGCACACGCACACACTCAGCAGCCGCACCGAGTGCTGCACGCCTCATCGAGCGGGACCCAACGAGAATGCTACGTCAGTCGTTACGCTACGTTAATTAAATTATCAATCATTACTTATTGCTCGCTATCCTTAAAGATAATTTTGGATATAGCGCTTCCTTGCTTCTATACGATTGATATTTTCATAACAAAACGTATTTTCACTCTCGTTATGTCCGCTTCCATATTCATTATATATTAACATACGAAGAATCCGACATTTATTTTTGTGATGAAATTAGGTTCAGTAATCAAATTCTGTAATGAATAAATTCATTAAAAAATAACCATGCCCAAATCTTCGTATGATGAATCAGTCATTAAAAAAATTAGAATATTTCCATGTTTGAAACCAATCAACAGTTCGACGTGTTCGGCAGTATGGATTTGCCGTATAAAGTAGAATACAAAAGCTTATAAACAACAGTAAAACACAAAACATCAAATCACAATAGTGAGCTTGCCCTCCCCGGAGCCTGCATGGCGCGCGCCGCGGAGCGCCTCTCTCCGGCGCGACGCTCGTGTGACGTCACGTGCTCAACGCTTTGTTATCACTGTGACACCGCGTCAACCTATTGCACCGATCGTTTACATCTAATTATTTGTTATTACGATTGGCGCAGTCGCAGCGCAACGATTGGCTGAGACTATCGCGGAGAAGGTCGCCACGTATAAGGAGGCCAAGGAAACCTCCCAATAGAGAAAGCTCGACGGCAGCGTAGTTCTTAGGTGCGAACTACAACGGATGTATGTAAGCATTGGTCACCGATCGACCCTCACTTGCTGTCGTCTCTCAACATAATGGGTACTCCGAAGCGTGCGTCACTAGAGACGCCGTTGCAGTCAGTGGGCACGCAGACAGCACGTCCGTTCATATTCCATATCGACAAGCTGATTGTTTAAATACTTATCAGCAGCGTACCACATCAGCTAACTTCATACGCTCAACGGCAATAAAAGTGGCCAAAGCCCTCAACGCAAACTTGTGCTTAAACTTATTCTGATCTATGTGTTTTTAATGAGAATAGATGATTCGCAAGATCATTTCGCATTAATTTTTAAATTGACCAACGTAGTGGGTTATACTCTGTTCCCAGAAATATTTTTTCCTGTCCATTTGAAGCTGTTAATATTTCTATTTTTTTATCACTGCAGCAAAGATTATTACAATCACAGAAAGCGTACATGTTTCATAGCGTTCTTTTCCACCCGGTCCCACTTGTTAACTGTCGAAGAACGATCTCAGTGTCATGAAGCTGTAACTCGCAATGCAGCTCGTGAATGGGGATTTGTTGTGAAAGGATTTACGACAGTTACGACTTGGGACCTGCCAGAAGCTCGAAATGAATTGAGCCAAAACCGAAGCTCCAGCCGTAACCACCAGTTTTTTTGTCATAACTGAATCTTCGGTCGGATACTCGGACATTATTAACTTAATCCGGTTAAAAAACGTTGCCCCACACTAGGAAGTAGTGTGGGGCAACCTACAGTATACATAAAACACGTTGTCTCATCTATTCTCATTAAAATAATGACTTTTGTTTAAGTATTCAACTAGTTCGCGTTTATGTCTTAGGCCACATTGACTGCCGATGAGGATATTTGACTCAATTGAGAGATTCCTGGAAGCGTTTCCGGGAATCACAGAAAAGCGAGAAACTTTAATGTATAACTATCCGATTTATTTTTTATTAACAGCAGCGAACAGCAGTGTCACATGACGCAGCGTGACGGCGGAGAGGAGCGCCCGGGCGCGCGCAGGCCCGGGGGGGCGGTCGCCGCGGGAGGGGAGGGGAGTACCTGTCATGTGCAGCGGGTCCCGGCCGCGCAGCGCGCCCGCGTAACTGTTGCTAGTGGAGAGCGCCGGCGCTGCGCGGGAACAATACGTTAGACTGGGGTCCTACCACGCATACATACATAACATATGTGCCGCCACCGCCACCGAGCGGGGACGCTACCGAAGCGCGACGATGCCAACAAGATATTTACAAATCAAAAACACCGAGTAATTCGTTAAGTATCATCGTCCGAACTAAAATTATACCCAAATACAATAATGTGTTACTTACTCTTGATTAATACATTTAGATCACTTATGGAATTTGACCCGTTTTTATTAATAAATGGCAGTGGAGTGAGATAGCATTGTATAAGCTATATTTGACTATAGCAATCCATTCTGTAATAAATAATTAAGTGATGCTATTATATATGAGTAATTATAATCAATGGCTACGCAAGCTACCTAGAGGTAGTATGTAACGAGGCAGAAGATAGTCGTCACTGGCTGCAAGATCATGATTTGAACGACAATACTTATCGAGTGTTCGGTGCTTTGGTTTCAGTAAAAACAATTAGGTCGCGTTTATGAAACAGAAATATATTAAATATACATAATATGCAGATATATCTTTACCTGTACTGTACTGTGAAAACTTTGTGTAAGTATCATGATCAATTATTAATAAATTTAGGTACCTAAACTAGTCCAGGACTCATGGATAAATATATAGGTGAGAAACAAGAGATTTATGGCGATTAGTTAATTATTACTCGCGGAATATTTTATGAACAAGATGTCATCTAACGACAGTCGTGATGTGTGACGATACCATTCGAATGTGGGCGGCGATGAGGAGGCGTGATCGGGTGAGTGCGGGCGACGGGACGGGAGCGGGGGAGAAGCAATGTGCGGCCAGGGCGGCCCGGAGCGGGCGACTACGCCCGCCCGGGCCGCCGGGCCAGTTAGTGTGGGCGACCAGGCCCCGCGAGCTGCGGGCGAGTTACCTTCCAGCGGCC
Organism: Mythimna pallens; assembly: GCA_961205895.1. Classification (NCBI taxonomy): domain Eukaryota; kingdom Metazoa; phylum Arthropoda; class Insecta; order Lepidoptera; family Noctuidae; genus Mythimna; species Mythimna pallens. The sequence goes on from OY540831.1 coordinate 26,079,118, forward strand.
GCAGCGTCGGCCCCTCCAGGAACTGGTGCTGGCGCAGCAGCGCGCACTCGCCGCCCTCGGCCGCGTCCAGCGCGTACACGTACAGCACGCCCTGCGCCGTCGCCACCAGCAGGCGCGGCGCGCGCGGCACGCTGCGGGCACAGAGCGTTAGTGGCGGGCGGGCTGGGGGCTGCAGGCTAGGGGGGCGCGGCACTCACTTGGTGATGGCGGCCACGGCGCGGTAGCCCGTGTGCGGCAGGCGCGCGGCGGCGAAGGCGCGGCCCTGCGCCAGCACGTCGGCCACCTGCGCCGGCAGGTAGCCCGCGCCGGCCGTCACGGCGCTGGTGAGCCAGCCCATCCAGCCGGCCGGCTCGTCGTCCGGCCCGGCCGCCGGCTCGTCGGGCGCCGGCCCGGCCGCCGCCGCCTCGCCCAGTCGGAACACGTGCACGGTCTCCGTGTTGGACGTGGCGGCCAGGTAGGCGCCGCACGCGCTGAAGGCCAGGCACGCGATGGACACGCAGCGCTTGACGCCGCGCCGGAACTCGTAGAGGCGCGTGCGCTCGGGCACGGCGAACACGCGGATGACGGTGCCGCGCTCGGACGCCGTGGCCAGGCGCCGCCCGCACATGGACCACGCCAGTGCCGCCAGCGGGCTGTCGTGCGCGCTGATCACGCACTTGGCGTTCTGCGAACAGAGACGAGTCAGCACGGCGCGGAGCAGAAGCGGCTCGGCGGCGCGCGGTACTCACCAGGTGCACGGCGTCGAAGATCTGCACCTCGCCCACGGCGCTGGAGCCGGGATAGGCCACATAGCAGTGGTCGACGCAGGGCGACAGCGCGCACAGGCCGCGCGGGTTGGGCGGCGTGTCGCGGATGGTGTGCAGGATCTTCATGTCGCGGATGTTGTGGATGTGCAGCGATTCCTCCAGGCACACGATCAGCCTCTGCAACAGACGCGCGGTTAGCGCGGGAGCTGGGGATGCTAGTGGGGGCGAGGAAGCTCACGGGCAGTCACTTACGGATCGGTTGAGCTTCACTGCAAGGATGGTGTTGCTGTAGCTGTAGTTACATATCTCGGTACCTTTCTTGTAATGGCACACTATCAGCTTTCTGTAAACAATATATAATAGACACGTATAAATTTATTCAGGAAATTAAACAGCCGTTGTAAGTTTTTATTCAATATGTAATAACTAAACTAACACCCAATCAAACTAGGTATACCTATAAAATAAAATTAAACAACCATTCCTTTTTTTCCACAACTATCACACAACGCCGTCTAGTCCCAAGCTAAGCAGAGCTTGTGTTATGAGTCCTAGACAACTGATAAACATACTTATATACTTCTCATCAGAACAATCGAAACACTTCCGTTTTTTATGGTTTCTGTCCTAATTTAACACAAGAGTTTTCATTCCACACAAAAAATCACATGATTGTGGAGCTGGCAGTTTGGCCATTACAGAACAGGAACAAAAAGGACGGACGACGTCAAATACCAGATGTGCTTCGTTGGTGTCGATCGAATTGGTGTGGGTACCGTAACTTGGTCCAGCACACCATCGCGGCACACGCCTGGTCCAGTCTTGACCAAGGTCCACTCCTGACACAGCAGGGCGTCACGTCTCGACGGCGATCGTGACATTAGGCCAGTCAATAGAGCCAAATCTAGAACAATATCCACCCCAGTCAGAAATCAGGACTCGAAAGCTTCGAAGGGAATTAATTTGTTTTTGAAGTCTTCGCAGTGGGTCTTCGCGCGACACGCTTTATTCTTTCAAATTGTAATTCAACCTTGGATGTCTGCGAGTGAACTCTTTCGCGCCGTGCAGCAAAAAGCAAGCCATCATCATAGTTTCTGACCACAGACTATAAATACGTTCCACTGTTCGATTTTTAAGTTGATAACTTGGTGAATTAATTATTATTTTAATTCAAATGTGGGAATGTTACTGCTTCTTTTCCCTAATTAACTTACTGTTTTATTTATCACAAACCAATTATGCCATCTCTCGGTGAGTTCAACGCTCAACTATGAGGTGTCCTTTTCAATGCCATGAAAGAGATGTCACTAGCTGTCTACTCAATAATCGATTTGCAACGTCACAGGGTGTCCTATCACAAAGAGACCAAGTCCAAAAATGAATAATGGGGTCAAAACTTCAGCTGAAGTGTATCAACGCAGAGATGTTACGGAGGTTCGATTCCGATTCCGAAAGGTCGGAACTTCCGATTGATTTTGCACTTGCAATTCTGATAAATTTAATAGGAAGTTATATCGGAGGTACAAACCAGAACCTCCCTCCCCTCGTGCCTGCTGTCGTGCGTTCAAAAATGAGATTAGAGTTAACTCTAATGACGTCATCGGGTAGGTACTCTAAGCTCGCATTTTTTAACGCGAACGTAGATATCAACTGTCAATGCCAAGCAACTGTCATTCCTACCGTTTACACCAACCTACCCTGCTCGGAGTTAGTTGGGTTAACTCTAGGGTAGCTACTCGAGTTACAAAAGAACGACTCTGGGTTGCAACTCGAAGCTACTCTGGTTATTTTTGAACGCAGGGCTTTCGATTACTTTTTCACTTGTCATTTTGTTTCGTATTTGGCATGTTGTGAGTTCGCGCTTCATTTAAACCTACTAATCGAGTTTTTGATTAGTTTTAGTAGTGTTTTATTTGATGTTTCTGCCTTCACCTCCGATTCCGAATTCGGTTCCGAAATAATCACTTTATATCCCTAGAAGCTTCCTATTTCGCACCCGTTCCATACTCTTACACAAGGTGGCCGTTACAGAGATTAACATCACGGTTGCGCAGTGATGAAGTGGTTGGCTGCTGCGCTGCGTGTCGCAGGTTCGATTTCCACACGAAACTAATATTTGCAAAGCCTACAGATAGATAGTTCTAGGACTGAGTGACTTGTGTGTTTGAGTGTAGCGACATCTATGGCGCCACATATGAACTACGAAATCCTGCATCACGCGATTTGAGTATATACAACAGCCTGAAGTCATCTATTGGGCAGTTTCCCACGGGCATAACACCCGTCTGGTCGCAGGATTCTCCCTTTAAACCGAGGTTTGCGGGACTTTACACTCTGTTCCGCATACCTGCAAATGAGTTTACATGTTTGTGAACGCACCCACGATACAAGAGTAATTCTTAGTGTGGGGCAACGTTTAAAAAAAAAAGATGGCCTATGAGAAGGGATTTGCTTCGGGTATTCTCCTACTGACGCGGGTGACTCAGTCCTAAAAATATATTATTGGCAGTTTATTTACACAACGTATTGCATATCGACACGCACTGTCGATTAGGTATTTGTTTATTACTAGCCGTCCCCCGCGTCTTTGGTGCGTACTGCTTCGCTCCTCTCGTGGAACTTCACGTTAGCACGTGAAGGAGTAACCAACATCGAACACATATTCACATACTCACTCTCTAACAGTTTGATTATTACTTTCACGACACGTCTCTAGCAAGGTACTGTGGGTGGGGCGAATATAAAATATGACCGAACCAAAACGGACAAACGGAACTACATTAGACCGACGCACAGTATGCGATTTCACAAATCTAGGTGGACAATAATCTAAAATCAAAATTAAAGAAATGGTAAATTTTTTCGCTCGTATTTCAATCTTGAATAACATAAGCAACTCACAAAACAAAGGAAATTTACCTGGGCCCCGCGACCCTTCTGATAACAAAAGGCAAAGATGTTCTTTCAATAGCAAGTAAGCGAGAGCGCGTTCAGTGCGACCGATCGCTAACTTTAACGTGTTTGCATGTCTGCGAGGTATTTGTGCGATACCAAGTGCTTTTTAGTGATGGAATCTTCTACTATAGGTAATTATGGTTTTATTTAATTAAAATATTACACCAAATTACTTTTTTAAGATGGTAAAATATGATCCTAAACATCCCCTTTTTAATTTGTTTTCATAACTTATGATTCAAAATGTAATTAGACATAAAGTACTTAGTAATATACTGCTAAATGGTGGTAATAGTTTTAAATGATTCCTTATTTAATCTATTATTTGGTACAACTGGTTATATTTTGCGTTTTTTTGTTGCAAATTAACTATTTTTCGTATTTTTGTTATAGGTGCCCGTGTGCAACGAAAATCGTTGTTTGAATTTTGGCCTTAAATTTCGGCTAAAGGGCGAGTAACTCAAATAATTAACTTTGTAAGGTCAACATTAGGTGCTCAAGTCCTTAGTGAAGAAGCTGAACGGCTTTTGCGTGCTTTTATGAAGAATGACATTCGTTCTTCATAAAAAGCACGCAAAAAATGAATGTGAAAAATGGAAACGCAAGCAAAGAAAGTTGGACTTGTTTCTACGTTCTTACGAAGAGTGGCTAAACGAAGGTCTAATGTTATATTATTATGATCCCAGAGTGTTCACAATCGAGTTCCATTCGTGGGTGACCAGCAAACAAGTTTTTAAAATAGTTCCAAAAGAAAAACAATTACGACCATACACTGCTGAAGAAGCATTAGCCTTGTTTATATCAAATAATTTCACAGACCACACTTATAAAAATATACAACAAGCAAGGAAAAGAAAGGGGATTTCCGCTATAGCCATGCTACGACCATGATGATACCACTCGGGCAAATGTCTAAAGAGCCTTCGGAAGCTAAAAATAGATAAAGACATTAGAAGAATGCGACTGGAGCATACTCTTAAAACTTTACGTCATCGAACTAATTATGACTTAATAAAATATATGTTAATATCTTCAGACCCATAAAACAATTCGTTTTATTATGAAAATTGCCTCAAAAAAATATGTAAAAGGTGATAAAAACCATTAAGATTTGATTTTTTTTTTACTAAAAACCCAATTATCTTGTTTTAAAAATAAAGTATAATTTTAATTTTACTATTATACCGTAGCTTAGATCAATCATTTACAATAGTTCAAAAAACAATACCGTGTCGGACAAAATATAGGAATGCTTCCTAATTTTTGTCCGACACGTCCAGATCGGCGTACATCGACGTGGCACAAGTGTGCGCAGTGCAGTTCTACCCTAACTGACCATTTGAATAAAATATTGGTCAGAAACATCTATTGAAGTACAAATGTAACCGATATTTAAACCCGAGAAGGAGAAGCAAAGGGAAGGAGGAAATAAAAATCAGACGACTTGAGAATCACATCCTTATTGGAAGTTGGTTGGCACCTGTTAGTATGCTCATAAAATAATGATTTACACTGCTGCTATAGCCGACTGGTTTGCAATAAACACAACTAATCATCCATCATTAATTAATTACACCGTGATCAAATCTCCACAGCCCGCACGACTCAACATCTGTTCACCCAACAGCCATCAGCATTAGCAACAACTGCACTTCAAACACTGCATCCTATCAAAATGGTTTTTTTTTTTTTTTTCGGGTGGGAAAATCATCTCATGACATCCCCCGCTCTTGGGCGGAGCGCGAGATAGTGTCAGACTTTTACTGACTAAAAACCCACTCCTGTTCCTTCTTTGCCATTTGTTTTCCAGGGCCCCGGGGATCTCTTTCGCATCACCCATGGCCCCAGTAGGCTTCGACCCTGTTGAGCCCCTACGGTTGCTGACATCTCCTTGAGGCGCGCGTGGAACACTACGCGCCGTCGACGACTTGGGCTCGGTCCGGACGGTTACCGGACGATCGGACGGCGAGCCACCCATTGCTCGCCGTCCGCAAGCCCGCGCCTACGGTGGCCGGAAATCGGGATCGGAATCCCGGCGGCGGTTGGGGCGTAAGGACCGTTGCCGTTGCCTCACGCGATCGGCCGCCTCCTTTGCTAGCATTACTGCTTCGCAGAAGGAGGCGACCGCCTGCCACTCCTCCTCGCTCCGGACCATGGCCTGTACCAAGGCCCGGCGCGAGAGATCGCTGCCGCCGATCGCCCTCACGAGGACACGACGGTGCTCTGCCCAAGCGGGGCACACCTCTACCGTGTGCTCCACCGTGTCCTCCGGGCGGTCCACACAATGGTGGCACCCGGGCGTCTCTTCTGCACGGATCCGGTACAGGAACCTCCCAAACTTACCATGTCCGGTGAGGACCTGCGTCATGCGGTAAGTAAGAACGCCGTGAGGTCTTTCCAGCCACTCCTCAAAGAGGGGACTTATCGCCATAATTAAGGCGTGCCCAGCACTGGGTTGCGACAGTCGCCGTCGCCATTCCACCATGAGATCCCGCTGATCCTATCAAACTGGTGACTTCTGCTTTGTGTCTGACCACATTTGAGGCAGACAAAGCTTAGTGATAACAAACCAACTGGACATCCGCAGACGCAAGTAAGTTTAACCCGCCAGCACTCTAGAAATCACACGGTCACTCGCGTGTACAGCATTTTACTCATGAATGTCATTAAATGCAAGTATTACCAAAAGAAATTTTATAATTTTATTAAATAAAATACACTTTATTTATTCTAGAAAACATATTTTCAATAAGTTTCCAACATAAATCTTAAGTATTTTTTTTAATTAACAATCATAGGAACTAATTTGCTTTCTATTTCAGATGACGATTGTTCGGTGTCAGTGGAATGATGACTGTGTTCACTGTCTTGATCGCTTTTAATATCATCGGCCCTAAAAGACGGGTCCTCATTATCTTCCGAATCTCCCTCCATCAACCTTGCCAAAATCTGTTCACCTCTTCGATCCCGATCCATCTATAATAGAAATACATAATAGTTTCCTATGTCAGTAATTTGAAACCACAATATTCCATAAAAGTAGCAGTAAAACTGTCGACAAGATGAAAAAAAAAATAAAGCCATGAGGAAAAAGTACTTACGTCGATAGCCGCGCGATGAGCAAACACCGATTGATGGTACACGGCGCAACAAACCTGCTCGTACGAGCGACTGGCGCACACTGGCGAGAAGTTAACTGTATCCAGGTGTGAAGGACGGAACCAAACTCAGCTACTGAATAAACAATATCCGTACGCATAATTTTGACAAAATGGTGCGTGTTTTAAATTGACTGTGAGCAAAATGCTCATAGCGCGAGTGCTCGCGGGTTAAACATAGTATTTAGAAACAACAATGATAAAATAAAAAAAAAATTAAACTGTTGTTACTGAACTATTTTTTGAGACTGCGACTTGAGCATCATTTATGCTCAAGTCTAAAGCGAACCTGTTCCCAGCTAGACAAAAAGACGGGATGCGACGCGAGAGACGCGAAACAGGTGCTGAACGCCAAGTTCACGATCAAGGCCCAAAACCGCGCGCACACAAATAGAGTAGAGTCGAGCGTCACGGAAAGCTCTTGATGACGACCGATGCTATTCTTGGTGGAGAGTTTTGCGACATAAGGCGTTACCTGGCAACTGCGAGTCGCTTTAAGGTCACTAGGGCATCTACTTAACTGATAACCACGTTTGTGCCACGGACCTTATTCCGCGACAAAAATTTGCAGAACCGCGACTGAGCTACATAGCACGGAAAACCACTCATGTTCGTAAACGATCGCCATGAAGATAATTATTTATTTATTACATGGAGGACTTACAGCTAATAAAACCAGATTGTGTACAAGCAGCACCAGTAGTAATTCAATAATACAGCAACCTTTGCTAGCATTTAAAATACTGTCGTTAAATTAAGTACCTACTTAGTGTAGAAATTGTTTGAGTATTGTGACCTTGATCAAGCACATGTGCAACATACTCGCGTGTTGTAGATATTGTTTGGCTCTTTGTGCTGTGTCAATAGAGACTTCCGTCACCATGTTCGCAGCTGTTCAGTTAATATAAAAATATATCAGCAGGCAGTTTTACATTAAGTCATTGTAAAAACCCATAAGCTTAGCAATAGTTGCATAGCAACCTTATTTTTTTTATTTAATCATATCATGGTTGCATATTAGAAAATCAAAACTTTCCTGAGCAAATTTCAAAAGAACAACGTACATATCAACAAAGTTTAAAATAACGATGGCCATTTGATCAAAAGTTCAACTGTCCAAAGTCTGTCTTTTCATTTATTGCTCTTTTGAAATTTGCTCGAGAAAGTTTTGATTTTCTAATATGCAACCCATTTCATAATGACCTCTTTTCTGAGAAATCATCCAATGACTTCTCTATGACAGGGTGTGTCAGACTTTTACAGATTACCACACCTGTGTCCTTCAGTTGCCTTCAGCCTCTGCCATTGAGAAATCAGTAACTAAGGTAGTATTAAGCTTATCAATCAAATTGATAAGTAAAGTCAAGTAAAATCAAGAAAACAAAATAATAGTTAAAAACGGGGAAAGCAACAGTTATTAATGAACAGATCATAACTATTTAGTGTTCATAATTGTAAATAATGTAAAAAATGTAACCTGGGAGCGGATACTGTGACAACAGCCACCAACGAGCTGCTGAAGAGACGGTCGACCAAGCAGGTCTCCTGACCTGAACGACTGGCATAGATCTCCTCGATGCCATCATCAGGGCTCAGCGCAAACAGGTGGTAGCCACTGCTACTGCCCGCCACAAGAGACCTAGGTGACAAATCAGAGTTGCTAAAGTTACTGTACATCATCAAAGTGTGAAGTTAGCTAAAATAATTTATTTCTCATTGATTATGAAATATACTTAGCTAAACTTAATTTTTCTTTATTGCAAGAGATAAGCAGCTTGAATAGAATATGAATGTCAACAATTTCAAGGACAGGGTTCCAGAGCACAATTTGTCATTAGTCATTAGAAAGAAACCAGTACAGTGTTATGACCAAAGTGATCTAATAAACCTGATTGCTAATTGTCTTCCTCATCACATATACACTTACTAACCACATTGTATTTTGGTATTATTACTGCAATCATAGCTCTCATAAACAGGGTTTAGTATTCTGCCTAGTTCCATGACTCATGTCTCATATTTAGCTGTACATGCTCAGTAGCCATCACACTAGCCATGATTAGTTAACATTATCTATTGCAAGATCTATAACACATGGTGATTATTATTTTATAAACAAAGCCCAACTTTAATTAAACATTGGATCATGGCATTAAAAGTTGGGCATACCCAACAACAAAGCAAAATATAGAATAAGCAAATGGGCAACTAAACTGTAACTCAAATTCATGAGGAAAATAAATATACCATCAACTCTTAGCTATGGCTGTTAAAAACAAAACAAGTTTTCTTTGTAAGTACATGACTAATTATTGTGCAATTAGAACACAAGAGACGATGGTGCTACCAGAGGCACGCCTGGCTGTACTCGGCGAGTGGCGACAGATCATGCCTCCAGTGAACACAAGCCTCGCTTGTGTGAGAGAGCTTGGCTTGTCCTCGGACGCCATGTTTGTTTACAGCTAATGCTACGGGAGAAGACATTACGAAACAGCTGGCAATGACATATTGCATCATCACGCTAACAACGAAACGCACTTGTAACAATATCAATGTTAATTCGTGATATTGTACCCTTTCGCAACCGCCGTTCGTGAAATTCTTGACAACGAACCTTATCCCCTGCTTAACATTACAAACAGGGTATCAATACGCCCCAATCTATACTAGTATTTTCTGTTACTTACGTGCAATCTTGGTTGAATTGAACAAATATTCCTCCTGCATTTGAGCCCTCAGTGTTTTGACCTCCTCCCAAACTCATTGGAACGTTCGAAGTGTACGGATTGTTTTAAAAACTACGATCTACAAATAATTACACACACGCACGACAGTAACTTTAATCAAATACAAAATAATCACTCACTGAAATAAGTAAATACTTGAAACTAATTGTTCGTCACAAGAAGCAAAATTTTGACACAAAGAACGACCTTGCTGCTAAAAACAAGCCCCCTCCCGCACACTGCATTCAACAAAACGCCACAACGAAAACATCCGATTGTGTAAAATTTACTGTACTCTGTGCACTATGCACCTACTCTGTGGTATAATCAAGTTTGTCTACGGCCACCAAGGATCTTGTAATGGTGCGTTTACACGTGGGCCAAGTCTCGGTCAATCGCCATTGTTTAAACGCGGTTTCCCAGTTTACACAATGGTTAGTGATGACGATTGGCCGAGGCTGGGCCCATGTGTAAACGGTGCATTATGTTGTCGTGGTTATTATTTTATAGCACAGAGTACCTTTTTGCAAAGGTGTGTACTTATTGAAATATCAACAGATCATTTTTGTATGGTATCCTATATAGTTTATTTTGTTCCTTCTATCATTGTCTGTGGTATAAAACTCTCAGGTTCCATCTCTGTAATCTGTAATGATGAGAAATGTGTGCTGGGTGGCTATTGGCTAACTTTTTCAATGATTCAACAGGATTGTCTTTGAACGTCAGTTGTTTGTAAAACGAAAATATAATTATAATAATTTCTGATGAACTCTGCGCTCCGTGAATGATAATATAATATCGGATCGTGCAAGCAAATACGAATTCATAAAGATTGGAATCAACGAAGGTAGGGACTTTGCTTGGTAGTGGTGAAGGTCAAACACGTGCTTTCGTTTGTGTTTTTTTTTCTAAGTTTTGGTGTTTTTTTAAAACTATTTTATACAGTATCCACTATGGATACTAAAAAACCTCCCGACCCCCCTGATCCTTTCGAATACACAACGATTTCCCTTCCCGACGTCAATGCTTCAAACGACAAAATGGACTCTGAATCTGCTAGCAGAAAAAGATTGGTGACCTCTCCCCCGACCAGTGTGACAACCCCTCCCAAATTCCATAAAAAAGAGACCGGTAGGCAAATCTACACATCTAGAGATAATGCCCGTTTTGTGGTGCATGTCTCTCTAAACAACGGCCAGACATCGGGTACTACTCTGCACAAAGTAAAATTTGGGATGTTTTTACACGAAAAAAATTTCAGCAACATTGTCCTTGGTAGTGTAAAACAGTTAGGAAGGAATCGCGTGTCAGTGGAGTTCCAGTCGCACCAGGATGCGAACAGCTTTTTGATCAGCCGTATTTTAGTCCAATATAATTACACAGCCACAATTCCTCAGTACAATATCACACGCATGGGTCTCGTCAGAGATGTTCCTACAGATTGGACAGAGGATGAAATCATCCAAAATATCAAGGTTCCTGCTGGATGCGGCCCTGTTATAAAGGCGAGGAGAATAAACCGGAAGGTGAGTTCTCTAGGTGTCACTGAATGGAAACCCACACAAACCGTTGTTCTCACCTTTGACGGGCAAGTTCTGCCTAGGCGAGTTTATTGCTTTTACTCAGCACTCTCAGTTGTAAAGTACAAGTACCCTACCATACAATGTTTCCACTGCTGTCGTTTCGGCCATACTCGTACTGTATGCCGTTCGAAACCGCGTTGCTTCAAGTGCAGTGAAGACCACCCAGGTGATGGATGCCAAGTTCCCAATGAGTATGCCATTTGCGTAAACTGTTCCGGCAACCACTATGCTAACGACAAGGCATGCCCCGAATTAGGTCGTCAGAAAGGGATAAAAGCCCTTATGGCAGAAAAATCTGTTTCTTATGAGGAAGCAAGTCAGGTTTTCCCTAGGGTTTCACGATCATATGCTGAAGTATCAAGAGCACCATCCAATCCAAAACCCCCTTGTTCTCCTCAATCCCAAAGCCAAACTCCCCAAACACCCAGATCGCACCGTAAAACAGTTTTCCTTAAACCAAAATCCCATGCCCCCTTTCAGCTAGCTATGATAAGCAGGCTCATCAAGCCCTTATTCAAGATTATTCCTTTTCCCCCTCCCAAAATGGCTGCGCCATCCCTAGAGAAGGTGCAAGCAGTCCCATTAGCCCTGAAAACATACTTAATGTAATTTCCAGTATGCTAATGACAATGTTAGCGAACCCTTCTCAATCCCTACCAGACCACGTTGCCAACAAATTGTCATCAATCGTCAACTATATTCATAGTGTTCCATCCCCAGATATTTCTTCAATGGAACGTCAGGAGTGTATCACCCAGGAAGACTGACCTTCTTTATCTAATTAATAAACATAAACCATCAGTCTGTAGCATCGCTGAGACATGGCTTCGTCCGGATAGTAATTTCGGGATTCCATGTTTCAGTGGTGTTCGACATGACAGATCAGATGGATATGGGGGATGTGCTTTGTTCATCAATAACAAAGTTACATTCTCCCCAATTCCTCTATCCTTTGTAGGTGACAACGTCAATGTTGTTGCTGTTAAGGCTGAGGATATAAATATTTTTAGTTTTTACATTGCTCACCCACAGACTAATCTGACTGATCTTGATACAATAAAACATTTGCTGAGTAATGTACAAGGCCCGTTACTTGTCATGGGTGATTTCAACGGCCATCACTATAGGTGGGGGTCAGATACCTGCGACAACTTTGGTTCGGGTCTGGTTGATATGTTGGATGAGCTAGATTTGTGTGTGATCAACAATGGTTGTGCTACACGTCGGGGCTCGCCAGGACAGAACAACAGTTGTGTTGATCTAACATTTTGCTCATCCAATATAGCCAGCCTTTTCAATTGGAAGCGCTTGGATATGACTTATGGGAGTGATCACTATCCCATCATGGTTGAAATCCCATCTAAATCCATTCCTGATAATATCTCCCCTCCCCTGTTAAAGTACCAACTGAATTTAGTCGATTGGGATCTGTACTCTAAAATTTTGGATTTACGGGTCTCCTCTCTTCCTCCCATCAATGACGCAAATGCTCAGGAATGCTTTTCAGCATTCTCGAGTACTATATCCACTACAGCGGATGACTGTTTCCCCTCCAAAAAACCGCCAACCGGCAAAATTCCTTCTCCACCATGGTGGGATAGAGAATGCTCTGCCTCGATCAGAGCCAGGAATGAGGCCGAAAGAAAGCTCAACGCGGATATGAACCTAGAGAACCTCATTAATTTTCAACATGTATTGGCTAAATCCAGGAAACTACTCAAGAAAAAGAAAAGAGATGGTTGGCGGAAGTACTGCGATTCGTTGAGTCCATCCACTCCAGCCTCAGAGGTGTGGCGTAAATTAAAATCTTTTAGGAACAGCATGCGACTACCCTCTGGCAGCATGACATCTAAAGAACTGGCTCACCAGTTCTTCTCCAAGCTAGCTCCAGCCTACGCCCCGGATAAAGATGAATGTGTGGCGACCCACATTTATGTTGTATTAACATTTATACTGTAACATGATTGAACTGTGTGTGAACTATGGTTTAGTTTATGCTTTAGCTTAGTGCTCTATGATTTAGTTCTCTCTATGGAGTGATTTTTCTCTCTGGTTTGTTCTTTCTAGAGACATTATAAATGGCGGTTAAGCATACATATTTTACTCAACAATTTAACGACTTTTATTGCAAGTCCCCTAAAACTAAACGGCGCTAAACGCCAAATTGGTGACCCCTACAGTGAAAACTATCACACGCACCGCCCGACAGTGAAAACTATCACACGCACCGCCCGACAGTGAAAACGTATCACCCGCACCGCCCGACAGTGAAAACTCTCAGACGCACCGGACGACAGCGTGCGGAGGCCTAGCCCGCGCGCCTTTTGTCAACACTGCGTCATTATTCGTCGTTCGAGGGCGCTCCGCTCAAGCAAGCGTAGCCCCACATCACGGCGCTACGAACGTGCGGGTGCGCTGACCGCGTTCAATCGGCTTCCATCGAACAAATATACCTAGCATGAACATCGCGCTGAAAACGCCGACCTAATAGCAGTGCTCATAAGTGTAAACGAAGTGGTTTTTCCCGCGCTATAACACAAAGTAAAAACACGCATGTACGTTTCAAAAAATATTGTTTTTACAACTCAGTGATTCAAGGTCAAGCAGACATTTTTGTCTCCGATTTTTTATTACTCAGTTACGAAACTTTTAACACTTGAAAAAAGAAGCATGTTCGAGTTTATTTTTTTTAAGGACAATAGTATAAATATATATTTTTAACATATTAGATAAAGGGTGTTTGTGCATGTTGACTAAGGTGGCTTATAATAACGGTTCTAATTAGAAAATAACATTGCAAATTCTGTGTGAGATCTAGCTATTGTTTATAATACTGGTGTGTGTCCTGATCCTTCTTGGTGTGTTCCCTATTTTATTTTCGTCTCTGGCTTAACACTATCAAAATGGCACAAGAGCATGTTGTTAACCACATTGCTGTCAAGCTCCCTCCGTTCTGGCCCAGTCATGTGGCAGCTTGGTTTGCGCAGGCCGAAGCTAGTTTTGACATTTCAGGTGTTAAAGCAGAGGATACCAAGTACAGTTATGTGCTCAGTATCTTACCTGAGCGGACAGCAGCTGAAATGGAGGACATACTCACAAATCCACCAAAAGAAAATAAATACCAATATTTAAAGTCTGAATTAATCCGCAGGCTTTCTTGTTCTGAAGAGAAGCGTCTGAACCAACTGCTCAGCGATGAAGAGTTAGGTGACCGGTCCCCATCGCAGTTCCTGAGACACCTGCGCTCACTTGCTGGTGCCAACCTGCAGAATGAGACCATCCTACGGCAGCTGTGGCTGAGACGGCTGCCTCAGAATGTACAAGCCATCCTTGCTGCACAGGCTGACCTGCCACTCAGCAAGGTTGCAGAACTAGCCGATCGTATCTTGGAGGTAGCCCCTACTCAAACTATTTGTTCCACCAGCACATCAACGTCAACTGATTCGGTTTTGCAAGGTATTACTCGTAGATTGGATGAGCTGACGTTACATGTGGCTGCATTGGATGGAGGTCGCAGCAGCCGCAACAGGAACAGGAGTTCTGCGAGAACATCAACACGCTCTAAGTCCAGAGGTTTTCCACAGATAGACCTCTGCTGGTACCACCGTCGATTCAAAGAAAAGGCTACCCGCTGCACTACACCATGCAGCTGGAAAACCCAGCCAACGGGAAACTCGCCCGGCGGTCAGTGATGGCGACTTCTGACTGCCAGCAACCACAAGACCTAGTAAGTCGCCGGTTATTTGTTACAGATGTTTACAGTAAGCGTCGATTTTTAGTAGACACTGGTTCAGACATTTGTTGCTACCCTAAAACTTTTCTGCAAGAAAAAGGCAAGGAATCCAATTACCATCTCTCCGCTGCTAATGGTAGCACCATCAGAACGTATGGGTTGATTAATCTGAATTTAAATCTTGGACTACGCCGTGATTTCAGATGGCAATTTGTTATAGCTGATGTCAGTACCCCTATAATCGGGTCAGATTTTTTAGCACACTATCACCTTCTACCTGACTGTGCTAACAGACGCCTAGTTGATGGGAAAACGGGCCTCTCAACTCGTGGCAGTATAGCTATGATTGAGCAGGATAGCGTTAAAGCTGTAAATACAAATTTTATTGATTCACCATTCTCAAAAATTCTGTTGGATTTTCCAGACATCACACGGCCACCTGGACTACCACACGAGGTGAAACACAATACCTTGCACCACATCATTACCACTGACGGACCTCCCGTCGCAGCAAAACCACGCCGCCTTGCACCAGAGAAATTACGTGCAGCAGAGAAAGAATTTGCCAACATGGTTGAGGTAGGTACTGCTCGGCCTTCTAAAAGTTCCTGGGCATCTCCCTTGCACCTTGCCCCCAAGAAAGATGCTACTTGGCGCCCTTGTGGAGACTACAGGGCTTTGAACGCCCGGACAGTGCCTGACCGCTATCCCGTTCGTCACATCGGAGACTTTGGCCACAACCTTGCTGGAGCAACTATCTTCAGCACTTTTGACCTGGTAAAGGCATACCAGCAAATACCAGTAAATCCTGCTGATGTGTGTAAAACAGCCATTATTACACCTTTTGGCCTGTTTGAATTCCCATTTATGACTTTTGGGTTGCGCAATGCTGGCCAAACGTTCCAGCGATTCATGGATGAAATCACGAGGGGACTAGATTTCTGTTTTTCCTATATTGATGACATCCTTGTTTTTTCTAGGAATGCAGATGAGCACAAAGAACACCTTCGCATTCTCCTGCAAAGACTGGCAGACCATGGAGTAGTCATCAACGCTTCCAAGTGTGTATTGGCTGCCTCCGAGGTCAATTTCCTCGGCCACTCAGTATCAAAAGATGGCATCCGTCCACCTACAGAGAAAATCGCTGCTCTTCGTGATTTCCCTCTTCCGAAAACCGCTCAAGGTTTACGACGGTTCCTAGGTATGCTTAACTACTACCGTAGTTTCCTACCTAGGGCCGCAGAGACACAGGCCCCACTGGTTGATTTCCTGACAGCAACAGGTTTAAAAGGGTCAAAACCTATGCCTTGGTCACCTGAGCTAGAACAAGCATTTTATAAATGTCGCGATAGCCTCACTGGAGCTACTCAACTGGTACATCCAAAGGCAAATGCTCAGCTCAGTTTATATACGGATGCATCTAGCACACATGTGGGAGCAATTCTCCAGCAGTTGTCAGAGAAAGGTTGGGAACCACTTTCCTTTTTTAGCAAAAAATTGACTGTTTCCCAAAGCACCTGGCCTGCTTATTATCGCGAACTGTATGCTGTGTATTCTGCGGTTCATCACTTCAGGCATATATTGGAGGCACAACATGCCACCATATACACTGACCATAAGCCGCTCCTGTACGCTTTTACACAGAAACGAGATAAGCTGCCTCCGGCACAACTCAACCAGCTGACATATATCTCACAATTCACGACAGATATACAGCACGTCAAAGGTGAAGAGAACGTTGTCGCAGACACCTTATCTCGTATCGAATCCATCACACTGTCTGATGACTATGTATCTCTTGCTGCATTGCAGCAGTCAGATGCAGAATTGAAGACCATTCGCGAGAATTCATCACTGAAATTAGTACCGACGCTCATTCCAGGCACAGATACCACGATCCTGTGTGACGTCTCTACAGGCAAGCCACGGCCGTATCTACCACCACAAATTCGACGCGCTACATTTGAGCGTCTGCACGCGCTGAGCCACCCTGGTCCCCGCGGGTCTGCACGCCTAGTATCGCAACGATACGTATGGCCTGGCATCAATAGAGACTGCCGTTTCTGGGCACGAGCCTGTATAGCATGCCAGAAATGTAAGGTGTCTCGCCACATCTCGACGCCGCTGGGATCGTTTTCCACACCATCTGGAAGGTTCAGGCATGTCCATCTCGATTTTATTGGTCCCCTCCCTTCTTCTGAGGGCTTTACTTACTGTATGACTGCGATAGACCGATTCACCAGGTGGCCTGAGGTCTGGCCTTTAACGTCCATCACGGCCGACGATGCAGCAGAGCAATTTTTCCGCGGTTGGATTGCGCGTTTCGGTGTGCCCCTTTGGGTCACAACAGACCAAGGTCGACAATTTGAATCGGCTCTCTTCAACAGACTCTTAGACTTTGGTGCAACAAAACGCATAAGAACTACCAGCTACCATCCGCAAGCGAATGGTATGGTAGAACGCTTCCACAGACACCTGAAAAGCGCATTGATGTGTCATATCAACACCTGGCACAAGGCTCTTCCATTGGTGTTGCTGGGTATCAGGACCGCTCTAAAGGAAGACCTCAATTGCACCGCAGCAGACCTCGTTTATGGCGAGCCGCTACGTCTACCAGGTGAGTTCCTGGTACCTAGCAATGCCACACAGGAGAACTCCGAAGATTTTGTTGCACGTTTACGTGCAATGATGTCCAGCTTACGGCCTGCACCTATTTCGCGCCACTCTGTTAACAAAACCTTTATTTTCAGAGACCTAGATCGCGCCTCACATGTTTTCTTGCGTGACGATTCTGTCCGGCGCTCACTTCAACCTCCATTTACTGGGCCTTACCGCATTCTCAAAAGAAGTGACAAGACCCTTACCTTACAGGTAAACGGGAGAGAGACAACTGTCAGCATTGATCGTGTTAAGCCAGCTTACCTAGATTCCGAACTACCTTGCTCTCCTCCTATTTCAGTTCCTGTTCCTAAATCTTCTCCTTCCTCTGATCAGACGCGTATCCTGCAATCTCCAACTACTCCAATACCTACAACCTCCCTAACTCCTCCACTACCTACAGCTCCTATCACTACCAGGACCGGTAGGAGAGTAAAATTTAGGGATGTGCTAGATTTGTAAGTTGTTTGTTATTTTTTATTTTTTTTTTTTCATTTTTTTTTTATTACTTTTGTCTTCGCCTTTTATTTCTCTACAGATATGATAAGCTGTATTAATGTTGTTATGTATACCGTTTGTTTCTCCGTAGGGGGGTGGTGTGGCGACCCACATTTATGTTGTATTAACATTTATACTGTAACATGATTGAACTGTGTGTGAACTATGGTTTAGTTTATGCTTTAGCTTAGTGCTCTATGATTTAGTTCTCTCTATGGAGTGATTTTTCTCTCTGGTTTGTTCTTTCTAGAGACATTATAAATGGCGGTTAAGCATACATATTTTACTCAACAATTTAACGACTTTTATTGCAAGTCCCCTAAAACTAAACGGCGCTAAACGCCAAAAATGTGTCAGATCCCCAGATGGCATCAGATGATCCTCTGGATAAACCATTCACTTTGGGGGAGCTGAAATCGGTCCTCGCACATGTGAAGGATTCTGCTCCTGGTTTAGATGGATTTCCATACTCTTTCATATGCAAAGCTGGGGATAAGACCCACCAGTATTACCTGGATTTGGCCAATTATTGTTTTTCCTCTGGATATATTCCTCCTGATTGGAAGGTTCAAGTTGTTATCCCCATTTTGAAACCTGGAAAAGATCCTAGTAATCATTCTTCATACAGACCAATTGCTCTATCGTCCGTCCTTATGAAACTCTTGGAAAATTTAGTAAAAAATCGTCTAGAATGGTTTGTGGAGAGCAGAAGACTGCTACCAACGACTCAATTTGGCTTTAGGAAAGGTCTGGGTACAACTGGTAGTGTGGCAACCCTCACATCAGAGATCCGGCTGACCCTTAGTAAAAGTGAGTCTGTGGTAGTCGTCTTCTTGGATATTTCTGCTGCATATGACTCTGTCCTCCTCCCGATCCTCAGGCTGAAGTTGCAACAACTGAGAATCCCGGCTAGGATATTTCAGATCATATGCAATATCTTCTCAGACCGCAGTATTAAACTAAGGATTCCTGGGGAGGACTCTGAACCAAGGTTAGCTTGGAGGGGTCTACCACAGGGATCCGTTCTTAGCCCCCCTCTATATAACATTTACACTTCAGATCTTCCTTCTTGTTTAAATTTGGACTGAAAAATTCTGCAATATGCGGACGATATTGCACTATTGGTCTGTGGCAAGTCCATCGAGGACGCTGCTCAATCCATGAACGTGTCTTTGTCCTCATTAAACCAATGGCTACTAGATCATGGGTTATCTCTAAGCGCCCCAAAGATTACAGCAGTTGTTTTCACTCGCAGACGTCTTGTACCACAGGTGGACATTAATATTGACGGCCAAGCTATCCCAGTAAAGGAGAGCGCCAGATTTCTGGGTGTTACCCTGGATTCCAAATTATCGGGAGTGGATCACATTAACAACACAGTGAAAAAATGTGAACGCTCGATTTCGGTCCTTAGAGCTTTGGCAGCTGTATGGTGGGGTGCTCACCCATATACCTTAAAACTGGTCTATAATGCTATAGTTGGAAGCGTATTAGATTACTGCAGTTATCTAATTGAGCCATGTAACAGAAAAGCTCTGCGCAGACTAGATTCAGCCCAGTCCAAATGCCTAAGAATCGTAATTGGTGCCATGAAATCCTCCCCCATAAATGCTCTCCAGGTTGAATGTGCAGATCCTCCCCTTGCCCTTCGCAGACAATACTTAGCAGATCGTTTCTTATCAAAAGTCCTCTCTCTCTCATCCCATCCTTTAATTCCCATTTTGGAGCAAATTTTTCTATCTCTCAATGCCTCTTCTTACTGGAACAATAAAAATATTCCATTGATGAATAGGTACAGAGAGTGCTTAATAAAGTGGAACTAGTGATAACAAAATTCAACATTAGTTGTAGTGATCACAAACCACCATACAGTCCATGACAAACTACCAGCTTTTATAAAATGATGGAAGCCACGAGCTCTCACTCTATTAGTCAGAGACAATTTCTTCATTGTCTATTATAAGTAACCAGTTCATTAGTGTACATAAATTAAAAGGTCTAGTACCAAAGTTGTGTAGATAGAACAAATTTAAATGAAGTAAAATATTCCTATCGGACCAACTGAAAAGTTGTACCGTTGAGAAAGAAAACAGTTGATCCGTTTCAAAGTTAATTAGATTGGAAAAAAATCCTTCACCAAGTACCATTCCGCACAACCAGTTGATCGGTTCAGTTGATCGGAGTGGAAGTACCGAAATTGTGGTATCTTTTCCACAAATGCCATAGTGAAGAGTTGAAGTTGAAGTTGAACCAGTCTGTCACTTTACATACTCTTTAACTCTTTGCAGTCTGTGGAGTGAATAATCAACACAGAGTACCTCAAAGAGTAAAATAATATAATCAACAATGCAAACAATGGTTGTTTTTGATCCACCTGTCTGCCTGTTGTCTACAAAAATTAGTGAAATTATGTGAAACAAAATAATTGTCTCGCACTAGTTGAATTTATAGTGAGTGGACAGAAAGCGGCAAAGTAATAAAACCTTCAAAACCAGACTCGAGAGTAAAACCTAACCTACAATCAGTGCACGAGAAAATAATATTATAATAAACTGTGAAGTATTTAGCTAGAGCGTCGTTTAAAATGGGTCGTAAAATACCAGCAAAGAAACATCGTGGCGTTAAAGATCCTTTAGTGCAGCAAGCTAAGCGCTTAGCAAGGTATGGGTATAGTCTTAAGGTACGGAGTTGTCACAGTCGACTCGATTATCTTTAAGTATTTATCGGATTTATATATTTCCTACTATACATATTTTAAAACAAAGTCCACTACCATGTCTGTTAGTTAGTTCGTCATAAAATCGAAAACTACTAAATGGATTTTCATCCGGTTTTAATCAACAACACAATAACAAGCCAGACTGACTGATTCAAGATGAAGGTTTAGGTGTATAATTTAGTGCCCGCATTAATAAACGTTCCTCAGCCCAAGATCTCATACTTGATCCCAAGCTTGAAATCCTGATTGTATTAATAAACGAGATTCACAAGCTCAAGCTCAAGTTACGGCTTAGGTTTAGGTCATCAGCCGAGTGTTGACTAATTAATAAACGAAACTCAACACTTAAGTTTACAACAATCTGTGTACTTGAGATGACAGATCATGCATGAGTGCAGATTGATCAGGACTTGAGGTCGTAATAAGCATAGGGCAAAACATTGAGTTTGTAAATATTTTAAGTGAAATTAATTATTACAATAAAATAGAGTACTATGATGCTATTTTAAGGCCTTTGCAATATTGTTTATCAAAACATTGAGTTTGTAAATATTTTAAGTGAAATTAAATATTACAATAAAATAAGAGTACTATGATGCTATTTTAAGGCCTTTGCTATATTGTTTATCAAAACATTGAGTTTGTAAATATTTTAAGTGAAATTAAATATTACAATAAAATAAGAGTACTATAATGCTATTTTATGGCCTTTGCTATATTGTTTATCAAAAATGTATACAAGAGATGCCTCAAATTATTGTGAAAATTTCAAAAAAGGATTTGGATTTGTTTGAGATTCAGTGTTTTTACATATTAGTCTCATTAATAAGACCCATTAGTGAAATACAATAAGTAAGAGCTATTTGAAGACACACCATCGGTATTCTTATTTTCCTTATATTTTTTTAGTTTCAAAAAATATATTGTTTTTGGTATTTACTCTATATATTATGTGCTTAATCTAATGATATAGCAGTAACCTAACGTGATGAATTTTGTTTTAAGCTTCGGTCAATATGACATAATCGTTCACGTAAGCAGAGCTTGAGTACAGCACATTGAGGAGCTGGTCTTGGTAACTGTGATTCTGAACTCTTGTGTTTATTAATTAGCAATGATCTTGATTTTCTGACATCGCAAAATCGGGGATCAAATGATATCGCACTTGAGAATGGGATTGAGCACCGTTTATTAATACGGGCCTAGGACACCCTAAGTTATGACTAGAATCACCAATTATTATATGCACCACTTGTTTGTGTGTCTGATGTTTGATTGTAAACATTTCCAAACTACATGAAACACACGAATTAGCTAAATAGCTGCTAGTGTGTCTTACCAAATAATAATAATAATAACTGCTATCTCCCATCTTCGCTCTTCTTATTCAATTGACAAAATGATGGTATAGAGATTTTTTTTTTTGGTGGAAAGTCGTCTAATGACGTCTTCCGCACTAGTGGGGCTGAGCGGGAAGGCGTGTCAGACTTATACTGACTAAAACCCACTCCTGTTCCTTCGAAGCGATTGATATATACAGCCGTATGATCGATGACCTTTGACTACCGATCGCACAGTAGTGACCAGGAGACGACTCAACTGTTAAGTCGCCTCAGTGAGGCCGCCGATAAGGCTCTGCATCGGCACCCTGATATGCAGTTTGGTGCTCTGGGGGACTTAAACGCCAGGACAGAAGCCCGATGCTTTGCGGTATTGATGTGCCTCTCCCAGTTAATAAGGCAAGCAACTGGCACCCCCTGATACAGTAGGTCATACTGTCAATTATCTGGAACTTCTGCTGACCACTGATCCGGATCTGTATCGTCCTTCTCGTCACCTGACTGCGACTCACGCGGCGAACGCCGAATGTGGCGTTAAAAGTCAGCAGATTGGGATGAGATGCTGAGCGGATGCTATGTCCGATGTGATACGTCAAGCTATGGAGTATTTCATCCCAGTGACGTGCCTATTGGTGGCTCAACTCACCCATTGTTCAACACCGATTGCGTTCAAGCTAAAGAGCGTAATCGCCACGCTTGGCAAGTGGGTTGGCGATCGCGGTGTGGTTGTTGCAATGCACAAAGGCTAATCGCCTCTTGCGACACCCACCGGAGAAGATGAGATGGTGCTATTATTTATCTCCGGAAACCATACTGTGCTAAGTTTCAATGATGAAACACAAAACAAAACTTTTCTTTTGAAGAAGGTGCACTCCTTGAGACTTTAAAAAAGTAAATAGTAAAGCCACTTTTTAAAAAAAGTAATATGTCTGACATAAAGAACTATAGGCCAGTGACGCTAATACCAATCATGTCAAAAATCTTGGAGAAAATCATGCTGAGAAGGCTGAAGAATTTACGATGAGGCACCAAATACTTAAAGATGAACAATTTGGGTTTAGAAAAGAATAGTACCACGTCATTGGCAAGTTTTAATTTAATGAAGACTGTCACCCAGGCGGTAAATGAAGGCTTACCAGTCGCGACTATCCTCTTGGACATGAGTAAGGCATTCGATTTTGTGGACCTTGAATTGCTCTTACACAAGCTAGAAAAATACGGGATAAAAGGAAAATCGAACGACTGGTTGAGAAACTACCTGAAAAAGCGACAACAATGTGTAGAAATCTCCAAAATACATAATGGCAAAAAGGTTTCATATGGAAGCGACTATAAGGAAAATAATTTCGGAGTGCCGCAAGGCAGTGTATTGGGACCTTTTTTGTTCCTCCTCTACATCAATGACCTCCCAAATATCACTCACACCCCACACAGTGGTATAGGCCATGGTCCGGAGTGAGGAGGAGTGGCAGGCGGTCGTCTCCTTCTGCGAAGCAGTAATGCTAGCAAAGGAGGCTATTTTTTTTTGGGAATTTTTTGAGGGTACCTTAAGTAAACACAACTTTTAATTAGCTTTTATTTAAAATTAGATTAAAAATATTTTCTATATATTTAGTGTGTTACATATGCACTAAAAGTTTTAATTGTCCTCCGATGCAATAACTGCACTAATAATTTCTCCTCTCACTTTCACCTAACCTGCACTATCACAACTACACTATGGACCTATACGCTAAGCTGTCAAATTGCATGGAGGATCTGTCTGCCACATTCACTTCACGGATGGACACTTATGAAAAGGAGTTGAAGAACGTGAGCAGCAATAATGTCACTCACAAGACCATAGCCAGCCTATCTCGGGACTTCATGGAGTTCAAGTGCCTTATATGGAAAACCATGAGCACATTGAAGACTCAAATGGATTTGCTGATCGTGGGCTTGGATCGACATGAAATGGCATCTCGCAGGCAAGTTTTGATCCTACATGGCCTCTCTGAACAGAAGGATGAAGATCACACCGCACAAGCTATGTTTGTTCTGAAAGATAAAATGAAAGTTTCCAACATCACTTCTTCAGACATCCCATCGTGCCATCGCCAGGGAACGGATGCAAGCAAGCCACGTCCACTTCTTATCCGGTTCAACGGCTACAATTTGCGGAGTGAGGTATGGCGTAATAAAACATTGTTGAAGGGTTCCGGTCGGGTAGTCTCGGAATTTCTGACGAAGCCTAGACACGACGTGTTTGTAAAAGCCCGTAAACACTTTGGTGTAAAGCAGTGCTGGACTTCAGAAGGCAAGATAATCATCTTTCTCCCGGATAAGTCGCGCCGAAAGATCGAATCTGCGGTTGAACTTCAACAACTTGTTGTGCTGTTTCCCGTGGCCACGTCTTCTAATACGTCATCAGAGAAGACATCACGTAGGCAAGCCAAATGATTGACCCACAAACTTTGCTTAGTTATGTATATATACTTTTTTTTTTCCTATTTGTTTTCCAAGGCGGTCATTAAACATTATTTTGTTCGAATTCTGGGCTTTCAATTCTTCGTTCGGAAATATTTTTCAGTTTTAGAATGTTAACTAAGTAATCCGGATATTAGTCTTTTAATCTTTGTTTAGATGACGGGTGCATCGGGGATTTTTGAAATAACAGTCACATAACTGTTATTTTTATATTTGTTTAATAAACTTGTTATAATATTTATTTATTGTAATATATGTATTTATATTCGTGTCATGTTTGATAACGTTGATGAAAGTTTTGTTTCCTGTTCTTCTGCTGATTCGTCTGATGGGAGCAGCTATACTAGTGCGTTCAATGATGATTCTGTCCACTTACGCGACCAACTCTCTTCTACTTTTTCACGCTTTAATAAATTCTTTAATGTAGTCCAATTAAATGCTCAGTGTTCCCGCTCATCACTCTGATCTAATGTCTTCTTTTGATTCAGAACTTATTCACGCTGTTCTTGTCTCAGAAACATTTCTCAAACCTATGCTTCCTTCAACGCAATACTCTTTGCCTGGTTTCAAGCTTGTGCGTAATGACAGAACTGGCAGGGGCGGTGGAGGAGTGGCCATCTACCTCCGTGGAGATATAATATACAAAGTCGTTGATCAGTCCCCGAGTAATTATTCTAAATCAGCTGAGCACCTCTTTATTGAAATTACTTTTAACCACACTTAACTGCTTTTAGGTGTTTACTACAGTCCTTCCTGTCATATTGATTACTTCTCTTCCTTTGAATCAAAACTTGAATATTTTTCTTCTTTATATGACCACACTATAATACTCGGAGACTTCAACACCAGTATGATGAAGAATGATGTGCGCAGCCGTAAACTGCAGACACTTGTCTCTTCTGTCAACATGCATATCCTTCAGCTTAACGCTACCCATCATACTCCCCATTGTAACCCCTCACTTCTAGACCTTATTCTGGTTTCCGATCCAAACAAAGTAGCCACGCACGGACAGCTTTCTGCATCCTTCTCTTACCATGACCTTATATTTCTCTCTTATAAAATTCGTCCTCCAAAGCGTAAATGTAAATTTCTTTTCCTTCGCAGTTTCAAGAACATAGTTCTGGATCGTTTGGTGGAGGATGCGAGCAATATTAACTGGTCTCCTGTTTATGATAGTAATGACGTAGATACCAAGGTAGCGGAATTTAACAAATTAATATTGATACTCTTTGATGTGCATGCTCCTCTCAAACAGGTTAGAGTGAAGCATCTTCCGGCTCCTTGGTTATCTGACAGTGTTAGAAGCGCGATGTCAAAAAGGGATAAGGCTAAAAGGCTTTACAAAAGAGATCCTACTGATGAGAACTGGTCTCTATACAAGAAACTGTGAAATCGCTGCGGTCGGATGTGTCGGGATGCTAAAAGGCGCCATATCCACAACTCTGTTCAAAACTCCAACACAGCACAAGTATGGCAGTTTCTCAAATCACTGGGTATTGGAAGGCTGTTGATGACAGCTCACCTAATATCTCTCTCACTCTCACTTAATACAATTAATTTTCATTTTTCCAAATCTCCTGTTACTTTGGAGGACAATGTCAAGGCTTCCACTCTTAGCTATCTTTCTAAACTTCCACTGCCAACTTGTGCTTCGTTCTCTCTTCACCCGGTTACGGAAGGGGATATTAAACGAGCCATCACATCTATATCCACGAAAGCGGTGGGTGATGATGGTCTCCAACTTCAGATGCTTCTTCTTATCCTGAATGAGCTCACTCCTGTCATCCTTCACATTATCAACTATTCCCTCTTTACTGGCTGCTTTCCTTCTGCGTGGAAGAAAGCACATGTCTTGCCTCTACCCAAAGTCCCTAATCCCTCGTCAGTTTCCCAGTTTCGTCCAATTTCCATACTCCCAATCCTATCCAAAGTTCTTGAGAGTGTTGTTAATTATCAACTGTCTCATTTCCTTTCATCTAATGGCCTGCTAAGTCCTTATCAACCTGGATTCCGTCCTGGTCACAGTACTGTATCGGCACTCGTCAAGATAACTGACGACATCCGACTGGCCATGGAAAACAGGCTTCTTACAGTATATATTCTACTGGACTTCAGCAGTGCTTTTAATTCAGTTGATTTTGACATCTTAGGTATCCTATCCTCTCTCAATATATCTTCTCCCGCGATTGCATGGTTTAATTCTTATCTTCGGGGTCGCTCGCAGTCGGTTCGCTCAGGAGAGGCTTCCTCTGATTGGTGTGATCTCTCTGTGGGTGTTCCTCAGGGTGGCGTTCTTTCTCCACTTCTTTTCTCTGTTTTTATTAACGCTATCCTTAAAGTCCTATCTTCACACTTTCATCTCTATGCAGACGACTTGCAGCTTTATCGCCACTTTAAGTTAGAAGAGCTCAACGACGCTATTGATGCCATCAATAACGACGCTATTGATGCCATCAATAATGATCTTAGAAATATCTGTCAGTGGGTTAAAAGTTTCGGACTTTTAGTAAATCCAACTAAATCACAAGCTCTCATTATTGGTGGCAGATATTTCGTTAACTTATTAAATAACCAGTCTCTCCCACCTATTATGTACGATGCTGTCGCTATAGCCTACTCAAAAAAGTTAAAAACTTAGGTGTTTTCCTAGACTGTAACCTGTCTTGGAATGTCCACATTGCAGAAGTAAGCAGGAAGGTGTTTCGCTCATATCAATCACTGAAACGTTTTCAGAAGTTCCTGCCTTTTTCAACTAAAGTTACTCTTGCTTAGTCTCTTCTTCTACCTCTTCTTGACTACGCTGATGTCTGCTTCCTTGATGCGACTGAGGATCTTCTTGAGTAACTGGAGCGTCTGCCGAATTTGTGTATCCGCTTTATATTTGGCCTTCGGAAGTATGACCATGTGTCGGAATTTCGAAGGCAATTGAAGTGGCTGCCTATTCGGCAACGTCGGGATTGCCACACGCTTTCCTTTTTATTCTCTGTTCTTCATAATCCCAACTCCCCCTTGTATCTTCGGGAATGCTTTGAGTATCTTGTTCCGAAAGGAAAACCGTGTCGCTCATCATCCTCTCTTCTCCTTCGTTTTCCTCCTCACTCTTCAAGTCGCTACAGTGGATCTTTTACCGTGTGCTGTACTGTACAGTGTGCTGTACACGTATCTGCTTATTATATTTTAGTTTTAAGTTTAGATTTAATTTAAGTGTTTAATTATTACTTTTTTGTTGTACAGTTAAAGTTCCTCAAAATATATAAAATTTCTTTCTTACCAACATGGTATGCTGTTAGAAAACCCAGTTGTGAGTTAAGCTCGCCTATGTATATCAACTGTCATATTTTATTGTTTATATAAAATAATGTGTACAATAAAGAATACAAGAATACAAGGAGGCGGCCGATCGCGTGAGGCAATGGTCCTCACGCCCTAACCGCCGCCGGGATTCCAATCCCGATTTCCGGCCACCGTAGGTGCAGGCTTGCGGACTGCGAGTAATGGGTGACTGGGTGGCTGTGAGAAGGACCTCTTCTGCTGCTTCGGTTTCCACAGGCCTCGTCCAGCCGTGCGACTAACAATCAAAGATGTCGAACACCCGTGCGAAGGTGTGGCGGGGCGATCGTTCTAAATACAATACTATTGAACTTGAACTTCTGCTTCTAGCAACAAGACATAGTAATTACCTAATCAATTGTAAACATTTGTTTTTTTTTTAGTTTAAAAGGCAAAATCAATGCTCCACCAAAGGACCCTGATGAACAACCTGTGCCGAAGTCACTCACTAGGCTTTTTGCATTTCGGGATCCTGATAATAGAAAAAGTATAACAAAGAAGAAAAATCACACTACCCGACGGCAGCTACAAGGCAATGGTTAGTTTATTGTGTCGTCATGCTCATCAGTGTACTATCTGTTTTCAGTAAATAGGTTGAGGGGCTTGTTTTCATAGATGTCGAGGCCTTTCACGACATCGAAACAAAAGTCAACCGCTGTACGAATAATTTATAGGTATATGATAAAACGTTCCATTAAATAGTAAGGTACAAGTCTTTGTTATTATATTAACATATCGACCGTTTGTCTTAAGAAGAACATCATAAGCAACAGTTTACGTGTCTGCAAAAAGGGGTTTTTCCTTTCGCAATTATAAAGTATTTATGATAATATGTTAATGGAACTATTCTAATAGATCAGTTGTATGAATAACAAACCATACTTACATTATTTTTAGAAAGATAATAGTCATTAGCACATACTTCTTAATTAAGGGAGAGAAAATCTATTCCAGAAAAAACGCAAATGGTCGCTTACGATGGATTCTTCCCAAAAAGGCTCGATATGTTAGACAGTAAAATAAGACATTTTTAATGTCTAACATATCGAGCCTGTTTCGTGCTTAATAAATGTACGTTTCATAATATTTATAAGAAACTAGCTTTTACCCGCGGCTTTGCTTCCGTCAACTGACAATTCTGTCCTATCCTACCCTACTCTACTCTACCCTACTCTAAGGTGGTACCCTACCTACCCTACGCTACCTACCCTACTCTACCTTACTTAGTTACCAACGACCTTACAACCCCTAGACGCCTCATGCTTGAATTAGCGCACCAAAACAATTCTGTCATTCTGATTGGTCTGACCATAGTCAGTACGGCATACTAGGGATGATATAGGTTTAAACCTATGTTACCAAGGGGCCATTGTTAGATTAATTTTCTAAAATTTTTATTAATATCGCGGACGTGTTTAAGGCTCAGAGAAGTGGTTGAGCTTGAGACTGTGGAAAATATTTTGTGGCGACCTACATCAGATCTATAAGTCATATAATAACAGTATTTAAATATTCTATTTAAAAAATAGAATATTTAAAGTATATCTAATCTATGCTGCGTGGTGGTTCCCTAATTTTAATAAAAAAATTATTTAAAATTTAAGCAACGTAATGACATAGTTAACTTGTCAACGGAATATTGCGTTGAACTGTACTGTGTTGAGCTGGATAAGCATGTTATAGTGTGCGTGTATAGACCCCCGAACCCTCAGAATCAGAACTTTAGTCTTTTTAAATCATCAATGGAAGATATTTTAGCTAAACTTGCAGATAGTAACAAATCCGTAATTATTTGTGGAGATTTTAATATTAACATTTTAGAAAATAATTCAAATAGCAGCAGATTTTTAAGTCTTTTTAAATCATTCAATTTGACTAATGTTTTTGCAGAACCAACAAGAGTAACTCCAACCTCTGCAACTTGTATTGATAATGTTTTCTGCAATTGTGACTATTTAGATAAAGCTATACTGAATCATCTTCCGTCTGATTATAGTGGACAAACGGTAGCATTTAAGTCTCAAGCACCCTTGAAAAAAAACGCAAATCAATTTAGGCCAATTACAATAGGCAAATTAAAAAAAAATAAGGGTAACTTAGAAAATAAGTTAAATATTCTGGGCCTTGATATTGATGATGCCAATAAATTTTATGATAATTTCTTTTCAGTGGTACTCAATGAATTTAATACAGCTTTTGAAAAGAAGTCTAAAAATATTTTCCCTTTAGTGATTGGGCGACTAAAGGTGTTAGGGTAAGTAAAGAAAGACTATAATATGAGGTGTATGGCCTTAAGCCATTCTTCAACACTGAAACTTTTAATAAATATGTAAATAGATATCCAAAACTTTTCAGAAAGATTTGCAAGGTAGCAAAGGCCCTGTACATTAGCAATAAGATCAAATAGGCAGACAATAAAATAAAGACTGTGTGGAAAGTTATTAATAGTGAAACTGGTAGGAATAAAGTACACAATACGGATTTTTATTGGAGACTTCACATGGTCCCAAAAGCTCTAACATAGAAGCAGCCCAAGATTTTGTGAATTATTTCACCGATATACCTCTTAGGACAACGGAAGCTCTAAATTCCTCCCCTGAAGCTTCAGTTGCTTTATTGAAAGCAAACTGCCTGGCTGTCCGGTTGAATTTCAATTCAAACATTAAACCCTTTGACAGTCATAAAGGCTTTCCGGCAAATAAAAGTAAAATTAACCGAACACCTATGGGGAATGTCTGTTAAAGTATGCACATCTATAATTGAGACCATAGCGTGCTTACTTAGCTTTAATATTTAATTTGTGTGTGGACCAAGGAGTCTTTCCAGATATAATCAAGTACAGTAAAGTTATACCACTTTTTAAATCCGGTGACCATAATGACACTAATAATTACAGACCTGTATCAGTATTGCCGGTTTTCAGTAAGGTGTTTGAAAAAGTTATGCTTAATCAAATGGTTTACCATTTTAACAGCAATAAAATCTTTCACGATCAGCAGTATGGTTTCACCAAAGGACGTTGTACGACTGACGCTGGTTTCACTTTATTGAAACATATATTTGCAGCGTGGGAAGAAGCCCAAGATGCGATAGGAATTTTTTGTGACCTCTCGAAAGGCTTTTGATTGTGTTAATCACGAAACCTTGCTTTTAAAGCTTGAACATTATGGACTAGGTAAACTTGCACTCAGCTTGGTGAAATCTTATTTAATTGACAACAGCAAGTTCAGATAAACGGTGACAATTCTCCGGGTTTGGAAGTCAAAATTGGTGTACCACAAGGCTCAATATTAGGTCGTTTCCTCTTTTTAGTATATATAAATGATCTACCGTATCTATTAAAAAAACAACCACATATTGTATTGTTTGCTGACGATACGTTGTTAATTTTTAAGATCAATAAACGTTCCACAAATCTTGATGACGTAAACAATGCTTTACAGCAAGTCCAAAACTGGTTTACTGTTAATAATTTAGTATTAAATGAAAAAAAAAACTAAGTGCAAAAGATTTGCGTTACCGTATGTTAAAAGTAATTACTCCGACATAGTATTGAACAAGGAGAAACTCGAATTCGTCGAGAATAGGTTTACCTAGGGATCACGCTTGACTCGAGGCTACAATGGGGTCCTCATTTAACATCTCTGGCAGGACGGCTTAGTTCAGCAGCATACGCTGTCAGAAAAATCCGTTAATTTACTGATGTGGATACTGCGCGACTAGTTTATTTTAGTTACTTTCATAGTATCATGTCTTACGGTATTTTGCTATGGGGACGGGCTGCAGATATAGAGTCTATTTTTATTCTGCAGAAAAGAGCTATCAGAGCCATATATAATCTTCGCAGACGCGATTCCCGTCCAATCGAACTGGCATATTGATGACCAAACCGAGAAATTACTGACGCCGACAATCACCATGTTCTCATAAGGGCAATCCTTATGAGAACATGGTGATTGTTGGATAGACCTCGACCGCATGCTACACCGGGACCTTCGGGCAATTCGCAAAATGGTAATATCAGGGTAATTCCAACCGAATCTGGAACAGAAACCGTTAGAAATACCAGTACCAATACCATAATCCAATACCATAATCCAATACCATAATCCAATACCATAATCCAATACCATAATCCAATACCATAATCCAATACCATAATCCAATACCATAATCCAATACCATAATCCAATACCATAATCCAATACCATAATCCAATACCATAATCCAATACCATAATCCAATACCATAATCCAATACCATAATCCAATACCATAATCCAATACCATAATCCAATACCATAATCCAATACCATAATCCAATACCATAATCCAATACCATAATCCAATACCATAATCCAATACCATAATCCAGTGTTGGTCACCACTCACTGCAAGGAAGCAACGTCCATATGTCGACGCAAGGCTGCAAGGAATCTGAGATACATCATACGTTGTCGAACTGTGATCAGAAAAACACATTCGACCTCGTAGTATACGAAGCAGTGACTGCAAATAATAAAACACGCTATTATTAGGCCGCAAGGTGCTAACATCCTGCAGGACACAGTGAAGCATACATTGGAGGTGTGCCCCGCAAGGGTGGAGCACCGCTGTGTCCTTGTGGAGGCAATCGGCGTCAGTGACCTCTCGTGCCGGGCCCTGGTTCGGGCTATGATCCAGAGCGAGGAGAAATGGCAGGAAGTCGCCTACTTTTGCACGCGCTCCTCAAAGAGATGTCGCAAAGGGCAACTGAAAGACACAGGTGTGCTTTCAGTCAGCAAAAGATTGACACGCCCTCCCGCCCCAAACAAACCGGGAGAAGTCATAATTTTCACCCTTAAAAAAAGAATAAAAAGATGCCATCATCATCATTATCATTTCAGCCGAAAGACGTCCACTATTGGACACAGGCCTCCCCAAGTGTCGCCATAATGACCGGTCCTGTGAGTCTCGCATCCATCGGTTTCCCGCGACCCTCACCAGGTCATCAGTAACGTCCACCTGGGGACCTTGTAAAATCCTCCTTCCGAAAATTTGGCCATGTTATTTTAAAGTCAATAATTAAATACATATATAATAATTAAAGACATAGGTTAATTAGCTTGTTACAACCACGGCGGAAAAAATTGAACTATCTGCACACGTGGGCGATGGTCATTCTTCCGCCACTCAGAAAATTACATAAATTACACAATGCAGAGATGGCATTGTGTAATTTATGTAATTTTCTATCAAATTTAATATGAATTTCAAATGTCATTGTCATCACTATTTCTACTTTGAGTCTTTAGATGGCGTTGCTAGTATCTTATAATAATGAAAATGTAAAATGTAACATATGGACCAAATATGTCTGAAATAAAAAGTTTTTTTTTTTTTATAACGCGCTATCATTTTCGTCAAACGATGGTTGCTTGAGAGTACGGAATGGATAGAGTAAGACTTTGTTTTTTGCTACCTATTATTTTTTTTTGTAGATTTCTCACTGATCCATTTCGCTGTGCAGAATGGATATCCTGTTGCACAGGAAAGAGGAGATGAATTTTAGAAGCCTTGTAAAACTTCCACGATATGTTCCATTCATTTTTACCACTTTGGCATACAGAAAAACTCGAAAAGGCGTAAATGACTAAAAACGACCGATACCAAAATACAGGTCTAATACCTATAAAAGTCGGTTAAAAAAAAAACTAGGTACTTATTAGTAGAGATCCTGTCCCACTATCCAGACCTACTACAAAATACGTCAGTATCTTATTGTCTTATTATTTTAGTACGTCAAGTCGTGTTATTTTTAATTGCATTTTTTTAGATTTATGTTAACAGAAAAGCTTTATGTACAAATTTTGAGAATGACTTATCAAACCAGGTTTGGTTTGCACCAAATTTATTAATACTTTACATACTATAGAGATGATAGGGAGATAAATAATGTATTTTTTTTCAGGCCACATCACCAAGAGAGATCATAATCAGGATTCCACAGAAATATCTATAATTATTTAAATAAAATTATTATAATAAAAAAGTACCTGCATAGAAAAATATGAATAAGTTGCTCCAAAAAAAAAAAAACAATCTATTGATGATACTATATCTATAGAATTAGCAAAGAATATTGAAGTTGCAGAAGTATTTAATACATACATACACACATGTACATTAAAAATCTGAAAAATCTCTGCAACTCCATGACTCTGTTCTAAGCGTTGAAATATGATATATCTCTATTATGAAAATAGAGTAAGCACCATTGTTAGCATTATATAATAAACCATAGTGCTTACAATTTTGGTTTAATTTTTGAATAATTATTTTTGAACACATTTAAAAATGAGGTTTGAATTTCAAGTCCTTTTTTAAATTTATTGATTTTACCTACTATCTAATGACAAAAGGTCTTGAATTCAAATTTAATGCAAAAAAAAAAAATTGCGGCGTCCGCTCGGCTCGACACTAGAACGCTCGCTGAAGACAGAGGCGCGTGTGTTAGTCAGCGCCGACGGCTACGCGGCGCCGGCGCGCGACTCGTACGGCCGCTGACCAACGCACGCGCTGATAGCTACCCGAGAGGTTCATACGTTTCGGCTGTCAGCGCCGACGGTCAGCGTGCAGTCAGCGCGAATCTAAAACCAGCCTAACTTCAACAACAAAACTAAATGTTTGTACTTACTTATAGCAATTCTGGGCCAATAATGCGTTATGATTTTGTTCTTGATCCATAGTCTAGTACATTGTTGATCGAAGATAAAGAATTATAGATGATTCGTATTGTTGTCGAATTTTGTTTCACGCAGATCTGAAATCTCTGACTGCTTTAATTTGACATAGCATTACGTTTGTTTGCTGTCAGGCCGCAGCACAGGCGGTCCAGCCCCTAACCCGGTGTCGAGTCTCCGCAAGCTGCCGGGCGAGTCCGGGCGCGGGTTTTCGTTGCGCATCAACAGTGCAGTCAAAGCTCTCCACAACCCAGCTGAAGAACTTCATTACCCTGTATGTTTCATTATTTAGTATTTCTCAATTGATATTTTTTATATTTCAAATACTATTTGTGTGCATAAATTACTTTATAACATCTGTTGCACGATGGGGAGTATACCTCAATTTTCTCCTTCATAAATGTAAATATTTATCTAAAATTTTAAATAGTTTGATCCTAGAAACGGACCGCTCTGTAATCATAGCGTCGGTGGTATTCATCAGGCCCTCTAAGTGGTGTAGGTTTATGGGCACATCGCACCACAATTTTTGAATAATATTATGTAAGATCAATGGTTATGGGTTTCATAGAGCCCAGTGAATGACACTCCTGCACAGCTGCAAGTTGACGCGTATTCCAAATTCGTTCGTATATTGCTACCTCTGTTTGAAAAAAAACAAGTTAGTAATTGTCGCGGCGCGCAGCTGTGTGTGTGTGTGTGTGTGTGTATTATAATTATTGTTAGTAAAATTATGTACATTATTTGCTTTATTTATGCCGAATACTTTGAGGAATCGTCAGTGAATGTACAGTCTAATAATGCGTTTTTTGGAAATGTCATTACCATATTAGGATAACTAGCAGATACATCATACATATGTGAATGTTATGGAGTCGAGTGCTTTTTTATAGGAAATCATTCAATGACTTCTCTCATTCTTGAGCGAAGCGGGAGGGCGTGTCAGACTTACTGACAAGAAAGCCCACTCCTGTTCCTTTTTTGCTTTCGTTCCAAGGCCCCGGTAGGCTTCGACCCTGCTGGCCCCTATGGTTTTGCTGACATATCCTCGACGTGCACGTTGAACACTACGCGACGTCGACCACTCGAGCTCGGTACGGACGCTTACCGGACAGCCGGACGGATAGCCACCCATTGCTTGCCGTCCGCAGCCTACGTTGGCTGGAAATCGGAGTCAGGTTCCCGGCGGCTGGGGTGGAGGAAGGCCGTTCCCTCACGAGTGCCCAAGCCGATCGCTGATCGTCGTGAGGTGTCGTCATGCGGAAGGTGAGGACGCCGTGACGTCTTTTCAACCACTCCTCAAAGAGGGGGTTTACCGCCACAATTATGGCATGCCCAGCACTGAGTTGCGACAGTCGCTGTCGCCATTTCAGCATGAGATCCCACCAGAACTCTGTCCGCCATTGTCAGCGGAGTTTCGTCACGGCGTTGCATCTCCATGCGCAAATCGTCCATGCGTACATGGACTGTTGCCTCTTGATCTAATGGTGGCAGACCAGCAAGGAGGCAACTTAGCCACCGGTTGCTTTCACAGCGACAGCGCCTACATCGGCGCTCCGTAAAGGGCCACGGACCGAATGATAGCTGCGTGGAGCCTCCGGCAAGAGGGCTAGATCCATAGGTTAGACAGGAGCCGTTTGACGAGAGCTCCAGTCCGTTCTAGTTTTGGAGCCAGACGTCCGAAGTAGAAGGCTGTCGATGACGAGTCCCAGAAACAGGAACAGGAATGGGGACTTAATACGTGACCCGATGCCGATGTGAACCTACCTTTATTTGGGAACCCGGTGGACGCGCGTTCTGAGGACCATGAAAACACATAGCCTCGGACTTGAGCAGTGCAACTTCGAGTCCCAACCGCTGGATCTTCTCCACGACTGTCGCAACCCCGCGTGTCACTAGGCGCTCCCGGCGTCAGGACCAGCGTGTCGTTTGCGTAACAGACCACGCTGACCCCGTCGGGGAGGTCGCTGCGCAGCAAGTAGTCGTACCCGATGTTCCACAAGGGCGGTCTTAGTACCGATCCCTGCAGAAGACCGCACGACATCTCTCGGTGTTTCCACTCTCCCTGGTGAACGGGGGATGCAGTGTCCCGGGGCAAGGTCGTCTTGGCGGTGTTTTTGGACATCGCCAACGCCTTCAATACAGCATTGGGGGTAGACTTCGGTATCACCAGGTGCCGACCTACCTTCGCCGTGTGATCGAGACCTACCTCTCGGACAGGTCTGCCGGAGGCTCTACGCAGGAATCGTTTAGTCCATGGCCCTTTATGGGACGCCGATATGGGCCCCGTCGCTGCGAAAGGACTGGCATGCGTTTAGCAGGGGGTAATCAGTGGCCATCCGGATGGTGTGAGGATACCGCGCGATTTCAAGCGAAGCGGCGAGCCTCCTTGCTGGCCTGCCACCATGGAATCTGGCAACAGCCCTTGCACGCATGCACGATTTGCGCGTGGAGATGCATCGCCGGGGCGAAACCCTGCTGCCGCGACAAGTCGCGTTATGGCGGACAGAGTTCCGGCGAGATCTCATGGTGGAATGGCGACAGCGACTGTTGCAATCCAGTGCTGGGCACGGCATAATTATGGCAGTAAGCCCTCTTTGAGGAGTGGCTGAAAAGACGTCACGGTTGTCCTCACCTTCCGTGTGACGCAGGTGCTCACCAGACATGGCAAGTTCGGGTGGTTCTTGTACCGGAATCGTGCGAAAGAAACGCCCGGGTGCCACCATTGTGTTCATCGCCCGGAGGACACGGTGAAGGTGTGCCCCGCCTGGGCAGAGCACCGCCGTGTCCTCGTGGGAGCGATCGGTGAGGTTCCTGTATCGGATTCAGGTGGAAGAAACGCCCGGTTGTCACGGTGAAGCATACGGTAGACCTGCTGGGGCCATGGGTAATAGAATAGAATAGAAATATGTTTATTTCCCTAGTTTATATATTACATCATGTCCACAGCCCGGGGTACACTACATAAATACGAAAAACTTTATTCCGAAAGTCACAAATACGAATTTTAAAATACCGATTTTCATAATTCCGAATGGTTCAAAATTCCGAATATTTTTATTTTTATTCAATTTTCCTAACGTTTATAATTACTATACTCAAAATACCCAGTTTCAATAGATCGAATAACAAAAAGTCCGACTTAATGATAATTCGAAACATCAAAAATACGAATTCCGATTATTAAAATACCGATTAATATAATTCCGAAATAATAACGCCTTGTAAAACGGTATAGCAAGACAAATAAACACATAATTGCTCGTCAGACAGAAGTGTAATATTATGTATAGTATGAGAAAGTAGCATTAAAAAACGAATGACAGATTTTTCCTACTCATCAGCGTTTTCCGCTGCCGCAGCACGCTCGCTTAGCTTGCTCGCCTTCGCGCTTTATTAGTCATAGTTCTAACCTAACCTAACCTAAGTGATTCATCAATGATACAGGGGATTTGCAGCATGCAAGCAAGCATGCGACATGCAAGCAGGCATGCAACATGCAAGCAAGCATGCGACATGCAAGCAGGCATGCAACATGCAAGCAAACATTAACAAGCAAGCAGGCATGCAGCATGAAAGCAGGCATGTAAGCAGGCATGCAGCATGAAAGCAGGCATCTAGCATGCAAGCAGGCATGCAACATGCAGCAAGCATTGTTTCTGTCACGGCTCCGGCGCTGCGGGGTTTAGGCGGCCCCACGCGAGCTTATCGTCGCAGATGGTTTTAACGCTCACCACCGCCGCCACACCCCTCCGCGCCTACGCGGGTTTAAATTACACTCTAGAGGGAGGCCAGACAAGACTGTGTGAAGTCGGTTTTGCAGCGATTCGTTTCTGTCACAAAATTTTGTGGCACAACATGTGGACTTTTAGTTTATTCGAAGTATTGAAAATCAGAAAATCGTTTTTCGGACTGAGAACCCTTCGAGCATTCGATTTTTCGAACGTATGAAAATCGGAAAACTAACAGATCACATTTACGACTTTCTTGATTTTTAATAATAGACATTATAATTCTTAGGTATTATGAAATTCGGACTTTTGAAAATCGGAACATCGAAATTCGGAATAAAATATTTCGGAGTATTTGGGTGTTCCTCCATAGCCCGGTGGTGGTGTATTCGGCCTGTGGGTGTGTCAGCTTAGCAACTTAGTCTTTTTTTTTAATTGTTTTCGGGGGAAAACCTTCGAAAGGCGCTTGGACTTTTGGGGAAAAGACCAGGGATTGTGGAATTTTTACCTCACTAAAACCACCCCGGTGATCATTATCAGCACATGGAAGAGGGCCCTGTGACCTCTTTAAATACCATCCCGGAACCCCCTATGTAGAACGCCTGTTAAGGCTCATCCCTGAGGAGGCTGAAAGGTCTCCCCTTAGCCTCGTTGTGCACGGTAGCACGTAATGACTGTGCCACCGTCTTTCCTGAAGTCACTTGGTAGGCGGACAGAGTCCCCACTCTGAGAGCCCGTAACCTCGGAGTCCCGCCTACTTTAAATGTTGCAAGCGGGGTTTCAGGCGTCGAGGCGATTGGCCCTCTGGCGCCTCCTTCTACGAGTGGGATCGGTCCTCTCACGATTCCGCTCGCGGCCTCCTGGACCATCACGGTCTCACAGAAGGACGCCATTTCTCCAATTATCTGTCTCCGCCAGCATAGCTCTCACTACTGCTGGCAGAGACAGATCCCGCCCGATCTTGGCAACCAAAACCGGCCGCTCAGAGGCCCACGCAGGGCACTCTTTGAGCGTGTGCTGTGCAGAATCAAGGTCACTTCCGCAATGGTGGCAATCAATCTTACAGTCTACCTATGTTAGTCTAAAAGAGATCTGTATAAGTGTTGTGTAGTGTGTGCTGTAAGCTTATTAGTGTGTACAGTAATAAATTTATATAAATTTACGAGTATTTAGTAACTACTAAATACCTACTACCTATCCTATTTACAGCTAATTACAATCTATGGGGACGTGGAGCGGTTGTTTGCTTACTGAGCAGCCGACTCCTGTCTTTTTTTGGTACATACTCGATTTCATCTAGTCTAATATTAGTTAGGAGGAGGTTGTGCTGTCCATATCCGGGTTGTGCTGTCCATATCCGAGGTAGGCGTCACCAGGGGTCTCTAAATTCTCAATGTGCATTTCACGGAGTCGGTGCAGCATGTCCTTGTTTAAGTCTTGTGCACGGAAGTGCCATGGATCCCAATCTAGCA
Source organism: Mythimna pallens (assembly GCA_961205895.1). Lineage (NCBI taxonomy): Eukaryota > Metazoa > Arthropoda > Insecta > Lepidoptera > Noctuidae > Mythimna > Mythimna pallens. Next base: position 26,118,957 of record OY540831.1, read on the forward strand.
TTTCCCAGAGTAATGATGTTCCTAAGCGTCTTGGGAATTGTGCGCTGGTCTTGAGAGCTATTCGATATTGCTGTTCAATTTATAGCAGGTTGCTCTTACTGAAACGTGAGAGTAGTTGTAGCACGCCATAATCCAATAAGGGAGTAGGCAGGTCTGAATGACAGCAAGTTTCACTGTTATATCCATCTTGGCGTGCCAGCCTATGATAAGGGCAAGCGCGTCTCGTGCTTGTCGAACCTTCTGCACGACGTAATTCGTCTGTTTACCCGTAGTCATTGTCTTGTCTAAATGTACACCCAGATATTTTATACTATGTTTATATTCAATTACCTCGTCTTTGATGCGAATGGTTCTGCGGTAGTTCCTCTTGTGAGTAAACACAGCACGCTCCGTTTTGTCTACGTTACATTTTAGCCCCCAGCGATGATACTAGTCGATGACGGTATCGGCAGCCCAGCCCGCGCGGTGTGTCGCACTGTTTGGGTCGGGGGATCTATTAAGGATGCACAGGTCATCGACATATAGGGAGAGCTTGAGTCCGCGGATGTGATCCCGTTGGTCCCAAACGTCGTGTACGTACAAATTGAATATAACCGGACCCAGGATATAGCCTTGGGGCACACCGAGTGGCACCGGTTTTTCATCGCTGTTGGTGGTTCTGAAGCGTCCGTAGGTTTTACGACCGCTCAGGTCGTACTTCGTCAGACCTTCATGGTTTATTGAGTCGAGGGCCTTCGATGATCCGTCAGGACTTTGGCGACACTTTCCTTCGCTTCCAGCGCATCCGTGATGAGCTTGCCAGTGCAAAGGATCTGTGTGCCTGTACGTCTGTTCTTAGTAAAGCCATGTTGGAACGGGCGGTTGGAGTCTGTCGGCCGTTTGTCGCAAGCGTGACAAGAGCAGGCGTTCGTGTAGTTTGCCTATGATGCTTAGAAGCGTGATAGGTCGGTATAATTTAGCGTCCCTGTAATTCTTACCCGCTTTATGTAGGAAGATGCATTCTCCGATTTTCCAACTCTTGGGATAATAACCTGTTAGTAACAAATAGTCAGCTATCACTTTGTATCTAATGAGAAAGGGGTCGCCTCCAAGTTTCAGGGCGTCTGCTTTGATTTTGTCCGGGCCTGGCGCCTTCTTGTTTTTAAAGCGTCTCAGCGAAAATTTGATTTCCTTTATGGAAGGGGGTCTTGACCCCCTTGCCAGCCTCTTAAGGCTGGAACGGTGTAGTCTTCTCTGTGCTTTTATCTTCGTCATTTACCTCGGCTTCTGTGACTATCGCTGCGTCGACCAGGGCGTTAATGATTTCTTTCTCAGTATTGCAACCCTCTATGTGGGGGAGTCTCTGTACTGGAGCCTTCAGGTTGCGTTGGATTCTCCACATCTGGGCTCTATTGTTGCTGCTATATTCCACGAGTGCTTGTTGGACCTGCCGTTTCAGACGATTATAAGTTTTTCTTTGTTCTGTTATTCTATCCTGGTTGAAGCGTAGTCGCCACGCTGTACTTTTTGCTTGGTTTCTTTTGTCAATCAATTCACTAATCTCTTCTGGGAGTTGTTCTCTTCTGTTGTTTTCATGTAATGGCGCATACTTATCCAAGGTTTCTATGAAGGCTTTTTCAAGTAGTAGTATATATTCTTCGCATTCTGCGGTGGTTGTGATTTCCTTTGGTAGGTGCATGGTTTTATCCCATAAGGCTTGTTGGAATTTTTGTCTGATTTCATCGTTGTTTGTAATAGCGCGGGTATTCCTTACCAGTGTTTTCTCTCTGTCCACCACTATGCTTAGGCTTAACAGATGTTATGGTGTCGAAAGCTTGCGCATCATGCGAGAAGATGGCTGCATCGAGAATGCCATAGCCTGCACTATTAGGTCGCGAGGGTAGACCCGTGTGGTGTATATGGTGCAGACGTCCGTGGTACAGAGGTCGCGTACGAGTATTCCAGCCCCTTCGTCTCTGGTGTGGTGATGTTTGGAGCTTCGGTTAAAATGTCTTCCAGCTCATCGTTAAGCGCTATGGTATCGAAATGCCCTGATCTGTGCGGTATATATATCCCCATAATTTTTAGGGAATCTCCGGTCAGATGATCATAAGTAAGGTTGATAGCGACGCCTTCGATGAGGCGATCTCTTTCTTCGGTACCTGGGGTTACGTCGGTCTAACTCCAGCGAATTCCTCGCACCACATACATGGCTGTAGTTAGATGTGACGCGATTGAGTGAGTAATTTTGTCGTAGTTTATTTTATTTTTATTTATTTAGGATCTCCAACAAAGGATGTACACAATATCTGTATCTTATAAATTATTGGTCCCGGTATCTTGTTGGTGTACTCTTTCGCTTATAGGAGACCACAGCATGCACAAAATAAGCAACTAAGCTAACAAGAATAAAATTAAAGGTACATTACAAACATAGTTCAGAAGATTCAAGCGGATTTTGGAAAAGTCCACCCGGCACTCGTTGATTAGAGTATTTGCGGTTTGTAACGGTCGACTAAGGATTTTAGCTCGAGGAATTTACCTTTGAATCCCTGTGCATTGAGGTGCAGTATGTGCAACTTATGTAATTTATTTCTTGGATTCTTTTTTTTAGATATTTTTATAAGGATTTCATGTTGTAGCTGTAGCTGGTGTAATATTTGTTTCATAGTTGTTTGTAGCTCTTGCCCTGGGGGCTCCATGTTGTATTCTTTGTTTGTTGTGTGTTCATTTAGTTGCAATGGTGGCTGGTGCTATGATTGTGATTGAGGCGCCTGTTTGAGTAACGGTGGAAAATGTGAAGTGGAGGTTAAGTTCACTTATGAGATGTTTTCCCTGAGTCTTTTCCTTTCTTTTTCCATGGGCCATGAGTTCGTTTCTGAAAAGAAAACCTGGGGCCCTGAAACACAAGGCAAAAAAGGAAAATAGGAGTAGGTTTTAGTTAGTAAAAGTCTGTGACGCCCTCCCACTCAACCCAAGACCGGGAGAAATCATTGGATGATTTCCCATCCATTAAAAAAAGTACCTAACCATTTGAAGTTTAGTAAAAGGAATGCAGAAAGTCACAAGTGTCAGAAATATTACAATACAATTTACAACGCCACTGAATAATGACATCACGCACACACTGACACTGACATCTCGCTTCCCGCGATAGTAATACTAACTGTTGGAAATTTGGGATAAATTTGGATGTGTTCCGTAATACCAAAAATGATGAATGAAAACTTAGTTTTTCCAAATTTGTTTTCTATAATTTGTAATTTGTAACTATGTTCCTATGGAAACAATATTGGAAATATAGTTGTATAAACAACTATATTTCCATACAGAAAAAACAAAATGGTTGTTTCAATGTCTGACAGAAATCAATTAACAAAATATATATTTGCATTTTTTTAATATATTTATGCTTGGCCCATAAAAAAATACTAAAAAATAAACTATACAGTGTACCATAAACACTGAAATTGGTTAAATTTTGCTAGCTTTAAAATTAACAGATATATTAGATATATCATGTCACTTTGAAAAAAAGTAATTTCAGGACACTTTTCTTCAAATAGCTCCTCAATTAACTAAGATATAGAGCTGATACCTAGGGTCAAGGCGGCAACAGTGGGTCTTTTTTTTTCCATTGATGTAACTTTATTTGGGTGAGTGTTGGAAAGATGTTAAAGGATTAGTATTATAGTGTAACTAATATTGATTGTTCCAATCGGTTTAGCTCAACAAGATAATATTTATGAAAAAAATAATAAAAAAAAATCATTTGAGCCACTGTGCACTGGGGGTGGGATACAGTGAACGGCCCTCAGTGTACAGTTAATCAAGCAAGTTCACAGTGGATCATCTATAATATAACTCAAATAAAAATGCAGTTTTTTGCTTTTAATCAGTATTTATTTTTTGTTTTAACCAAACAATAAGTTTCACATCGAGAAGTAAAGCTTTTTTGACTAAGTACTTCAGTCTAGCACAAAAGATCCAGAAGGGTCGAAGTGCTCTGGTTTTAAGGCCAGCCCCACATCAAGATAAGTACTTCAGTCTCAAACTGACCTACTTATAATATATATATACGAGTAGTTTATAAAATAAAAATATACTGTGTACTCAAGTGATTTGAGCCACTGTGTACAAAACCGCCATTTCAGATTTAACTCATACCACGTGTGATGGTTTTACGTAAATCGAAGCGTTATATAAGCCAAGACGACCTCAATTAAGTTTATTTCCTAGCAAAAATATTAATCCATTGGTAAAACAAAAGGTTTGTGAAAAAATACTAAATTTACCTTAAAACTCACTGGGGCCACGGGTAGTGTGATGGGGCCACGGGTAGTGTGAAAGTGAAACCCGGAGCGCTGGGACGAAGGCAAAGAAGGAACAGGAGTGAGGTTTTAGTCAGTAAAAGTCTGACACTATCTCCTGCTCCGCCCAAGAGCGCGATTTGTCATAAGGTGATTTTACCACCAAAAAAAAAACCCTTAAAACTCACTTTCTCTTTCGTCAAAACGAAAAACCAGTCACAACACGGGTTTGTTACATGGGTGACGCAAGGAAACTGTTTGTGACCTATATCTATCGAGAGACTTTCCGGAGAGTGAGAGAGATAGAAAGCTACCTATAATACTTTTGAAACAACGGCCAGTGCGCCACTGTTGTCGCTATAGCTACTGTTGCCGCCTTAACCCTACTCAATGGACTACTATTGGTACCCTCTACAATATAACATGGATTACGATATAGGTTCCATCGGGGGCAGTTTTGACATGGAACTCTAGGCCCTTTTGTACTCACAAAAAAATAATCTTGGACAGCACTGACTGGAGCAATGTCGAAACCTTGGCTGGTGATCTGTGTCTGACATGAAATGAGAGAATAAGGTGATTAGTGATTGTGATTGGCTTTGTATAAAAGGCCTTTGCTCCTCATTGGTCAAATAACCTGACTGGTTATCATGGGTAGGTATAACTTCTAGCTGACTCAGCAAACGTTGTTCTGCCATATAAATAATCAAAGAAAAAATGGGGGTGGGGTAGAAGGGTTAAAAAATGCTCAGGACCTATTCTCAGTCAGTCTACAAAATATACATAAAAAAAAAAAACAAGAATCGGTCCAGCCGTTTCGGAGGAGTTCGATAAAACACTGTAACACGAGATTTTTGTATATTAGATAATTATTACTGTCCTCAGCTAGATATCGAAGCGGAAGATGAGAAAGGTTTGCGCATGAATGAGTTGCGCGAAAGGCGCGCGCGCAAGCGGCGGCGTGCGGCGCAGGCGGCGCCGCGGGGCGAGCCAAGCGAGCCGCCGCTCACCAGGACACAGAAACTAGCGCTCAAGAAGAAGGCCAAGAAAATGAGAGCTTCGGAGGTAACAAATGTGGTTTGTCTGCTGTGGCCGACAGCTGCTGCATTGTCCATTTAGACGAAGAGAGCTTTTCGACTCGAAGAAATAATTATCGAAAAAATATCAAAAAGTTTCTTCCTCTAAACATTCACAGCTCTCAAACTTCCACTTTGGCGAGAGTTGCTTCGCAATTTACCAAAAATGCCCAGGCATTTGCTCATCTCAAACTGGGTGTACTATGCCAAATCGAATTCCAAGTAATCATCATCATCTTCCTGCCCTTGTCCCGTGTTATTTGGGGTCGGCGCAACATGTTTTTTTCTTCCATTCTGCCCTGTCACTCGTCATGCTATTCATTAACTTCCTTTTCTTTCATATCACTCTTCACACAATCCATCGAATTCCAAGTAATCAAACACTTTAAATCGAACTTCTAAATACTCGAACGTTCATAATATCGAATGGTTAATAAATCCAACGTTCAATATGTCGAACACTCGATAGGTACGTGTTCAAAATATCGAATGTATTTTTGATTGAGCGGCCAACGCATTGCACATTCAAGCAAGAACTAGACTAGACCGACGCACACGTGTGAGACGCCTGAGACGTGTGCGGTGGCTGTGCTGTATGCACACTACTCCGACGCAACGTGTAATACGTGTGTTACGTATTACAACCTTTGATTTCAACGGTGGATGTCGTGTATAGTTTGTTAGAAATGTATGAATAAGACAGCGAATTTGAAGATGTTTTATTTTTATGGTAAAGCCATAAAAATAAAACATCTTCAAATTCGAGCATCAAGAAAAAAATAGAAAAAAGAAAATACTGGGTTTATATGAACCCAGTTAAGAATAGAAGAAGTAGATTCAACCTCGTTTCTTCATGTACTTTGGCATGTCAAAAGCGCGAATTAAAGAAATTCATGACATAATAAACTCTCCACTCCACTGCTGTCCGTCTGTCTGTCACCGGGCTGTATCTCATGAACCGTGATAGCTACAGTTGAAATTTTCACAGATGTTGTTTTTCTATTGCCGCTATAGGATCAAGTGTAGCTCTAACAGTCTAGTTTCCAAGTATGAAATGTATGGAGTCTGACGCGCCCAGATCGGCGTGTATGGCTCACGTGTGCGCAGTGTAGTTCTAGCTTCATTCTATCGAAAAATGATTATACTGAAGACTTTTTATATAGATTACTAGATAAACACAAAATTCACTATTAGATCACATTTCAATTTTGACTGAAAAGGTTAACGCAAGATACGGAATACCTACTCCACAAAAAAAGAGGCAAAAGAATTTTGTGTTTTTCTTGTATTCTATCTATAAAGTATTTAAGTAGTATAATCATATTTCGCGTTTATAATGCGTTGGCCGCTCGATCAAACAAACGTTCTATATTTTGAACACTCGACGTATTGAGTGTTCGACATATTTAACGTTCCAGTATTTAGATCGATCGATTTAAAGTGTTCGATTATTTGGAATTCGATTTGGCATAGTACATCCCCTCTAGCCGTACCTAACAATTCATATACTCATAGTAAATACTGATTTCAGATCAACGAAGAAAAAAAGACAAAACTTGTATCAAAATGTACTATTATAAATTCCAGAGATAGGAAACGAGTAGGTAAACGTTCGAAACAAAGACGACGACAACGTGCTTAGAGCATACTGAAAGTTTCTGGATTCTGATAAATAAGACTAATAGTAGAAGTATATTCCTTCGCAATTAATGCATTTTTGCATTCGCTGGAACCTCTTCAATGGCTTTATGGAGCGCATTCACCGCTGATTCAGGGCTCGTAAAACGTGTGCCTTTAAGTTTGTATTTAAGTTATGGAAACAAATACGCGCCGCAGGGTGCGAGGTCCGCCGCGGCTGTAAGGCGGATGCGGCATCAGTTCCACATTTGAAGCCTTCAAATAGCCTTCTGTTCACTTGGATTCGTTATCGTGGTGGAGGAGTACATTGCTTCGAGGACGTTTTTCGCGAACTTTTTCTAGAAGAAGAAGGGCAAGCAAGTATTGACGTACCAACGTAAGCGATACTGTAGTGTAATGTCCTGATTTGCCGAAAAAAAAGCAACTTTTTTTTTTACACCAACACTTCGACTTTTCTTAACTTTAAACATCCACTCTGCCGATTGGCTTTTTCTTTCGCGTTCAAAGCAGTACACCCAGGGTTTGTCACGTCTCACGATATTATAGACAGCCAATGATTGTCCTCCATTAAACCTTTTTATCATTATACGGCAACACTGGACACGCAGTCGTTTCTGATAAGTCATTTGGTATCCATCGAGTGCTAAGCTTCCGAATCTTCAGATGCACATATAAAATGTTTTGTCCTTGATTCATTCCAATGCCTAACAAAGCACGAATTTGCTAGCAAGTAATTTTTTGGCAGTTTCAATAAGTTGTCGTACGGTGTCAATATTCGAGTCTATAACCGCAGTCGCTGGCCGACCTTCACGTACCTCGTCATAGAGACGATCACGTCCACGTTTAAATTCTCCAAACTACGAATACACAGAGCTGCAACATGGCGCTTCATCACCAAATGCCAATTGAAGTCTCTGGCAATTTTGTTGACTTAGCCACAACTAAAATTATAAAAAAAACAATCTGTTAGAGGTAGTGATTTGACAATTCAAATGTTGCATGTTTTTTTCGTACCGCAACCGATATTGAACCAAAAAACGAAAATATTCGTAAAAGTAATTTCGTTTTATTATGCAACTTTAATTAATTTAAATTTGCATAAATTTAAATTTAATTATGATCTATTTTTGTATTTTCTGAAGGTAATTTGATAGATGCAAATGTCTAACTCATAAAATAAAATATAATTTAAGCCTAAGAATTGAAAGACTAGCAAAAGTTGCGTCATTTTGCGAGCAATGGGTAGCTTGCCATCCGGCAGTCCGGTAATCGCCGGGACTGAGCCCCAGTCGTCGACAGCGCTTAATGATCCACGCGCTCCTCAAAGAGACGTCAGCGAACCGTAGGAGTTCAGTAGGGCCGATGTGGTTTTAGGCAGTAAAAGTCTGACTGAATTCCCATCTTCATGATAACTTTTTTTAAATTCTAAAGCATAAACTGACTGTCTCGTCTCGCCCTTGTAAACAAGATATAAAATTGTGTTAGTACGCCCATATACTGGAGCTCCCTAGTAAAAGAAAATAGCTAAGAACTCATCAAGCGGTTTTCAAACGCGCCCGCCATGGTGGAGAAGACAGCTGTTTTATTTGTAAACTCACGAGACCGGAGTTTTGTGTGGTTACACAGCGTCGCGGTTTCGGTTGTCGCTCGCAAACTTGGCAGCTGACATACGCAAGACGGGCGGTTAATTATCAGTTGAGCTGTTAATTATCACCAGAAACGAGCTGTTGCGTTATACTTACTTCACAGAAGATTTAAAAAAAGAAGGCCTATAAAGTTCTGGGTACATCATCAACCGATTTTCGGATTTCGCATCGGATTTCTCTACCACCTGAAGGCCACTGCGGGTGTTAACCGACCGCAGATAGTGCGGGCGCAACCCGCCGAGGCTGCGGGTGACCGTGGCCCGCACGATTCTACTAGTTGCGGGATACATATATCTCTAGCATAGTACAGATGTTACAGGCCCGCAACAGCAGCGGACGCGGGTAAAACGGTTTTGGTAGTTCTTAGTATAAAAGTCCGAGTATAAAAAAAATATGGTAATATCTTTGAATATTTTTAATTATTTTAATCTTTAATTCATATTAGACTCTACTATAAAACAACACTATCGCATCTTGGTCCTAATTTCCTTAAAGGTCGTATTATTAAAAAAACCGGTAAAAAAAGCAACATATTTCTGGAGTTTTGACATTTGCACTTGTCAAATCATTATTTATTACATTAGTAGATTAAGGATAAAGAACAAAATCATAACGCATAAGTGGCCCAGTCCGTCCGTATGGTGTTCGGACGTAAAGAATGGCACCATCCCATCTCTTCCCGTGGGTGTCGTAAGAGGCGACTAAGGGACATACCAGAGAATGGGCAGCAGCGTTCTCTGTGCATTATAAGATCCACACTTCGATCGCCAACCGGCCTGCTAAGCGTGGCGATTACGGCAAACACCCCCAAAAAATGATAAGCAAAATTAAGAAATGGCCCCTAGTGCCCGGCAGCCAGACATATACCACGCGGACACTGAGGACCGACGAGAAGATAACCGAACTTGAGGAGGAATTGAGGAGTTTGCTATGGAGTATTATGAGTTTATTATCTGAAGTCTGAAGACAGGGGGAGGACACGATAATTCTCAAATCCGGTAACCTGCGCTATTTCCGGGAGGGTGACCAGATGTCCCAGGGTGGTGTCGGGTTTTTTGTCCACAAGTCCCTTGTGAACAGTGTGGTGAAGATCGAGAGTGTGTCGACCAGGGTGGCGTACCTTATACCCAGAATATCGCCAAGATATTCGCTGAAGGTCATACAGTTTTACGCCCCGACCTCGACGCATCCCGACGACGAAGTAGAGACCATGTATGAGGATGTATCCAGAGCCATGCATGGTTTTAAGACCCACTTCCCCATGGTCATGGGGGACTTCAACGCGAAACTGGGCAAACGAGTGGTGACGAGCTGAAAGTGGGGCAATTTGGATTTGGACGTCGGAATCACCGTGGACACCTACTGGTTAGTTTTATGGAGAAGGAAGGCCTCTACTTGATGAACTCCTTCTTCAAAAAACGTGATCATAGGAGGTGGACCTGGCAAAGTCCCGACAGTGCGACTAGAAATGTGATTGACTTCATTCTGTCGACGAAGAAGCAAATATTCAATGATGTCTCCGTAATCAATGCGGTGAAAACTGGAAGTGATCACCGCTTGGTAAGAGGCCCATTGAATATCAATATTAAGCTTGAAAGGTCTCGACTGGTGAAGTCTACGCTCCGCCCAGCACAGATCCAGATCCAAAACTCGGAGAGCTTACAGCTCGAACTCCACAATCGTTTCGAGTGCCTAGGAAGCTCCGTGGAAGAATATAACAATGGGTTCGTGGGAACTGTCCATACGGTCGGGTCTAAATTTTTCAAGGCTCACTGTACAAAAAAGAACAAGAAGCTGTCAGATCAAACTCTCGAGCTTATGAAGAAGAGACGTGAGATGACTTTGCAGTCCTCAGATGATGCGTGCACATATCGGCAGCTCAATAAACGGATCTCAAAGTCACTGAAACGCGACCTTCGCTGATTCAATACCGAGAGAATTTCAAAAATCAGAAATCAGAAACGTTTATTTCAAATAGACCAATTACAGGCACTTTTGAATTGTCAGAATGTCGGTCAGTCAAAAAAAAAAATACAAGTGAAGCTAAATTGCACGTTCCAAAGCGTAGATCTCTATGGAGAAGAACGTGCAAGAAACTCCATGGACACTCTTTTAAATCATATTATGAGTTACATAAATCTTGGTTACATATTTCTTGTCGCTTCTAATATGTGAACACAATGTAGATAAGTAATAATAATTAAAATAAAAAATAAAATAAGAACTAATTTAAAAAAATAGAAATTGAAATTAAGTCACTGGCAGCAAAGAGATGACCAGTCTCAACTGACGGCACCCGTTCACGAGCATGACGCGTGCATCAGCCCCACTCAGCTCAACCATTTTGAAGGGAACTGAATGACCCAATAACACGTGCCACCATCAGCGAGACATTTGGGTGAGCATGACAAACACTCAACTGCCAAGCTCGTAATGTCAAACAAGTTGTAACCTAATAAAAATGCTCCATGGTACTTCACATTCACAAAACTTGAAAAACAAAGTGCTTCTACATTATACAGTGCAAAAGGTAATAAATTATCATAAGCTCTTAAGTTTTGTGTAAAACATAGCCAAACATCACTCATATGTTAATTTTGCGAGAAAAGGGTTTTGAATATGGGTAATTGCCATTATTATACACATTATTTTTAAAAAATCCTTAAGCCAACTGAGAGAATAAGAACTTGACTTTCATAATCCAAAAAAAAGAAGGTTTAAATTCTTCTTACTTTTCTCACAAACCATGATCAAAAAGGTTCAAAATGAGTTGATGTCGTGCACGGCCTTTTAATCCTTATCCAATTATAAAATAAATAAAATAAAAAAGGCTTGTATTCCATGCAACAATGCAAATCAAATAAATAATTCATCATGCAATTTTAATAATATTCAAATCTCTGACCGGTGGGCAAGAGTCTCCACAAAGTGGGTACCTGAAGATGGACGACGCCGCCGAGCTCGACCTGGGAAGAGGTGGCGAGACGACCTAGATGCCTACCGCAAGGACTGGTTTGAGGTGGCTCAGAAAAGGAATACCTGGAAGAAGTTGGGGGAGGCCTTTGCCCAGCAGTGGGACAGTATAGGCTAATAAAATAATAATAATAATAAGTATATATATGAATTCGTGCTAATATTATTAAGTTAGAAATGGTATTATGTCCTAATTAGCAGGTTAAGCCCTCTCAGGTTAAGGCCTCCTCCAAGGCTTTCCATTTATTTCTGTTTGTAGCCAGTGTATTCCTGCGGTTTTCTTTATGTCGTCCTTCCATCTCATGTAAGGTCTCCCCACTCGGCGTTTGCCTGGCGGGCCCTTCCATTTAGTGACGTTTATGGTCCACCTGCTATCATCTTGTCGGGCTACATGACTGGCCCATCGGAATTTTAGTAACTGGGCATAAGTCAGCGCATCTATTGCTTTAGTATACTTTCTGATCTTTGTATGACGTACTTTGTGTATTTTCATCATATTCAACATGCTACGTTCCATACCTTTCTGGCACGAACTAATTTTGTTTTTAATTTTTCTTGTAAATTTCCATGTCTGACAGCCGTAAGTCAGAGAAGGCAGAATGCAAGAGTCCATTGTTTTCTTTTTTAGTTTTATTGGCATGTTACTTTTAAATACTTCCTTTAAACTCCAATACTTTTCCACGCGCTTTTAATTCTACGCTCAACCTCTATATCATTATTGTTGGTTTCGAAGCTTATTTGCTTACCAAGATAGATGTACTGGCCCACGTATTTAAGTGGCTCGTTCCCCATCCTAATACAATGCTTGATACTGTTTGTCATGGCTTTTTTCTTTGAAAAGTTCAACTCTAACTTTATCCAATTAAGTACCTTGAATACATTGTGTATTTAATATAGATCAATATGGCCCTTTACAGTAATGTAATTTAAATGTATATTTTCGAAGATAAGATTTAAAATGCAGGAACATAGCGGTAGCGGTGGGTATCAGCGTTGCATCCGTGCGAAGCTAAGTCGCTAGTCATCAATAGATTGTTTACTTTCGAGCAATTTAATCATATTTTTCAATGTTATGTTCTTTTTTATTAGAAGCTTATTTAAAAAAAAAAATGGTATTTCTTTTATTTTGCATTTATAATGTTACGGTATATCGCCAATTTCTTTTTAAGATCCTTTTCTTGATGTTTTGCGTAAAGGTATCAAGTCAGATATAGATGATCACTTGAAGATGAAAAAAAAAAAACAAAAAATTACAATATTTATCTCCCTATCGTCTCTTTAATATTTACCTAAAGTATTAATGAATTTGGTGCAAAACAAACCTGGTTTGATAAGTCATTCTCAAAATTTCTACATACAGCTAGTCTTTTACAGAAAAAAAAAACAAAAATAACACTTGACGTCCTATATTAATAAGACAATAAGATACTTATTTTTTTTTACTTTAAACCAACTATTATGGGTAAGGTATTGTATTTACCTGTAATTTGGGAACGGCTGTTTTAATAATCTACAGTTTTTATGTGTGGTAAAAATGAATGGAACATCGTGGATGTTTGTCAAATTCATCGGCTCTTTCCCGTGCAACAGTGGATATCCATTCTGCACAGCGAAATGGATCAGTAGGAAATCTACAAAAAATAAAAATAGGTAGCAAGAAAATAGTCTTATCATAATAGGTAGCAATAAAATAGTATTCTTTCCGCATTTTCAAGCCACCAACGTTTGACGAAAATTTTGGCGCGTTATACTAAACATTGGTGCAAAAAACCAAAATTGACAAAATATTTAAATCGCACAATTAGTTACACTTTTACTATGAAAATAAGCAAATGTTAGTATAAACCTACCGAAAATAATTTTTTTTGTCCTTCCGTAATTTGAGTATTGCGATGGTTATTTGAACAATTTTTGAACGTCATGTGCGGTATTTCCGCGTGTTGTTAATGTTCGCTACAATTGGACCACACTGACTTCATAGCGACACACAACCTTCAAAAGGACTCTGGACGCCACAATGAAAAAACAAATAAAAAGTAACATGCTTGCGAAGAGTTCCATTTTCGAATTCTATAATTGTTTTTTATTCTTTTCTATTATTGTACAGATCGGCCGTTGTAACTTTACGGTTCTGAACATAGGCTCTGCAAACTTTCGCGCATGTACACTCGTAAAAAAAGTGTTACTGGAATTCATTTTTTTTTAAACCGAAATTTGAATATAAATTTCCTGATACAGAGACCAAGTACAAATAAAATAAATATCAAAACGCTATGAGACAGAAAGCTAAAAAAATAATGTACCTAATGAATTAAAAATTCACTCACCTTTCGATAGTAGCAAATTTTTGTCACAATCACACACAATATTATTTACAGTTTGATAAACTTTTTATTATTTAATCACTTTCGCTGAGGGGGGAAATCCTTAACATAAAGTCATCTGCCCCTTGCGTACTTTGAGAGGTACTCGGTATAGGTTCGTCATCGTCATCATGATTGTTGTCGCTCTCACTTTCAGATTCATTTTCTGAGTCTGATCCTGTATTAATGACGAATTGTTCCGTCATTTCATCAATAATATGATCGAATAAACACTAAACAAAAAACTTAACAAGAAAATAATAACAACTAACAACGATCAACGAAAACTTTTGTAACCGCCCGTACACAAGATAGAGATAGCGACACGAACACGACACCAATGCTAACGTGTGACTGAGACACAATACCGCGTCCGGAGCATTACCGAATATGCACGAAGTTTTACGGAGTAAACAGAAAGGGATGTCCAATATGCGTATCTGAGGGTGTTGTTTAATCGATTATTTTTCAAATCGATTGAAATCCAATTATAAAAATATATTTGATTAAATTTTATAAGGTTTAAAATATTCTCAAACAGTCGTTATTGTAGTAGTCGTTTATAAATAACTGATATTTAACTAAATCATGTCTTTCAACCAAGAAAATAAAATTTTATTGGTTTTTTTTTTCATTAATGTCGAAATCTCGTTTACTAACGACAACATTCACTATGTTTGTAAATCTATTCCGTTCAATATCTCATAGAAACAAAAATTAATAAATTCCAAATCGATAAAAATCGATTACGATATTTGATTGAATAAAGGGTCGATTGTGTTTACATAGAGTCAATCTCTAGCCTAGACATCCGCCCCGCGCATGTCGCCTCATGCCACCATTTTGTTCCTAAAAAACGTTCGTGCGCAGCTTTCTGCGCGAAGTTCAGGGTCGCCAAGATATAACGGCCGATCTGTAAGCGGCCAGGTCCAGACTTTCAGAATGCCCACTTATACGAGTAGTTACCTATATAGTATTAGTTTAGATAGGTACTATTAAAAAACATTTGAAATAATGTGTTATTCCGCTATCACATTCCCGATCCTTTGGAATCGCAGTTATCAATACCACAGAATAAGAAATAGTTGTCAATACTAGATTATAAATAGTTGTACATATTGTGTTACCTAAGCTGAGGCAATTGTTTGTGGTGTGTGCAGGCTCTCAGCTCACGGCGGGAGGTGCAGTACGAGCGCGTGGCGTTCGGCGACGTGACGCACGCGCCGCCCGCGCTGCCGCCCCGCCGCGGCGCCGCGGGGGCCGCTCGGGTTAGTACTATGCGCCATCAGAACGAACAGCCGAGGAGGCATTCAATTTGTCCTCTTACACTAAGCGTTATTCAGACATTCAATGTCGTGTAAAGGAATGAAACAGAACGATGAGATACATAGATTAAGACTGTCTGAATAACGCGTAGTGTAATAGGCCCTTTATAAAAAGGTTGAGCAGCTGTTCCGGTGTGAAGTACCATCTCACTTTTGCTGGAATATCAAACTGTGTTTATTTAGTGTATTTTTTTTTTGTGTGTAGGTATATTTTTGGGAATAAAAATAAACCTTTTTACAATAAAAATATATACTCAAGTCTGGTGTCCCTTGAAGCTGTGGAAAAATCAAACTTCTAAGTTAACGAAAAAAAATGATGCGGCCGTTTATGTCGCAAAAATCGTACACTCAAGGGAATAAAAATTCATAAGATACTTCCCGTTGACTCTGAATCCTGAAATTTGGCATAATGCAAGGTCTTATAGCACAGGTATGGGAATTAACTCTAAAACAGTAAATTTGTAGTTAAAAAAAAAAAGTTTCGCCAACCTTATATCCTTCGGTGTAAAATAACAATTCGCATACAGTTATTCGGAAGACTGGTTTGTGCAACGAAGACTGTTTGGTCGCAAGACGGAAAATAGTTGTTCCACTGCAGAACATAAAATGGTCTTAGAAAACTGTTCGTTGTTGAAACGCCCACCGCTAACGTGTGGTAGGAGCTCTGGATTGCGTCACGGTCGCGGCTGGCTGCCTAACGTGGCCACGCCTGACAACATTTATTTTTTTACCAAATTAACTTCGTGATATAGAATATCTGCAGAGTTGAACACAACGCAGCAATTTGGCAAATAGGTAGACCATGTGTTGGGCTAGGAAATGAAAAATTTTTTATTGGCATAGTTTTCTACATTCACGTGGGCGAACCCGCTGCACTGGCAGAATATTGTAATAGTAGACGATGACCTCTGGAAATAATGCATTATGTCGGTATTCTAGCCGGGAAGACGGGATCTGCTGCTCAGCAGCATGCTGTCGGGCGGCGCGGGCGGCGGCGCGGCCGAGCTGCAGCGGCGCGAGCGCGCGCGCCTGGAGGCCGTGGCTGCCTACCGCGCGCTCAAAGCATCCAAACTTAAAAACAAATAAACTATACTTTGTATCTAATACCATTTTGTCTTTGATTTTGCTCTCTCATTGTCCCTAGACCGCATAGCGGCATAACGTTCTCATTTAAACGATTTTATTCTTAACTCTATATTGTAAATAAAAAACTTAATGTAGATCACACAGTGATCTGACAATTCACGTACAAAGGCAATTAACTAAAAAATTAGTTTTCTCCCAGCAAACCCTTGACGGAGAGATCATATTTGAGGATAGGATCCAGTGTATAAAACTACTTAAGGTCTTTTACATACCATGGGTAGGATGAAGGCAGGAGGAACATATATGCATTTTTACACGACTGCGGAGTGTTATGTTATTAGGATTCGTGTATCTATGTATGCGAGTTTCTTTTTAAGATGGCCTGGGAGGAAAGGATAGGTAGGTACCATTAAACGAGGTGAATAGAAACAAAACTTTGGTTTGGTTTTTCACTTTGATACCATATTATCGGCTTCTAACAAAACATTCACCCCATTTGACTGTAGCTAGTAACATTGTATGAATCCGACAGCTGTCACCCTCACCATATGTTTTTTTTTCTTTGGCAACTTTTATCCGTTTTATTTAGAGATAATGATTTGACAATTCGAATGTTGCATGTTTTTTTCCATTTCAAAAATCCGAAAACATTCGTAAAAATTGTTTCGTTTTAAATTTATGCAACTATGATAAATTTTTGTATTTTTTTCTGAAGGTAATTTGATAGATGCAAATGTCGAACTAGATGCCGGAACTGATGCTAGTCTACTAAAATTGGTAGACTCGCTTCTCCCTTACGTCGGTGTCATTTGAAACAACTAAGCATAATGTTCTCGCGAAAAATAATTAATTAAGTATTTGCTGTCAGACTGTGCCGTAATTATGTGGGAAAACAATATAATAACACTAAGATCACTTTTCATCGGTAAGTTTTGTTATTTAACCACTATTGTTATAGAAAACACGATTTTTTTATTCATTTTTTTGTATGTCATTCCGATTAGCCAGTGTTGTCAGTTTATTACTAGGGAGATTTGGCAAAACTATGGGAGACAAAATACAAATATCATTACATCATCTTTCGATCAGGAGAACATAATTATTTTAAAAATTACATTATTTATTTGATCAGTAAATGATAACTTATCTATACCTACAAAAAAAAAATGAAACCCATGACGTCATGCACTAAATATTTTTAAAGTAAGTAAAGTTTTTTTATAATATTTTGGGTTTCAGATTTTTGCTGAATTGGGCCTGTTTGGGGCAGCCTCGAGGCACACATCCCTACTATATCCTTACATCGGACTTTATACTTTTTATTTGTTGGTTTTGTGTAATTACATGTAACTGGAGTATTGTGTCTTTAAGTCTGTGCTAAATAAATGTATTTTCTTTCTTTCTTTAATCTACAAAATAATTATTTCAATCAAACTATTTTGTTAAACTTTCGTCATCCATTCTTCCATACTTTATAATATAATATAATATAATATGATATAATATAATATGATATGATATAATATAATATAATATGATATGATATAATATAATATAATATAATATAATATAATATAATATAATATCGGGTGTAAAAAGACCCTTAACGTAAACGAAAACTACGTATTGTACCCATCACTGGGATAGTTTTTTTCTTCTAGAACATACCTGGGAAATCACTGGTTCCAGAGATATTCAAGGTCAAAGTAAGAAAAAAAAAGTTGACTTTTTTTCAAAATCGTATTCAAAGTGTCATTAGAAAACTTTCTTCCGAACAAAAATTATCAAAATTATTAATTTTTAATAGCAAATTACGCATTTGAAGTTACAAAAATGCAATGAATACAAAATACTACGCACGCTTCGACGCAGCTGTGCGGCTGTGGCGCGCACACTAGCGTGCGAGGTTCCGAGTTCAACGAACAAATGCGAAACGCGCTCAGCTGATGACAGTATGGACAATTTATTTATTTTATGAATTGAACAGTTTACGATTTTACGTTTTCAATAAAAACGTTGATAATTATTTGTTTATTGATTTAATTTTGAAATTAGGTATTAAATGGTACAAAATTAAAAGTAGGTACCTACCTACCGTACCTACTTAACTAAGCGCGGCTGCGCTGACGCAGGTCTTCCCCAATCTGGCAGGTCCTGACGCCTCCTGCCAGAGGGTCTACGCTCCGCGTAGACCCCGTGGTTTGTGCAGTCCATGGACGTTTACGGGGCCCCGGTTTAGACTCGGTCACTCGGACTGAAGGTGAGTAAAAGGGTCATAGCCATCCTAATGATACAGGGATACCGCGCGGTCTCCTGCGAGGCGAGCCGGCATGCTGGCCTGCCACTTTGGGATTTTGCAGGCAACAATCCTAATACGTGATGATGCAAAGCCGTCGAAGGGAAACTCCGCTGCCGCGTCCAATCGCGGCACGGCGCGGCAGACAGAGCTCCAGCGAGATCTTGTGGTGGTATGGTATGAACTTGAAGACAGCGACTGTCGCAACCTTGCGCTGGGCGCGCCATGATAGCAGTAGTAAGTTCCCTCTCTGAGGAGTAGCTAGTGAGGCACCACGGCGTCCTCACTTTCCGCCTGACGAAGGTCCTCGCCGGACACAGTTGTTTCGAAAGGTTCCCGTGTCGGATTCAGCGGAAAGAAACGCCCGGGTGTAACGCGGCCCTGGTATACAAACGGCAACTGAAGGAACAAAGAGAGAGAGAGAGATGGAGTTTCAAACTTTTAACTGACTAAAAATCGGTAAAAGTCTGACACTCCCTTTCTCTTCACCCAGAGCGCGAGGGGACATTTGATGATTTCCTATCGCAAAAAAGTTACTTTCTACTTATCTAAAAACTAAACTTAAATCCTAGGTAGGATAGTAAGTTCCCTCTCTGAGGAGTAGCTAGTGAGGCACCACGGCGTCCTCACTTTCCGCCTGACGAAGGTCCTCGCCGGACACGGTTGTTTCGAAAGGTTCCCGTGTCGGATTCAGCGGGAAGAAACGCCCGGGTGTAACGCGGCCCTGGTATACAAACGGCAACTGAAGGAACAAAGAGAGAGAGAGAGATGGAGTTTCAAACTTTTAACTGACTAAAAATCGGTAAAAGTCTGACACTCCCTTTCTCTTCACCCAGAGCGCGAGGGGACATTTGATGATTTCCTATCGCAAAAAAGTTACTTTCTACTTATCTAAAAACTAAACTTAAATCCTAGGTAGGATAGTAAGTTCCCTCTGAGGAGTAGCTAGTGAGGCACCACGGCGTCCTCACTTTCCGCCTGACGAAGGTCCTCGCCGGACACGGTTGTTTCGAAAGGTTCCCGTGTCGGATTCAGCGGGAAGAATCGCCCGGGTGTAACGCGGCCCTGGTATACAAACGGCAACTGAAGGAACAAAGAGAGAGAGAGAGATGGAGTTTCAAACTTTTAACTGACTAAAAATCGGTAAAAGTCTGACACTCCCTTTCTCTTCACCCAGAGCGCGAGGGGACATTTGATGATTTCCTATCGCAAAAAAGTTACTTTCTACTTATCTAAAAACTAAACTTAAATCCTAGGTAGGATAGTAAGTTCCCTCTCTGAGGAGTAGCTAGTGAGGCACCACGGCGTCCTCACTTTCCGCCTGACGAAGGTCCTCGCCGGACACGGTTGTTTCGAAAGGTTCCCGTGTCGGATTCAGCGGGAAGAAACGCCCGGGTGTAACGCGGCCCTGGTATACAAACGGCAACTGAAGGAACAAAGAGAGAGAGAGAGATGGAGTTTCAAACTTTTAACTGACTAAAAATCGGTAAAAGTCTGACACTCCCTTTCTCTTCACCCAGAGCGCGAGGGGACATTTGATGATTTCCTATCGCAAAAAAGTTACTTTCTACTTATCTAAAAACAACTTAAATCCTAGGTAGGTACCTACCTAGGTACAATTTAAACTTCTTAAATAACAACTTGATAAACCTCACTAGGTTCATAAGCATAACATAAACCTCACTAAGTAGGTAAATAAGATGTGATACGAACAGGTAAAACGACGTGATTGCTGCATTTACGATCACAATGATAAAGGAAAAGTAAATTTCGTAATTTCATTTATTATGTTTGAATTAGGTACCTACCTAAAGCTATCGGAAAAATCACACAAAGTTCCATACACTTAATCATCACCTGCTTAGGTTTCTCCCAACTATTAGGGTCTCCTTTCAATCTAACCGGACTGCCTATTTGGCCTGCACAACCTAGTTAACGGATAATACGATAACGATAAAGCCCCTCAAAAATGCCTACAATCCGTAAGTATTGTAGGCATTTTTGAGGATGACTTCTAGTGAGGATGGCTTCTAGTGCATAAGGCTGTAAGGCTTATGCACTAAAAGCTATCCTGTTAAGCATGATTGGAAATAAATGTCGTAGATAGGTACCTCATTTTATAAAAATGTTTAGTAGGTACCCACCTAATAAATTACATTTTAAAACATAAACGAGCACGCGGCGCGTTTTACCTGCGTGAAGTCGTTAGTTTGTCGGGAGTCACAGATCGATTCCCGGCCACCGTAGACGCGGGATTGCGGACGGAGAGCAATGGGTAGCTCTCCGTCCGATAACAACCAAGCCCTGGTGGACAGCGCGTTGTGTTCCACGTGCGCCTTAAGAAGCTGTCAGCTAAACTGATGGGGCCTGATAGGAGCGATGCCAGGCACGGTCGCGGGAATGTTCCAAAGATTTAGGTACCGCGACCCTGAAACGCAAAGGCAACCGAAGGATCAACATTGGGTTTTAGTCAGTAAAAGTCTAAAACTCCCTCTCCCACCAGAGCGCGAGATGATTTTGATGATTTCACAACGTTAAAAAAAAAAACAAAGCTACTCACGTTTCCGTACACAACTGCAGCAGTCTGAACTGAGATACAATTTGTCTTTAGTGTTTAGAGCGGCCTTCAAAACTACTTGCTAGCTATTTCACAAATACTAACCAGAATTCGGTCAGAATTTCATTTATCTGTGTTCATTGATAACATTTTTTTTAATGTAATCACGAGACAACCTACAGAATAATTTAAGTACGTAAACTGATGAAGCCTCTAAATGCTCGTTAGAACTCAAACTCAATTTAGGAAATTATTTATAACTAGAGCGACACCTAAATCTATGAGATCACATTTTGTTATTACACCAGGCTGGCGCTAGCGCCAGTAGCACGCGAGCGGCTCGTGCTCTATGAAAGGGAAAAGCCGCCCACCGGCGGTGCGCGGCTGTGCTCAAAGCATCAAAAAGGCCGCCAGCGGTCCGACCCCCCTCCGCAAATAAATTTAAAGGAATTTTGTTTATTGCGAATTTACTTACCTACGTGTTTGTTATTAGTTCGGTTTCTTACGTCATCGAATGCACTTGTGGATATTTTTTTTTGCGAATTACTGTTATTAGTTGTGTTTGTGTAGTATTGTGTGATAGACTGATAGTAGTGAAAGCGTTGGAGTGATAGGCTTAGTGTAGGTGTATTGTGAGTGCGTTGTATGTTCGTGTGTGTAGTGTGTTCTTTTCAGGATTCATTTAGTTGTAGGCACCTATCGCGAGTTAAGATGCCTTTTCATGTTTATTCGGTGCGCGAGTACGTGAATATTATTTATTGTTACGGCATGGCTCATGGAAACGCTACTGCGGCTCTGTGACTGTACAGGATTAAGCATCCTACCGCGTATCAACCCACGGATTCGCGGATCTTGACCAGAGCTGTTCAGCGATTGCTGGACAACCAACCGATAGTACCAATTTCTCTGGGAGGCGGCTGACAAATACGACCAGCGTTCGATGAGGCCATTCTCGCTGTGATGCAGGAAAACCCACGATTGGGCGTACGAACAGCAGCCAAAATATTGCGAAGGCGGCATGTTCATCACGTTCGGCACATGGTTTCCCATTCTAATGTGCACACAAGTGTTGAGGCGGGATAGGCAACGGCCTTACAAAATCCATCGTGTGCTAGTGCTCGAGCGCTCGTTACGTGACGCGATACGTCGCATGGATTACTGCAGGTGGCTGTTGAGCCAGGAACGAGACTTCATCCAAAAAATAATTTTCACCGACGAGAGCACTTTCACAAATAATGGAATGTGGAACCGCCAAAATACCCATTATTGGTGTTCCGTCAATCCAAATCAAACCCAAGAAATGGGCTTCCAGACACGGCTGGCATTGTGGGAAACCAGATCCTAGGCCCGGTTTTCTTGCCACCGAGAATGGACGGGCCTGCCTACCTCAATTTTGTTACTGGCTACCTAACCGACACTTTGGAAGAGATGCCACTAGTTCAGAAGCTTGGGTTGTGGTACCAGCACGACGGTGCGCCGCTTCATGTTGTGAGACCAGTTCGTGAGCAACTGACGACGATTTTCGAAAACAACTGGATCGGACGGTTTGGGCCTAACGCATGGCCAGCACGCTCGCCTTATTGTGGGTTTACGTCAAAGATAGGGTGTTTGACCGCCCCTGCGAGACCGCTGCGGCAATGCGACAGAAAATTATTGATGTGATGAACTTAAGCAGTAGTCAGCGCAAGAAGGGATCCTGGTCCCTGGAGCGAGTTCATGAAAACATACGGGCTAGGGCGCGCATCTGTCTCCGCGTGGAATGTCGGCAGTTTGAACCGAAGCTCGTCAGTGTTGAGAGGCCACCTGTGCGGGATGAAAGCTGAAGTGATGGACAGTGTAGGTAAGTACTCAGGCTATTTAAAAACTGTACGTATTTCGTATACTTAAGTAATTGTACATAACAGTTTTTTTTAATTACCAAGAACCTAGTTAATACCTACACCATGCAAAACGCGCGCGACGCCGAGGCGCCGCCGCGCCGCGCCTATCGTATACACGGTACCTATTACACACACACCGGCACAATCAGTTGCGCGCTTTACATTGCTCGCAATAAAAAGCATATTTTTTTTTAAAGATGGAAAAAAAAGTTTGTTTCCCAGCAATATTTTTTGTTCAAAATGACTTAGTTATATGTACAGAATGTGTAGTTAACGGGTATGTGATCGGTCTTTTTACACCCTGTATAATATAATATAATATAATATAATAATGATATTTAAAAAGTAGTAATAATATTTAAAATATTTAACTCTGTCTGTCTGTCTGTTACGTTTTCACGCTTATACCGCTGAACCGATTTTGATGATATTTGGTACAAAGATAGACTAGAGTTTGAGAAAGGACATAAATTATCTACAGGCTATAAATTATCACGCTATTTGCTATGTGAGGTGAGCAATAATCCAAAATGTCGGTATTGAGCGACATTTTGCAGCGAGTTCGATCCTCAGCTATAAATTTTGACATTAATTTATCTTATTTTTTTTTGTAATAAAATAACTTTTAACATTGTTTTTTAAATAAATATGGCATTTATATTCGATATCTTCTAAATATTTTGTAAAAACTAATCAAAACACATAATAAAATCAAAGCGGCGAGTAAAATCACGTACTATTTTGTTACATTATTCTATTTAGCTGCAAATTTAACTTCTGAAAGGAAAATCATGCTATCATCGATAAGGAGCCAACCAGTCTATTATAACGTTTATATAAGAACGTCTATTTTAAAACATAACCATCGGAGACCGCAGCACAGAGGTTTCGTCTATCTAGACTTGCGTGTAATATAAAGGTTGTCCGAGTACCATATTAAGGCTCTAATATGAGTTTTTTTTTTTTTTTCACCGTAAGTAAGATTATTTTTTAATATATTTTTGCAGGCTTACATTTTTTTATATCTACACACAATATATCTGTATAAGTTTTTAGTTGTGTGCGTATCACGCAAAATGTTAATAATATAAAATTTAGATAACTTTATACATTAAAATTGTGTGTAACTTAAAATATTAATTAGGCTTTGTTTCATCGCAATCGGTTGACTATATCGAAAGATATATGTATGAATTTAAAGTTTTCAGGAAGTAAAATTTAACACCACACGCAATTCAGATACTCGCAACGCCATCTAAATACTCAAAGTAGAAATAATGATGACAATGACATTTGAAATTCATATTAAATTTGATAGAGAGATGGCATTGTGTATTTTATGAAATTTTCTGAGTGGCGGAAGAATGGCCATCGCCCACGTGTGCAGACAGTTCTATTTTTTTCCCCCGTGGTTGTAACAAGCTAATTGACCTATATGTATTTAATTATTGACTTTAAAATAACACGGCCAAATTTTTGGAAGGGGTTACATGGTACCTTGCTTTGGAAGGCCCCCAGGTGGACGTTACCGAAGACCTGGTGAGGGTCACGGGAATCCGATGGATGCGAGACTCACAGGACCGGTCATTATGGCGACACTTGGGGAGGCCTATGTCCAACAGTGGACGTCTTTTGGCTGAAATGATAATGACGATGATGGCATCTTTTTATTTTTTTATGTTACCTACTAACCATTTGACATTTCGTTGTGCAATTTTGTATTTTTTAGCCTATATTTAATCCTTTTGGCCTTTGTGATAAAATTATCTAGTTTCATGTTTGTTTTTGTTAAGGTTACATAAGCTTCAATCCTCTTTCCAATTTTGGAAACGAATATTTAAGCTAAGGCCTCAAAAATAAATTATATATAATATTATTCGATGATTAATAAACTGACAATTAAATTTGAATAATAAACTGTAAGAAATAAAAATCTATATTTTTTCAATAGCGCCTTTTTGTTTGGTGAGCCTGTTTACCTGCTCTTTTATCCTTTTGATGAGTAACTACCGACTTGAATATTATTATATTACAAACTAGCACTTTGCCCGCGACTACGTCCGCGCACATCGCGTTTGGACTTCAACCCTTAAAACACTTCCAAACTTAAAGAGTAGATTAGAAAAGTTTATCACAATTTAATGAGATAAGGTTTTTATAAGCTTTCTTTATAAAAAACATTCCTCGTAGTTCTAGAGGGCGCTGCCAGAATCACCAGACTGCAAGGTGAGCTCACGCGCGAGCATGCCACGTAGAACTGCCCGTGCGAGAAACAGGGTTGGCGCAGGTCAACTCCGGCAAATTTAAGGGTTTGGCCCTGTGATTTATTTATTGTCATCGCAAAGCAAACTTTCAAAGGAAACTGTAGTCTTTTGAATTCAAAAGGAAGATCGTTCGGGATTAATGGAATACGCGGTATGAACACTGTTTCTCCCTGGGCAGACCCGGTTAAAATAATAACCTCAACAATATTGCGATGCAATGCTTTTACTTGCATCCTAGTACCATTACATAACTTCGGAGGCTTCAAGTTCCAAGCAACATCACGGGTGTGCCCACACGCAGTGCAAGTATATGGTATGGAAGACCGGCTGGATTAATAGTGTTCAGAAACTCAACCGGATAGT
Organism: Mythimna pallens; assembly: GCA_961205895.1. Taxonomy (NCBI): domain Eukaryota; kingdom Metazoa; phylum Arthropoda; class Insecta; order Lepidoptera; family Noctuidae; genus Mythimna; species Mythimna pallens. The sequence goes on from OY540831.1 coordinate 26,144,713, forward strand.
GGACTGCTTCGTCTGCATTTACCACCGTGTCTATAGAACTATACACTATAGGCGTCAATATAGCTCTTTCGAAATTTTTTCAATCATCTCTTCTACTGTACTTACTACCACGCATAATTTTTCAGGTATGACTATAACCCCATCTAATTTTTGGTACTTGCCGTTTCCTAATTGGAGTAAAAAGGTCTGAAAATTCTCCTGCAGAGACGTCTCCTCTGAGATGTACTCTCATATTTTTAGTTAATTTAAGAATTTTAGTATAGGGCCATAAGTGAGACCTTTTAATGCATGCTTTCATTTCATCCACTCGTGTCCCTTTTAGTATCGTTTTTAACTGGTAACGTTTGGCGAAAAAAAAAACTCCTGCCAGCAATACTGTCATACCACCCATTAAGTTGTCGTTGCTTCGTATGTCCTGTAGACTTCTATTTAATGCTTAAATAGCTCTTTTGTGCGCCATTGTGCTTTCATCCCAGACTATTATTTTTGCTTTACGTAACAATTGGGCAAGATTACTTTGCTTGGAAATGTTGCACATTGGCGTCTCTACATTTGATAAATTAAGGGGTAATTTCAAAGCAGAGTGTGCAGTTCGACCACCTTCCAATAACTAATAATGTGCGGCGGTGTCCCAGAAGACGCGACCGTCAAAGCGATTCCGCAAGTACTTCTTACTTTTGCTTAAATTAAATTGATAAGGTATGTTTCACCAGTCCCACCTGGTGCATCTAAAAAGAACATTAGAACTGGAAACCATTTTTCTTTAATTTTTTCCGCGAGGGTTGCACGCGAACGTGACAAATAAGTCTGGGCGACCGTAATGACGTACATAAGTCATAGTGACCTGAGTTCGCTCGTGCATGTATCTCGGCCCACCGGTGAAAAAGGACGGTAATACCACTATTTGACCCAGCTGATGAGCGTCAACATCTTGTCTACCGATGGCGTCCTTAAGGTGGATATAGCTATCGGAGCGTAACTTTGCCTGATTATTTCTAATGAAATTCAGTCTCTTTCTGAAGTAATCTTGTTTCCGGGTCTCGCTGTGGAATAGCAATTGAATAACCGTCTTCTCCATGGCTGAACATTACAGGATATTGCAAAGCATCGTTTGAGCGATGTATTTCACTAATTATATCGCGACGCTTGAACTGTTGATCTAATAACACCAAAGCAACTTAATTCATTTGTGTGGTGGTTGTTTTTTGTCATGTATAACTAACTTATTGATTGAAGATATCCGCAGGAGAACCAAGGTCGCCGACATAGCCCGAAGAATCGCCAAACTTAAGTGGCAGTGGGCAGGGCACATTGCTCGTAGAACGGATGGCCGATGGGGCCGAAAGGTTCTAGAGTGGCGACCGCGCACCGGAAGACGCAGCGTTGGAAGGCCTCCCACAAGGTGGACCGACGACCTGGTGAGGGTAGCAGGAGTGCGGTGGATGCGAGAAGCACAGGATCGGTCGTTGTGGCGACGCTTGGGGGAGGCCTATGCCCAACAGTGGACGTCTTTCGGCTGAAATGATGATGATGATGATGATGATAACTAACTTGAAAGTTTTACAGGAGGAAGGAATTCCGTCAATGGTACTCTTCATGTCCCTGATATAAGGATTGACTTCGTGCAACATTTTTTGCAGTTGTTTTATTAAATTTGGTTTTAATTGCGGGAAATTACAGCATCTTAAATTTGCTTCTCTTTCATCTTCACCCACGATAAATTTGTAAAATCTGAGCTGTTTGACCGGGTTCTGACAATAAACTGCCAATTAAACTTGATAAACTTGTCCCTGTACTTTGAAGTTTGGCATATATCCATCTCCACCAACTTATTTCCCACCAAACCACGTCATTTGGAAACAATTGTTGTATTTACGAATGTTCGAAATAAAAAGTTTGTGATCAGGATGGAGATCCATTATCAACTGTAAAGGGGTTCGGGAGGTGTACTCAATAATTTGAGTTAAACTTTACCGCTGCTGCAACACATCTCAGGAGTTTCGTCCTTCCATTTAAACGCATTACACCAACAACATTTATGATTCATATCATCAATTGAAACTACATTATCAAATTCGTAATTTATTTCAGGTTTACACATTCCTAAAAGATACTTGATCTTCCATGGCCGTGTAACAACACGCATATTGAAGCGGGACTGCGCTGGTCTGTGTACTTCAGGATGCGCTTGCTGGTAATTTTCAGCGGCTATTTTTCATTTGGCATTTCGGTGTGTTTTTTGATAATTGCATACAGCTTTCCGGTGTGCCAAAGAATTATTTTCAGAGTATATTTTCTGAGCTCGTCTAACTTGAATCTTCCTTGTTTTGTCTGTATATCTGGTCCTCTTTTTTGTGATGCCGTCATGGACTGTGAAGGAATGTCCGTAGAAATGACTGAATATGAATTTAAGGAATTTAGTGGCACAATATCAGGTTCTTCATCATATTTCGTTTTCTACACATTTATGTTTTCCTCGTCAGAATTAACAACGCCTGTAGGATTAAGTTCTTCATATGAAAAGTAAGCATCGAAATGACCATTTGAAAGATTTTGTGTAAAGCGAAGACGTTTTATCGGGTAACCTGGAGTACCTGCATTTACATACAATTCATCGTTACGATAAACTTCGAAAATACCATACCAACTAAATCTTACATCCAGTTACTTATCTTAATTTTATTATTATTCAAAATGTTACATAAGACTGTTTAAAAAACATTGTTTTGTAATTAACTTTATGTTTTCGTTTGTACCAATTTTTGTCAGTAGATGTCGTTGTACGTATATAAATGACATAATTGATACGTTATTATAGGATTAGGTTATCACAATGGAAAAAGAATAAGATATTTTATACAAACATGGATGATAACATTTCACCAATACAGGGATGAATGTTGTATTATTGTTTGAGAAAGTATTATATTAAATAAATTTTTTTACCCACATTTTTGAGTAAAATAAACCACTGTGTAAAATCTTTTCGTAAAATAATAATCGCTATTTGCTCTGTAAGAGCTTGTTTTTCTAATTTCTAACTTAGACTTTAAAAATCCTGAACACGATAAAGAACACTTGACTCGACCCTAAACCGTAATTTGAGGGTAGTTTTGGAAAACGACTAATGCGTATCTTTATTATTTATTTAAAAGTGTATTCGTGCAAAGTTTCAAGTTTATTAACCCAAGAAATAAGATTCTCCCATACAAACTTTAACACCCCCTAAATCTTGCACTGGGGGGTTGTACTAAAAAAAAAATATCGTAAACTTTATAACTAATTTAGGTTAATATTTGTACTAAGTTTTGAGTTAATTGGCCCACGAAAAAAAAAAAATGCATACGTACGAAATCCCCCCTTTTTAACCCCTTAGGGGCTGAATTTTGGAAAATCCTTTCTTAGTGCTCGCCTACGTTATAAAAGGAAGCCTAGTGCAAAATTTCACGCTCCTAGTCCCAGTAGTTTCGGCTGTGCGTTGATATGTCAGTCAGTCAGTTTCTCCTTTTATATATATAGATAAATATTCATTTGTTAGCTTTGACATAATTCCTACCGATTTCTTTTGTTATTCATAACTTACAAAAAGTCTAAGTACTACGTGAGATTTGAACTCACGGCTCACTGATTCACGCATCTAACCGCTAGGCCATCATGACTCTAATTTTAGTGATGAAATTATGAACTACAATCAGTTGTTGACGACAATGATGATGCTTGTGTCTATTTTCTGTCAAACTAAAAGTCATGTTTATACTTTGTGTGATGTCTTTTTTGGTCGCCACTTAGCTGTGAAGAAACCAACACCATCTAATTTTCGAAAACTTCAACTTTAACGTGCAAGGGAAAATAGGCATTAAGGTATCCAAGCACTTTCACAGGCGTCTGTACATTCCCAATGCCAATGCAAACTATTGGCATGATTTACTTTTTTTGTTTCGCCAGAAATGAAATCCAGGTTATATGCCAGAGGACAATACGAGGAATCAACAGCAAAAAGAACCAGCCCCCCTAGCCAACAACAATCTACTAATAACTACAATCGCATCGTTCGCGCCGAACATCACGAGTAGACCACGCCTCCGATTCCTTTGTTCTGACGACATCTCAACGCTTAGTCACGTGGTCAGAACAAAGGAATCGGAGGCGTGGCCTACTCGAAGCGTTCGGCGCGAACGAAACGATTGTAACTTGGCTAGGGGGGGGCGAATCTTTAAACTGTAACCGATCGAAAATACCTCTAGAAGCATTGCTAGTATATTTTTGTCAGGCGTTACATATTTTCTTTATATAATCAAATGGAAATATAATACGTAATATTTTGAGGTTTCTATTGATGAAATTGATTCAATTGGTTATTATTTTTCACGCAACACCCGAGTGTACCACCAACGGCGGGGCGCGCGAGCGGAGGGGTCGACACTATTCACGACTACAAATTCGGTCATCGACGGACATACCCGAAAACGCGCGCTCGCGTTTTCACAAAATTGTAGAAACCGAATTAAACTAATTATCTATACTTATAATAAATCTGTAGAAGTGAAAATTCTGTACATTGAAAATATCAAAAAAATAAATGGCAGGGGGTGTTACCAGACCGACACCGAACCCAAAAATGTAATTATAATGTTTTTTAGTCCGTCTGTATGTCTGTCTGTTTGTTCAGGCATCACGCAAAAACTACCGGTTCGATTACGATGAAACTTGGTATAATTATTTTTTAATATCCTGGGCACCACACTGGGTAATTTTTATCCCGGAAAAGTATATACAATAAAAAAGCAAACTTAATTTTGCGGTTCAATCCCTAGACCCGATTACTGTACAAACCGCAAGCATACATATAATACAACATCGCTCGCCATACAATTCAGTGGATTATCACACACGACGAAGATAATAAATAATCTATATAATTATATACATTATTTATTTAAAAGGAGAAACTGACTGACTGACATATCAACATACAGTCGAAACTACTGAGACTAAGACCGTGAAATTTTGCACAAGGTTTACTTTTATAATGTAGGTGAGCACGAAGAGAGGATTTTCCAAAATTCACCCCCAAAGGGGATGAAACAGGGGTCCACAGTTTGCATGGAGAAACCTTCTTATCCGCGGGCGAAGCCGCTGGCAGAAGCTAGTATATAATAAAAGGAGAAACTGACTGACTGACATATCAACGCACAGTCAAAACTACTGGGACTAGGAACGTGAAATTGTGCACTAAGAGCGGATTTTCCATAATTCACACCCTAAAGGGATAAAACGGGGGTCCAAAGTTCGTGAAGTAAAGTGTGATGAAAACCTGCTTTCACGCGGACGAAGCCGCTGGCAGAAGCTAGTTCCTTATAAACGAGTCATCTGTTATTTAATATCTTGACATTATTGTTATGTTTTTTTCACACATGCAATTTTTCATCACTAAAACTACTAAAAAAACAAGTGATAAACGAATCGAAATGATACGCGTTAGTGTTGCGATAATCATTGACACTATTTAATGCGTACCTACCATAAACACCGAAACCAAAACTGTATTTAACAATGGGAAACTTAAAATATCAGACATAAAATATTTTTATTTAAGAAAAATAACGCCTGATAAAAAAACTATAGCAATCTACTAAATAGTCCATAACTTAATTTTGTTACGGTTGGTACATATAATTCTTTAACAGTTCTTCAAGATGTGGCCTAGGTTTCACATTTGGCGGAAAAGAAAAAAAAAATATATGCCAGCAATATGGCAAAAGTATCATTTTCCTTTACTTCAGATGTATTCCCATACCTGTGCAATAACCTGTGTATAAGACCTTGATTTAATGCAAATTTCAGGACTTTAGTTCCTTCCCGTTGACTCTACGCTATGAATTTTGATTCCTTTGAGAGTGTCGAAATATACCTACTTACGTTTGTTAACTTAGAAGTTTGATTTTTTTACAGCTTCAAGGGACTGCAGACTTGAACTTGGTTTTAATTTGAACTCGATACCTCCATGCCTTATCGAGATAAAGGGTCTTGACAGACAGACAGACGTATAACAAAGTGATCCTATAAGAGTTCCGTTTTTAGGGTTAGAATAGAATAGAATTTTATTTTACAAATATTAGTAATACATAATAGTTCTTAAGATTACATTACAGCTCAGCCACATTTTACCACAAAAAGAAAAATCGGAACCCTTATTATATGAGTTGAAATTAAAACCAATACTCAGGTCTGCGGTCTCTACAAGCTGTGAAAAAATTAAACTTCTGAGTTAACGAAAAAAAGATACGACCGATTATATAGCAAAAAACATAGATACACGCTCAAGGGAATCAAAATTCGTAGGGTGCTTCCCGTTGACCTATAATCCTGAAATTTGGCATGAAGCGAGATCACAGAATTGAACATTGAACTGTTTTCATAGGTAAGTTTGTACGGAACCACCAGTGCGCGAGTCGGACCTGCACTTACCCGGTTTTTTTAATCCTTTAGAAATACGCAACCTTGCACAATTAATCGAGATTCTGAATGACGAAATTTTTCCCTTTACTTAATTAAATAAAAATTTAAGGTTAAAAAAAAAGTTTTTTCAGGAAAAAGTTTTGTGAAATATTCGAGTAAATGATGAATAAATTTACCGAATGCCAACAGAGAGTTCAGGCGCTATCTTTATTTTTTCGCGTTGCCACTTCATCAAACATTGCGATAGGTTGTGTTGGATGAAGCAACAAGCTTTTAAACCATGCTTTAAGCGTGTGTAACTCTTTACTGAACCGACTCACTGTTCCGAAACATTTTAGTGTTCCGAAAGATTGGAACAGCAATAATGTTTTAAATGCATCATTTGGAACAATTGGAACACTGAAACACTCTTTACGTCTAGTGACCTGTAATAGTACATTATGATATAAGTGTGTAATGTTAGTGATTACCGTCGAGGCGGTATTTAGACCCGAGCCGGGCGAGGGTCTTAAGAGAGCCAAGAACGGTAATCATTAATTACTCACGTGTGTCATACGACGTTTTACAATACACTTGTGAAGAAAACAACAGTAAAAATAGTAAAATTTTCTGTGATGTCACAGAAAATTTTACTATTTTTACAAGATAAATTTGTCCATTTTAACTTGTAAATTGGATGAAATATTATAAGTTAGTAAGACACTAATTTATATAGGTACTATTGAACGAGAATTTAATTGGAATTCAAAATTTGTTTTACGAATAAAGAGGTTGAACAAAAAGGTTTTAACTACATTATAGCACTAGTGCGTAATGGTAATCAAAATGTCACAGGTTGGTAACGAGTGCCATTATATACCTAAGTGCAGTGCAATAAGAGTCACTTTCTGAGCAAGTGTGTTGTAAAGTCTATTTAAAATTCAAATTTAAACTTAAATATTGTAAATTTGAATGAACTTAACTAAAAACATCCGCTTTAAATTATTCTCAAATCAAAATTCAATTAAATAAAACTGTTGGAGTATGTAGCGCAACGTAACAGATCACAATTCATAACAGTCAAGTTCTGAGTTTGTATCTTTTGAGCCATTGTTCCAAATGTTCCGTTTGTATTTTGTGAGCCAATGTTTCAAATGTTCCGTTTGTATCTTGTGAGCTGATGTTTCAAATGTTCCGTTTGTATCTTTTGAGCCGATGTTTTAAATGTTCCAAATGATACATATCACTATTTCGGAACATTTCAGTGATTCAGATGCAAATGTTCCAATCGCAAAGATGACACACTTTTCCCACGGCCATGCTCACGTTACTATAGATGAGTGGGGAAGGGCCCTCATTTAACAGTTCGACAAAGTCGCATGTGGTTGTAGACCTTTTCCTTTCGAGAGTTCCGTACCTGAAGGGATCCAACGAGACCCTACTACCGAGTTTGTCTGTTCATGTGTCTGTCTGTCAGTTGGCTGTATTTCATGAAACATAAAAAGAAGACAGAAGAATTTTTTTCTGAGTGTATCTCTAATGGTGAGCGTTTCAACCGCGCGGCCATAACGATAATTAAAAAAACATACTATGCCAAGGTTTTGTAAAAGTTGATTCCCAAAACCATAAATTTGTCAAAGTTATAGTTAAGAAACCCAAAGTCATCTCACGCCTCTTCTTCATAAGCTCGAAAGTTTGATCTGACAGCTTCTTATTCTTATTTGTAAAGTGAGTCTTGAAAAATTTTAACCCGACCGTATGGACAGTTCCCACGAACCAATCGTTATATTCGTCCACGGAGCTTCCTAGGCACTCGAAACGATTGTGGAGTTCGAGCTGAAAGCTCTCGGAGTTATTGTTTTATTAAGTTTTTTGATTTATTAAGACATTTAGCGTTCCGATCAGGTGCAAACCGGGACGCGTCCCCAGACTCCTGAAAATCGGAACGTCCCGCAAAATCGGGACGCTTGGCAACACTAGATACAAAAGCCGGGTGTCTAACCCACCAATCACAGCAGTCCAATATGTATGTGTATGTTCTATAAAAGATATCCCACTGTTGTGAGAATACATGTTTCTTAAAAAATCTTCTTTCTGTATTAAACTTTTAACACTATCCTACATATGTTTAAAAACAGCTTAATGCACTACGCTTTCGCTTTTTTATAACCACCTAAACTTAGTCGGGTTACCAGTCTTGCACTTTATAATCATAATTTGTTAATTACTTACAGGATACTAATGAAACTTAACAACAACAACAACAACAACATTTGAATAAAATTACGAGCTAAAAAATAACGTGTATATTAAGTCTTTAGAGCTCTAATTCTGAGTGTTAAGACTTATTGAAGCGTTTAAATAACTTTTAACAATACATTGTTTTTTTTTTTTATGCACAACTTATTTTTTATTAATTTCTAAGAAGTCATCTTCAATAGATGATAAGAATCCGCCAAACCGTTATAGACATCCAGGAAAACCACAAAAGTTACTTCAGCAGGAACTCAAATAATTTCAGAACCTATGAAATACCAAATACAAAATAAAGGGCAATATTTACCTCGACAACTAATTATATAACTAATATTAACTTCAGAATTCCCATTAAAAAAAGTGTCTGACTGCGGTTTTTTTTTTTTTTTTAGGTGGGAAAATCATCTTATGACAAATCTCGCTCTTGGGCTGAGCCAGAGATAGTGTCAGACTTTTACTGACTAAAAACCCACTCCTGTTCCTTCTTTGCCTTTGTCCCAGGGCCCCGGGTTTCGCTTTCACACTACCCATGGCCCCAGTAGGCTTTGACTCTGCTGGGCCCCTACGATTTGCTGACATCTCCCTGAGGCCAGCGTGGAACCATACGCGCCGTCGACGACTTAGGCTCGGTCCGGATGGTTACCGGACGATCGGACGGCGAGCCACCCATTGCTCGCCGTCCGCAAGCCCGTGCCTACGGTGGCCGGAAATCGGGATCGGAATCCCAGCGGCGGTTGAGGCGTGAGGACCGTTGCCTCACGCGATCGGCCGCCTCCTTTGCTAGCATTACTGCTTCGCAGAAGGAGGCGACCGCCTGCCACTCCTCCTCGCTCCGAACCATGGCCTGTACCAAGGCCCGGCGCGAGAGATCGCCGCCGCCGATCGCCCCCACGAGGACACGGCGTTGCTCTGCCCAAGCGGGGCACACCTCCACCGTGTGCTCCACCGTGTCCTCCGGGCGTTCCACACAGTGGCGACACCCGGGCGTGTCTTCAGCACGAATCCGGTGCAGGAACTTTCCGAACTTACCATGTTCGGTGAGAACCTGCGTCATGCGGAAGGTGAGGACGCCATGAGGTCTTTCCAACCACGCCTCAAAGAGGGGACTTACCGCCATAATTGTGGCGTGCCCAGTCTGACTGCGGTAACGTTACCCCAGCTGGAAATGTTTTGTGAAATAACTAAAAAAGTACAGGTGCAACCAGGTGCAACAAATATAAAAATTGGCGTAAGAAGTACAGAAACTGGGCCACTAATTATTATCTATAATATTTAAATCATTATAAAACCATAACCACTAAAATACCTAGAATAGCGATTAGAAAAAAGTCGCCCGGTCGGTACCATAACACAGGTAATTATTTTAATAGAGCTTTTCTATACGCTATGCTGTGCTTGTAAATTATTACTTATGTCATGGTACAGACTCTTTTTAAAATCTATTTTCGTAATATCTTGGAAAGTGGCGCACCATGTGTCTTTGTAAAAAATGTGACTAATAATAAGTACAAGCTAAATATCGCAATACAAAATGCAAGTGGAAGCGCGAGATACAGACGTGTTGCGTTCCGTAGTAAACAAAGTGGTTTTGTTCGATTTACTCCTAAACTATTGAACTTGTTGACAAAAAGTTCCAAAATAAGTTGTCCTTTAATAGACATTTGTTATCTTTGGAAAACTACGTTCTGCTGTTCTTCTTCTTCTTTTCGATTCGATGGTAAACTTGTCAAACTGTTTGGGTCCAATAGGTGGCTACATTAATAGCAGCATCGGTAGCATGCATCAAATCCTCCAAAGTGCAGGTGTATGGGCACTTGGGGCATTCTAATATGTGGCTCATGTTTTGAACAGGAGCACCGCTCTCCCTCCTGCGCGCGATTTGCAGTGGCCTATATGGAAAGCACTAAATCGGTTGCGAACCCAGGTAGGCCACTGCAAACACAACTTGGCAAAATGGGGTTTTATAGACCCGTCGGATACTTAATGTGAGTGAGTTCTACTGTTACAATCTAGACTTCGTTATTCCTCACAATTATATTGCAAATTAATACTTTTTATCAAGGTACCTAAGTAATTCACATTCTTAAATTACTCTCTTTCCACTTAATACTTTTGCCAATTTTTAGTCAAATTAGTTGACCGAGTCTTATAGTACAATGTGCAATGCTTTTACTTGCATCCTAGTACCATTACATAACTTCGGAGGCTTCAAGTTCCAAGCAACATCACGGGTGTGCCCACACGCAGTGCAAGTATATGGTATGGAAGACCGGCTGGATTAATAGTGTTCAGAAACTCAACCGGATAGTGGACTGCTTCGTCTGCATTTACCACCGTGTCTATAGAACTATACACTATAGGCGTCAATATAGCTCTTTCGAAATTTTTTCAATCATCTCTTCTACTGTACTTACTACCACGCATAATTTTTCAGGTATGACTATAACCCCATCTAATTTTTGGTACTTGCCGTTTCCTAATTGGAGTAAAAAGGTCTGAAAATTCTCCTGCAGAGACGTCTCCTCTGAGATGTACTCTCATATTTTTAGTTAATTTAAGAATTTTAGTATAGGGCCATAAGTGAGACCTTTTAATGCATGCTTTCATTTCATCCACTCGTGTCCCTTTTAGTATCGTTTTTAACTGGTAACGTTTGGCGAAAAAAAAAACTCCTGCCAGCAATACTGTCATACCACCCATTAAGTTGTCGTTGCTTCGTATGTCCTGTAGACTTCTATTTAATGCTTAAATAGCTCTTTTGTGCGCCATTGTGCTTTCATCCCAGACTATTATTTTTGCTTTACGTAACAATTGGGCAAGATTACTTTGCTTGGAAATGTTGCACATTGGCGTCTCTACATTTGATAAATTAAGGGGTAATTTCAAAGCAGAGTGTGCAGTTCGACCACCTTCCAATAACTAATAATGTGCGGCGGTGTCCCAGAAGACGCGACCGTCAAAGCGATTCCGCAAGTACTTCTTACTTTTGCTTAAATTAAATTGATAAGGTATGTTTCACCAGTCCCACCTGGTGCATCTAAAAAGAACATTAGAACTGGAAACCATTTTTCTTTAATTTTTTCCGCGAGGGTTGCACGCGAACGTGACAAATAAGTCTGGGCGACCGTAATGACGTACATAAGTCATAGTGACCTGAGTTCGCTCGTGCATGTATCTCGGCCCACCGGTGAAAAAGGACGGTAATACCACTATTTGACCCAGCTGATGAGCGTCAACATCTTGTCTACCGATGGCGTCCTTAAGGTGGATATAGCTATCGGAGCGTAACTTTGCCTGATTATTTCTAATGAAATTCAGTCTTTCTGAAGTAATTTTGTTTCCGGGTCTCGCTGTGGAATAGCAATTGAATAACCGTCTTCTCCGTGGCTGAACATTACAGGATATTGCAAAGCATCGTTTGAGCGATGTATTTCACTAATTATATCGCGACGCTTGAACTGTTGATCTAATAACACCAAAGCAACTTAATTCATTTGTGTGGTGGTTGTTTTTTGTCATGTATAACTAACTTATTGATTGAAGATATCCGCAGGAGAACCAAGGTCGCCGACATAGCCCGAAGAATCGCCAAACTTAAGTGGCAGTGGGCAGGGCACATTGCTCGTAGAACGGATGGCCGATGGGGCCGAAAGGTTCTAGAGTGGCGACCGCGCACCGGAAGACGCAGCGTTGGAAGGCCTCCCACAAGGTGGACCGACGACCTGGTGAGGGTAGCAGGAGTGCGGTGGATGCGAGAAGCACAGGATCGGTCGTTGTGGCGACGCTTGGGGGAGGCCTATGCCCAACAGTGGACGTCTTTCGGCTGAAATGATGATGATGATGATGATGATAACTAACTTGAAAGTTTTACAGGAGGAAGGAATTCCGTCAATGGTACTCTTCATGTCCCTGATATAAGGATTGACTTCGTGCAACATTTTTTGCAGTTGTTTTATTAAATTTGGTTTTAATTGCGGGAAATTACAGCATCTTAAATTTGCTTCTCTTTCATCTTCACCCACGATAAATTTGTAAAATCTGAGCTGTTTGACCGGGTTCTGACAATAAACTGCCAATTAAACTTGATAAACTTGTCCCTGTACTTTGAAGTTTGGCATATATCCATCTCCACCAACTTGTTTCCCACCAAACCACGTCATTTGGAAACAATTGTTGTATTTACGAATGTTCGAAATAAAAAGTTTGTGATCAGGATGGAGATCCATTATCAACTGTAAAGGGGTTCGGGAGGTGTACTCAATAATTTGAGTTAAACTTTACCGCTGCTGCAACACATCTCAGGAGTTTCGTCCTTCCATTTAAACGCATTACACCAACAACATTTATGATTCATATCATCAATTGAAACTACATTATCAAATTCGTAATTTATTTCAGGTTTATACATTCCTAAAAGATACTTGATCTTCCATGGCCGTGTAACAACACGCATATTGAAGCGGGACTGCGCTGATCTGTGTACTTCAGGATGCGCTTGCTGGTAATTTTCAGCGGCTATTTTTCATTTGGCATTTCGGTGTGTTTTTTGATAATTGCATACAGCTTTCCGGTGTGCCAAAGAATTATTTTCAGAGTATATTTTCTGAGCTCGTCTAACTTGAATCTTCTTTGTTTTGTCTGTATATCTGGTCCTCTTTTTTGTGATGCCATCATGGACTGTGAAGGAATGTCCGTAGAAATGACTGAATATGAATCTAAGGAATTTAGTGGCACAATATCAGGTTCTTCATCATATTTCGTTTTCTTCACATTTATGTTTTCCTCGTCAGAATTAACAACGCCTGTAGGATTAAGTTCTTCATATGAAAAGTAAGCATCGAAATGACCATTTGAAAGATTTTGTGTAAAGCGAAGACGTTTTATCGGGTAACCTGGAGTACCTGCATTTACATACAATTCACCGTTACGATAAACTTCGAAAATACCATACCAACTAAATCTTACATCCAGTTACTTATCTTAATTTTATTATTATTCAAAATGTTACATAAGACTGTTTAAAAAACATTGTTTTGTAATTAACTTTATGTTTTCGTTTGTACCAATTTTTGTCAGTAGATGTCGTTGTACGTATATAAATGACATAATTGATACGTTATTATAGGATTAGGTTATCACAATGGAAAAAGAATAAGATATTTTATACAAACATGGATGATAACATTTCACCAATACAGGGATGAATGTTGTATTATTGTTTGAGAAAGTATTATATTAAATAATTTTTTTTACCCACATTTTTGAGTAAAATAAACCACTGTGTAAAATCTTTTCGTAAAATAATAATCGCTATTTGCTCTGTAAGAGCTTGTTTTTCTAATTTCTAACACCGAGTTGCGAGTAAATTAGGATGCGCAGTAAGACTTTAAAAATCCTGAACACGATAAAGAACACTTGACTCGACCCTAAACCGTAATTTGAGGGTAGTTTTGGAAAACGACTAATGCGTATCTTTATTATTTATTTAAAAGTGTATTCGTGCAAAGTTTCAAGTTTATTAACCCAAGAAATAAGATTCTCCCATACAAACTTTAACACCCCCTAAATCTTGCACTGGGGGGTTGTACTAAAAAAAAATATCGTAAACTTTATAACTAATTTAGGTTAATATTTGTACTAAGTTTTGAGTTAATTGGCCCACGAAAAAAAAAATTGCATACGTACGAAATCCCCCCTTTTTAACCCCTTAGGGGCTGAATTTTGGAAAATCCTTTCTTAGTGCTCGCCTACGTTATAAAAGGAAGCCTAGTGCAAAATTTCACGCTCCTAGTCCCAGTAGTTTCGGCTGTGCGTTGATATGTCAGTCAGTCAGTTTCTCCTTTTATATATATAGACTAGCTTCAGCCCGCGGCTTCACTCGCGTGATTGTAGGTTTCTCTATACAAACTTTGGACCCCCGCTTCATCCCCTTAGGAAGTGAATTTTGGAAAATCCTTTCTTAGTGCTCGCCTACGTCATAAAAGGAAACCCTGTGCAAAATTTCACGCTCCTAATCCCAGTAGTTTCGGCTGTGCGTTGATATATCAGTCAGTCAGTTTCCCCTTTTATATATATAGATTATTAATATAGAGGTAAAAGTTGCTGTCTTGTTTTTATATATTTATTTTTTATTTTTACAAAAATAAAACAATTGTACTCCTACAAACAATTGTAGGAGGTATTCTCTGAAAGTAATGGTCCGATTGCAAAATTTTTTTCACCGATAGAAATCTGCTTTATTCCTGAGTGATAGGCTATATTTTATGTAGACGGGCGAAGCCACGGGCAAAAGCTAGTGAAATATAATTTCATTTGTTTATTGTTTGTACGGTAACCTATCAAGAACAAAAAAACCTAATAAACAAGTACCTAATTATGCTACTCTATTTAACTATCAGCTAGTGAGATAATATGCGTGTGCTTATGTGCTCATAAATCGTGCCGGTCCAGCGGCGGGCCGAGAGGCCGTATCGTTCAGAATAATTACTTGTTTATATGCTAGACGTGCAGTAACGTGCATCGGTCGGTGTGCGCGGTCACTACGTGACTAGACCGTTTTGCAACACATCAGTGTGTCGCCGTGCAAGTTCCGAAACGAGCATGTGCTCACATATTGCGGCAGCGAGTCTCCGACGTGCCACGTGCGGCAATGTGCAGTCTGTTGCTCGCGTGCCGCTGCCGCTTCTCATCCTGACATCTACAAGACAAAGCGCGATGCGGCTTGCCTCGCTGCCTAGAGCCCCGACTGCGTATAACATTATGACTCGTCATGAACCAGATGAATGTTGATGTCTTGTTAAATTGTGATGAAGTTAAGGTGTGCCAACTGTGCAATAAAGAAATAAACAAGTTCCTCGGAACGTTTATGTATGCAGACAATAGCACTGTTGCTGAGAGTTACGTTTCCACAGATCCGGTCTCTTGGATGAGCACTTGAACTTGCCCTTGAAGGCGATCTTCGAATAAGGAAATGTAAATTTGTTCAATTTTAATGTAACAAAAACCCGGGCGTATCTTTTCCCGTGAAGGAAGCCTTTGACTTGCGCTCCAGGACCCGAACAGGCGTTCAACTTCATGTTGCCGGCGAGGACTTACGTATCTACGCTTGGTACAAGCCCCCCTCAGTTCAACTAGACCTGACCGAGCTGAGGGCCACACTGTCCGCCGCCGAGTCACCAGCAACCCTTGCCGGTGACATAAACTGTAAACATCCTGCATGGAACGCCCTGCACATGATCAACGAGGGGAGACGGCTCTTCGATGACGCGGAGGCCCATGGATACACAGTGTCCGGCCCTGAGACGCCCACCCACTACCCGGACAACTCGCTGCACATGCTTGATGTGCTGGACATTGTGGTCCATACAGGGCTACGCTGCCAGATCACGCAACAGGTCATTGACGACGTCGATCAACGGACTGGACTAAGTACGCTGATAAGCTTGAGACCACTACGCCAACTCGGCCCGTCGCTACCGCCGCGGACGGCGACCTCCTTGTAGACAACGTCACTGCTTGCGTGAAAAGTGTCCTTGAAGAAGCGACGACAACAACTCAGCCACAGGGGAGAGGGCTTCAACCCACCCTACCACCACGAATCCACGCCATGGTCGCCCGAAAGAGGTGTCTACGCAAGCAGCGGCAACAGTTGCGCTGCCCCGTTGCCCCGTGCCCCTCAGTTGAAGACGCAGCTTAACCATCTCGTAGCGAAGGTGAAGGCCGACTTAGAAGCTCTAGCTGCCGAGAGTTGGGAAGAACCAATTGACGCTGCAGCATGTGACTGGCAGGCGACACACAGACTGTGCCGCCAGCTCATAAGTGCCCCAGCTCCGATGCGCCCTCTACTAGCAGACGACGGGGCCCTCAAGTATGTAGCTGAGGACCGAGCGGAAGTCTTTGCAGAGCATCTGGAGCGTCAGTTTAGCCCGAACCCGACTACTGAACACGACCATGTCGCAGCAGTCGATGCAACACCTTAGAGACTACTTCACGTCGTCGATAGCTCCCGATAAGGACCCATATTCTTCTCGCCTAGCGCAGTCAGTCGCGCCATCCTACGCACTTAGCCTCGCAAGGCCCCCAGTGCTGACGGTATCACCAGCACAGCCCTGCGCCACCTACCGTACCGCACTGTTGCGGCCCTGGCGCGCCTGTTCATGGGGATACTGCACACGGGGGTCTTCCTTACATCCTGGAAGGAAGGGCGCATCATAATGCTGCCCAAGGAGGGAAAGTTCAAAGTGGTCCAAGCTTTCCTGTCTAACAGGTGTTTCAGAGTGGTGGTTGACGGGGCGCTTTCCGCCCCCTGGCCGGGATTATCGCCCCTCCCACCACGTCTGAAACTCAGCGGAGCCGAAGTCGATTGGACGCCCCGGGCCAAGTATCTGGATGTGACCATCGATCGGCGGCTCACAATGGGACCGCACGCACGCAATGTCGTCGCGCAGGGTAGAGTCGTCCGCAACCGGCTCAAACCAGTGCTCTCGTCCCGCCTCCCGGCGCGTCAAACTGGGCGTATATACAGAAGTATATTCGCCCAGTGTTGCGTAGAGTCGTCGACGCCTCTCGTAATGTGAGGAACGACATCATAGAGCGCGACCTCGGGATTGAGAGCTTAGATGAGTTTGTGCGACTCCTTGGTTCAAATCATATTCGATAGAGGAAGAAAGAATTCTGGGGGAATTCAAAGAGTACTGTGATCAAATTGGAATAAATATCCACGCTATTGCTCCAGGGGTTAGCCGAGCAAATGGCCAAGTGGAAAGGGTCATTGCAACCCTAAAGAACGCACAGCTTATGATCAAAAATCACGAAACGGAGCAATGGCACATTGTGCTTGACTCAGAGAAAATTCTTTCTATTCTTATAGATGGGTACACTACATAAATACGAAAAACTTTATTCCGACAGTCACAAATACGAATTTCAAAATACCGATTTTCATAATTCCGAATGGTTCAAAATTCCGAACATAAGAACTCCGACTTATCAGTACTCCTATTTTTATAATTCCTAAATTTCAACATTCATAACGTTTATAATTATTATTCTTAAAACAACGAGTTTCAAAAATACGAATTCCGATTATTAAAATACCGATTAATACAATTCCGAAATAAAAACACAATTCTTACCTAACACAACCCAAATGATTCACCAACAATAGAGGGGATCTGGCACTCGGCCACCGCTGCCGAGACACGCTCGCTTAGCTTGCTCGCCTTCGCGCTTTATTAGTCACAGTTCTAACCTAACCTGACCTAACTGATTCATCAATAATACAGGGGATTTGCAGCATGCAAGCGGGTATGCAGCGTGCAAACAGACATGCAGCATGCAAGTAAGCATGCGACATGCAAGCAGGTACGCAACATGCAAGCAAGCATGCAACTTGCAAGCAGGCATGCAGCATACAAGCAGGCATGCAACATGCAGCAAGCATCGTCACGGCTCTGGCGTTGCGGGGTTTGGGCGGCCCCACGCGATCTAAAATTTATCTGCGACGATACGCAGATAGTTTTAACGCTCACCACCGCAGCTTCGGCTTGCTGGCCGGCTTCGCCTCAGCCACGGCGGCGGGCCTTCAAACCACCTGCTCCTCAGCCCGCGGGCCGCCCCACCCCTCCGCGCCTACGCGGGTTTAAATTACACTCTAGGGGTAGGGCAGACAAGACTGCGTGAAGTCAATTTTGCAGTGATTCGTTTCTGTCAATAAATTTTGTAGCACAATATGTTGACTTTTAGTTTATTCGAAGTATTGAAAATCGGAATATCGTTTTTCGGACCGAGAACCCTTCGAGCATTTGATTCTTTGAACGTATAAAAAACGGAAAACTAACAAATCGCATTTACGACTTTCGGTAAAATAAATTTCGTGATTTTTAATAGTAGACATTATAATTCTTTGCTATTATGAAATTCTGACTTTTGAAAATCGGAACATCGAAATTCGGAATAAAATATTTCGGAGTATTTGGGTGTTCCCGAGCCACACGTATTTGTCTGTGAATGACGTCGACGACGCACTGATGTACTAGAGCAAAGCGCACATTTTACCTTGCGGCTTCTACCCACAAGTAATAAGCAAAATTATAAGTGAACTAAATAATTTGCGTAAATGTCATTGTATATTGTTATTTCAACCTAATTTTATGTTGTCATCAGTGTTTATAAGCAATATTTAAAAAAATAAACTTTGAAAGGCGAATTTTTAGCCTTAGAAAGTGTTTATATGTATGTGTCAATGTATCTTAGGGTAAGTACATTCTTTTGTTAACTTTTATGTTTAATAAAGATATTTGAAAATAAAAATAAAAATGACCTTGCGGCTTCGATGCGTGTATAGTTTTTTGTTACCCTCACTACTCTCTAACGCAGCACTGTAGAATACTGCGTTTAACTTTAGTAAGTATTCGTTGCAAAATACTTAAATGCTAAATGAAGTTGTAGTAACCATAGCAAGTACTGCACATGCTGAATGCTGTAGATCTTGTTGCCAAAATTAATATTTTTGTGCAAGTACTGCGTTTTTCGTTAACTAAAAACATGCTTATAATAAAAAAAACATGAAAATTATTTTTTTATGTATACCTACATTAGTCCATTGTGATGTTATTTTTGCATAAAAGTGATAATCCCAAAAATGTCGATTACTACAATTACAATTAGCAGGGCAGATATGGCGTCATAAAACTCCTTCGCATCGCTGTCGACTGGAAGTGTGCCCAAAAGGCTGGCGATATTGCCACGTTGTATGGCAATGCTTAATCTCTGACCGAGGTAAAAGCCAGCCCTTGGGTCACGGGAAGTGTCAACTAAGCGTTTGGATAATTTTTTGAAAAGCGTATGAGTGCTCGGACCCCACGGCCCAAGAGTTTCAACCCCAAAAGGCTCAAAAATATAACTTAATTAAAATTATATAAAAACCGGGCAAATGCGAGTCGGACTCGCGCACTGAGGGTTCCGTACGAACCAAATAGTTATTTAATCAAAATAATTACCATTGTTATCTATACATTGCTGCCATCTAATAGGAAGGTCATTTATGCCTTTGCGATAGAACTCTGGTGATCTATACATTCGACAAACTGTGTGAAAGCATTTTGTACTGCCTCCTGAAAAGAAAACTATTTACCAAGTAGAAAATTGTCCAAATGACGAAAAAAATTGTAGTCCGTTGGAGCAAGTTCTGGCGAATACGGAGGGTGACGAATGGTTTCTAAATGCAGTTCCTGTAGAGTTCAAACGGTTCCTCTTGCTGTATGAGGTCTCGCGTTATCATGGAGCAATAATAGTTAAAATCGATTCATGAGTCGGGGCTGTTTCACTACTAGTTTTGCTATAATTGTTCGGAGTTCGGTACAGGAGACATCTGCCATTTTGCTTGACCAGATCGAAGAAAGCTATAGTGACTAACACCATGCTGAGACCACCAAACGGTTACCATTACCTTTTTATTGGTAAGCTTTGCTTTAGGACACTGTTGCGGCGTTTGACCTGGGGTCAGCCATTGCATTTTTTGCTTATGGTTATCATAAAGAATCCGCTTTTCAACACATGTCACAATTTGATCCAATATTCCTTCATTTCTGTATCGATTCAACAAGGCAACAGAAGCTCCAACACGAGATTCTTTCTGCAGATCAGTCAAATCATGAGGCACTAATTTTTTATATTTTTTTATTTTATTGATTTGACGCAAATGAGTCAATATTGTGGGTAAGGTAACGTTAAACCATGGCGCTAATTCCTAGGTAGTTTGGCTTGGATCGGCTTCCTCCATCTCTTTCAATTCGTTGTTATTAACCTGTGTCGGCGGTCTTCCACGTGGTTCAGCGTAGGGTAGCCAGCCTTTCGGTATTTTACAAGATGCATTTTGGAGAGTGTGATTATAATTTAGATGTCTTCAAATCTGGAGTGAATAGGCTTTTAATAAACTAGTGCAATTCACCATCAACGATTGCATCACTGCTTACCAACAGGTGGGACCACAGTCAAGCACTAGTTTGTATCATTTACAAAAAGCCGGGGTTAAATAACAAACAAACCAAACCAGAAACACTGACTTCCGAATAACTTCCAGTTTAATAGACGCACGAAGGCCACACGGACGTTTATAGTAGAGACTTACCAGTTTAGAAGAATGTGGAGCAGTATAATGAATCACTTACTAAGTTGTTGCAACTTCGACTTCCACTAGGCCACCATTGCTCCTTAGCTGGATCGATACATTCATAAAGTGGTGCCCGACAGTCACACCTGAAAGACTCGGTGGAGCATACGGTGACAGTTTGGTCCGCTTGGGCGGAGCACTGCCTTTTTCTCATAGTCATGGTAGGCGCTCGGCAGCGGCGACCTTCCCCACCCCACTCTGTTACTTTGTTACTTTAGTTTTTATCGCGTTTGTGGTGCGTTTGGATTATAAGGTCTTTGATAATTGTATTGGAAATATATTTGCCAAGTGTGTATAATTGATGCTTAGCGAAAGTGGTTTTATGCTCAGATCCTGTAATGAGTTGCTGTCGCTTATTTAGATTTGGCGGTGGCAGCTTAGCATGAGTTCTTAAAGTCGATCGGAGCGCAAGGGCTGACGCACCGTAAAGAATTTACAGTTAGAATTTATAGAGTTATGTTTCTTAATCATCACTTTAAGAATGGCTCTTTGTGCTCTTTCTACTCTCAAGATATTAGTTTTTGTTGCTCTGCCCCATGCTGTAATGCATATTGCAGCAATATCCAATAACAGAATGGCAAAAGCATAATACACCTTCTTCAGAGTGTCAAGTTTTTTTGCCGATTTAATTGGCCGATTCTCTCAGTGACTTAAGAGCATTCATCCGTTAAAAACACGCAGAAGTCAAAATCAATGATTTTCGATGGACAATATAACAATAATGTGTTTGATTTCTAGATAAGATATTGATGACATATTATTGGGAATTTTATAATCTAGTGTATGGTTCAAAAACATTTTCAAATAGTCGTATAGTTTTCCCATTAGAACAGTTCTTATCCAAGCCGTTTTTAAATCTAGCGGTCGATGATCTACGCCGATACGAGATAGTAGTAAAACTGTGTATGATAATCTTACAACAACTTTACTTTTAAAAAAAATACAACATTGACTAATGCATGGCTGAAAAAAAAACACGATTGCTGTAAGTTTTCATTCAAGAAAAGTAAACTCAAAACTGTCATTTTTAGCCATTTTTCGAGATATTAAACATGTTAGTTTAGGATAAAATATGGGGCATTATTGTCTATTTTTAGGCCTAGTAATTGAACACATTTACGTTCTAAGATTTGGCATAATATTTTTTTTAATAACTTATTTCTTTAATTTACAATGAATTATTTAGAATTACTACATAATAGACGCGAATTGCGTCTGCAGCTCTGCGCTTCAGTGCCGGCCGAGGCCTTTCAGAGGTCGGACGTGTATCGTTCTCGTTGCCGCGCGCTGCGTAAAATATTAGTCTATTTTCGTGAGTTATTAGCGCGACTGGAACATATTGATACTTTTTATTATAATAATATATTTTTATATAAGACAAAACTTTGGTAAGTACATATTTTATTGTACTGAAGTTGATTACTTAACAAGATAAAATTAGACTACTTTAAGTACCTAATTTTATTTTACCTGCTTTTTTTCAGATATGTCTAAAAAAGGCGTTATATAGAAAAAAAAAACTGGGCAAGTGCATGTCGGACTCACGCACTGAAAGTTCCGTACAATACCTATGTAAATAGTCGAATTCCCGAAATGCAGTCTATGAAGAATCTAAAATCCCGAAGCTTTTTCCGAATCGCAAAAAAAGTTTGCGTAACAATAAATTCTCTATTTTAAGATTAATTCCTATTCCTGCGCTACAAAACCTTGCTTGCCAAATTTACGGATTCTGGGTCAACGGGAAGTACCCTATGAATTTTGATTCCGTTGAGAGTGTCGAAATATACATTTGCGACATAAACGGCCATATCTTTTTTTTTCGTTAACTTAGAAGTATTTTTTCACAACATCAAGGGACCGTAGATCTGAGTGTATGGTTTTAATTCCACTCAATGCCTTCACGCGTTCCCGAGATAAAAGGTCTTGACAGACAACAAAGTGATCCTATAAGGGTTCCGCTTTTCTTTTGGGGTACGGACCCGAAAGAGAGAAAAAACACGGAAATTTGACTAAGGCTAATCCAAAACGTAAGTTACCGAAGAGCCTTTAGAACTTTAGAAAATAGTTTATAACCAATTCACAATTTGCTCCTTTTTATTAACCGATTTCAAAAAGTTAGGGTCTTCATTTCATTGCAATTTTTTACTCGAAGATGCCATGCTATACCTATTACTTTTGATTGTAGGTCAAGATGGACAATCCACCGGGTTTAAACCCGGTGCTTTGATAAAAACCCGATAAACACCCGCAAGCACCCATAAACACCCAGAAAATTGGGTGTCTATTGAATTAGATGAAATTAAATCAGTGACGTTAAAAATATGTTCTAAAAGTGTTTTTCAATAATTTGATTTCTTTGTAGGCAACATTAGTTAGATCAGGGAGGGTAAAATAAAATGGTGCGAGATAAAAACTCACATTTTTTATTATTTGCTTTGAATAGCTTATTTTATGTTGTAGTGTGTAATTAGCGTAAGCAGTAAATACTTTAAGATTTGTTTATAGCATTTGGTGCGCACACATGGCTTAATATATTTAAATTCCTCCGCCACTAATTTTCCGAAGAGCTCATTTCTTTTGTCTTCTCCCTCTCCATATAAAGCATATTCTGAACAATTAGACGTCATATCTGCGTTATCTTTTAATTCTTTCCTTCTTTTTATACCTGTGGGGGCAGAAAGAATAGATGGAGAACTTGGTCTATGTAGCTTTGTTGGTGACGGTAAATCATCTAAACATTGTGTCTCACTATCTAAAATGTTTGGCGACCGGTTCCGATAGCAAAGTCTGTTCTTTTTCTCTCCACTTACATAATAAAAATGAAATTAGATGGGCTATAATACCTACATAATGTTGCAGAAGAATTAAAAATATGTATCTAATTTATTTAAAATACTTACGTAGTTTTATAGACTAACCTTATGAGAGCTGTGATGAAAATGAAACCGGAATAGAAAGTTCTATAGACCCGATAATATTGGACGACTACAACGAACATACACCTTCAACGTCAGGGGAAGCCAGACAGCCTTTACATTTTGTCGTCTGTAACAATGATAATGGAGAATCCATTTTTCATTTAGGTCATTTGTTTTTGATTAGTACCAGAAAAAAGATTTTTTTTTGCAATATTTTATTTTATGTAATTATGTATAATTTAATAGAAGAATAATAATTAAAAATTTAAAGTCATTAATGAATAAAAATCATTTACACCCGAGATTTGGGTGGAAATCGGGTGTTTATCCCAAAACACCCGGTTTAAACCCACCTGGGTTTAAACCCGGGTGGGTCAATTGCCTATCTCTATGTAGGTGTGTGGATGCTACCTATTGGATTTACTGTTGTTGGCAGAAAAGAGAAATTCAAATACTTGAAAACCAAGACTCTTTTAAGTATAAATCTGTTTATTAATATTTTTGGCACTTTTTAAAATTTTGTATCAAGAGAGTGTTTTCTTAATTTTTATTGTGGAGTTACTAACAAAAATAAATAAGACGTATCCTCATTATTTATAATCTCAAGCCGGCAATTTTATTGATCGTCGATCATGGCGCTTACTTTTGTTTCACTATAAATTATAAGTACATATTATTTTTACACTTAACAAAAGGAAAACCTTAGCGAAATTAAAGAAAAAATCAGAAACAGCAAATTTCCATGAGAATCAAATAACGTGTGAAATTGTTGTTGATAAAACCTTCATCATTATCATCATCATTTCAGTCAAAAGACGTCCATTGTTGAACAATGTAGTGTCACCACAATGAACGGCCCGAGATGTTGATCCTCGAAAAGCTAGGTCTAGGAAACTTGAGACGACAAATAATATTTTTTTTTTTTACACGATAATATTTGTTTTATTTACTTAAACCTAATAGTAATTTAATTCCTCATATATTACACTAGCACTTTGCCCGCGACTACGTCCGCGCACATCGCGTTTGGACTTCAACCCTTAAAACACTTCCAAACTTAAAGAGTAGATTGTAAAAGTTTATCACAATTTAATGAGATAAGGTTTTTATAAGCTTTCTTTATAAACAACATTCCTCGTAGTTCTAGAGGGCGCTGCCAGAATCACCAGACTGCAAGGTGAGATCACGCGCGAGCATGCCACGTAGAACTGCCCGTGCGAGAAACAGGGTTGGCGCAGGTCAACTCCAGCAAATTTAAGGGTTTGGCCCTGTGATTTATTTATTGTCATCGCAAAGCAAACTTTCAAAGGAAATTATAGTCTTTTGAATTCAAAAGGAAGATCGTTCGGGATTAATGGAATACGCGGTATGAACACTGTTTCTCCCTGGGCAGACCTGGTTAAAATAATAACCTTAACAATATTGCGATGCAATGCTTACTTGCATCCTAGTACCATTACATAACTTCGGAGGCTTCAAATTCCTAAGCAACATCACGGGTGTGCCCACACGCAGTGCAAGTATATGGTATGGAAGGCCGGCTGGATTAATAGTGTTCGAAATTCAACCGGATAGTGGACTGCTTCATCTGCATTTACCACCGTGTCTATTAAATTATACACTATAGGCGTCAATATAGCTCTTTCTCTTAGCCATTCCATTGGTTTGTCTTTTATTTGAACCACACCAGGATAAATTTTTTCAATCATCTCTTCGACTGTACTTACTACCGCGCATAATTTTTCTGGTATGACTATAACCCCATATAATTCTTGGTACTTGCCGTTTCCTAATTGGAGTAAAAGGTCTGAAAATTCTCCTGCAGAGACGTCTCCTCTGAGATGTACTCTCATATTTTTAGTTAATTTAAGAATTTTTGTGTAGGGGCATAAGTGAGATCTTTTAATGCATGCTTTTATTTCATCCACTCGTGTCCCTTTTGGTATCGTTTTTAACTTGTAACGTTTGGCGAAAAAAAAAACTCCTGCCAGCAATACTGTCATACCACCCATTAAGTTGTCGTTGCTTCGTATGTCTTGTAGACTTCTATTTAATGCTTAATTAGCTCTTTTGTGCGCCATTGTCCTTTCGTCCCAGACTATTATTTTTGCTTTACGTAACAATTTAGATTACTTTGCTTGGAAATGTTGCACATTGGCGTCTCTACATTTGATAAATTAAGGGGCAATTTCAAAGCAGAGTGTGCAGTTCGACCACCTTCCAATAACTAATAATGTGCAGCGATCCCAGAAGACGCGACCGTCAAAGCGATTCCGCAATACTTCTTACTTTTGCTAAAATTAAATTGATAAGGTATGTTTCACCAGTCCCTCCTGGTGCATCTAAAAATAATATTTAAACTGGAAACAATTTTTCTTTAATTTTTTCCACCGAAGGTTGCACGTAAAGGTGACAAATAAGTCTGGGCGACCATAATGACGTACATAAGTCATAGTGACCTGAGTTCGCTCGTGCATGTATCTCGGCCCACCGGTGAAAAAGGACGGTAATACCACTATTTGACCCAGCTGATGAGCGTCAACATCTTGTCTACCGATGGCGTCCTTAAGGTGGATATAGCTATCGGAGCGTAACTTTGCCTGATTATTTCTAATGAAATTCAGTCTCAGTTTTTGCGTACTAATCTACCAAATATTGGCTAAAATGAGCATCAAAGTGAAGATGGTAATTTTCCTAATTAGCCCTGACCATGATGTAGTATGAATAAAAGCTCGATGCTAACACTGTCTTTTTCTGAAGTAATTTTCTTTCCGGGTCTCGCTGTGGAATAGCAATTGAATAACCGTCTTCTCCGTGGCTGAACATTACAGGATATTGCAAAGCATCGTATGAGCGATGTATTTCACTAATTATATCGCGACGCTCGAACTGTTCTAATAACACCAAAGCAACTTAATTCATTTGTGTGGTGGTTGTTTTTCGGCATGTATATAACTAACTTGAAAGTTTTACAGGAGGAATGAATTCTGTCAATGGTACTCTTCATGTCCCTGATATAAGGATTGACTTCGTGCAACATTTTTTGCAGTTGTTTTATTAAATTTGGTTTTAATTGCGGGAAATTACAGCATCTTAAATTTACTTCTCTTTCATCTTCACCCACGATAAATTTGTAAAAACTGAGCTGTTTGACCAGGTTCTGACAATAAACTGCCAATTAAACTTGATAAACTTGTCCCTGTACTTTGAAGGTTGACATATATCTATCTTCACCAACTTGTTTCCCACCAAACGACGTCATTTGGAAACAATTGTTGTATTTACGAATGTTCGAAATAAAATGTTTGTGGTCAGGATGGAGATCCATTATCAAACTGTAAAGGGGTTCGGGAGGTGTACTCAATAATTTGAGTTAAACTTTACCGCTGCTGCAATACTTCTCAGGAGTTTCGTCCTTCCATTTAAACGCATTACACCAACAACATTTTTGATTCATTTCATCAATTGAAACTACATTATCAAATTCGTAATTTATTTCAGGTTTATACATTCCTAAAAGATACTTGATCTTCCATAGCCGTGTAACAACACGCATATTGAAGCGGGACTGCGCTGCTCTGTGTACTTCAGGATGCGCTTGCTGGTAATTTTC
Organism: Mythimna pallens; assembly: GCA_961205895.1. Taxonomy (NCBI): domain Eukaryota; kingdom Metazoa; phylum Arthropoda; class Insecta; order Lepidoptera; family Noctuidae; genus Mythimna; species Mythimna pallens. The sequence goes on from OY540831.1 coordinate 26,172,110, forward strand.
AGCGGCTAATTTTCATTTGGCATTTCGATGTGTTTTTTGATAATTGCGTACAGCTTTTTTGCTTTTTTTCGGTGTGCCAAAGAATTATTTTCTGAGTATATTTCTGAGCTCGTCTAACTTGAATCTTCTTTGTTTTGTCTGTATATCTGGTCCTCTTTTTTGTGATGCCGTCATGGACTGTGAAGGAATGTCCGTAGAAATGACTGAATATGAATCTTAGGAATTTAGTGGCACAATATCAGGTACTTCATCATATTTCGTTTTCTTCACATTTATGTTTTTCTCGTCAGAATTAACAACGCCTGTAGGATTAAGTTCTTCATATGAAAAGTAAGCATCGAAATGACCATTTGAAAGATTTTGTGTAAAGCGAAGACGTTTTATCGGGTAACCTGGAATACCTGCATTTACATACAATTCACCGTTACGATAAACTTTGAAAATACCATACCAACTAAATCTTACATCCAGTTACTTATCTTAATTTTATTATTATTCAAAATGTTAAGTAAGACTGTTTAAAAAATATTGTTTTGTAATTAACTTTATGTTTTCGTTTGTACCAATTTGTGTCAGTAGATGTCGTTGTACGTATATAAATCACATAATTGATACGTTATTATAGGATTAGGTTATCACAATGGAAAAAGAATAAGATTTTATACAAACATGGATGATAACATTTCACCAATACAGGGATGAATGTTGTATTATTGTTTGAGAAAGTATTATATTAAATTATTTTTTTTACCCACATTTTTGAGTAAAATAAACCACTGTGTAAAATCTTTCCGTAAAATAATAATCGCTATTTGCTCTGTTAGAGCTTGTTTTTCTAATTTCTAACACCGAGTTGCGAGTAAATTAGGATGCGCAGTAAGACTTCAAAAATCCTGAACACGATAAAGAACACTTGACTCGACCCTAAACCGTAATTTGAGGGTAGTTTTGGAAAACGACTAATGCGTATCTTTATTATTTATTTAAAAGTGTATTCGTGCAAAGTTTCAAGTTTATTAACCCAAGAAATCGATGGCCCCACCGAATAAACGTGTAAGAGAAAAGTGACAACTTTTCAGCAAAAAATAAAAACGTTTAAACTTCAATAACGCTCATGTCATTGTAAATAGGTATACATAATGCATAATCAAATTAAAGATAAAAAAATAAACTATAGAATTTTATATATACTTCTTTAAAAACTTCAACGAGTTTCAAGAAATTCATGAAAAACTATTTAATATTTTTACTCTTGTGAAATTCGCATGACTAGGTCTCAGTAATAATTATTACACGTTTATTCGTGTAATAAAACACAACGAATTAAACGCACTGTAAGGTTATACTATTATTCTCCGTAAATCAAGTTTGTTTTTGGACCCAGCTATAACTATTTACACGCTTTTTTACAGTACATTGTTCTGCTATTATATGATTGCAAAGATCGTAAGCATTTATATTAGTGTTAATAAGATCAGTTATCATTTATGTAATACATCTTTGCTAATGCATGGTATAATAATAAAAATATTTTTATAAAAAGTTGAAATAAAATACTGATATTTAAATGAATAAAAAAAGATATAATCATGTATTTATGCACGTGAACACAAAGTACTAGTCTTTTTGATTAAAAAAATTACATATTGCAATATTAGAAAAGCTAGTCCTCCTCTTCACTGTCATTGGAGACCGCAATGGTGTTATCCAATGGCAGTAGATTTATATACAAGCTTTGATAATGGTTTGGTATTGCTCCTGAATCACAAAGACTTATCAAATCCTTAAATAACGGAAGTGGTTTAGGTAACATTCCAGTGTACGCTAGTTTTAAGCTTTCAGTATCTTCTGTAGGTTCTCCACGCCGCTTGAGTTAGTCCTTATCATGATTTGCATCTCTCGTAATTCATCTTCCAAACTATACCTGCAGTAAATTGTATTAGGATGATCATGAGAGAAGTTTACTACTTTTATTTTGCTCCAGTAAATTTTATCGTCGTTTGTGTCCTTTAACCAACTCTTCCTCTTTACTAACTCTTTAAAATCCATAAAATCATTTTGTGTCATTTGTTTTACTTGGTACTTGTGCCCAGTAACTTTAGCATTCTCTATCAAGTACCTAATACATTCGATCGAGAGTCTATATAGTATGACTTTTCTTTGAACGCCCGAAGCATAGAGTCACTTTCTTATAGGCCCTTCTCTATTGAATTAGGAATTAAAAATATATTTTTAATTTCTAATTCAACGTGAGCTGGATAAATAACCACAGACAACCTGCAATTTCTATGGCTCCCCTCTTCGCAATCTGAGTTGACACTATTAAACTCTAATATAGCATCAATAGGAAAGGAACTTCGTGACTGACATGTCAAACTTTCTAAAATAAATGAAACAATCGAATCCCTATAATGTATTCTTATAACAAGGTGTAGCAAACTGATCATAATACCGTATCTACTACGGCGAAGACTTCCGCATGACGCAGGTCCTTACCGTACATGGTAAGGTTCGTGCACCGGATCCGTGCGGAAGAAACGCCCGGTTGTCACCATTGTGTGGACCGCCCGGAGGACGCGGTTAAGCATACGGTAGAGGTGTGCCCCGCTGGGAAAGAGCACCATCCTGTCCTCGTGGGTATGATCGGCGGCAACGACCTCACACCGGGCACTGGTATAGGCCATGGTCTGGAGTGAGGAGATATTTCTCCTCAATCCCGACCGCAGGCAGACGCCTCCTTCTGCGAAGCAGTAATGCTAGCGAAGGAGGCAGCCGCATGTGCGATTGTTTGGCCCTTAGATCAGGCGCCGAGATTCCGACCCTGATTTCCAGCCACCATAGGCGAGGGCATGCGAATGGCGAGCAATGTGTTGCTCGCCGTAACCATCCGGACCGAGCCCAAGTAGTCAACGGTGTGTAGTGTTCCACGCATGCCTCAAGGAGAAATCAACAAAACCGCAGGTCCAAATGACTCCTGCCGGAGGCTCTATGCAGGAATCGTTCGGTTTATGGAGCACTGGTATGGGCGCCGTCGCTACGAAAGCGTCCGGTAGCCAAGCTGACCGCAAGCCAGAGGATCATGGCCATCCGGATGGTGCGGGGATACTGCACGGTTTCCCGCGAAGCGGCGAACTTCCTTGCTGGCCCCGTTGGATTTGGTGGCAACAGTCCTTGCACGCATGCACGATCTGCGCGTGGAGATGTAACGCCGGGGCGAAACTCCGCTGACATGCCAAGTCGCGGCATGGCGGACAGATTTCGGGTGGAATGGAATGGCGACAGCGACTGTCGCAACCCAGTACTGGGCACGCCATAATTATGGCGGTAAGTCCCCTCTTTGAGGCGTGGCTGGAAAGACCTCACGGCGTCCTCACCTTCCGCATGACGCAGGTCCTCATCGGACATGGTTAGTTCGTGAGGTTCCTGCACCGGATTCGGGAGGTTCCTACACCGGTTTCGGGAGGTTCCTGCACTGGATTCGTGCGGAAGAAACGCCCGGGTGCCACCATTGTGTGGACCGCCCGGAGGACATGGTGGAGCATATGGTAGAGGTGTGCCCCGCCTGGGCAGAGCACCGCCGTGTCCTCGTGGAGGAGATCGGCGGCAGCGATCTCTTGCGCCGGGCCTTGGTACAGGTCATGGTCCGGAGCGAGGAAGAGTGGCAGGCGGTCGCCTCCTTCTGCGATGCAATAATGCTAGCAAAGTAGGAGGCCGCAGGTTCACGCGCGAGGCAATGGCCCTCGCGCCCCAGCCGCCGGAATTACAATCTCGATTTCCGGCCACCGCAGGCGTGGACTTGCAGACGACGAGCATTGGGTAGCTCGCCGTCCGACGGTCCGGTAAACCAAATCGTCGACGGCGCGTAATGTTCCACGCGTCCCTCAAAGAGATGTCAGCAACCATAGGGGCCCAGCAGGGTCGAAGCCTACTGGGGCCATGGGTGATGCGAAAGAGATACCTGGGGCCCTGGAAAAATGGCAAAGAAGGAACAGGAGTGGGTTTTTAGTCAGTGAAAGTCTGACACTATTTCGCGCTCCGTCTAAGAGCGGGGGATGTCAATAGATGATTTTCGCACCCGAAAAAAAAAACCCGCGTACCCGTTTCTAATGTTACGTACGATTGCAATAGCATCTATCGCGTAAACATTTGTTTATTTACCGTTACTAGAAATAAACTTAAACTAATATGCAAAGAATATTAATGTTGGAATCTTTAATACAAATTGTTATAAAAAAAAAAAAATAGTGAGAGACAATGCAATACTTTAGTTTAAATAACCCATTTATATTAAAACTTCAATTTCGTGGAATAAAATATTAATAATAAAATTTGCATACATTTTTACGCGAATAAACGTGTAAGACGACATTACCCAAAGTCGAAACCAATCACAAATGTTCTGAAACGCCTGTAGGTTTTAATATGTTTATTCTTGTGTACTAGACGACTCAAAAAACATGTAAGGAAAGCATAAACTATTATTCTTATAATTTTTGAATAAATTATTTCCCTAGAATAAAAAACACACTATTATAATAGGCCTTGTTTTGGGTCTAAAATTAATAAAAAAAAATAAGTAGATGCAGGATAGGCAAAAGAAACGAAAAATGAAAAAAAAAAAATCGTGCAAGAACTCTTGCACGTTTATTCGGTGGGGCCATCGAAATAAGATTCTCCCATAGAAACTTTAACACCCCCTAAATCTTGCACTGGGGGGTTGTACTGAAAAAAATATATCGTAAACTTTATAACTAATTTAGGTTAATATTTGTACTAAGTTTTGAGTTAATTAGCCCACGAAAAATCCCCCCTTTTTACCCCCTTAGGGGCTGAATTTTGGAAAATCCTTTCTTAGTGCTCGCCTACGTTATAAAAGGAAGCCTAGTGCAAAATTTCACGCTCCTAGTTCCAGTAGTTTCGGCTGTGCGTTGATATGTCAGTCAGTCAGTTTCTCCTTTTATATATATAGATTATGTATGTTAGTCTATAAGGTGTTTATGATATGGGTACATGTTGCTTGAAATAAATTGATTATAATAATTATTATTATTAATATTAACTACTAACATCTCATCTCATCTTGGGTATGCCTGTTAAAACAATTGTATGTGTTATTAGATAAATAAATAAATAAATAAATAAATAAATAAACATACTATAACTCTGGTGAAGAAATGAAAGAATCTGAGACTGATACCTGCTCAATTTCAGAGCTAATGGTATTTAGATTATTCATTTTCTGTTAAGAGTAAAAATAGAGGAGTGCAAATAACGAGGGAATTTACAGATGTGGTGATACTCAGGAGAAAAATACATGGTGTAGGGTTGTGAATGGTTTTTTGTAGATGTAGTGAATCGTGATGATTGTGTAAAATATGTGTTCGGAAATTGAATGTGTAATTGTAAGATGTAATAAAATGTAAATGGTACAAATAGTGAATGTAACAATACGAGTGACTGTAGTAACATAAAATTGATTAAAAAAATACAACAGTAAATGAAGTACAGAATTATACCCATTTAGAGAAAAAATAATTAGAATAAAGGTTAGTCATGCAGTTTTTGAGATATCAGCAAGATCGGCTTCACATTTGATTTTACGATGCTTGCAACCCACTCGCTTTCGAACGTATATCTTGCCATGCTTCACCAGCAAAACTGGTTGTTATTTGACTTGGCTGCATCTCGAGCCAGAAAAAAGAGTCTTTTGCTTCTAGCAGACAAGTTTTCGGATATAAATATCGGCTTCGCGGGGCCACTCATTTTAATGTGTTCTGTAGTAATCTTAAAACTGCTCTTAATGTGCTGCCTGAATTTAGCTTAAAAGTTCTTCCTTACGTAGAACTGTGGTGAAGTCTACTATGATCGTTTTATTTGGTCTTTCGTCTTTATTCGAAACATGTCATTTATTTCGAGCGGCTGTATTTCTACATTAATGATTTTGCCAGTACTAATTAAGTATAGTGTTATGAAGGGAGGTCTTTGTTTCAGAATTGGTGACTGGGATATTTCGAAATTCCAAGCAGCTAGATCTGGTACTTTGCTCTAAATATTCCAATTCAGTTTCCAGCCGATTTATGTATGCTAAGTTTTCCTTGCGCTCACTCTCCAGGGATTCCACTCGAGAGGTCAGGTGGTCAAATTTACCCGCCATGAGATCAACATTTTCGCGAATTTGATCTACCAGACTAAATAATTTTTCGTATTTTTCTTCTTGCTGTTCCTTGAATTCGTGAAACATCTTCTTCATGTCAGCGATAAAGGTGGATAATTTGTGTTCCTCAGTGCGTTTTTGCTTTAAGTTTCGGAAAGTAATAGCGGGAGAAGTGTAATCAATAGGCGAATCCGAACTTAAACTTACGTTTAATTCGGAAGCGCTATCCGTTGCTTGTAGCATTGGCTGTGGAGTGCTGAAAAGTTTCTGAGGGGGTCGGCGCCTGAGTCTTCTGGGACGAGGGCGGTAGGGAACGCTGGAGTGACATCATATTCTAACTTAACAAAGTTACCACACCAATACCAGGCTAATAACAGCGTAACCAAGAGGTCAAATATTCGTAACACATAAGAATCCTCCTAGGGCTCAGCATAGTGGGTGCAATCGAGAATGCGGTTGAAAACAGCTTTCCGTCCAATGTTACGTGATCCCTGACTCGCACCCGGTAGGTTTGTCTCGTTCACCGTTTGACGACAGTATACGCACGTAGCCAGGTAGCAGCAGGGTCCATTGATGTGTTGCCGTGAAGTTAATGGATGTGAGGCGGGGTCTAATAAAGTTGTAGTGACTCACGCGCAGGTTAACTGAGCTCTCGTCGGCCTCGGGTTACTCCGCTAGTCCACCCGGTGATATCTTGCAATTTATGCACTCCTAATTACTACACGTTTTTTTTTTTGCAAATATTACTTTAATTTATAAAAATAAATAAACAAATGGTCACTTATAAGACGTCTGTACTGCTCAGAGAACCAGTAGGGAGGGGAAGTTGTACGGAAAGGCGCGCACAGAGGTACTGCGCATCCGCCGCCTCACTAAGGTACTGTATGAGCTTGGTCATCTCCTGATCATCACTGTGTAGACACAAGCATTGATAATTTTATCCATGTCTGTGTTCACCAGAGCCCAAAGCGTTGAGAACCTGGAATCTTCAAGGATACGGAGACACCGATAGCAGATGTCTGGCGTACAAACACACACCAGCGTGTGGTTTAAAATTATGCTCCAGGATAAACCCTGGGTAAGACAGGTACGACACGTCTGACGGACTTCTTATCTGCGTCTCCGAAAGAATAAAAGGGAAGGTTTTTCAGTCTCCAAGTGATGATGGACTGCTACGAGATTGGAGTGCAAACCTCTGATATTGCTGAGGAGCACTTTAAGTGAGAGGGAGTGCAGCCGCTGTCTAATTTTTCTCTTTTTCAACACTGGCATATTAAGAGTGAGGTAGGAGAGGAGAAGAAAGTGAAATAGAGTTCCATGCTGCTAACCTTCAGTCACGCACTGGCAGGACAGCATCATTAGGGTACTAGTCTGGAGACTGCGGGGACGCCCGAACCCCCCCGGCGATGACCATTGGGCCCTCTCATCTGGTCGCCAACCAGCATGATGGTATTATACAGCATTCCGGGATTTTTCGTCAGTTGGCGGGGCCCCCAACTAACTGCGGTCGGCCAGCGGTGCACCGTGCCTCGAATCCCGCTACCCTCCACGACTAGTCTCCCGATACGTCAATAACAGCGCGGGTCCGGCTGGTCTGCATACATTAGAACCGCCATTTCGACCCAACTCTTCTAAATTGGCTACATTTGGCATCGTACCGGAACACGGCTATTCCGTTTGGCGGTACATCTTTGCCCAGTGGTCACAAGCCGTCGGTCGAAACCTACCACCAGTTAAGGTCACCTGATTACCACCACCTGGGGACCATGTGTAGGGCCAAGCTATGGGTATTCTTCCAAATTCTCCAAATCTTGCAGATGTACTTAAAGTACAAAGGGTGCGCATGCTGCGGATGGGTTGACCATATCTATCACATATTATACAGTCCAAGGACTGTGAGGGACCATGGCTCAATAGGAGCATAATGTCGACATCTTGCACTGGAACCAGCATGCCCCGTTGCTGGACAAGGACGGTCGCATGGTTTGCAGCAGGGAAAGTTGCTTCGTCACGTATTACAGTTCGAGAGAACTGGTAGGAATCATGCTCAATTGGAGTATAATGTAGACGTATTGTTGCTGAAAAGTCGCATGCGTCACTTATGGAAGTGTTGCCCTGAGTACCATGAGTTCGGATGTGACGTACCTACCGTGTGAGTACCAAATACCTATTAACCTTTTATTTAACCTCCGTGAGTGTGACCGCGGCATCACCGCGGGCCCTAACAGAATACCAGCGCTGCGTTATTTATCGTTTTAAATATCGCAGCATATGCTGAGTTAGGCGCCTTTTTGACCTTGCACAGATCATAAGTTATTTTTTTTTATAATTACTTAATTCTACTATATTTTAATTCCAATGTATTCTACTGTTTTTTTTTATTTTCACTGTATGTGAGAGGTACGAATAAACGTTGTTCTTTCTTTTCTTTTTTTCTTTCTATTACGCTTGCGTACGGATTACTCACATGATCTAATGTTAATTAATCATAAATTTACGTCCCTTAGTTATATTGTATCAATCAATCAAAAAGTTTATTTGCATAATACAGGTAAGTAAAAAGGTGTTACATATAGGTATAATAAGTATAATAACCTAATAAGGTGTGCAAATTTATTAATTAATTAATTTTAAAATTTCTTTCTGACAAAATAGACAAGAATTATTGAATCTAGATTAAAGTCATATAAATTCACATTAAAAGTAGCATGTCATAGGTAAAAGATAAATAAATGAATGATGATGAGAAATGTCAAGTGGATTATAAACATAATATATGTCGCACTAAACAATCAAATAAAAACAAAGTCGATTCAAAGATAAAATTAAACATTAAAATAAACATTGGTCCAAATAAATCATTAAGTTATGTCACATTATTATTGTTGTCATAATCTCAATATTTTTGCATATCAATATTTTTATCCTGCAAAAACTCCTTGAAGTTATAGTAACATTTATTATAGTAGATAATACGGCTTCTTTATTTACAATTTTAGATAACTTGTAGAGAGCAAATGAAGATTTATTAATTTTTTTACAGGCATGTACGATATGTGTTTTCCATGATAGTTTATTTTTTATATATTGAAATTTTATATAACGAAAGACGAGCCGCGGATTCGTTTCCAACCCGAACTAGATTTCAGTCATTTGCGTTGTTCTCAGATGAGTATCTCTGAATGAAAAGGTAATCATTGTGAGGGAAAAACAACTTAAGTATTGAGTAGGAACGTAGTGAGAGCTACTGCGGCGGGTAAAACCCGACCATTATTAGGTAAATGAGTGGGCCGGGCTAGCCGGTCTGACCTACGCACTGCTAAAATCCCCTCAACAGCAGTTTTTTTTGCAACGACGAAGGCATGACGTCATGAAATTCAACTGACGTAGGTAGTACTTAGGTATTTTTTGCAAGTTTCCTTATGATATTTTGAAATAGGTACCTCGCAGGGAGCGCGGGTACCTGTGGCAGGTTTCGTTCTACGTCAATAGACGCGATGAGCCGCCGCCGCGCCGCGTCGCGCCACCTCGCTTGTTTACATTCACGTAGATTACTACATGTTATGTTCTCTAACAGCTGACTAGATCATACATCGACATATTGTCATTTATCTCTATCTACGCAATTGTTTATCTGAGCCTTGGAAATCTTGGAATTAACCATTTGTCGAATACCTTGTTTCTTGTGATGTTATCTAAACGGAATATTTTAATTTTAAATCTGAATAACACAAAATGAGTGTGTTATATGACTTAGAAAAGTGTTCATAACATCGATTAACACGTCCCCGTAAGATTACTACTATGACTACTATAATATATATAAAAAAAAACAACCGTCTTGACTCTGACTTTTTTAGCAAAAGAAGCGATAGACATAATTATGTTACAAGAAATAGGGACCAATTAGTTCAACCAGGTTTCAGACTGGCTAAAGTGGCCACTTCTTTCATGGGGTACTGTTTGAAATGTTATAACAAAATACCTCCACAAATATTAGAACTCAATGAAACGAAATTTAAATCTTGTATTAAACGCACACTATGCAGACAAGCATATTATAAGTTGGAGGATTATATTCAAGAGAAAAATGCTTGGCTCAATGCTGGTCCAGCTCTACTACCACCGGGGTGTACAAATTGATTAGTTTTGAAACTATTGTTATCATTATTCTTTAATGTTTTTTTTTAATTTGTAAAATATTATTGTTGTTAATTATTATTGTATTTAGTATTGTATAATGTAGAAGCATTATTTTCAAAGTTTGTAAATGTGAGTACCATGGAGCTATTTTATGGTTTTTAGGTTATTATTGGACTTGTTTGACATAAATGAGCATGGCAGTTGAGAGTTTGTCATGCTCACTCAAATGTCTCACTGATGGTGGCGCGTGTGTTGGATCATTCGGTTCCCTTCAAAATGGTTGATCTGAGTGGTGCTAATATTCGCGTCAGGTCCGTGAACGGGCGCTGTCAGTTGAGACTGGTCATCTCTTAGCTGCCAGTTGCTATTTTAATATCTATATTTAGTTTTTATTTTTACTTTATTGTTTGAAATAAATGCTTTGAATTTGAATTTGAATTTGATTGACATTGTTCTCACATGATAGCGACAAGAAATATGTAACAGAGATAGTTTCTGGCACATTCTTCTCCATAAAGATCTACGCTTTGGAATGTGCAATTAGCATCATTTTTCCTGACTGACTGACTTCTTGACATTTCAAAAGTGCCTGTAAATGGTTTATTTGAAATAAATGCTTTGAATTTGAATTTAATTTAGCTCCAAAAAAACAAAAAAACGCTCAAAATAACTTTAATTTCGGAAGTCGATGTTTCTACTTTTAGTTGTTTTGTTATTTAACATCGACTTCCGAAATAAGTTATTTTGAACGTTTTAGTGTTTTTCAACCAATTTCAAAAATGGAGGACTTCTCAATTCGGTTTTTTTTACTTTTTTCTTACGAGTAAAAATTTTTAATGTCACACTTTTTAGTTGCAATATACTTTTAGCCAGAGTATCTACCTATATCTCATGACAAATCCAATTAGCCAACCAAACACTGCTAGAACACATTGTTTTATTATGAAGTTCCCGTGCCTGCCTTCCATCTGCCGGCTAGATCATCTGATCAGTTCGATGGTACCATTTTAAACATAAGTTACGCAACTAACAAAAAAAAACAATAAAATATGGTTACTGACGAGTTTCTAAAAAAAATTAATGAAAGAGCGGGGGCGTTATAGAAAATTAAAACTGTAGAATCTTAAAGTTGTGAATTTTGTTTCGTTCAAATCTCAAAATATGTTGAATGATAGGTAAGATTAACTTGTAAATAATAATTATATTTCCCTAATGTATGATTTGTTTGACTAAATTGTTTTTTAATTACCTATCTCACAGATGGTGTAAAAAGTAGAGTACCTATCCAACACGGGGATAAAGCTGTCTTAGTGTTGGGCTGCTTGAATTCCTCACTTCACTTAGGTATCTTTATTAACTCCCTCGCAATGCTCGGGAGTTAATTATATAAGTCCCTCACTGATATTCAGGATTAAAATTAGCAACCTTCGTTTCGTTCGGATTTCAACATGCCGCCCGCGACTTAAAGACACTGCTTTATACCCTAGTCGCATAATCTATTATTTTACAGTTACACCACCTGCTCGATAATGCCCTATTATATTATATCATACAAGCATCACTTAAAGCAAGTCATTTTGTCTTTATGGAGGTAATATACTACGTTATCTCCGATGGGCGATCCCTAGGGAATAATGAGATTTGAATTTGGAACGTCAAAAACCAACTTTGAAAAACAAACCACATCAGGTGAATTAAAATGTACGTGCTTCAAAGAAATTTATTTAAAAATCGAACAAGCCACAAAAAAAAAACTGGGCAAGCGCGAGTCGGACTTGCGCACTGAGGGCTCCGTACAAACTTACCTATGAAAACAGTTCCGAATCGCAAAAAATAGATTCTTTTTTGTGACGTAACTACAGTTTTCAGATTTTTTCCTATATTTGTGGTATGAAACCTTGCTTCATGCCTAATTTCAGGATTTTAGTCAAAGGTGATTCCTGTGAATGTTGTTGTTCAAGGGACCACAGAATTGAGTACCTATATGGTTTTAATTTCAACTCGATACCATCACACGTTCCCGAGATAAAGGGTCTTGACAGACAGACAGACGGACAACAAAGTGATCTATAAGGGTTCCGCTTTTTTCCTTTTGAGGTACGGAACCCTAAAAAGAGTAAAATGTATTTACTGACGAGCGTTTAAAAAAAAGTGATGCCAGAGCGCGATAGAGAAAATTAAAAGTATAAAATCAGAGTTGTGAATTTTGTGTGTTTCAAATCTCAAGTGACATGTTTTATAGTTAAAATTAACTTTTAAATAATAGGTGCATATATTTCTTTAATATACATATAGTTTGTTTCAATAAATTGTCTTTTAATTATCTCTCAAATAGAGGTAAGAGTAGAGTATCCGCCTTGAGTATACTCTACGGGATAGTAGATACTCTACAGGATAGTAGATACTCTACGGGATAAAGCTGTCATTGTCTTGGGCGGCTTGAATTCCTAACTTCACTCAGGTTTCTTAATATTATATATTTATTTTAACTCCCTCTTATTAATCTCCCTCTTATATGTATATATATTTACTCCCTCGCAATGCTCGGGAGTTAATTATATAGATCCCAGACTAACGTAAGGGATTAAAAGTCGTTTCGTTCGGAATTCAACATGCCATCCGCTTATAGTCACATAATCTACTATTTTGTTCACTTCAGTATTTTTTTGTATAGGAGGTACTTCTGATGGGCATTCTCTTTACGAGATCGTTTTACTCGCTCTTGTATTCTTGTTAAGTTTTTTTGTATAAAGTATATAACAGTAGTGTAGTATAAAGCGACTAATACAAAATATCAATAAATACCTACCCGAAATAGATTATAACGTATGTATGCAAGGCGATATGCCACAGTTCTGCCTAGCCCCAGTGGAAGCGTTGGTGGCGTGAGTTTATGTGAGTGTTGATAGGTTAGGCAGAAACATAAAATAATTTATTTGGAATAACCTAACGTATCATAAAACTAACCGCGGACGTATAATCATTAGCGTTGAGGTCTTGAGGATAACAAAAATAAATAATTCTGTTCAGTTTTGTTGATGACGATCGCTCGGAGTAGGTAATCATTTATTTACCTGTTCTCTACGAGGAAAACAGTCACCGCCTCAGATACCTACCGCCTAGCTGCGGTAGCCGCCAGCGCTATCCTACACTGCGTCACGGACGCGGCCGCGTGCGGGCGCGCGCGTCCTTATCGATAGTGCACTATGTACGTATATGTACTATACTAGATATCTCAACGTTAGAAACTCTTGCGTCTGTGTTCCGCGCAGGTACGTTAGACAGAATACCAACAGAAGTCGGCTTATCTCGCAGATAAGCAGGTACAACAACACAATAGTGTAATAACAACTTGGCAAATGTATCAGTCGTAGAGCTCAATTATGACTTACCGAACAATGGGCGCGGCGGCGGCGATTAGATAGATATCGCACACCAACAGATAACGCTGATCTATAGCTCCGCTTCCAAGACGCAAACGCAGCCGCGCGCCGATTGCAATTCAAAACGTTCGGCTGGCACAACTGTACCAGCTGCATTCGAAACGTTCGGATGGCACAACTGTACCAGCTGCATTCGAAACGTTCGGATGACACAACTGTACCAGCTGCATTCGAAACGTTCGGATGGCACAACTGTACCAGCTGCATTCGAAACGTTCGGATGGCACAACTGTACCAGCTGCATTCGAAACGTTCGGATGGCACAACTGTACCAGCTGCATTCGAAACGTTCGGATGGCACAACTGTACCAGCTGCATTCGAAACGTTCGGATGGCACAACTGTACCAGCTGCATTCGAAACGTTCGGATGGCACAACTGTACCAGCTGCATTCGAAACGTTCGGATGACACAACTGTACCAGCTGCATTCGAAACGTTCGGATGACACAACTGTACCAGCTGCATTCGAAACGTTCGGATGGCACAACTGTACCAGCTGCATTCGAAACGTTCGGATGGCACAACTGTACCAGCTGCATTCGAAACGTTCGGCTGGCACAACTGTACCAGCTGCATTCGAAACGTTCGGATGGCACAACTGTACCAGCTGCATTCGAAACGTTCGGATGGCACAACTGTACCAGCTGCATTCGAAACGTTCGGATGACACAACTGTACCAGCTGCATTCGAAATGCTGATTGACTGCAGGCCCGTATTAGTTATATTAAATAACGCAGTTTGTGTAGTCATTATACAGGGTGTTTGGTGCATCGTGTGCCAAATTGAAATTGTCGACGGGAGGGCTCATCTGCTGTCCTTTCAGACCCTTAAACACTTCTCATACCCTGTGGTTTTTTTTACATTTTTCATTTTTGTTTAAATGATACCTGAAAAACCTAAAAAATGTTATCTCACTCTAATAAGGTAAAATCTGTCTCGTATCTCTCTTTTCGTGGGTTTTACTAGAAAAAAAATAAATGAAATTGTTTTTTTAACATATTTCATAATTTTTACAAATCCTGCTCATCCTGCGACATAAACGGCCGTATTTTTTTTTCGTGTTTCAGATTCAAGGGACCGCAGATTTAAGTATATGGTTTTAATTTCAACTCAATACCTTCACGCGTTCTCGAGATAAAGGGTCTTGACAGACAGACAAGCGGACGGACGGACAACAAAGTGATCTTATAAGGGTCCCGTTTTTTCCGTTTTAGGTACGAAACCCCAAAAAGATAGCGAAATCAGCTGCATCTCTACCGGTGGTAGTTTGTTGGTTGATTATATTATTATTATCGGGTCAACAAAACTATTTTACAGTATGGCTAGTCATGTTTGACCGTATCGTGAAATAATCTTGCGTTTAGATGTTCATGTCGTTAAACACAAAGTGATGATTGATTTGGCTAGCCGTATAGTGATGTGGCAAGGTTCTATATCATGAAAGACGACCATTTCATGAAATGGTGAATCACATCATAAAGTGATCACTTGTAAGATCTGGCCGCGACATACAGGTATACCTACATACATATTTATAAATTTATAAAATTGATGTGTCTATTTGTAACATCAAATTAATATATTTATACTAAAAGCATAATTATGAAAGCTTATTCGATACCTTTAACGAAATGGTAGGTTCTGTCTGTTTGTTCCGGCTAATCTCCAAAATGGCTGGACCGATTTTGATGGGACTTTCACCAGTATGTAGTTGATGTTAGGAGCCTAAGGCTTTTATTTTAGAAAAAGAATTAGGAGTGTACTTAAAAATTGAGCTTCGGTATTCCAATAGTTTCGGACTAGCTCCATTTCTACATTATCTGTCGCAGCACCCTCTGTATTTTTCTATTCTCTTCTTGTAAAAACGGAGCAGAAAGACGCGAAAATATGGCAGGGTAGATTGTGACTGACATCCGTAGACCAGTTTGTATTTATTTATTATTTTTTTAATGCTTTATGCACACAAATGTACAGAGGCGGACTTAATGCTTTAGGCATTTTCTACCAGTCAACCTTTGTATGAAACTCAGCTCGAAACTACTTAAATTATGAATGATGTTTGGTCAGTTAATTGCTCATAACGAACTAAAGTGTTCGTGACACGTGAGAATTTAGTTTTTATTCTCATATTCTAAATTCGGTTCCACGTATCACATTGTCCAGTACGCACTTGAATCCTCCTGTCCCTTACCCCGTGAAGAAATGTTACCGTTTTGGCATCTTACTTAGTTATGATATTTTTAATTGTGTTTTTGATGGGCTTAGATAATTGCACCCTAACTTTAACCTAATTTTTTAAGGTGGGAAAATCATCTAATGACAAATCCCGCTCTTGGGTGGAGGGAGAGATAGTGTCAGACTTTTACTGACTAAAAACCCACTCCTGTTCCCTCTTTGCCTTCATCCCGGGGCCCCGGGCGTCGCTTTCACGCTACCCGTGGCCCCAGTAGGCTTCGACCCTGCTGGGCCACTACAGTTTCGCTGACATCTCCTTGAAGCGCGCGTGGAACACTACACGCCGTCGACAACTTAAGCTCGGTCCGGACGGTTACCGGACGATCGAACGGCGAGCCACCCATTGCTCGCCGTCCGCAAGCTCGCGCCTACGGTGGCCGGAAATCGGGATTGGAATCCCGGCGGCGGTTGGGGCGTGTGGACCGTTGCCGTTGCCTCACGCGATCGGCCGCCTCCTTTGCTAGCATTACTGCTTCGAAGAAGGAGGTGACCGCCTGCCACTCCTCCTCACTCCGGACCATGGCCTGTACCAAGGCCCGGCGCGAGAGATCACTGCCGCCGATCGCCCCCACGAGGACACGGCGTTGCTCTGCCCAAGCAGGGCACACCTCCGCCGTGTGCTCCACCGTGTCCTCCGGGCGTTCCACACAGTGGCGACACCCGGGCGTGTCTTTTGCACGAATTCGGTGCAGGAACCTCCCGAACTTACTATGTCCGGTGAGGACCTGCGTCATGCGGTAGGTAATAAACCATTGTCATGTGACGGTATCATAAACTGCTTCGACACTAGGATGTTTGACAACAAGTAGAACGTCGCCCCCCCCCCCCCCCCCCGCGCCCTCGCCCGCATGCGCGCGCCGCCGGCCGCGTGACTGCTGCTCAGGCGCTCACCGCAACGTGCCGGTCACATTTGTATGCTAATTTATGTTAAACATTTGGGAATAATTTGACTTATATAACGTAGTTCAAATAAATAAGAAACGTGTTTGTTTGCCTGCGACTGCGATCCGCGAAAAGCTGAACATAACAAGGAACTGAAATGTAAGGAAATAAACAGAATACCTACATACAAATATATAATAAAATAAAATGTTTCCTACTTTAATTTTAATGTAAAAAAGTGCACAAAATTAGAGTCACGAGCACAACAGTGACAGCCGCGCAGCCGCCCCAGTGCGGAACTCATTAAAGATTTCTAAAACAAGCTTACACTCACCTGTATAATAAGTGCGAGTCGGACTCGCGTACTAAAGGTTACGTATTATCTATACTGCTATACAATATTAGACACTATATTGTAACTACTATTAGACAATATCGAGCAAAAAACGGTAAAAAAATTGTTGTATGGGACACTCACTTAAATATTTATTTTATTCTGTTTTCAGTATTAACTGTCTAGCTATCAAGGTTCATAACATACAGCCTGGTGACAGATAGACGGACAGTGGAGTCTTAGTGGGTACCGTTTTTACCCTTTGGGTACGAAACTTTAAAAATTATTGACTTCTATTATAAAGCAGTCCGGGAGAGTTTAGCAGGTGGGAGACAATAGCCACTGCTCATATTTTTTATGTGGATCTAAATATTGCGACATTGCCACATTTCTTAAACTCCATAGGCACTTCCCACCTCGCTCACGAGATGCCGTTGCAATCGGCAGTTTGGTTTAGGAGTGAGAAGGGACAATACAATTTCGTGCCCTAAAGTATTTTTTTTTCAGTTTTAGATATTTGATTTCTGTTGATTACTGTGAATAGATTCCATCACGTCATTTATATAAATCGTAAGTGTTATTATCCTAGTAACATTCAAGGCAGATTTTTTCAGATTTTTCGTTGCATCTCCACGCGCAGATCGTGCATGCGTGCAAGGCCTGCTGCCACCAGGTCCCATGGTGGCATTCAAGGCAGATAGATTTTACTTAAGTGTCGTAGTTTTTTTATAAAAAAATAATGATGGATAGCTTGGCGAGGGCTGGGAGGCATTACCCTGACTTCGGGAGGAGACTTTACCCAGGGTAATCTTTCCCGACTGCTTCTCCTTCAGTAGCTGCAGAACTATCTCCAGATGTAAACACGATCGATTTAACTTTAACATCTACTGAATAACGTCAGTCTGAGCCTTCAACATCAGCATCAGTATTAATTAATGAAACTGCGGCGTCTACAGCCAATTCACCATCAATTTTGACTAAGGAGGAATCTGAGCAAGCAATTGCAATATTAAAAATCAGAAGAGGTAGCTTCTACATATCAAGATCTGGATATGACAACGGTAGATTTTGATTCACGACAACAACCAAAAATAGTTTTACCAGAACAGATTCGTCTATTTCTAAAAGCTGCTCTTAGAAAAAGTTTTCGTCGTGGTAGACAATAGACATCCCGGAAAAACTTTAACAAAAAGCGCCAGAAAAGCTATACCTAGAAGATGATTATACACCGAAAAATAAAATAACTAAAAAAATAAAAGGTAAAGACAAGTTTTAGAGTCAAGTGACAATGAGATAGACCTTGACGAAGAAACCAAGTATGATAATAGCTCTGATAGTCCATGGGATGGAGTACCAGATGTAATTGAGAAATGGTTTTGTTTCACCTGAGGAGAAGACCAAGTTATGGACGTGACACTTTGTGCTTTTTGAGGCAAATATAGTTCATGATGATGAGATGATAGGGAACAGTTTATTTTTCCCAATTGAAAGCCTTAGATTTTTTCCATGTTGATGAGATTTGTGTTGTAGTTAGACTCAAATCATTTTTAAAATATTACTGTTGGATGTGAAAGTTGTAATTAATATTTTTATGATTAAATTTCCTTATAGAATTACAATTTGTAATTATTATTTTGCCTATTTTAAACCCGGGTAAAGGCTCCCTACTTGGGGGGTGAAGGCTCCCACCCAGGCGGGAGATATTAGCCGAATGTCACTTTGCTAAAAATATTTAATTACTCAGAAATTGATAATGATGTGTTAAACTTTCTTAAGAAAAAATATAGCTAAATAATGCAAGTTAAGATACAATTTACAGAAAATAGCGATTTGTAAGTATAGAAAGATTTATGAGCATCTTAGTGAAGGGCGGGTATACTCTCCCGGACTCCCCCTAGGTACTCAGGATCAGGAATCTAATAATAATAATGATTATTATTATTAATGGGGCGACGTCCTCGGGGTCTTTAGTAATGATAGGCGTGCCTCAGGGTTCAATTCTTGGCTTCCTTTTTTTAGTTTATATTAATGACCTTCTTTACATTATGGCTAATTTATCCGATATAATTCTATTTGCTGATGATACTTCTCTTATTTTTAAAGTAGATTGAAAAGATGGGGATGTCTTGCATGTCAACGAAAGTCTGGCTGTTCTTTCGAAATGGTTCGCAGCTAATAATCTCTTATTAAATGCGAATAAAACTAAATGTATAAAGTTCTCATTACCGAATGTCCTTCAAGTTGGCGTCAGTCTAATTCTTGACGGCAACAAACTTGATGTTATTACGGAAACTGTGTTCTTAGGTTTCTCTATTGGTTTTAAACTGCAGTGGGGCGCTGATAATAGAACTTTCGCTTCGTCGTTTATACTGCGTACATCGAAGGACTGCGGTTGCGGTCTTCCCGTCCGAGGCTAGAGTGAATAGGCTCACCATCAACGATTGCGTCACTGCTTACCATCAGGTGGGATAGCAGTCAAGCACTAGTTAATATCAATTAAAAAAAAACTCTTAGGTAGATTAACCTCAGCCACATTATGTAGTAAGAAAAATAAGGCAATTGACAGATGTAGCCACGGCTAGGTTAGTTTACGGGTAGTTTTTAAACGAGTGACTGTAAATTAAAGTTTTAAGTGACAAAAATAAATAAAGTCTTACACACTTTATTTTTCTATAGGTAAAGTGTGAATTTGTTGGTCTTAATAGGCTGGAATATGGCTCGAGTAAAAAAAAAAGGAAAATGATCCCCTTTCAAAGGCCTATACGGAAAAAAAGAAATCTTGGGCACTGTTGGGCCACAGTTCTATAACCATCTGCCACTGCTCTGTGGAAATAATAGTGATTTGATAAATTATAATGTAAACCCAGGACCTCTGCGAGATCTGCGACTTAGGACTCTGCATCCGACTTGTTTGTACCCTTAATTCCCCAGAGTGTATTGCAGCCGCAATATAAAAGCAGGTGGAGTCGAGCTTATCGTCACTGAACCGCACCAAGGACTCTGTAATCCATCAACACCTTCCGAGTTTAGTGAGCATTATCTTGAAGGGATCGCGGATGAATGTTCCGACACTGATATGTCATTCGCGTAAGTACGCTAATCTAGTCGCCTGTCGCTGTGTATCGCTGCGTATCGCCCCATTGTGCAGATAAACTGTCGCTCAGTCAATACTTGACAGATTCTCGTCTGCGTGACGTTTTCGATTCGAACGATACAGAGGATAACGCTTAACGGATAACACAGGTAGCTACGATAGTGACCGGGCAGGTGAATAAACCGATAACACTGAGCTTGCGCACGTTATACATCACAAAGAGCAGGTGCAGCTACACGTGCTCGTCCGGAGACCGCCGCGGGGGCGAGCGCGCCGCACGCAGCGGCCGAGCGATATCGAAACAGTAGAGTCAAGCAGGAGTCTGTCAAATGTTAAGCACCTTTAATCTTTTGCAGCACATGTTGTGCAACGCACGATGTCTTCAGCATATTGTAAAAACAAACGTGACAAATAAATAATATGAAACAAGACAACCGCAATAGTCTTCACCTATACCCACAAAGTACAACTACAAATTCCAACTGGGGTTTTTGAATGTCAAACCTGTAGGAAACTAAATTTGATATCCAACTAATAATATTAATATTTTGACATCTAATTTTATTGACATTTTAAGAACTTGTGATAAATATGGGCATTATTTTGATGTATGCTGTAAACTGTACCGACCACCCATGTACCTAACATGAATATTTGCACTACTTAAAAGTCGAATGCAGTGAAACCATCTGAAATTGTTACCACCAAAATGTACCTGTATTCTAGAAAATAAATCTTTCATTCATTCATAATTGCACAATACAGCAGTATTTAAAATATATATTTGGAGGCAACAGTCCTTGCACGCATGCACGATCTGCGCGTGGAGATGCAACGCCGGGGCAAAACTCTCGGTGGGATCTCATGGCGGAATCAAATGGTGACAGCGACTGTCGCAACCCAGTGCTGGGCACGCCACAGTTATGGCGGTAAGTCCCCTCTTTGAGGAGTGACTAGAAAGACAACATGGCGTCCTTACCTTCCGCATGACACAGGTCCTCACAGGACATTATTAGTAAGTTCGGGAGGTTACTGCGCCGGATTCGTGCGGAAGAAACGCCTGGGTGTCACCATTTACTGGACCGCCCGGAGGACACGGTGTAGCATACGGTAGAGGTGTGTCCCGCCTGGGCAGAGCACCGCCATGTCCTTGTGGGGACGATCAGCAGCAGCGATCTCTCGTGGCGGGCCTTGGTACAAGCCATGGTCCAGAGCGAGGAGGAGTGGCAGGCGGCCGCCTTCTTCTGCGAAGCAGTAATGCTAGCAAAGGAGGCGGCCGCAAGCGCGAGGGCATGGCCTTCACGTCTCAGCCGCCGGGATCTTGATCCCGATTTCCAGCCACCGTAGGCGTTGGCTTGCGACCGTCCGGTAAACGTCCGGACCGAGTCCAAGTCGTCGACGGCGCGTGCTGTTCCACGCGCGCCTCAAAAAGCTGTCAGCAACTGTAGGGGCCTAGCAGGGTCAAATCCTACCGGGGCCAAGGGTGATGGGAAAGAAAACCCGGAGCCCTAGAACGAAAGCAAAGAAGAGACAGGAGTGGGTTTTAGTCAGTAAAAGTCTGACACGCCCTCCCGCCCCACCCAAGGGTGGGAGATGTCATTAGTTGATTTCCCACCTAGTTTTCTTTAGTCTACGCACTAGGTCCGTGTTGTCTATCAGCTGGATTGTCAACGTTCACGTGGCGGTGAAGTCTGTGTTCGTGGGCTTTAGGAAGAGTTCCATTTTAAGGTTATTGTGGAGGTCGTTGTTTCTGATGTACCAGGGTGCTTTTACAGCATCCCTGAGTACTTTATTTTGGAATTGTTGTATTATATTGATGTTTCTCCGTTTAGTACGGCCCCAGAGTTGGATAACATACGTCCAAATTGTCGTTAGAATATGCTCGTATACTATTGATGCAGTTTCATGAGTTGTCAGTATTTTTATTTTCCGAAGTGCGTATATAAATTTATTAATTTTCTTGCATACATTATCAACATGGGATTTCCAATTGCAAAAACTGTCTAAATTGATTCCTAAAAACTTAATGACATCAACTTCATCAATACCTAGTATTATTATTATATTTTATAGGTAAGTCTAATCTATTCATAAATCAAAAATAATATCGGGGCAACTACAGTTCTTTGTGGAACGCCATATTGGTTAACTATGTATGGAGATCTATAAGTATCAGAGCACATTTTTACAATCTCTGTGCATTGTTGTCGATTCTTCAGAAAACTTTCAAACCAATTATAGGCAGGCCTCTTATGCCATACTGTTCCAGTTTATTCATTAGATTGTCATGGCAAACTATATCGAACGCTTTACTCATGTTCAGATATACAGCTATGGGGATTTTTTTTATCTATTGCATTAAGTATACTTTTATTAGTTTAAAACGTGCTAGAATTGTAGGCTTATTTTTATGAAACCGTTTTGTTGATAACATACTTCATTTTTTTTAAAGACCTCATTAGCGTTGTACTCATTACTTACAAGCTTTTTATTTTTCAAATATTTTTGAAAAATTGGAACTAGAGTGATTTGTCTATAATTACCTACTTCAGATCTTGAACCCTTTTTAAAGAGTGGTTTAACTGCAGAGTATTTTAATGCATCCGTTTAATCTCTTCTTTGTCGTTTGTTGTTATGATCTGATAATGAAGGCAGTTATATTTTAGTAGTTATGTTTAGTATATTTTTATCAATCGCACTCACGTTTTTGCTGAGCTCAGCTTCGCCTTTTTGGCAATCTGGTGGGGTCCCCAATAGACTCGTTCGCCATCAAGGTCATGTCTGCTGGGCAGACACGCACCTGAGGCGAACCCTTCACGGCAGTCCAGTTTCCTGGGCTCCACCCTGTGTGTATTCCTCTTGGTCTGGTCTCCACTTGAGGCCTTCCGGCATGAGTAGCTCTACCGGCAAAGTCCTCAAGATCATTAAGACACACAAGCCCCACCACGACGACAACGTGGGAATACAGTTGGTGGGGAATGTATCTTAGCTGTGTTTGGTTTGTTTTAAAAAATTGTTATACACATTATTACGATTGTTCACTGCAAGGTTCCAATCATCCAACTTACTAATTACAGTGCTGTTAAGTTTATTTAATTTACCGGATGTTATTGGTCTGGATTGTATCTGCACTTGTTGTATTGGTAAATTGGATTCAAAAGCTACCATTAGGCCGCTATGATCAGAAAGCAGATGATTTACAATAGCTTTTCTAAATAGCTACAACAAAAACATTGTCGATACATGTAGCAGTAGTTGTCGTAGTTCGAGTTGGTTCTGTAAACACATTTGATAAATTAAATGATTTGAAGAGATTTAATAATCTATTGCTATCTGAATTATTTTCTAAAATAATAACATAAAAGTCTCCACTAGTTTATTATCAGTCGCAAGATTTGCCATTACATCTTCCATGACTGACTCAAAAATGAAGTAGTTTTGATAATTAGGAAGCCTGTAAACGCTTATTATGACAAGCCACAGTGACAGTTCAATGTTAAGTTCAACTGACAGTGCAACTATGTATTTACGAGTTTTAAATTTAATACGATTTTTAATTAGGATTAGTGACGTGACACGTAACATTGATTTTCGGTTAAAACAACTGCCCACGTTATAATTCTCATAATTAATTAGTATTTTCTTTTATTGGGATCATTAATTGTTCATTAACTAATGACATTATGTTATGGTACGAAGCTAGAGGTGTGCAATGATTTTGAGAAGAATAAGGGAGGATCTTACTAACTAATTGCACTAAACGTCTTCCTATACTGTCTGAAAACATAATTGATTGATTATGAATCAATTATGTTTTCTAAAAAATATCACCGCTTTTATGAGAGGAAAAACTACAATTCACTGAATTTACACCTTGGGTTAATTCTTGCTGAATGTGGGGTACCTGGATGGAAATTCCTCCTGAGCACTGATGGCCTGGGATGTGTCCTCTGTTACCATAAGCCGGAGACCAGCCAGGTTAGATTCTCTCTGATAAGTACATTTGTTGTTTCTAAGGGTAAGTGAGTCTACTTTGTCTACTAACTCGTTTGTGCCAGAACATGTTCCTTTCAGTTTTTTAGATCAAGTAGTTTCCGAGAATTCGTGTTTAGTCAAGGAGTAACTACTTTGTTCACTTTTCTTTAGATTAAAAAACATACACTTTTCTTTAGATATAAAATGAGCGTGCCACGTGTACCTGACGTTACCCAACGCAGTTAGCCACAAGGTACCGGCCGGCATCCGCCTGGCCGTCAGCCCGCCGAGGTGACCCCGCACTGTGCCGCTGATAACGTAACAGTAATTGTAATGACGACATGACAATACCAGGGAAGCAATAATGAAGGCACAGCTGATAGCACGAACCACTTAACGCCACGCAAGGTTACCGCTTCGATTCGGCCGCTTTGTCAACAAATACACTCGACAACATTTATTTATTTATTACAACGTCATGCAACACAAAAATACAATGGTGGACTTAATACCTTAGGCTTTCCCTACCAGTCAACCTAGGGCGGTGAAGAGAAAAATATGGCAGGTGCCTAGCTTGTTTTCTTAATAATCTTTTATATTTTTATTATTAAGAAAACAAGGGTTCAAAAGTATGTATGTATACAAAATAAACATACATATATAATTTAATATAATATATATGTACATTACAAGCAACAACATAACAATAATAACAAAACATTAACATTACCCTCTTTCTGGGGCAGTCTGGTAGTAAATAAAAAAAAATTATAAAGTTACTTATACGAGTACAAAAAAGTGAAATTATGCGACACATTCGTGCAAAACTTAATATGATGAGCTGGTTCAATCAGTCTGTAACAGCTCTGAAACGTTCGCTTTAAATTAAGCTGACACGAAATGTCCAACCTGTATGTAGTGTTGGTATTTTATCCGAGCAAATACTCAAAATGGATAAATACTCAATAAATATCCGTTTTTACCCGAGTATTTATCCAAATCATGGATAAATACTCACTACAGTTTGGATTGCGTTATTTAGCTTAAATCTTGTTATTTTACCAACAAACGGATTTAATCAATTAAAATACGGAAAATATAGATTTGTAACGTGCTTTATTATCACATTTATAATAACATAAAGCCTATTATGTTCCATCTTGAATATTTTCGTCAAGCATTAGTAAAGTTAGAAAAGCGAAAAAACTCTTTAAATAAAGATTAAAATAAAAAGATTTTCCTCACAATAATCTCTACGTTTAATTTTCCAACTTTTTATCAACACATTTCACACCTTTTGACCTGACACCTCAATATCTGAGCTGTGTGATCAGATAATGCAAAGTCAATCACTTTTGATCTACACTTATTGTGGTAGTTGTGAGCAAAATTATCTATATTATATATATGTTTTGTTGATTCTTCTGGTAGGTTCGGTTATCTTCGGACTAAGGTTATAGTTAAGAAGTGAACATTCGAATTCAGATATTATTTTGTTTTAAAATATTAATATTATTTTAAATCCCCAGCTATTACAATATTATGCTTATTATAGGGTATTATTACACATTTGAGCATCTTGTCTTCCAAAGAAATTACTTAGGTTACTACAGCATATGGAAGTTTTAAATAATAGTATTCGTAAGCTGATATTCGTATTTAAAAAGTTAAGATATTGTTATACAGTGTGAGTCTTTACAATGTGCACACGTCGGAATGAGGGATACTATGTTTAATTTTGTCGACGGCAAAAATATTTAAAAAAATCTAAATATTTATTTATATATAGGATTGTTTTTAAACTTTGTTTGCTTTTGTGACCCCAGTATACAAAGCTGTGTAACTTTTAAACTAAATGATCTATCATGATGAAACAACTCCATAATGATCGGAAGTAATTAGGCGTCGTCATAAAATGAAAATTGAGGAAAAAAAAAATAGCTTCAATTAAAAATTAACATTTTTTTTGGCCAAAATCTGATTTTTTTTCATTCATTTTTACAATAATTGTAAAATTTCTCAATAACACACCCCCATTACCTACCTTTTTTATTACTTTAAGTTATTCTATAGGGAGTGCAGTTAGCTCTTCGGTCATATCGCGATGGAGGTTGTGAGCATTTCCTTCAGTGCTAATTGTATCGCGTAAACGGATAAACTCTAAAATATGAACTTGGAATATTATTTATATCTAAGTTGTATAAATGAACTCCTATTTCTGCTCTATTTCTTTAATTTTCCTGGTCACGCTATAACTTAAGAACGGCTGGACCAATTTCAATAATTCTTTTTTGTTTTGTTCACCAGCATACAGGGAAGGTTGTAGGGTAGGTAGAGAAAGTTAAAGTCAAAGTCGAAAGTTTTTATTTCACATGGGCACTTATAAAACTTCGAAGCTAGTGCACGGTTCCAAATTGGTCGTTTCCTATGGAGAAGAACCGGCAAGAAACTCCATGGCTACTCTTTTAAAAAAGTGTTGGTTTACAATATTTTCATATTACAGTATTAATAGACATTATTTAAGAACAGTATGGACCAGTCGATATTGTACCCAAAAGCACAATAAAAATAAACATATTAAAAAAAAAGTGTGTTAGCTTGTTGAAAGTTCATGTTTAATGGTAAATAAATATTGCATGTCTTTTTGGATATTTTATGTTGTTTCATAAATAAAAGTTATGAATTCTACCAAAACTTCTAGGTTATTACGGAAGTTGTATTAAAATAAAATATTGAATATTGTTCCATCTTCCATAAAACATGTTGATTTTAATGTGAATTTTCCAAATGTTTGTATTTTTAATTTGTTATTACACTTTGTAAGTGACTGAATTCTGACTTCCGGTCGTTGTGACGAAATGTCGTTCATTTGCCGTTTGAGTGGGGAGTACACTTTTACGTTCCAACAAGCAACGATAGTCAGTCGGAATTGAGCCGCGAAGCGAGTTGGTTGTCTATTTGATGAGTTATAAGTGTACTCTGTGAATTTATGAAAGTATATTGTAATAAAGTTATTTGAACAAAGACAGTTTTTGAATTTTAAAACCGAAAAGTTTTATCAAGTGAGTCGTAATAGGAAGTAACCTAAGTGTTCTCACATTCACAATATAAAAAAGAGGCTATATAAAAAAAACAAGCAAAATAAATAGTTACAATTATCAATAAATTACATGTCAACAAAAGAAAGTTACTAACGAATTTATGGTGGTTGGCGTCAAATAATATAAGAAATGTTGCAAAAGCAATGTGTAAGAAGAAAAGAAAAAAAATGTATAAATTACAACAAATGTGGAGCAGTTATTATATTATGATGATTAGTTAGCATATTATGATGGATGGTAGGGTAGGTAACTAGGTAGGGTAGAGTTGGGTAAAGTAGAGTAGGGTACAGTAGGGTAGAGTAAGGTGGAGTAGGCCCTACCCGACTAGAGAGAATAGAGTTGAGTGGAGTAGAATAGTGTAGTTAGTTGACGGGAGCGAAGCCGCGGGCAAAAGCTAGTCCATAATATAACTATCTAAATATTCTCTCGATGGGTCCTGTGTATAAGGGCCAATGTGCAAATTGACAACTTTTCAGTAGAGGCTCTCAAAGTTTCAATTTGATATATTTTTTACAAGCTTCAACAGATCTTTGTAAGATTTTGCATAGATACTATGGCACATATTTTCGTTATTCTAGCTACATCGATTCATTTGTGTCTATAATAGTTTTTTAATTAATGTAGATATGCCTATATGCGTGAGTTTTTTTAATTTAAATAATTCTGAAAAAAACTAGTAAAAAGGGTTGTGTCACTTTGGACGATTTACTTGGTATAGGCTAATTTTGAAAAAAACATGTTTTTTTTAAAGCCATATTCACTCAGCTCATGGGCTGCCTGAACAATGTTATTAATATCCATCGATAAAAAGGCAGGAGGTGACTTGCACACTCAATAGTTTGCTGATGACACTTCTCTTATTTTTAAAGTGGATAGAAAAGATAGGGATGTCTTGCAAGTCAATGAAAGTCTGACTGTTCTTTCGAAATGGTTCGCAGCTAATAATCTCTTATTAAATGCGAATAAAACTAAATGTATGAAATTTTCATTACCAAATGTCCCTCAAGTTGGCGTCAATCTAATTCTAGACGGCAACAAACTTGATGTTACTACGGAAACTGTGTTTTTAGGTATAACTATCGATTCTAAACTGCAGTGGGGCGCTCATATTAGAACTCTTTCAGGTAGATTAAGCTCAGCCGCATATGCAGTACGAAAAATAAGGCAATTGACAGATGTAGCCACCGCTAGGTTAGTTTACTATGCTTATTTCCACAGTATTATGTCTTATGGCATTTTACTGTGGGGATCTGCAGCTGATGTGGACTCAATTTTCATATTGCAAAAGAGAGCAATCCGGGCTATTTATAAAATGGGTCCTCGCGAGTCCCTCAGAAATAAATTCAAAGAAATCGATATACTTACTCTGCCTTCTCTTTATATCTTGGAAAGTATTTTGTACGTTCGTAAAAACCTAGGACTTTTCAAAATTAGAAGCGATTTTCATAACATAAATACGCGCAGTAAACACGAAATTGTATTACCCAAATGGAGATTAGCTAAGACCAGCAAGTCATTTTTAGTAAACAGCATACGCTTTTATAACAAGCTACCAAAGGCGGTGACTGAACTTAGCGAGGGCAAGTTCAAAACCCATATTAAGCGTGTCCTAACTAAAAAAGCCTATTACAAGGTTAAAGACTATGTCGAAGACACGCTTGTTTGGCAATGACTGCTTCTGCACATGTGGCCCCCTGGTAACTCATAATGTTGTGTACATCTGTCTATTAACTGCTCCACATTTGTTGTAATATATACATTTTTTCTTTTCTTCCTACACATTGCTTTTGCAATATTTTTTATATTAGTAGACGCCAACCACCATAAATTCGTTAGTAATTTTCTTTTTGTTGACATGTCATTTATTGATAATTGTAATTACTAATTGTTCTTGTTTTTTTTTTTTATATAGCTTCTTTTTTTTTAATGTGAATGTGAGAACACCGTGGACTTCGCGAATTCTTAGGTTACTTCCTATTACGACTCACTTTTTTTTTTTTTTTTTAAATATTATTATTTTTATTGTGCTTTTGGGTACAATATCGACTGGTCTACACTGTTCTTACATAATGTCTATTAATACTGTAATATGAAAATATTGTAAACAATCATTTTTTTAAAAGAGTAACCATGGAGTTTCTTGCCGGTTCTTCTCCATAGGAAACGACCAATTTGGAACCGTGCACTAGCTTCTGACGTTTTATAAGTGCCCATGTAGGCCTATGTGAAATAAAAATTTTTTGACTTTGACTTTGACTTTGACTTTGAATAAATGGGCCCCCAAAAACGGCCGCTAGCACGAAGTGATGTAGCAACAAGGAGGCAACATATTCTGAGGTGCTTTAGGAGTGGAGAGGTATGCTTGCTCTTACGAATCTCCACTCAAACCAGCCAATAAAGACAAGAGAGAGGTGGGAGCTTTTGTTTCTCGTCAGTATTCACAATCGCCAGCCAATGAAGGCAAGCCGGAGATAAAGAACAAGAATTCTCCCGGGAGATCGGGACTCCACGGGTTCGCCACAAAACTGCCCTGCGGAATTTATCTCTCTTAGTCTGGCCCCTCACTCTAGGTGTGTTAGGGTATAGCAAGCTCTACCGATACAGACCAGTGTTTGCTGGAGCACGCAAGCCCCACCACGACGGCAACGTAGAGATACGGCGATGGGGTTATTATTATTATTCCATTTATATATTTTATTTACATACTGTTTACATTTTTAAATATTTCTTTAAACAAAACATATAAAAAAAACTTTAAAAATATAAAAATTAGTTGTCCGCCGGTGTCGGGAACACGGTCCAAGCTACCGGTGGTTAGGGCTCCAGAGACAGGAACCTCCTCACAATGCGAGCCGTATCGAGGAGTACTGCCTTTTGTATCAGGCCCTTGATCCAACCGCGCAACGACAGCTTCGACAGATGGTCGTCGAAGCGTTGGCTATAAGGCCATTGGCGGTCACGACAATCGGCACAATGATAGCCGAGTCCATATTCCACATGTCGACAACCTCGTGTGCTAAGTCAAGATATTTGATTTGTTTAGATCTCTTTCTCAGCTTTCACGAGATTCTTGTCATGTGGAATGGCGACGTTGACTATTATTGCGCGGTGCGCTAATTGGTCTATCACCACTATATCCGGCTTATTAGCCACAATAGTCCCGCCTTAAATATTTCTTTAGAAAACACATATTAAAAAAAAACCATTTAAAAATATAAAAAATAGTAGCCGACCGGCATCGGGAACAGGGCTGCCGGCGGTCAGGGCTCCTGAGAGAGGAATCTCCTAACGAGACATGCCGTGTCCAGGAGTACTGCTTTCTGGATCAGGCCCTTGATCTAGCTGCCTAACGAGAGCCTCCTCAGATGTTGTTCGAGGCTCTTGGCTATTAAGCCATTGGCCGTTACGACTATCGGCGCAATGATTGCTCTATCCACTTCCCACATGTCGACAACCTCGCGAGCTAAGTCTAGATACTTAGTTTGCTTATCTTTCTCAGCTTTCACGAGGTTCTCGTCATGAGAAATCGCTATATCAACAATCATTGTGCGACGCTCTAGTCGATCTATCACCACTATATCAGGTTTATTGGCAACAATAGTCCTCATCGAAACACACACACACTGACACACTGGACACACTGAGGGCAGTGTGACTGACAGGCACCGACCAAATGTTGCGCCAAAATGAACATATGGCGTCATCATCTGGCAGGCGCGTATCAGTCACACCTTGGTCCGGTCACTCCCAATCCCTGTAAACCCACCTTTCGTTGCTTTGGAATGTACGATTCTGAGTGTACCGCTCCACTCGCCCTTTGTACCGACGAGTACGGTTTGCCCATGCATAGATTTTCTGCTTCAGGAAGTCGATACGCTCTGTGATGCAGGGCAGATAATCTCGAGGACTAATATCAGTCCCCGAAAATACCCGCCTCACAAAACTCATCACCCTAGGGCGAGTGTTGCCCTCCCTGAAGCAGATAAGCTTACCGATGAGTGCTCTAGCCTCACCGTTTCGGCGCTCTATCCTGCACTGCCAAGCTGGTACAGCTGGTCGTGTAGCTCTGACACAATTAGGAAACTTAAGTAGGTATTATTATTATAAGGAATATTTAAAATAAATAAATAACTTAAACAAACAATAACAAAATAATTAGCATAGTCGGCCTTTTAATGTTCCCACTGTTGGGACTCAGGCCTCCTTTCTAGGAGAGGGAATGGGCCGTAATCCACCACGCGGGCCCAGTGCGGGTTGGTGGATGTCACATGTCTTTGAATTTTTGGTTCTAGGACATGCCGGTTTCCTCACGATGTTTTCCTTCACCGTTTTGAGAGCAGTGGTGATGAAATAAATTACACAAAGTAATGCGCCTGGCTGGGTTTGAACCCGCGACCTACAACTCGTAAGTCGGGGCCGTTACAACTCGGCCACCACTGCTCTCAAAAAAAAAAAAAATATATTATGTCATAATTCACATTGACACTTATACGTTATGAAACTTCGTGGCGTAATATTCACAACCCTCAGTTAGGTCACAAAAATTAAAACAATTTTACAGGTGCCTTCAGCTCTTGGGAGTTGAAATTTCCTCAGACCTCAACTTTGGGCGGTTCATTGAGTTCAAAGCCTGGAGTACAGTCGTAGGGTAGCCAGCTTTTAGGTATTTTACAGGATGGATTATGGGGAATGTGCGCGGGAATGGCATGACTTGATTCCGCTATCTCATTTCTACGATCGGACAACCCGACGTACGGCGAGTAACCACCCTTATGTTGTTGTTGTGCGACCTTCCCGTCTGATTATAATTTAAGTGTCTTCAAGGCTGTAGTAAATAGGATTTTAATAAACTAGTGCACCTCACTGCTAATGATTTTATAACTGCTTACCATCAGGTGGAACAGCAGTCAAACATTACTTTATATTAATTATAAAAAAAAATATCAATAATAATTTTTAATTTAATAGTAATTTGCCAAATAAAAAATTAATTAAGAACACAGCGCGACATTGTTCCAACTGACAGATCGGCCGTTGACGTAAACAAATATCTTCCCGTGTACAAGTGCTGAAATGACCGTTTGGCCTTTAGACGTTTAAAATTGTGCCACATAAGCCCTTTTACAGTAGCAAAAAATAACATTTCCATTTATTTAATGCGTATTTTTTTTAGTGCACGTTGTCAACTAGATTAAAAGGAAGTATTTAACACAAAAAAGTAAAAATGCTCAAATTACGTAGGACCATACATATATATCGATGCGTAGGAGCCATCGTTCTATTAGTGCCTTTAAAGTCCTTTTCACCAAGTAGAATAATAGACAAGTCCAGTGAGGTGAAATTCGCTAACTTTTCTTTAATATCTTTCAGCAGAACTTGCATACTACCATGGGGTGCGATGTGGTGACAAAGTTCACGTTTCTTTATAATTTATATTATTTATCTTCGATTTCGGAGTTTCTGTTTGACTTTGTTTATTGCTTTTATTGTTACTGCTTTTGTTCTTTTTTGAGCTGGACGTCTTTAGTTAGGGGGATAGGGGGGGGGGGGTGTTTAAAAAAAAAGGAAAAAAGAACACATGTTTATTCTGCCCAAATAGACGCACAATTAAATACAATCAATCTGTGCAATCTGTCGGGTTTAAGTTACTTTCTTATAAAGATAATTATTTTTACTCTCCGAGTGAACGGTCTGTAGTTCTAATGTAAGATAAGTATTTTTTTCACGCAGGTTTCTGGTAGACTGGTAACGGTCTCATTAAATGTTGGTGCAGCAGCTATTAACTCACTGTCGTTTAATATTGAATCCGACTTGGTCCTCGTACGGCGGAATGTGATATTATCCAGGAAATTTATGTTAGTTATCAGTCCCACGATAGTAATAAAGTTTGAATTAATTTTAAAAAGTGATTTGATTATTTATTTATTTATTTAAACTTCATGTACAGTAGTGGTACATAGGCGGACTTAATGCACCAAGGCATTCTCTACCAGTCAACCTTTGGGTTAAAAGAGACAACACTGTGGTAGGTGTGCACAATAAATAAATAATAGATAAATTTCAAGTGGAATGTAGTATCATTAAATTAATTTACAATAATAAAATATATATATATATGCTAATATTATAAACTAATAAATACATTATAATTATGGTATGAATACATTATGATTATGGGTGGATTATGGTATGGAAACTATTGCAAGCTCGGTGTGTTATCCCCTCCCAAACGTAATTAATAATATTAATTACGTTTAGCGAGTAGAGTAACTCCCGAAACGTCCTCGCTATAGATGTCTCAAAATGAGAAGAAATTTTAAAGATACTAAACTGACTTCAAAAAGTGTGACTCTGTGAGTGCCTGTGAGCACAAAATATGAAGTATAATTATGGTCCTTTTTTGTGGTGGCAAATCATCAGCACTCTAAGTAGAGCGTGCGGAAAACCCACTCGTGTTGCTCCCCCACCACTTGCTCTTTTCGTTTGATGGCCGCGGTAGCTCACTTAATAATAGTACGCTCTTACGTCGTTGAATTTGCGTACTGCTTGAAGCTACAGCGTTCACAATTTGCAAAGCACTAGCCACTTCGTCCGCATCATAATAAAAAATTACCCCAAAGGAAGATACTCCAGGAATGAAAGTATCTATGTGCTATTCCAGGACATGGTGTACCACGTGTCACCGTAACCCGTTCAGCCGATCGAGCGTGGAGCAGTAACACATATACAATAAACATTCACAAACTTTCTCCTTATAATATTAGTATGATTAAAAACAAAAACAAGCTGTTCCTCATAGTTCACATAGCGAGAACAATGGTGCACCTACACCATGAATAAATAGGCTATGGCACCGTCTGACGTATCCATCGTGCAGTCAGTCTATTGTGAACACGAGCCGCGCCTGATCTGTCGCAACATCCTCGGGCAGGATCCAAGAAGGTCGATTAAAATGTAAGACAATGAGGTAATCGACCTTCAGCCTCGGCCGGAATGCGCAATACGGATAAAAAAAACAGAATGGACCGTATCGGCGCCAAGCGGCAACTCAACGTGACACAAATGTTTTGTTTACGGCTCCCCCTCATTAATTGGTATAGGTTTAAAGTTGGCTCTAATAACTGTAGCTGAAGTGATAAGTGTTCATGGTCACTCTCTCGCCCTATCGTCTAACATCGTACTTTTTAACTGAATCAGCTCACAGAATTGAACATGGTGAGCTTTTGCGGTTTTGCTATATATTGATAAAACTTAAAACCAAGGAAATATATTTTTTTTGATTGATGATCCTTAAACTCTACATACACTATACATTATAGAGCATGTAGAGTTTAGCTATCCAATATTTCAACAGCTAAATTTCAAATTCAACTGATATAATATCCCCTTATGCTTTACTGGCTGAAACCCACCCGTGTTCCTTATTTATTATTGAGTACTGCCACATTACGCCGCGGCGTGCCGAGCGCGTGTCGCTAGCACGCGCTAGGCGTGCCAGGTGAGCTCGTGCTAACGAGCGCGCCACGGCACGGCGGCAGGTGATAACCACCTCTAAGTACTCCATAAAGGAACCATAACATTGACTCTCATTAGGTTCCAAGCATGTGTTAACTGTTAATGTAATCAAACAATTTGAGATTAACTTATTGACGAAGCGTAATTCGTCGGAACAGCAACCATTACGTGATGACAAAACAGAACACCGTGCTGTAGGCGACGCGCGGCGGCGAGTGCAGCTCACTGGGAAGTCATTTTACGCTCTCACTACTCTTCTACACTTAAAATAAGGATTTATTCTCAATTGTATAGGGATCAGTCAGCTAGGAAAAATAGCGTTAAGTACCTAGGTATCATAATTATATTATATTAGTTTTCATTTAATAATTTTGGCCGGTACCTATATTGATGTGAACTACGTCTTAAAAAATAAACTGACAAATTGTACTTATCAATGTTCTATCAATAACTATCAATATTCTTCATGGAAGTGAATAAACTAAAATAAACTTCATTGTACATCAAATAATTATACAGGATGAAAGCAAGCGAAGGGCAGCGACCGAGGAACCGGAGGAAGGCAGCAGACTGGATGTTGTCTGGTAAATTCATTACAACTAGTAGGTATCGACGTTATTGCTTCTGATTGAATGTAATTACACGCATTCATAGGTCGACATGAGGAGTATTCTGTATTGATTAGTTTGCGTTGTTAGCGAATGGTAACGGGAGCGCGTGTACAGTTGCCTATGACCACCCCGAGTGTGACCCCACGGCAAGAAAGTAGGGGTCACAGCGCGGCAGTCTATGCTGCACTATGTGTGCACAGTTACCTGGGACCATTCCGAGTGTAACCCCACGGCCAGGAATAGGGGTCACAGCGCGGCAGTCTATGCTGCACTATGTGTGCACAGTTACCTGGGACCATTCCGAGTGTAACCCCACGGCCAGGAAGTAGGGGTCACAGCGCGGCAGTCTATGCTGCACTATGTGTGCACAGTTACCTGGGACCATTCCGAGTGTAACCCCACGGCCAGGAATAGGGGTCACAGCGCGGCAGTCTATGCTGCACTATGTGTGCACAGTTACCTGGGACCACCCCGAGTGTAACCCCACGGCCAGGAATAGGGGTCACAGCGCGGCAGTCTATGCTGCACTATGTGTGCACAGTTACCTGGGACCATTCCGAGTGTAACCCCACGGCCAGGAATAGGGGTCACAGCGCGGCAGTCTATGCTGCACTATGTGTGCACAGTTACCTGGGACCATTCCGAGTGTAACCCCACGGCCAGGAAGTAGGGGTCACAGCGCGGCAGTCTATGCTGCACTATGTGTGCACAGTTACCTGGGACCATTCCGAGTGTAACCCCACGGCCAGGAATAGGGGTCACAGCGCGGCAGTCTATGCTGCACTATGTGTGCACAGTTACCTGGGACCATTCCGAGTGTAACCCCACGGCCAGGAATAGGGGTCACAGCGCGGCAGTCTATGCTGCACTATGTGTGCACAGTTACCTGGGACCATTCCGAGTGTAACCCCACGGCCAGGAATAGGGGTCACAGCGCGGCAGTCTATGCTGCACTATGTGTGCACAGTTACCTGGGACCATTCCGAGTGTAACCCCACGGCCAGGAAGTAGGGGTCACAGCGCGGCAGTCTATGCTGCACTATGTGTGCACAGTTACCTGGGACCATTCCGAGTGTAACCCCACGGCCAGGAATAGGGGTCACAGCGCGGCAGTCTATGCTGCACTATGTGTGCACAGTTACCTGGAACCATTCTGAGTGTAACCCCACGGCCAGGAAGTAGGGGTCATAGCGTGGCTATGTATGCTGCACTATATGTGCACAGTCACCAAGGACCATTTCGAGTGTGACCCTGCGGTTGCAAGTTAGGGGTCACATCGTGGCAGTGTGCGCTGTGCCGTGTGTGCACAGGCGCCTGTGACCACTCTGAGTGTGATTCCGCGGCTGGGAAGGAGGGGTCACAGTGCGTGTGCTGTACTATGCGGCTACAATGGCCTAAGTAGGTATAGCCGGCTACAGACTGCTGTACCCGGCTGTGACATAATTTACATGTGTAAAACGCAATGAAAGAGTTTGCCGGCCACATTCTCAACCGTGCACACTACACGCGCGAACAGAGCAATTCGTGCGCGCCACAATCCGCCATTTGTCAGTCGATTGTGTCGGTTTTATTTATTTATAATGTTTAATGCATATACCACAATTTGTATCTGCATCACCCAAAGGTTCATTGGTAGAAAATACCTGAAGGCATTAAGCTCGCCTCTGTATCTACTTTTGAGTGCATATATAAATAAGTGTGTTATTGTAGGAGACATCGATAAAAAAACTGGGCAAGTGCGAGTCGGACTCGCGCACTGAGGGTTCCGTACAAACTTACTTATGAAAACAGTTCAATTCCCGAATTGAGTTACGAAGATTTTTGAAACGAAAAAAAAGTTTTTTTTGTGACGTAACTACAAATTTATAGTTTTTAGATTTTTTCGTATACTTGTGCTATATGGTTTTAATTTCATTTCGATATCTGGTCGCGTTCCCGAGATAAAGGGTCTGGACAGACAGACAGATAAACAGACGGATAAAAAAGTGATCGTATAAGGGTTACGTTTTTTCCTTTTGAGGTACGAAACCCTAAAAAACTACTTAAGGGCTGTTCTTAATATTTTACTGTGATCTTTTATATCCGTGCACGGTACGCTCACAACACGATACACCGCCGACAACAGTCATACCACTGCGGTAATCGCACAGTGTGCTTTGCAACCAAGCTCGGTCCAAGGCCACATTTGAGGTAGATGTCAGCGTTCCTCGAATAATTTGTTATATTTTGTCCTAGAGGTGAGAGCATCCATAAAGGGGACAATACATGAAATTTTGAAATTCAAATGGTTTCTTTCCGGTATTCCGTTCAAAACATATTTGGAGGTATGTGGAACCGAGAGTAAAGTCCCACATACCTCCGCTGAAAATGGAGGATCCTCCGACCAGACGGGTGTTATGTCTGGTGGGCAGCTGCCCCTTAGATGATTTCGGGCTGTTCTATTTGTTCCAATCGCGCGGAGAACTTTGATTACGCGTGCATCGCGATGCTGTCGATGAATTGACAAAAACTGTCTCCTAAAAAGGGAACCTAAGAGATACAGTAGCGTTTTTACTAAAACGTTGATCTCCGTGCGGTCGCGTTGACTTGCATACTGACTTAGTTATCTCCATTTCTGGTGTGTAATGGGCGAGCCATTGTCGTTTATTGAATACTATCGCTGGTTGCAACAATTGAACGTCGCGCGTCGTAACGTTCCCATTAGATATGGCGACGGGACAATAATACAATACAATAGCTAAATAAAGCAGACGCCGCTAAAAGCGACACAGAAGAGACATAATTGTTGGAAAAATAAATATTAATATTCATTTAAGAATAAATATTAATGTAAGCATATTTTCCTCATGGTATCAGGAAACGCGATGGGTTGGCGTGAGTCTCGAACAGTTGCATTCGTTGATAACAACGCTGCGATGCGGCAGTAGGTGAGCACGAGCAGGCGGCGCGTCGGCGGCGCCGTGCGGGTGACGGCGATAAGAGAATGCCTTGCTGATTTCTTTAAATCCTCCCTCGTCGTATGTACTGCTGGTACTTTTACCAGCAGTACATGCGACGAGGGAGGCTGATCCCTCGTGTATCCGCGTCGCCGTGTGCCACGCAGATAGCATTGAGCAAGAACGACGGTTCTGCTTAAACATTCAAGTTATTGGCATAACAGGAACAATTAAAATTTTTTGTTTATGTAACAAACAATGTGGTTAAATGCGATTTTACATATTGGGCTAGATGGCACACTATGACGTCGAATATAGTGGATACGTTTCCAAGTTTTAATTACACGTTATCAGGAGTGAGTCAGGGTACCAATATCGGCCCCTTGGGATTCATACTGCGGTCATTCTCCAATTCGGCGTTCTTTGCCTAATTACCGTAACCTTTTTTATTTTTCACTGATTTGACTTAAACACATTAAAATATGAAACAAATCAAAGATACGAATTCAATAATTAATATGGCACGTAACAATTAATGGTGGTTTTCTAGTTAATGAGACTTGAAAATTTTATGAGTATGGTAATTAGAAAATATTAACATTTAATGCAATGGTAATTAGAAAATAGCATCAAGTCTATGTTAAATATGATATATTGAAATGATAATAACACGCATTAATAATTTGTGCGCATATAATTAAAATTAAAGCAATAGAATTAACGATGTCCCTCATAACCATAACCAATAGTAAAAAAAGACACTATAACGTTGCTATAATTGATTAAAAATTAGACACTTTCAATGAAAATCAGGAATTTCAATCAAAAATAAAACAAACATTGGCTTAATTGGTATTTTTTTAGTACGTTGAAACGATATTTATTATAAAGGCAAGTAGGATGGAACTTAAAAGAATAATATGCTCAGAACGAATTCTTTTTCAAAAGAAGTCGACTGTAGACAAATCTCGTCTTGTTGATTATCTTCTTTTTTTTCGAACCAATTTTGTAAAGATACCCTTTTAGTGTAATTTTTTGAGCGCAGCGAGTATGACAAATCGAGATATAGTGGTGTTGACAGAGCTTCAAGAGGATCTGTTATATTGTTATCAACAAGCACATCTATATCTACGATCACTTCTTCCTCAATTGTTTCCAATTTTCTCTTTTCCTTTTGTCTTTTAAAGTACCTAAGCTCTGAAATTTCCCCTATTTCTTTTTTGAGTTTTCTTCCGGATTATTGGTGACATTTCGCAGATAGGAAGTAATTTTTTATCTCTTTTTCTTTGATTATACCTTTCATTCTCTTTTTCTTTTGATTGCTGATACAAAACAGGTTCATTGCGGCGAGCCTTTTCTTTTTTCAAACTTCCTTTTTGTCTTTTTGGGTTTTCCCATTCTATAAATGAAATAATTTGATGAATGGTCAGCATGTAATATAGACATATATACGGAAACTAATCTACGAAAACCTAGGGAAAACTTTCTATTGGTATGACATCGCGGCTACAGTTGATAAACAAGTATTAATTTTTCATACAACGGCAATTATAAACATATGGTAATTAGTATACGGTAATTAGAAAACGATAGATTTTCTTAAGAATTTTGAAAACCGACACAGTATGCAAATACTAGCTTATTACAACGTAGGGAGGCCAAAGTACTGACTCCATTTATATAATCAACTCGGGTCTAACTAAAAAAATCAAGTATTAAAATAAGTACAACGGTAATTAGAAAAGTTTTTAACCAAGGCTACGGTAGTTATATACTCACGTGCTTCATTGGCGATACACTAACGTTAGAGACGTGCAACTGCTGATGTGCTGCGGCACACACCGAGGAGACGCGACACGTAAGGTAGTGTTGTGCCAAATACTGTTAATTAGGGATATGCACCCGAGAACAGAAAATGTCACGGTAATTATAACTTTCGATAGGACATGCGGTTACTTAATGATAATTATTTATTGACTGTTTCTATTGAGTCGATATTTTGTTATGCGATACACGTTGCTTAATACAGTTTAAAACGTTGAATGGATTAAAATAAATATGTACGTTATAAAAATTACAAGCAAGTTTTAATATTAAGTTGGTGTGCGGACACGCCACGGTAATTAGAGAACAGAGGTTTTTGAACATTGACTAAATTAATTTAGTCTTAAATACTTAAAACAGAGCCAATGTTTTTGTTTACAGTTAGATAAGGATGCTATCTAACATATAAAAAAATTGTATGATTGAATATGATAATATTACGGATTATGCAAGCCCGGACACGTAAAACTAGCTAATCGGAGAATGGCCGACTGATGGTCTATGATCTCCCTGAAGTCGTGCAGGACGCGGTGTTTGTTATTTGCAGACGACCTCAAGTTGTATTTGTCGGTGGCAGATACTTCGGACTGTGAGCGGCTTTAGCGAGATATCGATAGGGTAGTGCAGTGGAGTGTAGATAATAAGTTAGGCTTCAACATCTCCAAATGCTGTATAGTATAATGTATTACACTGGCGCGCGGAAACATCAGGTGCGCTGCGCTGGCGCGCTGCCACCGCACACAAATCACACGCCGCCGCCGCCGCTATCTTGATTCAGCACGGGTCACATGACTCGACGTGACATGATCTAGTCGAGTTTGTGATTCCAGTCAAAGTGAACGTCGTATGATCGAGGCCTACCCGACTGACAGATTCATAATTTATCCCGATCACCAGGGAGAGTGGAAACGGCGAGAGATGTCGTGCGGTGTTCCGCAGGGATCGGTACTAAGACCGCCCTTGTGGAACATAGAGTACGACTACGTGCTGCGCGGCGGCCTCCCTGACTGAGTCAGCGTGGCCTCTTACACAGACGACACGTTGGCCCTGGCGCAGAGAGAGTTGTACCAGGCGCTGGCCGAACTAGCGAGACGTGGGGTTGCGACAGTCGTAGGGAGGACTCGAGGTGGCATTGCACAAGTGAGGCTATATGTTTTCATGGCCCTCGAAACGCGCCTCCATCGGGTTCCCAAATAACGGTAGGAGTGGTTCACATCTGCGTCGAGTAGACAGTGAAGTACCTGGGACTCGTCATCGACAGCCGGTGGAATTTCGAGGAGTGCTTCCAACGTCTGGCCCCCAAACTAGATTGGACTACATGGGGCTGCACTCCTGCTCAACCTAGGTGGTCCAAACGGCTCCATCCGTCCTCTCCGTCCTCTACGCAGGTATCGTTCGGTCCATGGCCCTTTACGGAGCACCAGTATGGGCGCCGTCGCCGCAAAAGCGACTGGCTGCCAAGCTGAACGCATGCCAGAGGGTCATGGCCATCCGGATGGTGCGGAGAATAAATAAATAATCATCATCTTCATAATTTTCCTGCCCTTGTCCTTATCTTAAATAAAAGTCTTTCGAAAGGCTAACAATTCGGCGTCGATTTTCAAGACTGGAGTTTGACTTGATGAGTACAATCATTGCCGATGATCTTCTTGGTTCGTTTCTCAATCAACTCTAGCGCATCAAGCTGGTGTCTGGCTGATGCATCCCAAAGATGACTGCAGCTCTCCATACACGATCGAACTAGCGCTTGCTTGAAGTATCAACTCAACTTACTAGGATTCTCACGTGTTTGGCAGTCGGTCGAGCCTTTCAACTTTCAACGTTATTCCAGGAAACTGAAGATGGTCGCTTATCGGCACGGTTACACCTTGGCAAGGCGGAGCGCTCGGATTGAATGAGCAACGTTTAAACAAAAAAAAAAACGCCTTTTAGTAGCGTTCGTAGTACTTAATAAACATTCATTACGCACTATGGACTACATGCTACGCGCCATACTCTCCGCAATACGAGCTACATGCTACGCGCTACACTCTCCGCGCTACGAGCTACATGCTACGCGCTACACTCTCCGCGCTACGTGCTACATGCTACGCGCTACACTCTCCGCACTACGAGTTACATGCTACGCGCTACACTCTCCGCGCTACGAGCTACATGCTACGCGCTACACTCTCCGCGCTACGAGCTACATGCTACGCGCTACACTCCCCGCGCTACGAGCTACATGCTACGCGCTACACTCTCCGCGCTACGAGCTACACGCTAAGCGCTATGTACTTCGCTCTAAAGAGTCAACGGCCCACGTTACGACCTACAAGCTATGCACTACACTCACCGCGCCGCGCGTTACGGCCCGTTCACGACCTTGCCGCTTTGAGCGGAAGCTAAGTGCGGGGCGGCGAGCAGTAAGAACAAAAATATGAAAATGTTTGAAGCACGCCACGAGGCGCCGCTCATAATGCCACGCGCCCGCCTACCGATGCCACCCCGCTCGTCGCGCCGCTCGCCGCTGAGAACGAAGTTGTGAACAGGCCGTTAGGCCTTGGAGGTGTCGCGGCGGTGGCTGCGAGAGCGCGGCGCGCCAATCAAGTGGTGCCTGCGTATCTGCATTGGCGTAGTGTTGTGCTGTGCATTTTATTTCCTACTTTTTATCAACCGATGTTTCAAATTGCAAGCAGACGAGATGGAGAAAATAAATTAGAAATTTTTTGATAGGACACCGATTTGGGACAGCTAATAATAATAATAATAACAGCTTCGATGACCATCTGTCGAAGCTGTCGTTGCGTGGTTGGACCAAGGGCCTGATACAAAAAGCAGTACTCCTCGATACGGCTCGCATTGTGCCGAGGTTCCTGTCTCTGGAGCTCTAACCGGTGCTTGGACCCTGTTCCCGACACCAGCGGACAACTATTTTTTATATTTTTAAATGTTTTTTTTTAATATGTTTTTTAAAGAAATATTTAAAAATGTAAACGATATGTATAAAAAATAAATAAATGGAATAATAATAACTTTATTTAACCATTATTACAGGTATTTTCTTAAATATAGGTATAACATATTTACATATCGGTAACAGGAGTTATATTTTACCAGAATTATTACAATGGCCCCCAAACTAGGCGGTGCCTGTATCTTGGGTACCGGAGTTGCGTGATCGTTAAATTAAAATACAAGTTTCCTTTGCGGATTAACTTAAAATAAAATAGGAGACAAAATAATGAGTACAAAGTAACAGGGTAAATAAGTAAAAGAGTGTCCGTGTTACAGGTGTGCGGTTGAAAGTGTGTAGGTATGTTGTGTGTGTGTGTGTTTGGTGGCCGTTTAGCACGAAATGTTAATTATTAGTTAATAATTTCCTCAGTTTCATCGTACGAGAGGGAGACGAGCATTTTTTTTAACATTTTTTTACACAATTGGTCATTTAAACCTTTGATGTCGAAAGATTTAATGATTTGGTTATAAACATGAATGTGAGAGTAGAAGGACAGCGTCTAGCCAAAAGACTCTTTGCGTTTGGAAGTGGAACATATAGAATGCGTTTTGATAGAAGGTTTTGATAATCAGGCCGGTTTTTTACAGCTCTGTGTGTTCGTAGTGTTGCACTTAGGATGAATAATTGCCGCACTCGGAGAACAGGGAAAACATTATAAAGCAGGTCAGTTGGAAACCTGAAAGGCTCTTTTAGCATTACTTTAATAACAGCTTTTTGGCTAAATAAAATAATAATATAATGATCTTACTCATTCTGGTATAGTCATAGATTTTATCGAGATATTGTCTCTGATCTTACTTCCAATGAAACTTCTCGCCCTTCTGTTTCCTTGCCCGGTTGTATGTTCACATTGATCTTCTTTTGTCCACAATAAATTAAATTCCTCATTACGTATTCAAGCGGCGACATTGTTCAGTCATTTTGGTTCGCGGACGGAGATACACATCTCACTACATCTCACTTAACACAACACTACGTCACTCTAGAGACGCGCGAACTGCCCGCTGATTTCGTGGCCGTGGCCTTACACTGCGCTACGAGCTACACGCTACGCGCGTTATGTCTCACAAGCTACGCGCTACACTCGCCGCACTATCAGCTACACGCTACGCGCGTTATGTCTCACAAGCTACGCGCTACACTCGCCGCACTATCAGCTACACGCTACGCGCGTTATGTCTCACAAGCTACGCGCTACACTCGCCGCACTATCAGCTACACGCTACGCGCGTTATGTCTCACAAGCTACGCGCTACACTCGCCGCACTATCAGCTAC
This sequence comes from Mythimna pallens, assembly GCA_961205895.1. Classification (NCBI taxonomy): domain Eukaryota; kingdom Metazoa; phylum Arthropoda; class Insecta; order Lepidoptera; family Noctuidae; genus Mythimna; species Mythimna pallens. The sequence goes on from OY540831.1 coordinate 26,216,634, forward strand.
ACGCTACGCGCGTTATGTCTCACAAGTTACGCGCTACACTCGCTGCACTATCAGCTACACGCTACGCGCGTTATGTCTCACAAGCTACGCGCTACACTCGCCGCACTATCAGCTACACGCTACGCGCGTTATGTCTCACAAGCTACGCGCTACACTCGCCGCACTATCAGCTACACGCTACGCGCGTTATGTCTCACAAGCTACGCGCTACACTCGCCGCACTATCAGCTACACGCTACGCGCGTTATGTCTCACAAGCTACGCGCTACACTCGCCGCACTATCAGCTACACGCTACGCGCGTTATGTCTCACAAGCTACGCGCTACACTCGCCGCACTATCAGCTACACGCTACGCGCGTTATGTCTCACAAGCTACGCGCTACACTCGCCGCACTATTAGCTACACGCTACGCGCGTTATGTCTCACAAGCTACGCGCTACACTCGCCGCACTATCAGCTACACGCTACGCGCGTTATGTCTCACAAGCTACGCGCTACACTCGCCGCACTATCAGCTACACGCTACGCGCGTTATGTCTCACAAGCTACGCGCTACACTCGCCGCACTATCAGCTACACGCTACGCGCTATATATGTTTGTCACTCTCTTTACGGATATCATGCTACTGCTACGCAGTACATTCTCCACGCGATTAGCCAAAGCTATGCGCCATATTCTTTACAATACGAACTATACTTTTATTTATTATTTATTTATTAAAACTTCACGCCATTCACCAAAGTACAAAGGCGGACTTAATGCCGGCATTCTCTACTAGTCAACCTAGGGTGGTGAAGAGACCCCACCGACTGTGTCCACACGCTGTCGTCGTGGTGGGGCTTGCGTGTCTCAATGATCTTGGGGCTTTGCCGGTAGAGTTACTCATGCCGGAAAGGTCCAAGTGAGAGACCAGACCAAGAGGGACACCAGGAGGGGTCGCTCCTGATCGATCGACAGTCGTCGATTGGCATGGATGCGACTATGCCGCAGCGATGCAGATGCACCAATGCGGCGGGCGTATCTCTTCTACAGGGAAATCCCACTAGGAGAGAACTTTCGACGGGTTCGCTGAGTCGGGTTAGTCGGACAGCTAACGGAGGCATATCTAATGCCGCCATCGGGGGCTTGGCTTAACCGCCTGGCCCAGAGGAAGGATACCTCTAAGATAAAAAACCACCTAATCCTAAGTTCAGAGGCGTGGCGAGGGGATGAATGGCTGGAGGGAGTCCAGTCGATAGCGCCTCCCCTGTAGAGCACCTGCCGCACTCTACAGTATATAGGCTTACCTAGGCAACAGGGCTCTGCCTAGGTGGACATATACATCCCTACTACTCATGGGAACTGTATGGAACCAAATAAAACAAAAAAACAAAATGAGGATGTGCCAATCTTATTGGCGGAGGTTCCGCTTGCTGGCGGCGGCAACAAGGGCCGAGGAGGCTCCCGATCCTCGAAAGAGGATCCGACAACAATGTCCGACCAGGACTCGCGCGGTCGCTCCGCGTTTTGGAGAAAGCGACCTCACGATGAAGTTTTTTCGGACCGAGTGGTGTCTGTGGGTCTCTCCTCAAGCGAGGAGAGCCCGCTGGCTGCCAAGGTGACGACGGCGAGAAGGGGAAGAGGTAGTGCGAGGCCTTTCGGAGCACCCGCTCCGGCGGCGGTGCGTGACTCCCGGGGTCGCTTTTTAAGGCGGCCGCAATCGCCGGGATTAGGCGGGGAGAGCGACCCCGGGGTCCCATCCGGGGTCTCGATTGAGGGGCTGGGAGGAGACACCATTTCTCTTGTGGGCACGAGGGCAGAGGCTAACGCCGCGAAGCGTGCCCAGCTCCACGGCAGAGGCCCTGAATCGCCAGGTGCTGGACGGCGTGGACGTTGTCCTGAAGGTTGCAACTAAGTCTGGCAACCTGAAGGGCTCGTTCACCCGTGCCCTTAAGGAGGCGGCAGACGGAATCAGGGAGGCGGTGGAGATTCTTCTAAATCGTACGATCTCGGAAGAGACGCCGAAGCAATGGGAGGAGAATAGCCGTCTCCGATCCGAATTGGAGGACCTCAAGCGAGAGGTTGCTGCTCAGAGACAGCGGCAGGAGGCTCCCGTGGCCAGCGGCCCCCCTCCTGCTGCGCCTTCGTCAGCCCCTACAGCTACGCAGCCGCCTGCACTTGCGATGTCGGACCGCGATATCGAAAGGGTGGCCCGCATCTGCATGATGCAGTGCGGTGGCATGGTGTCTGCCCGATTGGAAGCTCTGGAGTCGCGACTCCTTCCGGCGGAAACCCTCCGGCCGCCGCTTGCGGCAGATAAGCGGAGGAAGGAGGAGTCCGCAAAGACGAGGCCCGTGCAAGTGGGCAAGAAGCTCGCGTCGGGTGCATCCGCACTCCCTCACCAACCAGCCGCGCTCCCAGCAACCGCACCCCCGATCCAGGAGACCTGGACGACGGTTGTTAAAAGGAAGCGCAAGAAGAGGGCGGCCCAGCCGGCACCAGCTGATCCGGCACCCGCTGGCTCAGCACCAAAAAAAAAGAAGTCAAGGTCTAGACCCCCACGCTCCGAGGCTGTAATAATCACCCTTCAGCCCGAAGCCTCAACCAAGGGTGTGACCTTTAAGTCGGTCCTGGCGGAGGTAAAAATTAAGCTGAACTTCGGCGACTTTGCCTCCCCGGCTGGCTTTGGTTTTAGGACAGCGGCCACAGGGGCCAAAATCTTTGAAGTGTCGGGTGCTGCAAGGCTGGAGAGGGTGGACATTCTGGCCGCCAAACTAAGGGAAGTCCTCAAACCGGAGGATGTCCGGGTGTCTAGACCCACAAAAACGGCGGAATTGCGCGTGAGTGGGCTGGATGACTCCGTGACCCCGGAAGAGGTAGTGGTGGCCATTGCCCGAAGTGGCGGGTGTCCACCCGAGAGCGTGCAGGCGGGTGAGATTCGCTGCAGTGCGGCCGGGCTGGGCACAGTTTGGGTGCGGTGCCCGGTGGCGGCCGCAAACAGGGTCGTGGATGGCAGAAGGTTGTTAGTTGGCTGGGTATCAGCGAATGTAAAGCTCCTGCCACCCAAGGTCATGCGGTGCTACCGCTGCCTGGACAAACGGCATGTCCGGGCACAATGCGCTGCAGACGTTGACCGTGGTGACCTCTGCTATCGCTGCGGCCGACCCGGCCACAAGTCTGCCCAGTGCTCTGCGGCACCAAACTGCAGCCTTTGTGCAGCTGCAGGGAAGCCTGCGGAGCACATACTTGGTGGGAAAGCCTGCAAGGCCCCCAAGAAAGGCAGGAAAATTAGAAGTGTTGGAGGACCTGCGCTCCTCCCACAGCCCGGCAGCCAAGCAGCTGACTCCCGACCCAGGGATGGAGGAGATGCCGGAAAAATGGAATGCCAGTGATGGCACAACTCCATTTCCTCTAGGCGAATGTCAACCACTCCTCCAGAGCTCAGGATCTTTTGCTCGAGATCATGGCGGAGTGGTCGATCAACGTGGCTGTGGCCGCTGAGCCGTATTTTGTACCTCCCCGCGATAACTGGGCAGGGGACCTGGACGGTTTGGTGGCCATCATTGGCGAGACTCTTGGCAGTCCCTCCCGAGGACGCGGCTGGGTGGCCGCTCTCTCGGGAGGAATCACCATCATTGGGGCATATTTCTCGCCTAACAAGAGTCTCGCCGACTTTGAGAGGTTCCTTGTCGAGCTGAGTGCCGTCGTGGGCTGGTCCCACCCTCACCCGGTGCTGTTGCTCGGGGATCTCAACGCCAAGTCTGCAGCGTGGGGATCCCCAGTCACCGATCCTAAGGGCGAGGCGTTGGAGGAGTGGGCGGTTGCGACCGACCTGACCGTTCTAAATCGGTTAATACTCGCTGGTCAATTAAGCAGATTGACAGGGAGCTTCTCGAGGAAGCCGCAATCATCCAGGCCTGGGTCCGGGAGTCAATGACGAACGAACCCGTTGACGTCGAAGAGGAGGCGCAGTGGTTCCGCGGGGCGATGGCGCAAATTTGCGACGCGTCCATGCCTCGTGTCCGCACTCAACCCACAAGGCGCCGGTTGTACTGGTGGACCCCCGAAATCGCGCAGATGCGCAGGACCTGCGTGGAAGTCAGGCGCCGGTACACCCGATACCGGAGGAGACGTCGTCGGGTTCCGGAAGAAGAGGCCGCGCGGTATGAGGTATACCGCGCGGCAAAGAAGGCTCTGTGGCTGGCCAATGGCGAGTCGAAGACTCGATCCTGGGAGGAGATGCTGGCGACCTTGGATGCAAATCCATGGGGGTGTCCTTATCGTACGGTCCGAGGGAAACTTCGTGCCTGGGCGCCTCCACTCACTGAGAGCCTCGAGCCTCAGTTGCTGGAGGTAGTGGTCGCAGCTCTCTTCCCTGCTAGAGAGGAGCACACACCGCCGCCGATGGCTTTGCCCACAGACACAGAGTCGGAGGATGAGGAGGTCCCCGAGGTGACACAACCAGAGTTGAGGGCGGCCGTGATGCGGCTCCGGGCCAAAACCGTTGCCACGGGACCGGATTGAGTTCCCGGCCGCGCGCTCGTCCTCGTTCTGAAGGAGCTGGAGCCCCAGTTGAGAGGACTCTACTCAGCTTGCCTTGAGCAGGGCCACTTCCCCGCTCAGTGGAAGACAGGTCGTCTGGTCCTGCTCAGGAAGGCGGGGCGCCCAGTAGACTCGCCGTCCGCATACCGGCCCATAGTGCTACTTGACGAGGTGGGTAAACTTTTTGAGCGGATTATTGCTGCCCGCCTCGACGGTCACTTGTACAGAGAGGGGCCGGATCTGGACGACAGTCAGTTTGGTTTTCGGCATGGGCGCTTCACTATCGACGCCATAATGCGAGTGAGAGTCCTGGCGGAGGAAGCGGTTTCCCGGGGCGGGGTGATGGTGGCGGTGTCCTTGGACATCTCCAACGCTTTTAACGCCCTGCCCTGGAGCTGTATCCGGCAGGCGCTAAGGTACGATAGGGTGCCCCGCTACCTCTGCCGCATCATTGGGGCTTATTTGTCAGAAAGGTGTGTCACCTACAGTGGACGCGACGGCGAGGGCCGTCGCGATATGTCGTGCGGTGTTCCACAGGGCTCGGTCCTGGGGCCACCCTTGTGGAACATCGGTTACGATTGGGTGCTGAGGGGCGAGCTCCAACCGGGTGTGGACCTGACGTGTTACGCAGATGACACGCTGGTCACGGCCCGGGGGAGCTCGTACAGGGAGGCAGCGTTGCTGGCGACGGTAGCGGTTTCACGGGTGGTGAGCCGCATACGGCGCCTGGGCCTGGAGGTGGCTCTCAACAAGTCGGAGGCTATGGCCTTTCATGGCCCCCGACGGGCGCCGCCACCGGGATCACGCATCGTGGTCGGGGGGGTCCAAATCGCTGTCGAGTCCACCATGAAGTACTTAGGATTGATGCTCGACAGCCGGTGGGACTTTGGCCCTCACTTTCGGTGGCTGACGCCCAAGTTGATGGGCGCAGCAGGCGCGCTCGCAACGCTGCTTCCCAATCTAGGGGGCCTGAGCACTGCCTGTAGGCGGCTGTACTTGGGGATCTTGCGATCCATGGCCCTGTATGGGGTCCCGGTTTGGGCTTCTGACCTGACGGCCGGCAGCATCGCAATCCTGCGAAGACCGCAGAGGGCGATGGCCGTCAGGGCTATCAAGGTGTATCGTACGATCTCCTACGAGGCGGGTTGTGCACTGGCCGGATCTCCGCCCTGGGAACTGCAGGCGAGAGTCCTCGCCTCACTGTACCGGTGGCGCGAGGAGATGAGGACACGGGGTGGTGAACCGATGCAGCGCGAGATCGAGCTGCGTCGGTCTCAGCTCCAAGAGGTCATGGTGGCGGAATGGCGGTACAGGCTTCTGCGCCCTACCGCCGGCCTCGCCACCGTCGATGCGATCCGACCAGTGCTCGACGAATGGCAGAAAGTGCTCTCGGGGCATGGTTGCTTCGGGAAGCACTTGTGTCGCATAAATAGGGAGCCGGACGCTCGGTGCCATCACTGCACTGACTGTCGCGAGGACACGGCGCAACACACACTGGCAGAGTGTGCCGCATGGGAGGAGCAGCGCCGTGTCCTTGTATCTGAAGTGGGCCCCGACCTGTCGCTGCCGGCCGTCGTTCGTTCCATGGTCGGGGGCGTCGAGTCGTGGGATGCGGTGATCTCCTTCTGTGAAGCCGTAATTTCGCAGAGGCAGCGGAGAGGGAGAGAGAGGCCGTGGCCACTCTTCCGTGCCGCAGCAGGCGAACCGGGCGTCGGCGGAGGGCAGACAACGCTCTCTTCCAGCCCCCATAAAGAGGTCCGGAGGGACGGTGGACTCGGGGTCGTCCGCCGTCCCCCATCCCGCAAGACCCGAGGCGGCGGCGGGTAGTGTTCCACGCGCGCCCCTATTGGACGTCGCGGGAGGAGGACACCTCACACTCCCCGTGGGCTTGAGGTGGCCTGCGTAGGCTGGCCGGCACAAGCCGGGGATCATGGATGGCGCATCAGCTCCCACAATCCCCGGTCCAAGTGTGGGAGGGAACACCGAGGTGGTTTTTAGTCAGTAAGAGTCTGACAGACCCCTTCGTCTGCCCCAGGCGAAGGACATCCATGAGGACTTTCCACGCCGGCAACAAAAAAAAAAATCGGTGGTGAAGAGAAAATGTGGCAGGTGCACAAAAATACAAAAGAATATTATGAAAATAAGAGTTCAAAAGTATATATATACAAAATAAACATACATATATAAAATAATATAATATATACATAGACATATTTATATAAAGTAAAAGAAAGGGGTTATTGAGACGACTTCACTATTTGTGTAGAAAGTAATTTCGCAACATCCGCTTAAATAAATGCATATAGACTAGTGGCCGTCCTGATCTCGAGAGGAAGCGCATTCCACAGAAGTATGGAAAGGAAAAATGTAAAAATGTAAAGGAAGAATGAACAAAATCAGAAGTATGAGAAGGACAAAGCAGTAGAAGATTGTTAGAAGAACGCAGATTCTTAGCATGGGAAGAACATAGATATTTAAAATGTGATATAAGATAAGAAGGGGAAGGGGTGGGAGAGTTGAGTAGAGAGCAAATAGTAGTCAGAGCGCACAGACTCCTTCTCTGGCGAATGGGCATCCATTTGAGCTGAGATCTGTAGCTCGCGTAACACTACTAGTGTCCCACTCGCGCCTCAAGGAGAAGTCAGCAAAACCGTAGGGGCCCAGCAGCGTCGAAGCCTACTGAGGTTATGGGTTGTACGAAAGAATAGAAGAGAATAGCATTTATTCGGCGCAGGCAATACAATAGGCATCATCATCATCATTTCAGCTGAAAGACGTCCACTGTTGGACATAGGCCTTCCCCAAGTATCACCACAATGAAAGGTCCTGTGCGTCTCGCATCCATAGGATTCCCGCAACCTTTACCAGGTCATCGGTCCACCTTGTAGGAGGCCTTCCAACGCTGCGACTTCCGGTACGCGGTCGCCACTCCTGAACCTTTCGGCCCTAACGGTCATTTGTTCTGCGAGCAAGGGCCCTGCCCATTGCTACTTCAGTTGGGCTATTCTTCGTGCTATGTCGGCAACCTTGGTTCTCCTGCGGATATCTTCATTCCTGATTCGATCACCCAAGGAAACCCCGAGCTTCTGATGAGGCCCATTGTGAGCGTCCACGTTTCAGAGCCATATGTCATCACTGGCAACAAGCACTGTTTATAGACTTTCGTCTTGAGAAACTGTGGTATATTGGTCGAGAAGATACCGCGCAGCTTCCCGAACGCTGCCCAGCCGAGTCGGATTCGACGGTTGACCTCTTTCTCAAAATTAGATCTACCCAACTGGACTGTCTGTCCGAGGTAGACGTAATCGTCCACAACTTCGAGTGTAGAGTCTCCGCTCATGATAAGAGTGGGTGCTACATGGTTGTTTATTATGACTTTGGTTTTGTCCATGTTCATTTTAAGTCCCACTCTTTCGGAAGCTCTACTGAAGTCATTGAGCATTGCACTGAGCTCCTCCGTAGTATCAGCCATGACTACTATGTCATCAGCAAACCGAATGTGAGTGATGTACTCGCCAGATGTTTTCGTTGAAAACAACTTGTAGACTTTTGTTTGACTTCGTTGTTTTGGGGGATGAACTGCTTGTATCCGTAAGATTTACTTAGTTCTGAACACCCTACACGTGTCCCCTGAGTAGTGCTAAACGAGCAGTAAAGGCGGTGGTAGGCCATAGCATCGGCTGCTGCCTTAAAAGTTACCGCCCATCAGACAAAGCCATGCCATCAAGCGATCCGTCGTGTTCCAGCGTGATGTCTGGTGAAGCCGTATGGTGGAAGATGGGTATGAGCAGTTGTATTGCGATGTATACCGGGTATGATGCGCCAGCTGTTGTTGTGTCGGACGTTTAATCGTGGAGGGTAGCGGGATCCGAAGCACTGTGTTCCGCTAGCTGACCGTAGGTAGTTGGGGGCCCAAGTAGTGTGTCAGCCACACACGAAAGGCTGCCCCGCCAACTGCGAAAAATCCCAGTGTGGCCCCATCGTGCCGGTTGAGGACCGGGCGAGAGGACCCGATGACGATACCTGGGGGGGTTCGGGCGGCCCCACAGTCTCCTGATCAACCCTCCATTGGCACAGCAACTCTGGTTGTGTTGATGGGTTTAACATCGCATCACCTCGCTCAACTGCCATCTTCCATCTCTCCTATTCACTCCACAACTCATTATTAATGAAAGGTAAAAAGAAACGCAAGTGTCAACAGCGGATGCACGTCTTCTCATTTCAAGTACACCTCTCAAATATTAGAGGGCTGCACTTCAACCTCGTTGCGGTCCTTGCTAGATTGTTCGGAAGAGTTACTGTATGACCCTGTATCGCAAAGGGCAACTGAAGAAACCTAGGTGCATTTTAGTCGGTAAACTGACACTCTCTCTCGCTTGGCCCAGAGCGCAGCGGAAGGAGTCATTTGACAATTTCCCATCTCAAAAAAATATCTACTAGTACTGGATGGATTTTCATGCAATTTCACCAATAGACAAAGATTTAGGTCCTGTGCACACCACGTTTTTTAAATGCAATGCAAAGAGACCTGCTTTCTCTCTCGCCGTATGAGACAGTGTTCCATCAGGTTCAACCAGCGGAGGCAATGTGGGTCTACAGAAGTTTGCTTCGACCAACTTGGCAAGGGACCAGAATGCTTTACTACCGGACGGCTGTGCAGAGAGCTTTGTGCCAATATGGGTAATGCGATCGTACCGAGCCTTCTTTAGTGCCTTTTTGTAGGATTTGGCAGCACGGTTGAAGGCTCTCTTCTTTGAACTCAGATCTGGAGCTTTGCGGTCACGAGCGTCAACCCAGGTATGAAACGTCGAATGCTTACGCTCTTCAGCTTGAACACAATCGGTGTTGAACCATGGGTGAGCTAAGCCTCCGATGGGTACGTCACTATAAGGGATGAAAAACTCCATAGCTTGACGTATTACATCAAAAATAGCATCCGCACAGCTCGGCCGACTTTCAGTAGAGAAGCAGACCTGCTGCCAGGGATAAGAGAGTGGTGAGGAAACTGTTACGACCGGATCGGTGGTCAGAAGAAGGCCCAGACAATCGGCAGTATGACCAACAACATCAGGCACCCTAGTCGCTTGCTTAACCAGCTAGGAAAGGCTCATCGATACTACAAAGTTTTGCGCTTCTCTGCCAGCGTGATCAGTCCTCTGGTATGGGTAAAGCCAGTCTTGGTGGCAGGCGCTAAAGTCCCAAGCGCAGTCGCAGAGCATGTCATGAGCAACGAGCTGCGCATCAGGGTGCAGATGCAAACCCTAATCGGCGGTCTCACTGAGGTGGTTAAACAACCGTGTCGTCTCCTGATTACCGCTGTGCGATCGGTAGACACAGGCATAAACAATTTTGTCCATACCTATAGAGAATCCCGCAAAGGAAGACAAAGAAGGAACATAGGAGTGGGTTTTAGTCAGTAAAAGCCTGAAACGCCACGAGAAGTCATTGGATGATTTCTCGCATAAAAAAAAACGTATGTACGTGCTGCACTATCTATGCGCCAAACTCGACAAACTTCGGGCTACACGTTACGTGATACAAGCTATGTGATATTCGTCACAGTACCGACGTAGAATATGAATAGATACATAACTGACCCTAAGGCCCCTCGCCCACGGTGACTTTTTGTAGTGATGCTGTAGGACGTTCGTATCTATACAGTCGCGATGCTGTAGCGCGTTAGTAGCGCGTTGGCATCTTTTCTATAGCGCTTGCAAATGCGATTAACACGCGACAGCATCGTTACAAAAAGTTGCCGCGGGTGAGGGGCCTAATACTAGCCTGTCTAGCCCGGCCAAAGTTTTGGGAATGGGGAGTTGGACCCTGAAACAGTTTTGCAGAATGGGGGACGTAATAGTTTGATAGGGTGACGCGAATAGTTGTGACATATTTTATCTACCTGATTACGATTTGAGAAATCTAGTATTTTGCACAACGTGTAATAGTATCCTAACAAATATTAAAACAAGGAATACAATTCAGCAGAATCAGATCAAAGCCGACAAATGCGACAGTAAATTGGTCTGAGTTAGTGGTGTGTCTTGTGGTGCGCTCGCGGCTATGAATTAATGATGCGTTATAGATCGACGTTTAGCGGTGGTCGCGGTGCTGGATATTATTAGCGCCGTCAACCGTCAGCGATCGATACTCGCTGGCGAGCAATCACACACGTACGCCAAGCAATGGATTAGTCTGAATGATTGCTCAATTTTTATAAACGATGCATCTACAGCGGCGGCTCTACATCTCTACGGACTGCGAAACCATTTCCTAACCTTATACTCCTTCCAAGAGTTCATATTAAATATAACATTCATGGCCGCGCGCGTTTCGACAGCTGGTAGCTCCGAAAAAGACTGTCAGTCTTCATCTGCATCAAATATAAACGATAGAAAATCGACAGTACATCATTGCCGACGATATTTTTGGCATGTTTCTTAATCGATCAAGATTAGAGCAGGCTTTGCCTTGATGTGTGAGCCGAAGCTGAGGGTAGTTGTATGTCAATGTTACCCCCAGTGGCTCAAGGTGGTCAATTATTGACCACCTTGACTTCGAAAAGACATAACCACGTGGAATTAGTTCCGTTTAGCGGAAAGAAGACATTCCAGGGTTTTGGCAGCATAGCACTGACCGTCACTGTAAATATATCCGAGGTGCACAACCACCGCGGCAGGGCCCTAACGTGGGGCTCAGGAGGAGACTGTAATGGACTGACAATAACGGCCTCCATTACGTCTCCTCCAGGCGAATATCAACCACTGCGCCCCGTTCAGGATCTGTTGCTCTAGAGCATGGCGTAGTGGTCGATCAATATCGCCGTGGTCTCCGCCAGTACTCCGTCCCTCGAGGCCACCACGAGGGGGCGGGGTTGCGTGGCAGCACGTTTCGGAGACATTGCAGTGGTAGGCGTCTACCTGTCCCCGACCAGATCTGTCGGCGATCTCCTCATCTCCCTAATGGAGCTGATAGCCGTCGTCGCTGGGTTTGGTTCTCCCCCCGTGGTCGTGTGCAGGGACTTCAATGCTAAGAACTTGGCTTGGGGTTCCCGGTTCACGAACCAGAGGGGTCGGATGGTGGAGGACTGGGCTCTGGAGACGGGCCTGGTCGTTCTAAACCGGGGTTCTGTATCCACGTGTGTGCGAATGCGGGGTGAATCAGTGGTGGACATCTCGTGTGCCAGCCTCGCTCTGTCGCCGCGGCTGGAGATGTACTCAGACCACCGGTACAATATCCGGGTTGACGTCTCCGCCCAAACCGAGAGAACCCGTTGTGGTCCGCGGTGGGTGCTGAGGCAAATGGACCGGGAGCTCCTCCTGGAAGCCGCGACGGTACAGGCCTGGTTGCAAGCACCGGACAGGCCTTGTCGTGTGGCCATGTCGCAAATCTGCGCCGCGGCAATGCCCCGAGTCCGTCCAGGACGTGCTCAGCGCCAGGTATACTGGTGGTCACCGGAGATTGCAGCACTACGCAGCGCGTGCAATGTCGCTCGACGCCGGTATGCCAGATACCGCAGGCTCCGTATCCGTCCACCGGATGCGGAGGCCAGAGAGGCAGAGCTGTACGAGGGATACAGATACGCAAAGCGCACCCTCCGATAAGGCGGATAAGACAAGGCGACAAGGAGGCGACAGGGACGAGATAAGGCGGGCCAAACTCGAGGCCTGCAACGTGTGGCTGGGGACTCTGAATGGAGACCCATGGGGACGCCCCTACAAGGTGGTGGTGGAGATTCTCCGGACCATGATGGCGACGACAATAGCAATGCTCTAGAGGTGACCGAGGTAGAGATGAAAGTGGCGTTATGAAGGCTGAGTGCCAAAAATACCAGCCCAGGACCCGACGGCTTGCCTGGGAAGGCCTGGGTTCTGGTCATGGAGGCTCTTGGGCCTTGACTAAGAGGGCTCTTCAGCGCATGCATGGAGAAATGATTTTTATTTTGTAAATAGGTTTAAAAAAACACTTACACGTCAATTTTTTTTTCGTCATTTTTAAACTAGACGAGGCTGGTGTTTCCTAACTACTGACTACCCTGAGAAGAAACATCGAAACAAACTCAGGGGTCAAAGTCTCTTTTAAAGTAAATATGTAATGGTCAAATCAAAAAAAAACAATAGAACCATGCAGATTTGTCTGAAATGGTCTTTTGAAGAAAGAACCATACATATTTGAGTGGACCTGTCCAGTCAGTGCAAGCATTTGTCAGTATTCGTAAAGCTCAACTCAAGACTACCAAGGAGCTCAACCACTTGACGAACAATACCAAGGAAATGACATTTGGGTAGGCCGCAGAAAATACTCAAATGGCCAGACATACGTTAAAATGACTGAAAAGGAAAAAAAAAGCAATCAACATAGTCCTCACGTTCACAATAATAAAAGGAAATATATAGTTTACAAAATGTAATACTTAGTAAAGTAAATATGTCAAAATTTAATAGAAAAAAATAAATAAAAATAATGTCAAATTGCAAAATAAAGATAATCTACAATGTCAGATTGTAGCAAAAAAAAAAAACAATTGAAAATAAAACAAAAGAGAAGAAAACCTAACATGACGCATGATAAAATTTATACATTTAGTTTTTTTTTCATTAAGAAGAAGTGTACATTCAGTTACCTAGCCTGGGTTGACGGTAGCCTATCAACAACCCTAGCTGTCCCTAACAACCTAGCCCTAACATATAGTTACAATATATACGTATATATATAGTGCGGGAAGCCTGTTACCATGAGACCTAAGGCAACAGACGGAAGGTCGGAAGGATGAAGGGTGAATCGTATGGGATTTTCTCACTGCCGATCCGCAGCCTCACGGATACACCAATAACTATGGCTGGGTAAGGCCAGAGCTATCGGCAACCATTTATAGGCGCAGTAACAGTGAGAGGAGTCGATGGTCTCGTCGTAGTGAAACAGCGTTGCTCGTAGTGTAGGAAGAGAGTTTATTACAGATTTACATGTTATTTACATCAAACTAGTTTACTATTTACACCATTTTTTTTGTGTTATTTTTATATCGTCAGTAACCGGCTGCTGACGTTTAAGTTTAAACAAAAGTGAAGTGTCGTCTGCAAACAACACTATGTTATGGTTATCCTTTATGAGGTAAGGTAAATCGTTTATATATATAAGAAACAAAAATGGACCAAGAATTGTGCCCTGGGGGACACCCATTTTTACTACAGATCCAGGAGAAGTTTTTCCGTTTACATCAATTCTCTGAATCCTTTCACTCAGATCAGATGTAAGAAGATCCAGGGAGGAGTTCCGGATTCCGTAATGGTGTAGTTTCCTGATTAATGTTTCATGGAGAAAGCATTCGAAGGCCTTTGACAAATCGCAAAAAATGCCCAGGGCATCGCATTTGTCTTCCCATGCATTATAAATATGTCCTAAAAGTTCAACACCGGCATCGGTTGTTGAACGACCCTTTGTAAAACTAAATTGTTTGGTATGCAATAATTTATGTCTGTTAAAAAATCTTTGTAGTTACTCTAAAATAAGTTTCTCAAAAATTTTATTAAAAGTGGGTAGCACTGAAATGGGTCTGTAATTCGTGGGGTCAGATTTACTTCCCGTTTTGAACAATGGAATTATTTTACTATTCTTCATTATATCAGGAAACTCACCGCGATCAATACAATTATTAAAAAGAAAAGCTTAGGAAGGAGCTATTATGTGGATTATAGACTTAACAACGTCCACAGAATTACCCCATAAATCTGCAGTCTTTTTTACATTCAAGGAGTTAAACGTCTTAGTAATATATACTTAAGTCATGTTCAAAATTAAAATCAGTATCGCAAACTTTAACATTTTCTTTAAGCAGAGACTCTGCAGCAGTGGGTGACGAGTTCAGAGATTTTGTTGTTGATATGGGGATCTCTGAAAAGAAGTTCTCAAAAGCCGCGGCAACCTGTGAGTCTGATGTGATCACATGTCATTAATTACAAGTTTATAGTCACTGGAGTCTTGTTTTGTTGAGAGGGGCCAGTTCCCACTTCGCTGGAAGACGAGGAAACTGATCCTCCTCCTGAGATGCGGTGTCCCAGGGCAGGTGTGCCGTTGTGATGTCTTTGGACATCGCCAATGCCTTTAAATCCCTGCCTTGGAGTAGCATTAGGAGGGCACTCCAGTATCACCGGACGTCCAACTACCTCTGTTGTGTGGTCGAGGCATACCTGTCGGACAGGTAAGTCGTCTACGCTGGTCACCAGGGAGAGTGGGAACGTCGAGAGATGTCGTGCGGTGTTCCGCAGGGATCGGTACTAAGGCCACCCTTGTGGAACATCGGATACGACTACGTGCTGCGCGGCGACTACCCTGACGGGGTCAGCGTGGTCTGCTACGCAGACGACACGCTGGTCCTGGCGTGGGGAGAGTCGTACCAGGCGGCGGCCGAACTAGCGACACGCGGGCTTGCGACAGTCGTAGGCAAGATCCCTGGATACTGCCCACGACTGTCACAACGCCGCCGCTGTGCAATGCCACCTCGAGTCCCAACTCCTGAGTTGAGACTCAAGGTGGCATTGCACAAGTCCGAGGCCATGTATTTTAACGGCTCTCGGAACGCGCCACCACCGGGTTCCTAATTAACGGTAGGAGGTGTTCACATCGGCGTCGGGTCGACGATGAAGTACCTGGGACTCGTTCTCGATAGCCGATGGGATTTCGAGGAGCACTTCCGACCTCTGGTTCCCAAACTAAATCGGACTGGGACTGCCCTCGGGCGGCTTCTGCCCAACCTGGGGGGGTCCAGACGCCTCCTGCCGGAGGCTCTACGCAGGCTTCGTTCGGTCCATGACCTTTTGTGGGGCACCGGTGTGGGCGCCGGCGCTATGGAAGCAGCCGGCGGCTTGGCTGAATGCATGCCTGTAGTGTTTTTGTATACTTGTCTCGAGTTCACGGGCAATCTAATACAAGCTGTTGATGGAGACGGACGTGTTCGACCTAACTGCTGGTGACGTTACGAGCCAATGTATTTACCCCCTGTGTCAGTGCGTTCATTACAAATGGCGACGACGTTAAATATACAAAAAAAGGTTTAGCGCAAAAAACAAAAATGTATTTCGTTGCATAATATTTTTTTTTGAAAAAACAAAATATTGTTAAAGAATGTAGTAGTAGTAAATAGTAGAGGAGTAAGTAGTAATGTAGTAGAGGGTACATAAAAAAAAAACTTTATTAAAAGAAAAAGTTAGTTAGTTAATTGTTACGGTTAGGTAATTGTTGAAGGTCGAATTGTTACTAAACAAAGAATGTTGTACAAAGGAAATTATTGCCTAAATAAGGCCATCAGTAGACAAGAGACAAATTTTTGATCAATTCCTCACTAATTTTGCCAAAAAATAGTATGTGTTTTCTTGCTTCCAAATGAGCGCTACTGCAATCAACAAGAATTCGTAAAAGGTAGCTTTATTTATAAAATCAAGGGGTTTTATCATTTTGATACCAGCGGATATGGTTAGTATTAAATTATATTTAAGATTAATCGATTCGAATCGATTTGTAAACGAATAAAATAACTTCAATAGCTTGCCTTCGGGACTTTGCTGGCATTGTAATTACCTACACGTTTTAATGAAAATATTTCATAGAAGGCATGAATAGGTATAAAAAAGGATAAGAAACGTAACTCAATTATTATTACGGGAATATAAGAGATTATTGATTTCATGTTATTTTTTCGTGATCCTGACGACACTGGGTTGGGTCTGACAAGTGTTAGATTCTATTCAATTGCTTGAGGGACACAAAGTCATTAACTTTGGGACGATATTTTCCATATGCCACTCAGCTGCCTCTTGCCAAAATTTTTCTAACGGGGTGACATCCTTTGTTCTTGTATTGACAGAAAACAATTGAAATTTATGATATTTTAGATAGATGGCGTTATTTCCCGTAGGCTTAAAAGTTTTTCTGCAGTTGAAGTGAATTGAGTGCGAGACGAGTTTTTTGTGGTTGTGACAAAAGTTACAGTGGGAGATTTGTTGGTAAGTGATATTATGTACTATTTTGTTCCTGATTTTATGGCCTTTCGAAAGAGACGTGAGTTCCGCGTCGATCGAGGGCAAGTTCAAAACCCATATTAAGCGTGTCCTAACTAAAAAAGCCTATTACAAGGCTAAAGACTATGTCGAAGACACGCTTGTTTGGCAGTGACTGCTTCTGCACATGTGGCCCCCTGGTAACTCATAATGTTGTGTACATCTATCTATTAACTGCTCCACATTTGTTGTAATATATACATTTTTTCTTTTCTTCCTACACATTGCTTTTGCAATATTTTTTATATTAGTAGACGCCAACCACCATAAATTCGTTAGTAATTTTCTTTTTGTTGACATGTCATTTATTGATAATTGTAATTACTTATTGTTCTTGTTTTTTTTTTTTTATATAGCTTCTTTTTTTTTTTTTAATGTGAATGTGAGAACACCGTGGACTTCGCGAATTCTTAGGTTACTTCCTATTACGACTCACTTTTTTTTTTTTAATATTATTATTTTTATTGTGCTTTTGGGTACAATATCGACTGGTCTACACTGTTCTTACATAATGTCTATTAATACTGTAATATGAAAATATTGTAAACAATCATTTTTTTAAAAGAGTAACCATGGAGTTTCTTGCTGGTTCTTCTCCATAGGAAACGACCAATTTGGAACCGTGCACTAGCTTCTGACGTTTTATAAGTGCCCATGTAGGCCTATGTGAAATAAAAAATTTTTGACTTTGACTTTGACTTTGATCGAAAAAATTGGATGATGAAATCAATAGTATTATGTTGTAGTGGTGTCTGAAAGATCCATTAATTTCTAAACACATGAAAAAAACTATTTAATTTCTAGTTTATACTTAAGTCATTGTGAATTACCTATAAAGCGTGATTATTTACGAACGTTTTAGTACCAATACCGTCAAATATAGTTAAAATTTTGAAGTTGTGAAATGAGTTTTTTACGTGGAATTGCCGCCTGTATGTACATGGTTTGAATTAACGGCGCGGATGGCGGTTTCTATCGAAATAAAGCGACCAAAATTTTGTTTAATTCATTAGACCCCAAGCAAGCGCTGGCGTCCGCTTGCTCATTGTATTTCTGTTGTGTCTCTAATTACGGTACTAAGACTGGTAAATATTATGATGTCATTTGATGCATACTGAATTGAGGTATAATAGGATTATAGCTTTAGATACTGAAATATTGCTAGTTTTATTTTGTATTGGCTTATAATAAACGAAGACAATCATTCAAAGAAGAATAACAGTCATAAAATCATTTAAGAGATACAAAGTAAGTCCTGTAGTATGCCTTGGTCTATTCAGTTTAGCAAACAATCATTAGTCTACTATCAATTTATAAAAACTTTTTGTTTATGAATCGAGTTTCGGTTATAAGACAAGCCGCCGCGCGGAAAAAAAAACACGTGTGTAGTTATTTTGTTGTTGAGAAGCAGAACTTCTTAAAATGTCGTGATTTTTCGGAATGGTAAATGGGTTTCTTTTGTGCCCAGATAGCTACAATTTGAAAAGAGAACGTATTGGGAATGATTCTCATACTACCTATAGTAAATTAAGCATCAAGCGTTGAAAGGTGAAAGGATCTTGGGTGGTCTCTTATTCGGAGAAATTATCATGTGGAGGAGTGGCTTCAGAACGTTGCTTTTGTTTTAATGTCTTTAAAGTGTGGTCAGAATGAAAGTATTTTATGGATATATATTTTATGGATATATATTTTATGGATATAAATTGCTGTTGAGATTTTGAAGCAATGGATTTTTGCAGTAGAGTTGTTATCCAATTTGCGCGTGGGACTGAGAAAATACGAGTAAACGTATCAATGTCGTTTTGGTAACAATGGTTGTACAGAGTTTGTAACGAAATTTGACGAACGTTACTAAACGTGACGATCGTAACGAAACGTGGCGAACGAAATGTGAGGAACGTAACGAAACGTGGCGAACGAAAAGTGACGAATGTAAATAAACGTAACGAACGTAACGATACGTGGCGAACGTAACGAAACGTGACGTTCGTAACGAAACGTGACGAACGTAATGATACGTAACAAAACGTGACGAAACGTGACGAACATAATAAAACGTAACAATCGTAACGAAACGTGGCGAACGAAACGTGACAAATGTAACGATACGTAACGAACCGCAACGAACGTAACAAAACGTGATGAACGTAACGAAACTTGACGAAACGTGACAAAATGTGACAGATGTTAAAGAAGCGTAGCGAAACGAGACGAAATCTGGCAGAACGTAAGGAAACGTAACGATACGTGACGAAACGTAACGAAACGTAACGATACGCAATGAGATGTTACGAAACGTAATAATAATAACAATAAGTTTATTTTCAGACTAAATTTGTCCATAGTTTTGTTAGTATTGGTGTGTTAGTAACAATGGTGCTTAAATAATTAGGTTAGTATTGTTAGTTTTTACTATTTATTTATTTTATTTATGACTGTCGCCACCCAGTGTCTCTGCAAGGGGCAGTCCGGTCTGGCAGCAATCATCTTCAAAATGCTGTTGTCACTACCATGGAGACGCTGTAGTAAGGAGGCCGCTTTTTTACGCATGATGGCGTAGAAACCATCCGTAACAGCCTCTGCGAACATTCCCGACGCGCTACAGCGCCATGGCAGTCCCAACAGCATCCTGAAGGCATTATTGAATTGGACACGCAGGGCACTGTAAGCTCATCGCGTGTATGATACCCAAAGGCCGCTCGTGTAAAACGATTGACAGAACGCCTTAAAAAAGGTTATTTGACGTTATTAGTACAACGAGCGAACCTGCGGACGAGCATATTGCGTCTCACAGACAATGCCCTGCGCTCCCTCTCTATATCTGCGTCGTCCCTTAAGTCACTTGTGACAACGTGGCCAAGGTACTTAAAACTATTAACAGACTTCAACGCTACACCGTTGAGACTTATGGGCAGAACACTGCGCGGCTGCTGCTTTGGCGCTTTAAATATAAGGAGCTCACTCTTCTTTGAGTTATATATCAAGCCTTGTTCCTCCGCATAGGCCTCGCATATCGATAACAACTTTTTCAAGCCACCCATCGATGGACTGAGCAGCACCATATCGTCCGCATAGCTTATATTATTGACACATGTTCCACGATATGGCAGCCGACGAGTGTACTGCTCAGTCGCTCGATAAGCTGGTTGATTTACAAGTTAAATAGCAAAGGCGAACTTAACCCCCCTTGTCTAACTCCGCATTCCAGTCTGTACTCATCCGACAGAGTTTCACCCACCTCACCCGTTTTTTTTGATTAGAGTACTAGTATTTGAGGAGGGAGGTATATTCCGCCGACACACCCGCGCTCCTCAACTTGCCCCACAGTATATTATATGCTACTAGATCAAAAGCTTTTGACAAGTCAAGGAAACACGCGTACAGCGGCGTCCACCTCGCTGTGTAGTACATGACAGTCCGCTTCAGACTCAGAATAGCGCTCTCTGTTGAGACTCCAGCTTTGAACCCAAATTGGGCGTCGTGCAACTTAACCTGTGCAGTGAGGCGACTGTTTAACAGACTGTCAAGCACCTTTGCTGTAGTGGTTGCGAGTGAGCTGGGTCGATAGTTATTCATGTCAGACGTATCACCCGTCTTATTCTTGACTATCGGAATAACTATCGTTCGCATTAGCGGTTCTGGCAAGTACGAGTGACCAATACACAGACTAAAAAACATAGACAGTAGTCGCCGCAAATAAACCCCTGCATATTTAAAATGCTCAATACTAAGTATGTAAGTAAGTACAGTAATGAAACGTAACGAAACGTAACGAAACGTAACGAAACGTAACGAAACGTAACGAAACGTAACGAAACGTAACGAAACGTAACGAAACGTAACGAAACGTAACGAAACGTAACGAAACGTAACGAAACGTAACGAAACGTAACGAAACGTAACGAAACGTAACGAAACGTAATGAAAGGTAACAAGCAAAGCGAAGCGAAGCGAAAACTAAAGAAGAAACGCGAAACGAAACAACGCAAAATGAAACTAAATGAATGTTAAGGCAGTATAGGCCTTCATATAAATGAAAACCGTGTTTAGTTGTGGTCAGGCAGTATAGGCCTTCATGTAAATAAAAACTATACGTGTTTGAGATAAGGCAGTATGGGCCTCCATATAAATGAAAACCATGTATTGTTGTGGTTGGGCAGTATAAGCCTTCATATAAATGAAAATGATGCAGTTGTGTTAAGGCAATAGGTATTTGCCCCTTCATATAAATGAAAATCATGCATAATTATTATTGTGGTAAGGCAACATGGGCCTTCATATAAATGAAAACTATACGTGATGGTATTATATGCATACCTAATGATGTACTACTTTCCGACCTGTGCTTCGCTGATGATCCTTAGTCAAACATGACAATCAAAAACGTGACAATTTGAAATATAATACTGATCGCGGCGACAGGTCGTGGTGGAGCAAAATGAAAGAGATGAGTGGACTGTATAACAAGAGTGTAATGAAAAAAAAAAGAAGGAATGAAATATAAGCGTCGGTTGAACAAGGGAAACAAGTATATGACGTTAAAAGAACGCGCAAGTGCAGCCATGCGTGGAGGTGTGCAACAGCTGACTGCTGCGGCGAGCGGGGGCCCGTGAGCCGCTGTCCTGCATCACTCGTTCACTGCCACCGTTGCACGGGTTGTTGGGAGCAGCCATGTCAACAATGTTACAAAACACTTAAGATCGACCCACGAATACGAATATGAATACAAATACGTATACGAATACAACAGCGAGTACGAATAATGTTATTATTTTGATGAACAGTGGAGTTTATCCTGTTTCATTCTAAAATGTCTCACTGATGGTGGCGAGTGTGTTGGATCATTCGGTTCCTTTTAAAATGGTTGAGCTGAGTGGTGCTAATATTCGCGTCAGGTCCGTGAACGGGCGCTGTCAGTTGAGACTGGTCATCTCTTAGCTGCCAGTTGCTATTTTAATATTTATATTTAGTTTTTATTTTTACTTTATTGACATTGTTCTCACATGATAGCGACAAGAAACATGTAACAGACATATTTGTAATTGCAAAACACGATTGAAAAGAGTGTCCATGGAGTTTCTTGCACATTCTTCTCCATAGAGATCTACGCTTTGGAATGTGCAATTAGCATCATTTTTTCTGACTGACTGACTTCTTGACATTTCAAAAGTGCCTGTAAATGGTTTATTTGAAATAAATGCTTTGAATTTGAATTTGAATTTGAAATATCGAGGATACATCCAAGGCGGGTGATGTATGAAGGTGAAAGATACCAAAAGAAGAAGCAGAAGATATCGTGCCATGGTGCCATACGCGAAGTCGTACCCCATATCTTGATAGTACATCATGATACAAGTGTGTGGTGTTGATGGTTGCCGCCGGGGCAGTATTTGGGCCCGAGCAGTGACGAGGGTCTTGCTTGAGAGAGCCGAGGGCTGTAGTTATCAATAATCACATTGTATCGTGCGACGTTTTTCAGTGCACTTGTGAGAAAAAACAATTTAGCTACATTATCTCACTGGTAATGTAATGGTGGACAAGGGGTCACGGTTAGGTTGCATGCGCCATTGTGTGCCTGGGTGCGGTGTAACTGGAGTCGGACTCTGAGCAAGTGTATTGAAAAGTTAAGTTTGCAGTCTAAACCCTTGAAGATAGAGCTAAAGAAGGTTTTTAACTTGATAGAAATCATCTGCTAAACAAAAAACATGACTCTGAAATATGTAAGTTTCTGACTTGAATAAAAAAGCAGTTGGATGTACGTAGCAAAAATGTATGAGATTCGTAAGTTCTTTAGCGGAATACTTTAGTAAAGAGATCTTGCTGAGTGTCTATCAATACTCCTTCGACCGATCAGATGCTCGGTGGTGAGCAATGTCCATGAGTTAAATTTTGCTTATGATAAAGTCTTGGAGAGGCCTAATGACTTCTGTTGGTCAGAGGGGATATACCGTTATGCTATGGGGTTTATTGATAATCGTGTCGTGTGAAGTAGCAAGATCACATTCAGAGTTTAACGTTTGGTGTTTTGGCTTAGTTGAATTGGTTGTGTGTATTGTGGAGATACCATAACAGTTTAAATTCGGTTGTATTTTGATAATTCTGATTTTATTGATATAGAACGATATAAAATGGAATTAAAGAAGAAAAGGAAGAAGAAGAATGATTCAGAATGAAGAAAACTAGTAGACCTAGATGCCTACCTGCCTTATTAAAACTCAATCTTTATGATATTGAAATGAGAACCTTAACTATAAGGAAAGTGTAATGCAAATTCTATAGTTGTTGATTATGGGCAAAATAATTAACATGGAAGGAGAATTATTCTTAAGTTCCTGTATTACCTATATTTTTGATTTTTTATATTTCCTACAAGGAAAAATAATATTCATTAAATGAATGAATGAATGAATGAATGATATATTTATTTGCAAGAATATAGGTAACAAGTTCTTAACATTTGGTGGAGTCTCACTATATTCGGCATTTATATATTAAGGGAAGTAAATATATTAAGGGAAGGATGTAGTGTTTGTATACTTGTCTCGAGTTCACGGGCAGTCTAATACAAGCTGTTGATGGAGACGGACGTGTTCAACCTAACTACAACGTGCACTAGCTTCTGACGTTTTATAAGTGCCCATGTAGGCCTATGTGAAATAAAAAATTTTTGACTTTGACTTTGACTAACTGCTGGTGACGTAACGAGCCAATGTGTTTACCCCCTGTGTCAGTGCGTTCACTACAATACCAAAGGGTCATGGCCATACAAACGGTACGGGGATACCGCAGGGTTTCCCGTGAAGCGGCGAGCCTCCTTGCTGGCCAGCCACCATGGGATCTGGAGGCAACAGTCTTTGCACGCGTGCACGATCTGCGCATGGAGATGCTACGCCGGGGCGAAATTCCGCTGCCGCGACAAGTCGCAGCATGGTGGACAGCTGCCCGCTTGGGCAGAGCAACGCCGTGCCCTCGTGGGGGCAATCGGTTGTGACGATCTCTCGCGCTGGGTTTTGGTACAGGCCATGTTCCGGAGCGAGGAGGAGTGGCGGCAGGCGGTCACCTCCTTCTGTAAAACAGTAATGCTAGCAAAAGAGGCAGTCAATCGCGTGAGGCAACGGTCCTCACGCTCCAACCACCACCGGAATTCCGATCCCAATTTCCGGCCACCGTAGGCGCGGGCTTGCGGACTGCGAACAATGGGTAGCGCGCCTAAGGGAGATGTCAGCAAATCGTAAGGGCCCAGCAGGGTCGAAGCCTACTGGGGCCATAGGTAGTGTGAAAGCAAAACCCGGGGCCCTGGGACGAAGGCAAAGAAGGAACAGGAGTGGGTTTTTAGTCATTAAAAGTCTGACGCTATCTCCGACCCGTCACTGTTACGACAATCGTTACAGAGATGGGTGTAATATTCCGGGTCAGCCTGATTGTCCTTCTTGGGTACCTGAGGCTAAACCTTAGCTTACTTTCAAGCAATTGGTACTTTTCAAATCTCATACGAAAGGTGAACGGCGTGTCAATATCGGAGACAGTTCAGGCATACAAGTTCTAAAAATAATCGCTGGTGATCCGATAGATCCACTAGTTTTGATCACGTCAACGTTTTACAGTAAGCTGTGGACATACTGATGGCTACAAATGTCCTACATACTCGTCTCGCAACCATCAGGGGAACCTGACCAGAGTATGCCTGCACTACTTCTGCAGACAGCTCATCACTAGAATCCAGACGTAAGAAGCAAACAACTTTGCTTTCTCTTCGACGTTGTGGGCCAGCGATACATCGGCTTTAAGCAGCGGTGTAGTAAAGAACGATAGAAGTTCGATTCAACCGACTTAGCCAGGGACCGAGACGCTCTACTACCTGATGGCATAGAGCTAGTATGTTTCCGATTCGGCTAATGTGGTCAAAGTGAGACCTCCGCATCACCTTCTTGCAAGTTTAGGCATCTCTGTTGAATTTGGTTTGCATATACGAAAAAAAAATATTGTTTCATATATCTTTATGCCTACACACCCCTTGATCGAATTTGCTACAGGCCCCACGCTAGCAATCAATCAATCAATCAATAATGTTTATTTGTCAGAATATGGTACAATAGATATTACAATTTTGGTTCCAGCATATCCTGCCATACTATGGCGTACAAATATTTATTTACAAATGAAGGCTCATATGTTTAACCTATTAATTATTAAATATGAGTCAATTAACAAAATATAAATAGGTATTATTGTAATAAAAATTGGAATTGTATTAAATTAATAAAAGTCATGTCATTAATATTAAATAATTATGTCATTGTTGGGTACGGTAGAATAAAGTCTATTTTTATTTATCAAGCTATTAGCGATTTATCTTCTAAATATTCTTTAACACTGTAATAATTTTTCTCCAATAACAGTCTAAATAACACCCTTTTGAACAACGTTGATGGCAAATCTTGAATATTATTTGGCAAATTATTATATACAATAATTGCCATGCAGTAAATATTTCTTTTATGTAACATTAATTTTATTTGGGGTAATTTCAATTTGTCTTTGTGTCGTACTCTACTATTTATTTTGTAACTACTTTTTTCAAATAAATTATAATTTTTCCTTACAAACATGCATGTTTCATATATAAAGACATGGTAAAGGCAGTATTTTAAGGTTTTGGAACAGCGGTTTACAGCTATCTAAAAAGTGAGCTCCACACATTGCCCGGATACATTTTTTTTGTCCTTTAAAAACTCTTTCCACGTCTACTGAGTTACCCCAAATTATAAGACCGTATCTCAGTAAAGATGCTACATAAGCATGGTAAGCAACCATTGCGGTATTTAAGTTAACCGTTTGTCTTATTCTTTTCAGGACATACACAAAGCGATCTATTTTTTTGAGTATTTTATCTAGGTGTGGTTTCCAACTACAATTTTTATCTACGATTATACCCAAAAATACACATTCATTAACAGTGTTTAAGGTGGAATTGTTAAATTGAATGTCTAGACTATCTGTGTTTGTGTTGGATGCCCGAAATTGTATTATATTTGTTTTTGTCATGTTTATTTTTAAGTTCCAGCACTTTTTTTTTTTAGGTGGGAAAATCATCTTATGACAAATCCCGCTCTTGGGCGGAACGGGAGATAGTGTCAGACTTTTACTGACTAAAAACCCACTCCTGTTCCCTCGTTGCCTTCGTCCCAGGGCCCGGGTTTCGCTTTCACACTACCCATGGCCCCAGTAGGCTTCGACCCTGCTGGGCCCCTACGGTTTGCTGACATCTCCCTGAGGCGCGCGTGGAACAAAACGCGCCGAAGACGACTTGGGCTTGGTCCGGACGGTTACCGGACGGTCGGACGGCGGGCCACCCATTGCCCGCAGTCCGCAAGCCCGCGCCTACGGTGGCCGGAAATCGGGATCAGAATCCCGGCGGCGGTTGGGGCGTGAGGGCCGTTGCCGTTGCCTCACGCGATCAGCCGCTTCCTTTGCTAGCATTACTGCTTCGCAGAAGGAGGCGACCGCCTGCCACTCCTCCTCACTCCGGACCATGGACTGTACCAAGGCCCGGCGCGAGAGATCGCCGCCGCCGATCGCCCCCACGAGGACACGGCGTTGCTCTTCCCAAGCGGGGCACACCTCCACCGTGTGCTCCACCGTGTCCTCCGGGCGGTCCACACAGTGGCGACACCCGGGCGTTGCTTCCACACGAATTCGGTGCAGGAACTTCCCGAACTTCCCGTGTTCGGTGAGAACCTGCGTCATGCGGAAGGTGAGGACGCCGTGATGTCTTTCCAACCACGCCACAAAGAGGGGACTCACCGCCACAATTGTGGCGTGCCCAGCACTGGGTCGCGACAGTCGCTGTCGCCATTTCTCCATGAGAACCCGCCGAAACTCCGTCCGCCATGCTGCGACTTGTCTCGGCAGCGGAGTTTCGCCCCGGCGTTGCATCTCCATGCGCAGATCGTGCATGAGAGCAAGGCTTGTTGCTTCTAGATCCCATGGAGGCTGGCAGGCAAGGAGGCTCGCCGCTTCGCGGGAAATCGTCCGGTATCCTCGCACCATCCGTATGGCCATGAGCCTCTGGCATGTGTTCAGCCGGGCCGCCGGCTGCTTCCGCAGCGCCGGCGCCCATATCGGTGCGCCATAAAGGGCCATGGACCGAACGATTCCCGCGTAGAGCCTCCGGCAGGAGGCATCTGGACCCCCAAGGTTGGGCAGGAGCCGCCCGAGGGCAGCCCCAGTCCGATTTAGTTTGGGAGCCAGACGTCGGAAGTGCTCCTCGAAATCCCATCGGCTGTCGAGAACGAGTCCCAGTTACTTCATCGTTGACCCGATGCTGATGTGGACTCCTCCTACCGTTAGTTGGGAACCCGGTTGAGGCGCGTTCCAAGGGCCGTGAAAGCACATAGCCTCGGACTTGTGCAATGCCACCTCGAGTCCCAACTCCTGGATCCTGCCCACGACTGTCGCAACCCCGTGTGTCGCTAGTTCGACCGCCGCCTGGTACGACTCTCCCTGCGCCAGGACCAGCGTGTCGTCTGCGTAGCAGACCACGCTGACCCCGCCAGGGTAAGTTCCAGCACTGCATATATCTCGAACCAAACTATATATTTTAGTTTTAGTTAGTTGTAATTAGATTAGGGTTTTTATTATTATTTATTTTATTTTATTGTAATTATAGTTAGTATTTTTAACTATATATATTTTAAACTATATATAGTATAAATATGTATATCGCATACCAGAAGTATGAACTTGCATCCCTTACGGTAATTCATACTTCTGGTATCGATATATAGTTTGGGTTGAGATATGCAGTGCCGGATTAAGCTAGCGCGGGGCCTGTAGCAAATTCGTTCAAGGGGCCCCGTGTAGGCCTAAAGATAAATAAAATAAAATATTTTGCAAAATGATTCAGCAAAGACGTTGTTTTCCTCATTTACCGTAACACTCTACGAAATTATTTTATTTAAACGATACTAATTAATACCTATATTACTTTTCTGAACCTAGATGATAAAAGTCTGAAGTAAATTTATTATCACATCCAAAGAAATCGGCTGTGTTTACATTTAATGTAGTAGAGATACTTTGTAATATTTTTTATGCTCAAGTGCGGGACCCCCGTATGTGCGGGGACCCCGTATGTGCGGGGCCTGTAGCATTTGCTACTCTTGCTACATGGCTAATCCGCCACTGAAGATATGTTGCGTGTTTAAGCACATCAACGTAATTGTATTCGGTGGCAAGCCATGGTTGAGCTTCACCAAACAGGCAGACGTTGTTACATCAGAGAGTCATCATATCCGTCAGACCAGTCGGACCAGTCGGACCAGTGCTTTCAGAGATAACCTTTTACTAACAAAAAAAAAACTTTATCTCTTCGTAATAACAGTGTCGATTAGAGTAAACAATTATAATTACAGTTGACATGGCTGCCCTGGCTGGCCTGTTGAGGGAATGTAGTTGTGGTAGCTCGGGGTGTCGTCACAGTGCCGGGTTTACTCTCTTAGCTGAAACAAGGTGCGCGCTTGACGTACTTAGTAGTGCGGTCATGAAGCTGTAATGAATTGGGCGCCCCCGCCCCCGCGTCGCCTCCGCCCCCCGCGGCTCCTCGTTATTGTGCTGTGTCAATTGTCATCACTCGTCTGATTATAGCGCATTGTTCGCCGCCGCCTCGCCGCGCCCGCGGGCTCCGGACTGGTTCTGATACCAAATATAACTTACAGTTTCATAATAACTACTGGGTCATTGTCACTGCATACTGCATACTTTGTGATCGCGATATAAAGTTGTCGAGTAAAGAGGTTGCCTCCGTCGCACGTATACGGTCATAGCTGCGCCGCCGTCAGTAGACTGGGCGTGGCTGCGAGCAGGCGTGAGCCACTGTGATGCTGATGAACTGATGATCTTTCAATGCTTTACAAATGCTTATGTCTTTTTTTAAAAGATCAATCCTTATTGAATAATAACATAAATAATGATAAAATTTATTCAAATTATGAAGTAATACAGCAAATACAGTTTTTTTAAATATATTTCAAGTTCTCTAGTGTCGTATGCCTGAACTAGGTCATCCTGTGTTTCAGACGAGACAAGGGAAAATATTATAACTAAATAATCACAGTAATTATAGACATCTAATAGGTATGTAAAAGTGGTGTAAATAGTAGAAAAAGTTTACTTGCTAAAATCTTAGTATATATATTGATAACTATGCTAACTAATAATAATAAAAATTCATTTTTATTTTAATTCAAATAGTAACTTCTCTGTATCTTCATAGAACAAGTTTTGTAGAATTTCCTTAAGAGTTTTCTTGCAATTTACATTAAATGTTTGCTTTTGTATTTAGCCTGTTATAAAGTAGTGGTCTTAGGCCCGTATTACAGAACCTTACTCAAGTACTACTTAAACTGCGTTCAACCGATTACAGCTTGAGCGAAGAATCTCAACTTAAGCGTTCAGTTTATTTTAGAACTATGCTCAAACTCAAATCAAACGAAACTACGCTTGAGTAGAGATTTTGATCTCTGACTTAAATCCACAACAATTTCCATGAGAATGTATGCTCAAGCGTGGTCTCGACTACACTTGCGAAAACAAAGATCAAATCTCGCCTCAAGCAGAGATTCTGAGCTGATTGTGATTTTAAAATAAGGACACATTGAGTGGAGCTCACTCAAGCACTGTTCTATAATACGTAAAAAATGTCATTTTAAAGTGACATTGCTCAGGTGAGTATTGATTGTAGTTTGTCTGCTCAAGTCAAGTTCTAAAATGAAAACTGCAACTGAGACTAGTTTTAAGTAATGCTTGAGTCTTGATTGTAGTTCTGTAGTACGGGCCTTAGAAATACATTTTGGCTTTAAAAGCATGTTTTGTATGCGTGGGCAAAGTGTGTCATCTTTGCGATTGGAACATTTGCATCTGAATAATTGAAATGTTCCTAAAAAGTGATAATTATGTATCATTTGGAACAGCGCCTCAAAAGATACAAACGGAACATTAGGAATATCGGCTTAAATGAATCGTGATCCGTTACGTCACGTCATAGTCACAGTGAGACAGAGAAATGTTAGGTGATCATTTGGAACAATTTGAACAACGGCTCAAAATATACGATTCATAACAGCCAATGTTTGTGTTTGTACCACACAGACGCTGACTGTTATGAATCGTTATCTTACGTCGCGTCATATATGGTGGTACACTACCAGTTTTATTTGATTGAATTTTCATTTAAGAATAATTTTAAGCAGATATTTTTAATAATATTAATGTCAATAATAATATAAATTATTTTAAATTCAAATTAAAACGTAAATAGTGTAAATATTATTAAAAAAAAAAAAATATTTTATTTTTAATTTGAATTTAAAAAGACTGCAGGTACTTAAAGTAAAGAGTGTTTCAGTGTTCCAATTGTTCCAAGTGATGTATTTAAAACATTACTCACGTTCCAATCTTTCGGAACACTAAAATACTTCGGAACAGTTAGTCGGTTCAGTAAAGAGTTACAAACGCCTAATGTTTTGTGCTTTTTGTGGGACAAACTATATCTTTCCGTCTCTTTTTAGTATGACTGAATGCTGCTCGGCACTATTTATATTTAATAAAAGAAAGAATGTCTCTCTCACTTCAACACTTTTCTTATTCTTTCACTTGCTTTATGCTTTAATTTATTTATTTTATTTGGAAAACTTGCAGCTCATAAATACATTGGGCACGCCACAATTACGACGGTAAGTCCCCTCTTTGAGGCGTGGTTGGAAAGACCTCACGGCGTCCTCACCTTCCGCATGACGCAGGTTCTCATCGAACACGGGAAGTTTGGGAAGTTCCTGCACCGGATTTGTGCGGAAGCGACGCCCGGATGTCGCCACTGTGTGGAACGCCCGGAGGATACGGTGAAGCACACGGTGGAGGTGTGCCCCGCTAGGGAAGAGCAACGCCGTGTCCTCGTGGGGGCGATCGGCGGCGGTGATCTCTCACGCCGGGCTTTGGTACAGGCCATGGTCCGGAGCGAGGAGGAGTGGCAAGCGGTCGCCTCCTTCTGCGAAGCAGTAATGCTGGCAAAGGAGGCGGCCGATCGCGTGAGGCAACGGCAACGGTCCTCACGCCCTAACCACCGCCGCCGGGATTCCGATCCCGATTTCCGGCCACCGTAGGCGCGGGCTTGCGGACGGCGAGCAATGGGGCGCCTGCCGTCCGTATCGGCTAACCAATTTGCTGATTTATTCTTATTTTTTACTAGTTGGCCAGGCGAACTTCGTACCGCCTAAGGATAACGCCATCTGCTGGCATTACCAGAACAGCATAATTCAATTTTTTTTTCGTGATTTATTTCCGTTTTTTCTCACCGTTTAAACCTTCCCTGGACTATCTCGAATATTTCAAGACTAAAATAAGCCAAATCTGTCCAGCCGCCTTTGAATTTTAGTGAGACTAACGAACAGCTATTCATTTTTATATATAAAGATGTGTGTTATACTTAATAAAAATACAACCGAATTGATAACCTCCTCCTTTTTTTTGAAGTCGGTTAAAAATAATTGTGCAACTCACAGGTATAACAGCAGGTTCACCCGCGTGAAGTTAGATAATATGCCCATGTCACTTAGTGACAAAGTAGCATGCTACTGGAGATTTTTTTTTAGAATAATTGGTCCAGGAGTTTTTGTGTTTATTCATTACAAACAAAAATATTTTTTTTTTTCTCTTTATTAGATATAAAAAATTAAAAAAAAGTTCATATTGTATCTACTTTTAGAGCTTCAAACTATTGAACAACCGACATGTAACATTGCGACACTCCGCAATCGGCTAAGTTTTAGTAGCGTCTGAAATCGTCATCAGGGATGAATGCACAATGACGCGCAAACGAGCATTCAAAGTACATAACAGAACATTGAGGGATCTACGCAATGATTCAAGATGTTTTGAAGGCGCAACGATTTTACTGTCTGGCGATTTACACCAAACTCGGCTAGTCATTCTTGATTCACGCGACGATACTCGAAGGAAAATTCAAAGATGAGGAAGTTCTCATTCCGAGGGTTCCGATTATTATTAAAAGTAAGTTTAGCTAAAAGGTATCACCACATTCATTACCTATTAGAAATTAATGAAGTTCGCCGGGTCAGCTAGTAGGGAGGTATATACATAAGAAACTTAATATTTAAATTAAACTTAATTACGTGCCTGCGTACCTACATATGTAAAAAAATGCACTAAATAAAATACACTCAGGCGTCGGAGTACCCAGAATACTGGCAGCATTGTCACGTTGAATGGCGCTCTGATCGCTAAGTGTTGATCAATCGGTGAGAAATGTATCCTTGAAAAGTAGACGGGCTCGGAGCCCACGAGCCGAGCGTGTCGACCCAGACGGCTCAAAACGAAGGAAGAGAACAGAAGATGAAAAACGAAGACAGAGAAAAAACAAAAACAGAAAGATTTGTATTTTATTTGAAATGAATAAACTCAAAAACTGTATACTTTATCGATTTTAAAAATTCCTTCACCAGTAGAATGCTAAGTACTATTACACGAGTACATCATAGATTTTCTACGTTGACGCGGGCGAAGCCGCGCCGGGTGAAGGTCGCAGCCGCTGCCAGCACAGTCCGCCTCACTAGGAACATGGCGTGTTACGAGTCTGACGCGGACGAAGTCGCGGCCACCAGCTAGTATCGATTATAAATATCCAATATGCAAACAGTTATTTTATTATTAAATTTTATAGTAATTATGAAAATACGATGAAATAATATCAACTTTAGCTGGGAATCAAACTTGTGGTAAAATTTCGGAAAATACAGACATAATGCTATATTTCTGACCCACCATATAAAATACGCAATAATTTGTCCTAGCCTAATATGTTGATAGATTCTAGATAGATCAGTTTAGTAGTTTTTGCGACAGTTGAAATCTTCGCTTCACATCTCTACTGTTTTATATGTATGTATAGGATAGATTATCGATTATATAGATATAGATTATCTTTACAAATAAACGTTGATGTCGTGTCGGCGACGACGAGACTGTTAGTCACAAAGTAACAACGCTTGATTGCATCTACCATATAAGTGAAAAGGAAAACGCAGAGCGCGCAAGGTGGACCGCACTGCTAAAATATATGAATACGATTGCTTAAAAGGAGATTTACTAATTCGTCGACTAACCTCGACGCGACGATGAGGAAGTCTTGGCATTCGGAATGAAT
This sequence comes from Mythimna pallens, assembly GCA_961205895.1. Classification (NCBI taxonomy): domain Eukaryota; kingdom Metazoa; phylum Arthropoda; class Insecta; order Lepidoptera; family Noctuidae; genus Mythimna; species Mythimna pallens. The sequence goes on from OY540831.1 coordinate 26,249,428, forward strand.
ATGGCTTGGCGCGCTCTGGCACGGTATGGCGCGGTGTGGCACGGTATGGCGAGTTGTGGCACGGTATGGCGCGGTGTGGCACGGTATGGCGAGTTGTGGCACGGTATGGCGCGGTGTGGCACGGTATGGCATGGTGTTGCGAGGTGGCAAAGTTATTATATTATTATAAGTTATCCCCTAGTCACGTACCCGTTTATGTGCAGCAAGAACAATTTTGCCGGAAGCACTGACCCCTGAGAGACCCCGGCATTAATGGCCATTTGACCGGACGAGCAGCCATCGATGACCACTCGGATGAACCGGCACACAATCCAGCAGATAAACCGAGAAGGAAGTTTACTAATAAGGCATTCGTGCCCGACCCTATCGAAAGACTTCGAGATGTCGAGGGAGACGGCAAGTGCCTCTCGATGGCCTCCCTCCAGATGTGGATGGCATACGCTAGAAGATTTCAAGAGAACTAGACACCTATTTTGTTCGTAATATGTGATCAGTGCCACAGTTGTGACTGGTTCAGCAGTAGGGCAATCGGTACTCAAACCTCGTATTCCATGTTACTAACGGATTTGCATTTTAATTTTAAAATAATTCCAGTGAAGGTACCTTTTGTGGTAACAGAACGTTAATAAAGCCCAGGGGGGCAAATATTTAAGCATGCAGGCATCGAATTACAGTGTATTTCGAGATCTGGTTCCGGAGAAAATCAATATGTATTTCTACCGGATGAAAACAAAACTTAGAATATAGAGTACGCAGATGTACTTTAAGATGTTGACAACTAATTATTATAGCTACCTCCATAATAATAATATTATAAGACCCAGTACTTTCACCCAAAGTTCTATAGTTCGACTGTTTATAATAGCTTGATGTACCTGAAGCAGCTAACTACTCCGACTTTACAAATATTTCCATCTTCTACGCGAACAAATTCACGGGTAAGAGCTATAAGTTATAATAAACTTACTAATAATAAATAACTGGTTTCACTAAAAAAAAATTACGAAAAGGATCAAAATAACTTTAATTTTGGTAATCAGTATTCCTCGGTATTGTTTGTTTCTTATTTATCACCGATTTCCGAAATTAAAGTTATTTTGACACGGAATATAAATCGCTTCTCTGGCAAAATTCTAGATGAGGAAATGTTAATAGATAAAATATCATATATTATGGACATCCTATGTTTCTGTGAAACCTGGTTAAAATCAGATATAATGCTTTTTAATGTAAATAATTTTTCAGTTGCCAGTGTGTACAATAGATCATCAATAGGGGGTGGTACCTTGATATTATGTAGTATTTCTTTAAGATGAAAGGAAAGATCTCAATGCTTGCTCTGTTGATCGCTTATGTGAGGAAGCATGTGCAGACGTTGAAGGCCAAACTTTCTTATGTATCTACAGACTAGCTGCTTCAAACTTGACATCTTTTTTTGATAATAATAGAAGAAATACGAAATAAACTTGTTAGAGATTATAAATTTGTTTTCTTTTGTGGGGACTTAAATATTGATTTACTAGTAAATTCACCAGAAAAATTTAAACTTCTCTCATTGTTTAGTTCTTTTTATCTAAAATATATTTTTAATGAATCTACTAGAATAACACCTACTTCAGCTTCATGCATAGATAATATATTTACTAATTGTGATATAAAAGACTAATCTCTAATTAGTGGCGTGAGATCTGACCATACTGGACCACTCGTATCTTTCGAGTCAGTCAAAAAGTTACTATTAGATTCAACTGCAGAGTTTAGACTGCTTACTAAAAATAAATTAAACTATTTTAATAATAATGTTCTTACAGGCAGCAAAAAGTATCCATTAATGGGGCAACGTCCTCGGAGTCTTTAGTAAAGATGGGCGTGATTCAGGGTTTAATTCTTGGCCCTTTCCTTTTTCTAGTTTATATTAATGACCTTCCTTACATGATGGCTAATTTATCCGATATAATTCTATTTGCTGATGACACTTCTCTTATTTTAAAGTAGATAGGAAAGATGCGGATGTTTTGCATGTCAACGAAAGTCTGGCAGTTTTTTCGAAACGGTTCGCTGCTAATAATCTCTTATTAAATGTGAATAAAACTAAATGTATAAAGTTCTCATTACCAAATGCCCCTCAAGTTGGCGTCAGTCTAATTCTTGACGGCAACAAACTTGATGTTATTACGGAAACTGTTTTCTTACATATAACTATCGATTCTAAACTGCAGTAGGGTGCTCATATTAGAACTCTTTCAGGTAGATTAAGCTCAGCCGCATATGCAGTAAGAAAAATAAGACAATCGACAGATGTAGCCACAGCTAAGTTAGTTTACTATGCTTATTTCCACAGTATTATGTCTTATGAAATTTTTTTACTGTGGGGATCTGTAGCTGATGTAGACTCAATTTTCATATTGCAAAAGAGAGCAATCTGGACTATTTATAAAATGGGTCCTCGCGAGTCTCTCAGAAATAAATTCGAAGAAATCGATATACTGACTCTGCCTTCTCTTTATATCTTAGAAAGTATTTTGTATGTTTGTAAAAACCTAGGACTCTTCAAAATTAGAAGCGATTTTCATAACATAAATACGCGGAGTAAACACGAAATTGTTTCACCCAAATGGAGATTAGCTAAGACCAGCAAGTCATTTTTAGTAAACAGCATACGCTTTTATAACAAGCTGCCAAAGGCGGTGACTGAATTTAGCGAATGTTCAAAACCCATATTCAGCGAGTCCTAACTAAAAAAGCGTATTACAAGGTTAAAGACTACGTCGAAGACACGCTTGTTTGGCAATGACTGCTTCCGCACATGGGCCCTCTGGTTACTCATAATATCGTGTAAATGTATCTATTAACTGCTCCACATTTGTTGTAATATATACTTTTATTTCTCTAACACATTGCGTTTGCAATATTATTTATATTATTAGACGCCAACCACCATAAATTCGTTAGTAATTTATTTTGTTAACGTCTCATTTATTGATAATTTCTTGCTTTTTATAAAGCCTCTTTTTTATATATAACGTGAATGTGAGCACACTGTAGACTTCGCGAATTCTTAGGTTACTTCCTATCACGAATCACTTTTTATTATGATTATTTTTATTATACTTTTTAGTACAATATTGACCGGTCACATAATATCTACTTATACTAAGTACTATATGTAGTACTTATACTAAGTAGATATTATGTGACCGGATATATGGAAATATTGCAAGAATAACAATTTTAAAAGAGTAACCATGGAGTTTCTTGCCGGTTCATCTCCATAGGAAACGACCGATTTCGAACCGTGCACTAGCTTCTGATGTGTTATAAGTACCCATGGCTACGTGAACTAAAAAACTTTTGACTTTAACTTTTCATCCTTTTATAGTGTTTTTTTTTAGTGAAGTAGGTTATTTTTTTTTTTGTAAAAAGTTTTTTATTTCACACTTTATAGCTGTGATACACTTATAACCAGAGTGCCAATTTCTCATGACAATTCCAATTAACCCAAACACTGCTAGGTTAGATTGTTTTATTGTGAAGTTCCTGTATCTACCTTCTACTTTCCGCCTCCATCATCTGATCAGTTCGATAGTACCTTATAGCCAAAGTGCATCTCATTACAATTCTAATAAGCCCCAAATACGGCTAGGATACATTGATTAATTACGGAGTTCCAGTGCCTACTTTCCGGCTCCATAATTATCATCAGTTCACTTTGATGATACCATTTTAAACATAACTATTCAGAACCATTTATTGATTTGTATTGTGTTAGGTTTCAATAAAAGAATAGTATTTGATATTTAATTTTCAAGTTTATTTTATGTGGCAACATTCAAATTGATTTGAATGCTAGACCGGAAGACGTTTAAATAACGGTTTTAAAATATTAAAGGGGGATATATCCCTCCTTGCAGTGCTAGTGCACTGGGTCGGGCTAGGGGATTCGGTCGAGAGCACTCGGGGCGTGCAGATGTAAATTCTAGTGGCGACTAAGATAAGTTTACCTACTTAGCAGTCTACATTTTGTACTAATAATTATTAAGAAACAGTGTGATTATCTGAAGAAATAAACAGATGCATTATTTAAGGTTTGTATTATTCTTTGAATAAGTTGTCTTACCACATTCCTTCAACCAAATAGCTTGCTTGTATTTTATATGTTCTATAGCTCCGTTGCTGTTCTGATATAATCCTACAATTGTCATAACCGCTTAACTATATTCATTGTGATATCTATGTGAGGGTGAAGTTCCTTTGGCCATTTCTGGTCTTCTTCATCAGTTCCACTTCATCAAATGTTACTTTTTGACTGTAATGAACTGTAATGAAAATACCAAAATTACTATATAGTTGTCTATAACATTTGAGGAGTTCCCTCGATTCCTCATGGAACCCATCATCAAAAATGGTTTTTTTTTTAAAATGGGACCAATCTGGAAACTTATCCTGTAAAAGGAAAAAAAAATGCAAATCGATCCATACACGACGGAGTTCTGAAGTAACACACATAAAAAAACATATAACCGAATTGATAACCTCCTCCCTTTTTTGAAGTCGTTTAAAATAAAATCAATCAAAGAACCTATTAGAAATATTTCCGACTTTTACGCGCACAACGTCGTGACCAAAAGCTACTCGTCGTAATGAACAAATTTCAAAACATAAACAAAATTGGTGTTAGGTTAGGTTAGCGTTAGGCTCATAAGTTGTATTTTAACTTAGGGAAAAAACAGCTATATACTAGTCTCAATTGGAAAGTGTTGCTTAGAAGGAAATAATTCTGGGGAGTAGTGACATAAATGACATATTAAATCTTGCTTTACAAAATCTCAAGTTATAGTCTTCATCAAAGTCGGCCCCGAGTCTCCTCTGAGTATTATTTGCTACTCCTCACAGTTTAGGATTTGGTCATCCACGCCCACTTGCAAAATTTCACCTTCTGCCTAGGCACAAGGTGAAACTTGACGAAACCGGATATACAGTATTCGGTTTCGTTTAGGTTAAAGCGTCGCTATGAGACGCGGAAATAGTCAGCAGTTAAGTGTGTAGGTGTTGAGCTCCTTCCCGCTTCTTGGCTCCACTACCCTGTTTAGCTCCTTCCCGCTTGTTCGCTCCATTACCCTGTTTACAGCTAGGGCTAAACTGTACTATACCGGACAACGAGTTTTACGCTCATAATTTTATATTGGAAAGGTTTATGTCTAAAAAGTAATTACGCAAAGTCTCAATGTTAGGAAACATATAGTTTTTGAGAAAAAAAAAAGGAAAATTGATAATTTTTCGTAATATTTGACGCCATTTTGACAGATTTCGTTCACTTTTTACTTTGTTTGTAATACTATGACAAAGGTAAGTTCATACAGCCACAATGAATATTTAACAAAACACAAATTTTCTTTTATTTACATTAAAAATGACGAATAATATAGCCAAATGACATATTATACATCATTAAGTGAATTTAGCTTGTATTGGACAAGCTAAAAGCTAAATTAATAATATATGAAAAAAGTAAAAAATAAGCCTTTTTTGTCTTTCTATTCTTATCTGTCATAAGAATTTTTTTTGCATACTAAATATAGGGCTCTCTAACTCGGATAGATCAGGTTAGGTTAGGGTTATTTTTTTTTAAACCACACAGAAAACTTTTTTTTTAAATCTAAATATATGAAAGTATACAATTGCTACAGTGGGAGGTTAGGTTAGGGTTATTTTTTTATTACACCCCCCTCCCCCCTCACCCCAAAAAACCCATTATTTCGTTGTCCGGTATAGTACAGTTTTACTACAGCTAGAGTATTGAATGAACTCGTTGCGAACCTTTCAACTTCTACAACAGAAAAGTAAAAATAAGTTGAAAGTTTATATAAAGTCTAAAGGACATTGGGCAAGTTACTATGGCATTTGGTTGCGCAATTTTTGACACAGTATAGTAGTAAAAATTAGACACAAAAAAGGGATAGTGTCATGCTTTAAAACAAGGTTAAATTCAAAATGATATATTTAGGGGTTTTTGAAAAAAAATAAGTTGAGTATTGAGGTTATGTTACATCTCAAAACAATTCGTTTTGAAACCCTGCATTCGGGCCATGGAATCAGTTGCTTCTCTGATTTGGCGGCTAGGCTGTGGGTGTGGCTAATAAAAAAGAACAATTACACAACGCCACATATTGTTTTAAGTCTAGATTAAATCACCATGGACTTAAAAATGTTCTAACAATTCACTTCACAGCGACACACAAAAATATTTAATCGATTGATTATAACTGAGAAAGGAGTCGCTTCACTATAATGGAGCTAATGCCGTATTTATCAAATGATTTCAATTAATTTAAGTAAAAAAACAATAAAAATAATAGCTATGATTTGTACAATAACTCAAATGGCCATACGCGTCAAAAAGTGAATCTATAAGTGCCCAATCTCCTTTCCATGTTAATTCAAAAACATCATAGTCAAAACGGAGATTTCTTTGGATTGACTTGGAATTAGTAACCTGTTTTTAACCGACTTCAAAAAAAGGAGGAGGTTATTCAATTCGGTTGTATTTGTTCTGGTATACCACCATTTGCCGAAATTAATTTACCCTAATATCATTTGCCATAATAGTCAACGGCCATAATATTATACGACGTAATATTCATTTGCCCTACTCTTATTTGCTATATTAGTCACGTGTTAGAAGCTTTGTTTCCCATAAAGTCACTTACCATAACATCATTTGTCATAATCATTGTAAGCCCTAATTATCACATGCTCTAATTATCACATGTCCTAATTATCACATGTCCTAATTATCACATGCCCTAATTATCACATGCCATAATTATCATATGCCATAACATCATTTGCCATCGACATTGGGTATGTAACGGTTGTTATACCAGGAGAAACTGGATGCAATCGGGACTTTAGGGCACTCCGAATCGGATAGGTTAGGTTAGAATTAGGTTATTTTTTTATAAACCACACAGAAGTAGGAGCCCGCTAAGCGGGGCTCCGTCATCCAAGCCCACCATCAACCATGCATAGAATATTTTAAGGTTTGGCTAGGTCTATTCGCTCGCTTCACTCGCATTTAAATGTTATGTCTAATAAGGGTCTACCTTTTATAGCAGAACTTTTTACGTCATAATATTGTTTTGCATAACAACGGATAGCATAAACTTCATTTCGCAGAAAATCATTTCGCATACACTCAGTTGTCATACATTCAAAACTCATAATTTTGTTAGTCAGAATCATCTTTAGGCATAATGTTTATATCCATAATAATTAAAAAGCAGAACCATCATATCGCAGAAAACTCACAGTCAGAATCGTTTTTTGGCATACATTTTATATCAATAGTGCAGCATGCATGTAGCATGCAAGCAGGCATGCAACATGCAGCATGCATGCAGCATGCAAGCAGGCATGCAACATGCAGCAGGCATGCAGCATGCAAGCAGGCATGCAACATGCAGCAAGCATTGTTTCTGTCACGGCTCCGGCGCTGCGGGGTTTGGGCGGCGCCACGCGAGCTTATCGTCACAGATGGTTTTAACGCTCACCACCGCAGCTTCGGCTTGCTGGCCGGCTTCACCGGCCAGCCTCAGCCGCGGTGGCGGGCCTTCAAACCACCTGCTCCTCAGCTCGCGGGCCGCCCTACCCCTCCGCGCCTACGCGGGTTTAAATTACACTCTAGGGGTAGGGCAGACAAGACTGCGTAAAGTCGGTTTCGCAGCGATTCGTTTCTGTCACAAAATTTTGCAGCACAACGTATTGACTTTTTATGACACAAATTTAATTTAATATTGAAAATGCTACCAATACATGCTATATTTAGAAAATTCTATGTCACTTTTGCAGACCATTGGATTTTAAATACATTGCACGTAGGTTATCTAACCATTCGACAGCATAAATTTACTTTATTTAAATTATCAGTTTTATTCCATATATTATAAGTTTTTGATGTTTTGAACACTAATTTTTACAAGAAGATACATCTATTTTAATTTTTGATGTTCAAATATGCACCCATACCAAATAATCGTATCTCTAATCTCCAGTTGCTATTTTAATATCTATATTTAGTTTTTATTTTTACTGTATTTACATTGTTCTCACATGATAACGACAAGAAACATGTAACAGTGATATTTGTAATTACAAAACATGATTGAAAAGAGTGTCCATGGAGTTTCTTGCACATTCTTCTCCATAGAGATCTACGCTTTGGAATGTGCAATTAGCATCATTTTTTTTTTCTGACTAACTGACTTCTTGACATTTCAAAAGTGTCTGTAAATGGTTTATTTGAAATAAATGCTTTTGAATCTTTGAATCTTTGAATCTTTGAATCTTTGAATCTCTAAATAAATGTTATGCTAAACAAAATTATGCATAATATTAATTATGGCAAAGGTAATTATGCGAAACAAAATTCTTCCAAGATAAAAGTATGCCATTGTAAATTCGGACACGTAAATATTCTGCCAAACAAAAGTTATGCTAAATAATTTTTATGCCTTAAAAATATTCGATTAAATAAGATTATGCCATGTGAGTTATGCCAAATAAAAATCGGAGTATCAAGATTCTGCCAAATAGAAGGAACCCGTCTAATAATCATTATGGCGTTTAAATATTATGTTTGATAATTATTATTGGCACTTAAAAATATGAAAAACAATACGTATGGCACTCGTATCTTATGCTTATCTAAGTTTCGAGCAATTAACAGTATGTCATAATTATGTCTTTTAGAGCAAACCAAACATTCGGGGAAATGAAATTATATAATATAATATAATATAATATAATATAATATAATATAATATAATATAATATAATATAATATAATATAATATAATATAATATAATATAATATAATATAATATAATATAATATAATATAATATAATATAATATAATATAATATAATATAATATAATATAATATAATATAATATAATATAATATAATATAATATAATATAATATAATATAATATAATATAATATAATATAATATAATATAATATAATATAATATAATATAATATAATATAATATAATATAATTCCACAACTAACACACAACGCCGCCTAGTCCCAAGCTAAGCAGAGCTTGTGTTATGGGTACTAGACAACTGATAAACATACTTATATATTTTTAAATACATACATATTATAGATAAGTTACACCCAGACACAGAACAAATGATCGTGCTCATCACACAACCATTTGTCCTGGGTGGGAATCGAACCCACGACATCCAGCGTAGCAGTCAGGGCCACTAACCACTAGACCAACAGGTCTGTCAAAATTCGGTTAAATGAAATTCGGGAAATATAATGATTATGGTATATAATCTTCGGGTAAACAATAGACAGCCGGAATCGAGGGAACTCCTCAAATATTAAAGGCAACCATATAGTGATTTTGGTATTTTCATCAAGAACTTACAGCACTTACAGTCAAAATAAGACATTTTATGAAGTGGACCTGATAAATAAGACCAGAAATGCCCAACGGAACTTTATACTCACTTAGAATACAATGTCAACTTAGAATACATCTATCTTAGATGCGACAATGCCAATACAAATAAATAAATGGTTCTGAATATTTATGTTGAAAATGGTATCATCGAAGTGATCTGATGATGATGATGGAGTCGGAAGATAGGCACCTGAACTCTGTAATTAATCAATGTATCCTAGCCGTGTTTGGGCTTATTAGAATTGTCATGAAATGCAGTTTGGCTATAAGGTACTATCGAACTGATCTGATGATGGAGCCGTTATGTGGAAGGTAGACACACGAACTTTATAAAAAAACAATGTAACCTAGCAGTGTTTGGGTTAAATTTCGGAAGTCGGTGTTAAATAAGAAACAAACAATACTGAGAAACATCGACTTCCGAAATTAGTCTTTTAGTGTTTTCTTTAGTGAAGTCAGTTTTTTTTTGGTATTTTTTTTTTAAAAACGCCAAATTTATTAATGGGTAAGGATAAAGACCTAATATTCAGTCACAAACAATAAATGTCATCTAAATTTAATCTTTACAATATGTGCGAGTGTTATTGAGAAACAAAGTGTATTTACAAGTTCACGTGATTACAGAATTACCCGGAGACTTCCATATGTAAAGCGACGAGCTCGCAGGCCAGGCCTCCTGGGACACGGGTGTCGTCCTCCAAAAAGCACGTACTCATCATTACCCATGACATACTCGTGGGTGTTTAAATGTGGAACTTTACGAAAGAAACAATAGATATTATTACAGAGCGAGTGCAGCGGGCCGCGGTCCGGACGCCGCCGCCGCCGGGGAGAGGCGCGGGTACAGTAGGGAGGAGAGGGGGGGGGGGGGCTCCGTAAATTGAGATTCATTTAACTAAATGAAGCGTCAATCGCTTATTCACTGTTGACGAGTATCGATTGTCTCACTATAACTGCTACGTTAACAAAACACTACGATTTAGCCAGCGCCTGGATCACTCCTAACCACTCTGGCGTCGGGAGTGCTACTTCTACAGAAATCATCATCAAGCATCTTACAGACAGAATATTAGTTCTACGTTCGAGTAGCAGTACTCGACTAAATATAACAAAGTCGGTATTCATTGAAGTGCACAATTAACCTTTATCTCGTGAAGGTGTTTGTTTCTCATTGAGCGGCGTTAAGCCGAGTGCTAACAGATGCGGCGACAGGTGCTTGCCGATACGTACGTGAAGTAAGTTATGGCATCGCCTGTCGCGCACGATTCATACCTCACAGGCGCTGCGTGGACAATCTCGCAGATTCGCAGGACGACGGCGACGTGGCAGTGTTAAGAAAATTGTCAACTATTCATATTAAAATAAAAAATGCATATGGTAAAGATACGAAAAATGGCTCGGAAGCGACGCCGACGGCGCGGGCGCACTGTGGCCCTGGCGCGGGTCGCGCGTTATCTGGTGCTCGCTGTAACCGGCGCCGCGCGCCGGCGCCCTCCACAAGGGCTATAAAGATTATAGAATGCGCGCGGCACCGGCGGCGACCGGCTGCGTGCTAGCTTCGTGCGACTCCCCGGGGACCGGCTCGCACGGGCTCCTTGTCGTTGCAGCCACGATTAACATTTTTGTTGTTAATAGTTGACTACTATTTCTTATTTATGTTGAAGACTTGAAACTGTTTTGTGAAATAAACTAATAATGATTTTTGGGCTCGTCAACGTGATATCGAAGCTGTACATAAATGGCCCATCTTATTATAGATTTGCAAAGTCTTCAATAATCCAAATAATATTGTTTTGTAATTAAATCTACTGTTGTCAAACACTTGCTGCATTGCGAGCAGTCAGCGTGCTAGTTGCGTCTTAATCAATTAGTTTAAAAATTCCGCAGGCGGTCTCATTCCCTAATTGCAATAAATATAGCTGCCGAGACCAGAATTGAGTCGGAAGCAGTCGGCGACATGTTACTGTACCGGTAGCCTCATGGCATTTATCTACGTAGTAAGTAAGAACAAATTAATACGTGGGTGGTTTGAAAAGTTTCCGACCTCAATGTGAATATAGCAGCACTCGTCAATAAAAGTTAGTGAATGTGCATATTTTTACTGTAACTCATCAAAGTTTCAGCTATTTTGGATGAACAGTTGTTATTTGACATTCATTTGAGTGAGCCGATGTGAGATGCAGAAAAAGAAACTCCTTTTTCACCAAGATAACGCGCATCTCACACCTCAGTGGTTGCCAAGGCGAAAATGTACGAATTACGGATTGAACTGCTTGATCATCTTCCTTACTCACCAGATCTAGCCCCAAGCGAATCTAATAATTGCGCTCGGTATAGAGATTTTCGTCAAATGCGAAGGCAATCACTTTCGTGATCAATTATTTTGCAGAGTAAAACGCCGACTGCTATTTGAACGGATTCGAGAGGTGGGGGCATCGCCGGGAGAAGTGTGTAGAGTTACAAGGAGACAATGTAAAAAGAGAAAAATATATTGTAACAAAAAATATCTTGAATCTTTATTAGGTTGGAAACTTTTCAGACCACCTGAATAGTGGTTCAGCGATCGGTATAGTTATACTGTACCATGTCAAGACATCGACAAGTAACTGCAGGTCTGTGGAGAATAAGTGCAGCCAGCCAGCAGCCGGGGCACTACTCCTGCTCATGACGTCATTGCAGGCGCGCGGGGCGCTCCGCTGAGTCAGCGTGGCGCACGCGCCGTCATCAATGGGCACTCCCCCTCCCTCAGCCCCGCGCTCGCGCCCACTCACCGCAGTCACATGATGAGAGCCCCCTCCCTCCCACACATGCCTCGCGCCCCCCTCCATGCCTGACGTTCGACTTTCCTGTGCACCCCCCACGAGCACACAAGCGCGTGCGCCGGGTCGTCGACCCGACCCCGTGCCGGCACTACCTTGCACTACATACGTGCCGCTTGGGAACGACCTTGCTCGTGCATCCCGCTGCTGAACTTAGGTGCCACCGGGTACAGACCGAGCAGGCCCGTTGATAAATGACGTGGGCTGGTAGCCAAGTGCATGGCACTGTTCTCAGTAGCCAGCAAGCTGTCACGCCGTTATTGAATCCAGATTGGATCGCGACATTACTATTCCTTGTAAGTTGTCGTCACATGAAACGCAAATGAAGTGCATCGCAGGTCACACAGTCTCGCGGCACTCGGCGGTGTGCGTGCGGTCCTGTGTGCGTGTGCGCGCCGCTCGTCACGTGAGCCCCCGCCGCGCCGCGCGCCTCTCCGGGCACCGGTCTGTCCCAGAAACCTGTTCTGTGAGGACTGCGCATGGACCTCCACGTCATCAACATCTAAATACATAAATTACGTATAAAACAGTACTCTTATAGCATTCACTGAGGTGTTTATAATTTACTTAGCTATTATTTTAGCCGTCCTAAGTTCTTAGACAAAAGTCGTAAAAGCTTATAGATATGTGACAAAGCCGTTCATCATGCAGCCATGCTCTCCGCCTGCGACAGGCAGTGGGCAGCGCGTCACTGCTCGCTGGCGGCGGCCGCTCCTGCTAAAGAGTTCAACGCGCGCTGCACCACAGCATGACCATAGCATTGCTGATTGCAGTGAGCTTCTTTGACACAATATTTACTAATCTACATAAGTTTGATAACCACGATTGCATAAAGTCACACGTTTTTGCCGTGCGGCATTATGTAGTTCTAGACTGCCAACAGTAACTACATAATGCCACCTGAACGATCTTAACCTGCGTATCGTTAACATTCTTCTACGTCGAGTAAGAGTATATGCACCTCACCTGTCTCAAGAATATCACCAATAAGGTAAAGGAAAAGGTAAATGGTAAATACACTTGATATTCAGAAGTGATGATAGCCATCCTTTTGTCTTCATTCATTCTACAGACAAAGTATTACATTTGCATCTAGTAAGAAGCTCCTGTCATACATTGTAGCTAAGCACATCTGGTGCAGGCGGGCCGCGCGGGCTCAGCGAGTGGCACGAGCAGCTCGACATTACATCACTTGGAGCAAGTGTGAGGAACGATCACATACATAGACAATGGCTGTGCGCAGTGTGCAGCGCGCTACGCCACGCGCCCGTCCCGGCGCGCTGCTCCGGCGGAGAGCGCCCGCTGCGGCGCGCAGTCTATAAATTTCATATAAATCGGTCAAACAGTTTCGGAGCAGTTCGATAGTAAACACTGTCAAGGTGTGTTCAGACCTGACGAAAGCGCCGCGAATACGCCGCTCGCGAGCCGCTTGTGAACTGCGCGTGTGCTGAGTGTGCTTCAGGTAACAAAAAAAAAAAATTCGGAATAATCTTCGAGATTCCATTCAGGAATTGAACTGTGTACATAGGTAAGTTTGTATGGCACCCTCAGTGCGCGAGTCCGACTCGCACTTGCCCAATTATGAAATGTTTTACATTTTTTTGTTAGGATGTTTTTTAAGAACCATCCCCGGTGTTACGACGACGCGTCGTCACTACAACCTTTAGCGCGTCGCGACGCGCTTAACTGGTGGTACCTATGAACTCCCGCACCGCGGTCCTTTTGGGTTGCATCTCATATCATATAAAGTTATTTGGTATATTTTTATTTTAATAGGGTTCACAAGATTAATAAACCTGGCATATACCAATAATTGTTAATATACTCGTAATTTCTTTACGAAACATTTATATACTCTAAAACTTATTTCGTATAACGTTAGGTATATAATATTTTTAATATTTGATTGATTATTGGTTATTTCATTGAAAATCATTAGGTTTGTCGTTCAAAATATATATTTCTAGCAGCTGTATCGTAAAACACATCGTATTACAAGTGGTTGCGCCGCCGCGCGCCGCCTTATTGAAAACATTGTGTAATGTAATTCGGCTACCTACTGCACGTTCAACCAGATTCCAATTCGGTTGAAACAAAATATGCCGCATTGTATCCGCACTCTAATAATAAATAATTATAATTCATTTGTCTCAGATACAGCAGATCCATATTTTTGTTAGTAGATACTTAAAAAATTATGTTAGTAAGCTAAAAAAGTGAACCACGCACATTACTTTTTCACATGCATCCGTATACAATGCCACAATATTGGGCAGTCCAATCGACCAGCCACAACTCTACGAACTACAATGAGTTCGTCAAAACGGTTTAAGTAACAACGTTGAGCCCAAAAAGTTTTTGTTACAACAATCCCCACAAATAGTTCTGCATAACAATAAAAACTGAGCAAGTGCGAGTCGGACTCGCTCACTGAGGCTTCCGTACAAACGTTTACGTTAATGTACCTAGGAACACAGTTCAATTCTTGCATTGACTTACGAAGATTTTCCCGAATCGCAAGTTTTTTTTGTGACGTACTTTACAATTTTTTTTTTCGGTAGGAAAATCATCTTAATTATGACGTCCCCCGCTCTTGGGCGGGGCGGGAGATAGTGTCAGACTTTTACTGACTAAAAACCCACTCCTGTTGCTTAGTTGCCTTTCTTACCAGGGCCGAGTTTTCCTTTCAGAATCAGACCCTTGGCCCCAGTAGGCTTCGACCCTGCTAGGCCCCTACAGTTGCTGACATATCTTTGAGGCGCGCGTGGAACGCGCCGTCGACGACTTGGACTTGGTCCGGACGGTTACCGGACGGTCGGACGGCAAACCACCCATAGCTCGCCGTCCGCAAGCCCGCGCCTACGATGGCCGGAAATCGGAATCGGAATCCCGGCGGCGGTTGGGGCGTGAGGACCGTTGCCTCACGCGATCGGCCGCCTCCTTTGCTAGCATTACTGTTTCGCAGAAGGACCGCCTGCCACTCCTCCTCGCTCCGGACCATGGCCTGTACCAAGGCCCGGCGCGAGAGATCGCCGCCGCCGATCCCGATCGCCCCCACGAGGACACGGCGTTGCTCTGCCCAAGCGGGGCACACCTCCACCGTGTGCTCCATCGTGTCCTCCGGGCGGTCCACACAATGATGACACCCGGGCGTTTCTTCCGCACGAATCCGGTGCAGGAACCTCCCGAACTTACCATGTTCGGTGAGGACCTGCGTCATGCGGAAAGTAAGGACGCCGTGTTTCCTTTCCAGCCAGTCCTCAAAGAGGGGACTTACCGCCATAATTATGGCGTGCCCAGCACTGGGTTGCGATAGTCGCTGTCGCCATTCCGCCATGAGACCCCGCCGGAGCTCTGTCCGCCAAGCCGCAACTGGTCGCGGCAGCGGATTTTCGCCCCGACGTTGCATCTCCACGCGCAGATCGTGCATGCGTGCAAGGCTTGTTGCCGCCAGATCCAATGGTGGCTGGCCAGCAAGGAGGCTCGTCGCTTCGAGGGAAACCGTGCGGTATCCCCGCACTGCATCCGTATGGCTTTGTGACGTAACTACAAATTTACAGTTTTCAGATTTTTTCCTATACTTGTGCTATGTGACCTTGCTTTTGAAGCAAATTTCAAGATTCTAGGTAAACGGAAAGTACCCTATTAATTTTAATTCCCTTGTGTGTGTGAGTGTCGAAATATATGTTTTTTGCAACATAAACGGCCATATTATCTTTTTGTTCGTAAACTCAGAAGTTTGATTTCACATATTCAAGGGACCGCAGACTTGAGTATATGGCTTAAATTTCTACTCAATACCTCCACGCGTTCCAGAGATAAAGGGTCTTGACAGGCAGGTAGACAGACAGACCAATAAAGTGATCCTAAAAGGATTCCGGTTTTTCCGAGCGAGCGAAGCGAGTTCGGAATCTTAGGGCATCCCGACACAGTCAGGTTAGGCTAGAAGGCTAAGGCGGGAGCGAAGCGGAGCGGACGGCTGCAGCCTTCGTGGTTATTTTTTTTATATTATATAATAGGAGTCCGGAGCGGAACGGGGCTCCGTCGAGTTATTTGGGTAATAAGTTACTAGGTTATTGACTATGATAGAAATTACAAAAATAACATTAAATTATTTGTTGTACAAAGTTATATATATTTTTAAGCAACATTAAATAAATTTTTGGAGAACATTTAAAAAAGAATTTTAAATATTCTCTAAATATTTTTGTTCTATTATACAGACTGAATAGGTTTTATGTCTTTTGAGTGGTATATCTAAAGATTTTATATTCAATGTTATGCTTATAAATAATAGTTATTTTAAAATGACTATTATTTATTAGTTATATAAAATAAAATGATAGAACCTGTTGTTATATCTTGTAAATATTAGAGATTTTGTAATAATATCACATATGTATCACTTACCCGTCTATTTGTATTGCCTCGGTTATCTCTGGGATTACACGTCGGCGTCGGGTGCTCGTGTCGGCGCAGATATTCTTATCTTTACTATTATATTATTAAACAACGTTGCTTTCTGCGTCTGTCTGTTTGTCCGCTAACTCCACCTAAACCGCGCAATGGATTTTGATGCGATGAAATTGCCGTTTTTTAAAACAGGTTGTTTTGAAGTGAAGTCTGCAGCCCGTCCCCATAGTAGGATACCGTATGACATGATACTATGAAAATAACTAAAATAGACTAGTCTAGCGGTATCAACATCCGTAAAATGGCGGATTTTTCTAACAGCATATGCAGCAGAGCTAAGCCGTCCTGCAAGAGATGTTAAATGAGGACCCCATTGTAGCTCTGAGTCAAGCGTAATCCCCAGAAAAACGGTTTTATCGACGTATGTCATCTCTTGAACAACTTTTCTACTCAGGGCGGCTACAAGACTAAATTTCCAAAACGAAAGCTTTTAAACGCAGAACTTAGATTTCTTTTGTTAGAAGAAAGTCGTTGGTATACGTCATTGATATTGCTTGCCCTTTGTAATGTATAGATTCTACGTTGGAACTCTTAATATGAAAAAAACGTATTTTTTCATTAGCTTTCATGGTTATCAGTATCTACTGCGATATTACAGAAAATAGAAACCACAGAGAAACCCATAAATACCTAATTTTGAAAAAAAGAATAACTTTAATATAAAGTTTATTTGACAAATTCATAGTTAAAGACCTAATATTATTCTTCTTCGAAATTATTTCGGATTTTCGTTTCGGATAGTTTTGGTTACGGATATAAGAATTTTAAAATTATGAAAGTAAAATACAAACAGAAAGATTTGACTTCTATTTCTAGTCTAGATTGTCATTTGTTTGGCCAGGTAATACAAACAAAAACATTTCGCTTCGGTTATGCTTGGACCTTTTTTTATTTCGGATTTCCGATAGCTTACGATTACGGAGCTCCCTAACATCCCTGGTTTTTACTCGTAAAATGAGTCACACATGGGCCACACGAGGAAGGTTTTGTACAATTAGCACCCGAGTGAAGCCGGGGCGAGTAGTTTAAGAGACTAGTTCACGTTAAAGATAAAGAGGATCGACAACACATCCGTTTGTACAAATATCTTATTCACGGTCAATTGTAAGCAGGCCATTTGAAAAGTGAGCCTGCCTGAAATGTGTGGTCATTAAAATCACTTTACCATTCACAAAAAATAAAATATTGTTTTATCTTAGAACGTACTCTACCTAACGTTCTCAAGACTCGATTCCTAGATACCTAGGAAAAGATAATGTGTAATTGTGGTTTACGCATTTAGACATCACTGGTGCTCCTGAGCGCAACGCACGACACCCGGCACATCAGTCTGACAAGCCGCGGCGACGTGCACCGGTACAGAGATACAAATACACAAAGTTAATGAAGTGGGAAACATATTACATAAGTGTCGCGAGAGCTTTGAGTGCACCATTATTGAGAATGACACATGTGAGCCAGCGGTGACGGGAGCTCGATGTTTACAATGTCAGGGGAGTGTGTGTGTGCGGGGCGCGGGGGTGCGCCGAGGTGGGGGGCGCGGGCGCGCAGCCTCCGCGCATCTCGGGGCGAGCGGGCCGCGGCAGGCGGGTGCGGCACATCGACACTCCGCGCGCGACGCCACCGCACCGCCAGTTGCGCTCCGACCGCGCCGTCAACTGCACACACCGCGCCACCGCGCCCGCCGCGCGCTCCGACACGACACTCAGCACCACGACCGGCCCACCGCGACCCCCGCCGCACGCCCGCTCTCGCTCCATGCGCCCCTGACGCTGCCTGTCACACCGCACGCACCGCCCGCACCCCGACCACCCTCACAAGTGAGTCCTGCAACCTATGTCCCGAGTTGGTGAGTCGGACGCCGGTGGTGGCGGCGTGCTGTCCCGACCTGTCGCCGCCTGGTGAGGGCTTGCAGCGCCGCCACCCCGCAGCGCGCCGCCACTGCTGCTCAGGTAGTCACTGACAGTTGGCCGTTTGTTATCGCTTCGGGCCTCCCCGCGCCACCATAGCGTTGCCAGTGCCAGTGATCATTGTCTACATAATCAGGTGTTAAAAAATACTCTCGGTCAACAGCGAGGTGAGTCACACAGCGTTGTTCGCATTCCTTGGTTATTATCCTCTTTAAATTGTAGTTGTTAATTAGTTAATTGCAACGATCGCTCAAAGATACAGCGAAAGCGAGACGTCATCGTAACCTAATGAAGTCGATTAACTATTGATGACCGTAACTGCTATCTACCTGTCTATCTGACCTTACATGTGATATGTACCGAATCGCCAAATTCCCATATCCAATAGAAGTAAAGTTATCGCATTGCGCGAGAATGGACACAGGTAGGTGACTTATAAATTCCTCGGAGTTACTTTCACGCGCCGGCAGCCGGCAGCCGCGGCAGCGAGCGCCCGCAGCTCTCGCGGTACCCGCCGTACTCGATCGTTGGCAACAACTAGACTCTTCAAGTCGAATATTAAAACCAAAGCGAATCTTGTGCAACTAGGGTTCATTCATACACCACAGGTAGGTACATAGGCGGATTTAATTTTTTAGGCATTCCCTAGCAATCAAACCAAAAACCAATGCTGGGTTGTGTGTTTTTTGTGTGGATTTGAGTTTTAATTAGCCTGAATTTAAGCAAACATTGTAATGTATTCTAATAAGTGTGATGGTGAGGTTACATGACAGATACCTACATAGTTTTACTAAAAAATACTTTTGGACCATCAATCATTAAGTACGAGTACTGTGTTTAAAACTCTCTGATACGAGTAAAACTTTCCGCCGCAGACGACTTCACCAAACAACTTTGTAGTTGTGCCACTACAGTACTAATTTTGCTATCACACTTCATTACTTATTTAAACGCCCGGTGCGAGTTTCGATAACTGCCCCCCCCCCCCTCCCCCCCTTAAAAGTTTTAATATTAAAAAGGAAACCGGACAAGTGCGAGTCGGACTCGCGCACTAAGGGTTCCTTACAAACCTATAAAAACAGTTCAATTCCCAAATTGAGTTACGACGATTTTAAATAAAATAAAAAATGAGTTACGATAAGACAGACAGACGGACAACAAAGTGATCCTATAAGGGTTCCGTTTTCCCTTTTGAGGTACGGAACCCCAAAAATGACTAAATATAAGAAATATGCGTTACGTGATGCTTCAAATTCCCCCACCGCCACCACCCACTATTTACCTCTTGTTTGTGCTGCTGCAGCGCTGCGGCTGGAGCCCTGAGCATCTACAGAATCGGAAATTCTATTAGAGAACGAATAATGTGTAAATAATAATAATTATATGTTGTGTGTAAGCTACTTAGCAAACATGATCCATAATGTTGGCCCTGGTTTGGTAATTTCTGCGCCCTGTGCCTGGGCACCCCTGGCAGTGCCCTAGTTACGGCACTGTACAAACTTTCTGTTAAAGTGTTCCATCGCAAACATTCAAAAAACGAAACACTTGAAGCTATGTAGCCTGGTCACTAGGAGTTAGCACGACGACAGCTTGACGCACACACACTTGGAAAATGGAAAATTTGGTCCGCAGCTTACTTAAGCTACTACCGGACTACGGTCCGGCAGAGCTACCGCATAAGTACAAAAACTAAAGAACTACTAAATGTCGGTCACTGTATGCGAACTGAAATGAAAAAGTTTGAAATGAAAATTATGATCCGTAGCTGATCGACGCAGATAGGATAACGCGCGCCGCGCCGATTGCGCCGCTTCAGAACGAGTTCGTTGGCTTTGCTGTTGAGGATAAACGTCGCAACACAATTTAACTTTACGTTCTTTTCCTTCTTCAGACAAGTTTTTAATGAATACGTGAATAATTAATTTTAGTCTGTTATTTCGTGACGAGAGAAATGGAATAAAAAAATTAAATAACTGGTCACAAAATACGTGGAGTAGGGGAAAAATTGTGGGAGAACCAACATTTTTTTCCGTGTACATGACGAAGATATAAACTAGTTTGACGATGGCGATGGGCGACAATAAAATGCATGCTATCTTATCCAATATATTAATAAAATTTTATGAACAGACCTTTGGGCGTCTAGATTTTATGAAAATCCTGTTGAATTTATCAAATTAATTAATTTTTGAATTAATAATCTATTCCTTGTGGAAATCAGTTTTTCATATTCATACTCCACACGCCTTAACATGCACTAAGTAGTCTAAAAATATGGGAGTTCTTTCAAAGTGGACTAGATAATGACGAAAATTATTTTTATAGGTGAAAATTGGGACCGCGGTACCGGTCCATAGAGCCCCACTACCCAACAGATCGATATTATTTTTTGTTTTGAAATTACACCGTCGAACAAGAAAGTTATAGTCATACTACGTTTGTAAGAATGACCGACTAGGGCAACCTTACCTAGGTAAAAACAATTCGGCTGCCACTACTCATAGTGATCAGAATATGTTTATTATCTCCGACTTTCTTCATTTAAGGAGAATCGAACAAACCGCATTGACCATTCGTTTTGTAGCTACTACATCACAGATACGCAAATTATGCATTTAATTAATATATTACGTCATCGGGGTTTAAAAAGAACAAGAGTTAATCAGATGCAAAGAACGAATATAAAAGATGTTTACAGGAGAGGCTCAGTAACGATAAATAGGTAGGTAAGTAGAAGTGATATAGACGAAGAGTTACCATTGATAGATAATATTAATAAAATGTTCCGGACCTGGTGGCTGAGTGGTTTGCAGGTGCAGCGTCAAATGCTTAGATGGATGTTGCTTGGTTAGAACAGGAGATGGATGCTTATATAGGGACTTTAAAATGACTGAATACATTTGGAATACAGTATAGAAGCACAGCAGCAGCAGAGCATATGTATTCTTACATCACTGATGGGTACTTGTAGCGTAACTTTTGACTCGTAGCTACCAATTTCTTAGCTTTCGCAGCCGCGACTATAGCTTGTTTGGAAGGCTTTTGGAGTGCGAGCGGCGGTCGCGTGTGCCAGCATGCTCCCCGCCACCCGCTCGTCTGGCGCGCGCCCTCGCCTGGTACTCCAATTCTAATCATAATATATCACGATTCACGCTCAGAGCGTCAACATGACACGTGGAGCACGCGCGCTCTCCGCGCCAGGTGCTGTGTGGCACGTGCGTGCTGTGCTACATAAATACAGACAACTCTATTCACCAACCTATTTTCCCCTGACGCGACGACTCTAAAAGAGGGGATCGCACGTGTCAGTAGCTTTATTCCCTTATAATTGAATGAATTAATAATCAAAATTGTTGTACCTATGATGAGGCCAGCCCAGAAAGTGGTGGCGAGGAGATTTGGAAGCGTACCATGAAGGGGTGGTTCTAGGCGGCGGCGGCGCTGGAAAAGAACCGAGACGGTCTTAGGGAACGGCTTTATCCAGTAGTTCACCAATGGCTAGACAAAAAGCCGGACTTTAGTTAAAAAACACTGCAAAGTGAAAAATAACTGTTTTCGGAAGTCGATGTTTCTAGTTTAGTTCGGTTGTTATTAACTTGACTAGGACTTTCGAAATGTATGATGAGGTGTGATATGTTTTTATTTAATGGTTCAGTCATGCTGCAGTACAACTAAAATACAATTAAAACTAAGCAGTCAGCAAGTTATACAATAAGGTCAATCAATCTGCGTTTCCCCTACCTACTTACTCTGTAGGTATATATTACTATCTACACCTTAAAGGCTGGTTGTTTGCCCAAAGAATTTGTATTGCCATCTAACGGCAGTACTGCCAGACGCCTGGAGCTGGACACGTTTCCAGATATGTTATTTGATTTTGTTTATATGTGGGTAGAGGTACGTAGTTGGACTTCACATTAGGTACTATTAAAATAATTTACAGCCAGAGTGCTAATTCCAATAAACCCAAACAACTCTACGATACAAAATTTTATTACGGAATTCTGGTGCTTGTCTTCCGGTTTCACATGAGATCAGTTCAATGGAAACATTTCACAGGTCTACAGTGATTTTTGTGCCGCCAAAACTGTAACTGATTTTTAGTATATTAACATTGAATGTGTGTTTTTGTTAATACATACAAAGGAACATTTGTTCTGTAGACTGACAGGCCTGTTGGTTTAGTGGTCAGTTGCCCTGACTGCTATACCAGAGGTCGTGGGCTCGACTCCCACCCAGGACAAATGTTTGTGAGATGAGCACGATAATTTGTTCTGTGTCTGGGTGTAATTTATAATATGTATGCAAAGACATTCCTACCAATAGACAGGACATTGGTAACAAATCGTTCAGTCTAGTATGACACCTCTACGAGTCAAGTCGTGTTAGTATCCGCTTTATGCACTAAAAGAAAGTAATTTTCCGAGAAAATATTCAGAGTTGCGCATTATGCTATTGCAAATCTTGTTATGGTAAGATGACTGGACCTAACTCTTGTATCTTTTTAAATCTCTTTGTATGTACGGATTTAGAAATATATAGTATATTTATCAATTGTCTAGTACTCATACTACAAGCTGTGCTTAGTTTGGGATTAGAAGGCGTAGTGTGAAAGTTGTGGAATATAAAAAAAAATACAAACGATTGCTTTGGAAATTAAAGTGGCCTGATCACCTTATGAATGGTCTACAGTTCTTCAGTTTCGTCGAAAAGCGGCGCTCGGTATGTGGGAGAACTCTAGATACTATTAAGCATACACATACACACACACACACACGTAATAGCCACAATAATTTTCCAGCCAACAGCCATCTGATGGCTGTTGGCTGGCAATGGGAAAATGATTCATTTGCAAAACCCAGAGAGGCCCGCGGTTTACCCTTCTGACTGTGTATTCTATTGGGATTTTCTATTAATGATAACTTGACGTTACGGTTCCAGATCAGGTCTCAAAATAATGCGCCAACTCTTTTTGTGTTGATACCACATAAAGAGAAAAACATGTTTATTTATATTTTCTTTTTTCCCAAAACTTAATCAATGGTTCGCAGCAGTAGCCAGTTAGCCGAGTGGCGCGGGCGTCCCTCTCGTACATGTTACGTGCGTTATCAGTTATCGCTAATGCGGATAATCCAGTGTGGCACGCTGTGATTGATTCGCCAATGTAAGAGGCGGCGCGGCGTGTGCGGGCGCGCGTGCGGCGGAGCGGCCCGCGCCGGCGCCGGCGCCGCCAGCCGGGCCGGCGCCGCGCGGCTCGTGCTCCTCTGTAAATAGCATCTCATTCATGAACACGAAGCTGTGCAGTAGTTTTCCTCATATTTTCAAACATCGCGACGACCAGCCAGCTGCGCCCATTCGTCGTGTCCAAAATATGTCTGATGGCTATCTGGCTCGCTTCGTAGATCCGGTTTGCTAGAATTTCATTCTACTTTGAAAGCTGTAAAATACCTAAGTGGAGGCTTTGGACACAATGACCAATGGTGAAAGTGACTGACATTGTATATTATTTAGATTCATTATGGAGAGGTCAAAAATGGGCTGTTATTACGAAGAAATTTAATCACCAAAGTGATAAACCTTTTAAGAAAAAAAAATCAATCCAATAAAAACGCACATTTTTTTTGATGAATCGTTCCTCGAAATATAATTATTTAAGATGTGTCTGAAATTGCCGTATCTATTAAATACCTTATTATGATTCCAGCTGCCATTTTATGAAATAAAGTCAAAACATACGTATTATCATTATAGTGCAATATCAAAACGTGTCAGACGTTGAAATAGACTCACAGATACACTATACGTCATTGAGATACACACACAGATACAAAATTATACTTTGCAATCGGCTCAATTGCCATGCAAAAAAAATACAAGTTATACTGTCACGTCAATACCCGTAGGGTTGCTAACCCTACAAATAATGTCTAGCGATACAAGCTTATATCGTTTGTTTTCTTGCTTACATCTTAGGGCTGTAAAATGTAAATTAAAACTTAAAAAATCAAGACTCAATTACTTTAATGAACTCAATTATTATATGTCAATCAAATACAATAATCTTATAGTCCCATTGGACATCAGCCCATCAGAACGTATCAGGATTGTGCAGTCGGGAACAGATTATTATTAGTAGGTACCAATTTAGGTAGCATGTCCAGGAATCGTTCCCAATTGTTTTCAGTTGTCCTTCGTTTATTTAGAAACACGTGATTTCCCACAGTGACTTGGAACAAGCAAAACAAAAACGCAGCACGATCCTAGAAGAGAATTTGGGCGTGGTTACAAGTCACCACCTAAATAATGCCGTGCTAGGTACAGACAGACATAGATAGTACCTACACGAGGCGGCAGGCACGACACTCACATTGGAAACAATCAATCATTTATTATTTGTAGTTATTTTACGAACTCTTGCTGCTTAGCTGTCTCGAGTTTCGGTGTCCCGTTGTCCAGGCGTTCCGGTTTCCTGACGTGCCGTTGTCCAGGTATCCCGATGTCCTGGTGCGTGGTTGCCATTGTCTAGGCGTCCCGTTGTCCAGGTATTACGGTGTCCAGACGTTCCGGTGTTCTGGCGCGTGGTTTGCCAGTGTCCAGGCGTCCCGGTGTTCCGGCGTCCCGTGGTACAGGCATCCCGGAGTTCCAGCGTTCCGTTGTCTAAGCGTGTTCTGGCGTCCCGTTGTCCAGGCGTCACAGTGATCCGGCGTCCCGTTGTCCAGGCGTCACAGTGATCCGGCGTCCCGTTGTCCAGGCGTCACAGTGATCCGGCGTCCCGTTGTCCAGGTATTACGGTGTCCAGACGTTCCGGTGTTCTGGCACGTGGTTTGCCAGTGTCCAGGCGTCCCGGTGTTCCGGCGTCCCGTTGTACAGGCATCCCGGAGTTCCAGCGTTCCGTTGTCTAAGCGTGTTCTGGCGTCCCGTTGTCCAGGCGTCACAGTGATCCGGCGTCCCGTTGTCCAGGCGTCACAGTGATCCGGCGTCCCGTTGTCCAGGCGTCACAGTGATCCGGCGTCCCGTTGTCCAGGTATTACGGTGTCCAGACGTTCCGGTGTTCTGGCACGTGGTTTGCCAGTGTCCAGGCGTCCCGGTGTTCCGGCGTCCCGTTGTACAGGCATCCCGGAGTTCCAGCGTTCCGTTTTCCAAGCGTGTTCCGGCGTCCCGTTGTCCAGGCGTTCCTGTGTTCCGGCGTCCCGTTGTCCAGGCGTCACAGTGATCCGGCGTCCCGTTGTCCAGGTGTCCCGGAGTTCCAGCGTTCCGTTGTCCAAGCGTGTTCCGGCGTCCCGTTGTCCAGGCGTTCCTGTGTTCCGGCGTCCCGTTGTCCAGGCGTCACAGTGTTCCGAAGTCCAGGCGTCCCGGTGTCCCCGCGTCCTATTGTCCAGGCGTGTCGATGTCCTGACGTGCTGTTGTCCATGGGTCTCGCTGTTTCGGCGTCCCGTGGTCCAAGTATCCTGGTGTCCTGGTGTGTCGTTTTCAAGGTGCCCCGTTGTCCTGGCGCATCCGTCTGTTTGTGAACCACCTAAGTAGAAGTTGAAAAAGTAGTACTTCAGTATTTTGAGGCTTAATCTATTGTTTTATTAAGGCAATTTTTTCTTTAATATTTAGTAAATTTATTGCAATTTAATAATGAAACTAAAATCCGCTATTAGGTAGCTATATCTATTTATAGATACGTTCTGACCAGTTAAAAATATGCCTATCTAACCATTTCCTTACACGTCTACTAATAACCCATATGTAAGAGGGCTCTGCTATACGTCTATAACGTAGGTACCCCACAAGCAGGCGCGCCCGAACCACAGCTGAGCACTGAGCTCGACAAAGATGAGGCTGGCACTGGCCTCCTCCTCCTCGCCTTATCAAACGTGCGCACCATCATTACAGTTACTGATTGTATGTTGGCAAAGCAAGTAGCATCTGTGTTTCTACTGTACTATATATGTACACATACAAGAACACATATATATATATATATATCATTATTCATACAACTGTATAAGATGGAAATGTCTGTTTGTGTGTCTGTGATGTCCAAATAAAAGCTTTTGACAAAATGCATAATATTATGAGGTTTGCGTGAAACCGTGAACAAAATGGCAAGTAATTGAATATAACCAAAGTCGCAAGCAGCAGTTAGTACCTACGTAAATGTGCGTGTACTGTGTAGTTTGAAATATAGCTAATATGGCATGGTGTAGGTAAGCAAATTGTGGGCGCAAGTGCGTGTCGCCTCGCCTGTTGTGCGCGAGCGGCGAGCGCGCCTCCCCGGTCATGTGACTGCGAAGCCACGAGCTGACGTGCCACAGAGCCACTATCAAATGTACTGCCATTTAAATTTAAAGTAATTCAGTTTGTTTTAATGACGTCGCGAGCCGCAATACAGAGACCTTGTTGATTGTAAACACATGACTTGAACAGCGCGCGCGCGTTCCTATCGAGCGAGCTGTGTATGTACGTAGCATTGCATATATCATATGTATGTATACGTACTGAGTTTAATATTTATTACCTATTATTTATTTATAGAAAGACCCGAGGGCCTAAATTCTTAGGCCACGATACTTTGACGGCCAAGCAACACGGACTGATAAATACTCAAATGGCCGCACAAAATCTATTACAAAGGTAGATCAGATATTTAAACAACTAAGAAAATAAATTTCCAATCGTGCATCGTGAATAGGTCGGCCAGTCCTTGGTAACATATTATAGATGTAAGGGTACTCTTAAACAGGACAATATTACCCTTATCCTAATACTAGTTTTTACTAATCTGTTACTAAATAAAAAAAATAAAGCTTTTAGGAGATTTTAACACGCAGCGGTGGACGACAGGGCACGCCACAATCTTTTTTATGACGAGTGGCCAAAGCGACTCCACGGCGTCCTCATGACGGTTGTTTCGGGAGGTTCCTGTTTCTATTTTACCCGGATGTCACTATTATGTAGATCGCCTGGAGTATCGGGCGCAGTATACGGTGGAGCTCTGCCCCGCTTGAGCGAAGCACCGCCTTGTCCTTGTGAAAGAGTTCGGTGGCGGCGAAATTTCGCATCTAGCCCTCGATTATGGTACGGAGTGAGAGGGCATGGGAAGCAGTCACCTTCTTCTGGAGGCAGACGCCCTGAGCGTTGGGTGTCGCAGGGTTATTCTCGACCACCGTAGGTCTGGCTTTAGCGGACGTCCAATGTAGGTAGCTCCCCGTCCGATAAGGATCCGGTCTCGCTTGACGGCGCGTTGTGTTCCATGCGACGAGATGTCAGCATAGTTGACGGGGCCTGCTAGGGTTGATGGAGTACAGTCATCGCGGCCTTGGAATATACAGGGTTTTAGTCGGCAAAAGTCTGACAGGAAAGAATTATGAAACTTAATATATCAATTTTAACCCTTTATAATATCAATATTATTATTATAAAGGGCTAAGTCATACAAAACGTGGGGTGCTCTATCTATATAAGCCGTATGAATGGTTTCCGTTTGAGGGATATCACTCAAGCGGGGCTGTGCGGCTCCCAGGTAAAATTGAACTGAGTATACGTGTAATAACCAGAACGTTACATTATTGTCCAGATATCGTTACTATACATGTACAAGGGGGAAGGTCAGGCAGTCCGTGTTCAATAGACAGGTACAGAAGTCAATCTCATGTATGTACTTCACTTTTCATGCCTACGCTCGACGGACTTGCTAGGGTCGGCACCGCTCCATCCGAGCGCGCTCGGGAGCAGTGATAAATGCACAATAACAATACATTCATCAAAAAAATCATCAAAATACAAGCAAATACCTGTTTACCTCTCTGAAACAACTGATAGCTAAAAACGATAATTTACCAATTATTGTTGAATTTAAAAAACTGTCCGCTGAACAGTTATAACTCTCTTTATTGTTGCTCCATTGTTGCACAAAAATTTCACAGACGCGTGTCTCAAACGGATGGCACTCGCACTCGCACTGGTCCCAACCGGGCTGAGATATCGTGTCAAAGTTACAGTCAAAAGTTTTTATTTCACATAGGCCTACATGGGCACATATAAATCGTCAGAAGCTAGTGCACGGTTCCAAATTGGTCGTTTCCTATGGAGAAGAACCGGCAAGAAACTCCATGGTTACTCTTTTAAAAAAGTGGTTGTTTACAATATTTTCATATTACAGTAAAAGAAAAAAAATATATATATTTCAACAAATGTGGAACAGTTAATGGATAGATGTACACAATATTATGAGTTACCAGGGGGCCACATGTGCAGAAGCAGTCATTGCCAAACAAGCGTGTCTTCGACATAGTCTTTAACCTTGTAATACGCTTTTTTAGTTAGGACACGCTTAATATGGGTTTTCAACTTGCCCTCGCTAAGTTCAGTCACCGCCTTTGGTAGCTTGTTATAAAAGCGTATGCTGTTTACTAAAGATGACTTGCTGGTCTTAGCTAATCTTCATTTGGCTAATACAATTTCGTGTTTACTACGCGTATTTATATTATGAAAATCGCTTCTAATTTTAAAAAGTCCTAGGTTTTTACGAACGTACAAAATACTTACTCTGCCTTCTCTTTATATTTTATAAAGAGAAGGCAGAGTAAGTATATTTTTTTCTTTGAATTTATTTCTGAGGGACTCGCGAAGACCCATTTTATAAATAGCCCGGATTGCTCTCTTTTGCAATATGAAAATTGAGTCTACATCAGCTACAGATCCCCACAGTAAAATGCCATAAGACATAATACTGTGGAAATAAGCATAGCAAACTAACCTAGCGGTGGCTACATCTGTCAATTGCCTGATTTTTCTTACTGCATATGCGGCTGAGCTTAATCTACCGGAAAGAGTTCTAATATGAGCGCCCCACTGCAGTTTAGAATCGATAGTTATACCTAAAAACACAGTTTCCGTAGTAACATCAAGTTTGTTGCCGTCAAGAATTAGATGGACGCCAACTTGAGGGACATTCAGTAATGAAAATTGTATACATTTAGTTTTATTCGCATTGAATAAGAGATTATTAGCTGCGAACCATTTCGAAAGAACAGTAAGACTTTCGTTGACATGCAAGACATCCCCATCTTTTCTATCTACTTTAAAAATAAGAGAAGTGTCATCAGCAAACAGAATTATATCCGATAAATTAGCCATCATGTAAGGAAGGTCATTAATATAAACTAGAAAAAGGAAAGGGCCAAGAATTAAAACCTGAGGCACGCCCATCTTTACTAAAGACCCCGAAGACGTCGCCCCATTAATGGATACTTTTTGCTGCCTGTAAGATAAATAGTAAAAAACAAGATCAGCAGCTCGTCCACGAATTCCGTAATGATGTAATTTACGGATCAGAGTATTATGGTCAACACAGTCAAATGCTTTTGAGAGGTCACAGAATATGCCAATAGCATCCTGGGACTTCTCCCAAGATTCCAAGATGTGATTGATGAGTTTCACTCCTGCATCCGTCGTTGACCTTCCTTTCGTGAAGCCAAACTGATGACTATGCAAAATCCTATTTGAATTGAAATGAGACAACATCTAGTCGAGCATGATTTTTTCATAGATTTTACTCAATGCTGGAAGCACAGATATAGGTCTATAATAAAAGGGATCACTCTTACTACCTGATTTGAAAATTGGTACTACTTTACTATGTTTCATTAAATCAGGGAACATTCCGCTGTCTAAGCATTGATTAAATATGCCTGTTAGGACAGGAGCAATAGTATCAATAATATCTCCAAGAACCTTAACGGATATACCCCATAAGTCTTCAGTGTTTTTTATATTAAGACTTGAATGATTTTATAATTGTATCAATAAAGATACGCTTAAATTAAGAGGTTGGTATATCCTTAGTGAAATGTTCTTTTTAAAAAGATTCAGCTAACAAAGACGAAAAAGGGAGAGATTTCGTACCTTTTATTGGGATGTTGGTGAAAAGTTTTCCTGTTTATCACCTTCCAGACAGCTTTTATTTTATTATTAGAATTTTCAATTATCTTACAATAAATAAGATAATTGAAAATTGATTCAGATTTAGCTTGGGCGCAGACTCTTTTGAATATTTTATCTGTCCGTGAGCGATGTCTGTGTCTGTTCTGTTCTGGAGCGCTTTTTGTATGTAGATTGACTTCTGTACCTATGGCACAGGACCTGGGACAGGGATGTTTTACACTACTCATAGAGACAAAGGTGCATTGAGCTTGTAGTATATAACTACCTACGTGTGTGTGACTGCACAAACAATTCATCACAACGTCAGGCCGGATTGACCGATATTAAAAAAATTGCTATTACAAATTACTTTGCCTCGTAGGGTAGGCATAATGTAGAATTATTCTAAAATTGGTCCATAAATAAATAAAATAAATAATCATTTGGAAAATAACTCAAACACTTAATGCGTAGCCCTAATTCTACTAATTTGGTACTGAATATACTAAAAAGGGTTACACTGTCCGTCAATCAGTGACACACCCCTTGGGCCTTTACAGCACTAATGCATCTGACTACTGACTTTATCAGACTTCTTTATGTAACAGCCAGGACCGAGACTGTGATGTGCTTTCCCACGTACGAAGGAGTCTCGATCCTAAATGGACGGTCACCCATTGCCGGGACGGGCGCGACCAGCGCAACGTAACCTTGACTGATCTGTCCGAGTGGCTGTTGTTTAGTCACGAACCCCTCTCCTCGTCACGAGCCCCACTGACACTGTTTATTAGCGACATGTTCATTTCGAAAATACAAAACCCAACCAAGTTTTTTTTTTATAATATAAACTAGTGGCTGACTGCGATCCCACCTGATGGTAAGCAGTGATGCACTGTAGCCTTGAAGACACACAAATTATAATCGGGCGGGAAGACCGCAGTAGAAAAATTGTTTCAGTCCTTCAATGTACGCGGTATAAAAGACGAGGCGAAACGCTTAGTCCGAACCGTAGAGGTTTCAACAACATAAGGGTGGATACTCGCCATACAATATGGTGTCCGATGGCAGAAAGGTGACGGTAGAATCAAGTCATGCAATTCCCGCGCACACTCTCCAAAATGCATCGTGTAAAACACCGATAGGCTTAATACCTGTGCTCCAGGCTTTGCAGATTAAACTTAATTAAATCTGGATCACCAATTATAGCCTCTTCGCACGCCATTCCACTGCGTCCAAAGTTGCTAGATGGTATTTTGCAACACCAGCCCATATGTAGCTGCAGTACTCTACACACGATCGGACCTGTGCTTTGTATAACATTAGAAGCTGTCCCGGAGTGAAGTACTGCCGGACCTTTGCAAGAACGCCGAGTTTCCTAGCCGCTATCTTGGCTTTGGGCTTAATGAACCACCCAAAGTTGAGGTCTGAGGAAACTTCAACTCCCAAGAGCTGAAGGCGGTTGGTGCACTCCAGGGATACAGTCCGGAAAACAGGAGCCAAGGTGAACGGGCTTCTTTTTGCTGTGAATAGACACGCTTGTGTTTTGGCAGCGTTGAATCCTACCAGATTAGCTTTACCCCATTTGGAGACTGCCTGAAGTGAAGTACGCTCTACCATAGCCTTTCTATCTGCTGCTGAACCTAGTTGCTAATGTGTAAGGACTTAGAGTAGGCTTAGCTGTATTACAAGTAATTATAAAAGTTTCAGTGTTAATATAAGGTTTTTAGTCGTCCCACTGTTAATAAATAATTATATGTCGGTTTAGTTTGCCAATCAGAGTGGGAGTCTCCAGAGAACATATTGTATAGGTGATAGTGGGTAACGAGCAATAACTAATCACATTAATGCCTTAGACATTTATACCAGTCGGTGGCGCAGAAACATAACATGGCAAGTGCAACTTAATAAATAGACAAACAGAAAAGAAATAAGTAAATAATCAATACATAGTACGATACATCCATATAAATAAGCAATGTTATTGAGAAAAATAAATCTAGCCAATCAACGGAGTGATGATTTTACCAACTTCTTGTGAATGTGTTCAGGTGCCTTCACCTTAAAGGAAAATCGTCAGGGGTCGCGTCGCCATCCTGATTCTCAGAGGGAGCGCATTCCAAAGAGATAGGTATCGCCTAAATAAAAAAGGAGGAGTGAATAATCCCAGAGCGATGTGAGGGACATCGCAGAGGACGATTATTTGAGGATCGAAGATTTTTATTGTGAGTAGAGCAAAGAAATTGAATTTCTGAAATCAGATAAGAAGGATAATGCTTATCTAGAAAAGAGAACAGGGTATTCAGGGCCCTTAGCGCTCTACGCTGAAATGGGTAACTATTTCAAAACGTGAACGATTCGCAGATACATGATCGTACTTAAGGAGGTTGAAAAAAAATCGAATGCAGTAATTCAGAAGACCGTCAAGATAATTGAGGAGATTTGCATTCAGGTCAAAGTAGCACACATCAGCATAGTCAATTATGGGAAAGATTAGGGACAACATACAAGCACAACGGGTACAACGGGTGTACAAGCATTGCCTTTATGTCAGCTTGGAGAAGATTGTTCAGACGATAAAGTGACTGTAACGTTCCAGTGAGTTTATGACTGACGTTTGTGACCTGCTTCCGCCAATCAAGACAAGCATCGACATGCAGACGAAGATCCAGTGCTGTTGCAACTTTGATCTGGTCGACTGGCATGAACTAGTCACAGACTCTGTCACAGTGGTGTGACGTCATCATCGCTTTAGACTAGTTCTCAAGCTTCCGTACTATTGACTGTGTGGACATATTATAATACTTAGGGCAAAAACTTTTAGATTTATTTTTGAAAGTATAATTGCACTCGGTTTGGATTGTTGGAAAAAACCTTTATTCAATTATTTATCATTGTTCATTGTAAAATCGTGATTGCCTAAGTTACTGATCTAAGTGCTGTTATTTAATTTACCTACCGTATGTATCCGTAGGTCTGGATTGTTCAGCACTTGTTGTGTGGTGTTTAAGCGATGTGGGTAAAGCACGATAAATACATTTAGCAGTAGCTGCAGCTGATCAAGTTGTTTCTACGAACACGTGCGACAATTGTAATGCACAACTCTTTTTGTTGTGGTTATTTTATCCGTGCAAGTCACTCATAAACGTTTTTTTATTGTGTCTACCTTCTATCAGATACATAATGTTCTTAGTCGACAAAAGTTTTTCAACAAAATTTTTGATGTAAATTACTTTACACCCTTACAACTTCATAACCTAAAAATGCATATCAAGCAAATGCAATATTGCGTTATGTACCTAAGCATATGTGTGTACATGATTTGCTTATATCAAGTGTTCAAGGTACTGAAAAGCATACAAACTTATTTTCACCACAGCAGCTCAAACAAGTAGGTTTTGCTGCTTGAAAACACGTGAGACAAAGTAACTTTTTAATTATTTATTTTTTAGCCATGCAATTCGAAACATTCGAACTGCACTGTACTCTGTCTCTTTCTTGCCCTTATAAAAAAGCGAGTGAGAAACATGTCATTTCGAAGTTCATTCCGATTTTGAAATTCCACCACAAAGAAAAACGCGTTCAGAAATGATTTATGATGATATGAATGATAATGAATGAAAATATTTGTAAAATATAAAGTTGTTTTTTTTTTATAAATAAATTATTGCATTTTAAATTTATTATTGTATTTGAACAAAAATAAGAGTACCTGAGTACTTATAGCAGCAGATAAAACTGGCATTTAACCTTTAAATAATTATTTCGAGTTTCAACATTGACTGTTTTAGAACGTGCTGTAAAAAAACAGCGGAAATAAAATAGTGGCAAATAAGATTAAGAATGTTAAAATAATTGTAAAATATGAGCAAAACTAGCGACAGAGATAGTATTTATTTTAATTGAAATCATTATTAAATCTATTACTGTTAATTATTTTATTTTCCAAGTAATATGTGTTCTCGCTGCTGTAGTGAAAAATTATGTGTGTAACACGAGAGCAAAACTTTTTGCATCTCGTGCCTTTGAATCCCTCCCTCGCTCAGGAATTCTACTTTAGAATCACTCGCTAATGCTCGTGGTTCAATCAAAGAATCCTTCGCTTGCTCGGGACTCAAAATTAGCACCCGTCGCAAAAAACAACTTTGCTTTCTTGTTGCACCAATAACTATGTTTTTAATTTTATAATTTAGCTGTAAGCAGCTAAATTATAAATTTCGTCAGTCTTGTATCTTAAGTTGAATGGAACGTAATCAATAACTGACTTGCTGCCTTCTACCGCTCTAGGATGGAACGGAATGGCGTGTCAGACTTTTACCATACGTTATAATATCGGGTGATCCGCATAATGGTGACGATGGTATTCTACTAAATGTGCCCCTGTGTCAGACTTTTACTGACTATAACCCATGTGTTGCCCTTTGCGTTTCATGAATACGACAACTCTTTCGAACGACCGCGCAGCCCTAGCAGCTTATTAACATCGTTATTAACACGGCAACTCTTTCGAACAACTGCGCAGTCCTAGCAGCTTATTTACATCGTTATTCCGAACGACCGCGCAGCCCTAGCAGCTTATTAACATCGCTATTAACACGGCAACTCTTTCGAACAACTGCGCAGCCCTAGCAGCTTATTTACATCGTTATTCCGAACGATCGCGCAGCCCTAGCAGCTTATTAACATCGTTATTAACACGGCAACTCTTTCGAGCAACTGCGCAGCCCTAGCAGCTTATTAACATCGTTATTAACACGGCAACTCTTTCGAGCAACTGCGCAGCCCTAGCAGCTTATTAACATCGTTATTAACACGGCAACTCTTTCGAACAACTGCGCAGCCCTAGCAGCTTATTTACATCGTTATTCCGAACGACCGCGCAGCCCTAGCAGTTTATTAACATCGCTATTAACACGATAACTCTTTCGAACCACTGCGCAGCCCTAGCAGCTTATTTACATCGTTATTCCGAACGACCGCGCAGCCCTAGCAGCTTATTAACATCGTTATTAACACGGCAACTCTTTCGAACCACTGCGCAGCCCTAGCAGCTTTTTTACATCGTTATTCCGAACGACCGCGCAGCCCTAGCAGCTTATGAACATCGTTATTAACACGGCAACTCTTTCGAACAACTGCGCAGCCCTAGCAGCTTATTTACATCGTTATTCCGAACGACCGCGCAGCCCTAGCAGCTTATTATAATAGTTATTAAAGACCCCTTGATTGTCAGCTATGATGTTTCCGTTTACTAAGTTCTAGAATCCCAACTAGACTTCAGAATATATCTGTTGCATAACAACTTGTATATTTTATGCCTGCCGTGCTCTAAAATGGCGCGACTTGTGATATTGCTATGATCTGCAGGAGTCGCAGAAAGCTGGGATTAAATCCTGCGACGTTTTAATACAACTCATATGTAGAACGAGAAGCAGTGGTAACGGTCCCGACTTAGAAGTTGTAGGACGCGAAATCAAACCTAGCCAGGCACATTACTTTGTGTAAATTTCATCACCGTTACTCTCAAAACGGTGAAGAAAAACATCGTGAGGAAACTGGCATGTCCTAGAACCAAAAACTCGAAGGCGTGACATCCGCATATCCGCACTGCGCCCGCGTTTGAGTGGTGGATTACGGCCCATTCCCTCTCCTGATTAATCTTATACCTATATGTTATGCTATACGTAGAACATATACCGATGGTGAAAGTACGTCAAGCAGTACATATTAGTGTGCAGATAGTAAGTAGAGCCTTCTGTTGCAGAATGATCCCGAGGCGCAAACACAACGCGTCGTCCGGCTCGCTGCCGCCGCCCGACGACAAGCACGCCAGCAACGACTACATCCGTGAGTATCCCCTCTCCAGCCTCCCCCTACCTTCTAAACGTTTCAGTTGCGGTTTAAGAATCAACAACTTGATACCTAATTACCTGCCAAATTATTTTTGAACTAGGAACTTAGCTACCAAGATGAGTTTCGGTTTTTACGGTCCACCATGTCTTCTAGTTATTACCGAGAAGTTCTGCGCAGTTAGAGCTGCACAGTGCCGAGAGTCGCGTGATTCGTGTCGCTCACTCGCGATGACTGGCGTAACAGCAGCTGATGAAGTGTGAAATAGATAGAGCGCGCGTGGCGGCGGCGCGCGCCCCTGAACTTGACCGCGCTGCGCACGTCGAACTGCGCCACGAGCCATTCGCGACCTCTCACTGCTGCACTACTACACAATATCATTTATTGGGCACGCCAGTGGAAATCTGTCCTCGGTTTCTTTGCTTCGCACAGTAGTAGTAATAAGACTTTTCGTTTCTGTTGGCAGTGTCCGATAGCGCGTCCCGCTGTGGTTGGCGCGCAGCCCTGCGACGACGTCTCAATCGTAAGACGCTGCACAAGCGCTTGCCGATAACGGCGTGGCTACCGCAGTACAACGTGGAGAAGGCGCTGGGTGACTTGATCGCCGGCATCACGGTGGGGCTGACGGTGATCCCGCAGTCGCTGGCGTACTCCAACATCGCGGGGCTGCCGCCGCAGTACGGGCTGTACGGCTCGTTCCTAGGCTGCTTCGTGTACATCGTCCTTGGCGGCTGCCGCGCAGTACCCGCCGGCCCTACGGCCATCGCGTCGTTGCTCACCTTCCAGGTGGCGGGTGGCGTGGTGGAGAAGGCCATCCTCCTCAACTTCCTGGCGGGGCTTGTTGAGCTGCTCATGGGCGTGCTCGGGCTCGGCTTCCTCATTAACTTTGTGTCGGGCCCGGTGTCCTCGGGCTTCACATCGGCCGTCGCCCTCATGATCGCCACCTCGCAGGTCAAGGACCTTTTTGCGATCTCAGTAAGCGGTACTACGTTCCTGCAACAGTGGATCTCCATCTTCCGCAACCTGCACGCGGCCTCGCTGTGGGACCCCGTGCTAGGCTTCTCGTGCATCGCGCTCCTACTGTTTATGAGGGTGAGTACCACGACTTACGACTGAATCCAGTTCTTACTGTCACTATTATATTTTTAATCACGATTAATAACTGTGCTGACGACTATATTTTTCAGAAAATCGGTATGTTAAAATTGGGCGCAAAGTCTGAAGATGGGCCAAGCACAAGGCAGAAAGTGATAACCAAGTGTTTATGGATGGTCAGCACGTGTCGCAACGCCATCATAGTGGTGGCCACCGGTGTGCTGGGCTTCTGGTTCGTGTCTGTCTACGGACAGCCGCCCGTGCGCCTGATGGGTACGTACCGCTCTGATATATATCTTGATAACTTCTATGAGATTCTCAGACTCAAGTATTTTTTTCTGTTTTTGTGCAAACGCCAGCCGAGAATAGTCGCAGCGGTTAGTAGCGTAGAGAGTAGCAACCCTCACGTCATCGTTCAACTTCATGTAGAGTAGCTAGCATCAGTGAGCAGTA
Organism: Mythimna pallens; assembly: GCA_961205895.1. NCBI lineage: Eukaryota > Metazoa > Arthropoda > Insecta > Lepidoptera > Noctuidae > Mythimna > Mythimna pallens. Next base: position 26,287,419 of record OY540831.1, read on the forward strand.
GTGAGCACTCATGTCATGTCGGGTGCGGCACGAATGGCGGGGCTCGAGAGTGAGAGTGCGCATGTTGCAGGTGCCATCCCGTCGGGAGTGCCGATGCCGCAGCTGCCGCCTTTCAGCTACGTGCGCGCCGATAACTCCACCGCTGACTTCCTGGACATGGTTTCGGAGCTGGGCTCGGGGCTACTTGTCATCCCGCTCATCGTGCTTCTGGAGGACATTGCTATCTGCAAGGCGTTCTCCGACGGCCGCACTATCGACGCTACGCAAGAGATGATCGCACTAGGAGTGGCCAGCGTGGCGAACTCCTTCATGCAGGCGTACCCGGGTGGTGGTTCGCTGGCGCGTTCCGTGGTGTCCAACGGCTCGGGCGTCAAAACCACGCTCAACGGCCTGTACACCGGTAAGTGTGACCGCCGCCGAGCTCAATATAGAGCATTGTAAATGTCGCACGCAATTTGGTGCTGACACCTACTTCTGTTTCCGCAGGTGTGATGGTGATCCTGGCGCTGCAGTTCTTCACACAATACTTCGAGTACATCCCGAAGGCGGCGCTGGCGGCCGTCATCGTGTCCGCCATACTGTTCATGGTGGAGTACAACGTCATCAAGCCCATGTGGCGAGCCAAAAGTGAGTCGATTGTTCACTTGTTTTTATTTTGTTTGTGAAGATTACATTGCGATCAAACCTTTGGTATAACATGCTTATACGGACCAATTTATTGTCGTTTCTCCCTTTTTCCCTAGAAATCTTTAGTACATTGCGCATATTTCGAGACATTCAAGTATTCATTACTTCCTAGGTGATATATCTTCAATCTGTGATATAATAATAGGTCTTTAAATATGTAATTGGAGATTCTATAACCAGCATTTTCAGAATTAATTATCTGTGGATTGGCGCGCAATTCGAAATTCAAATAAATTTTATTCGAAAGACGTGTTAATTTAATATCAATTTCAGAAATTTGTTTTTAGGTAGTTTTTTGTTTTTGTGACATTGTGGTAGTTTTTGGCGCTATGGATAAACTGAAAATTCGTACAATTTTCGAATATGAGTTCCTACGTGGAAATACCGCTGCGCAAACAACACGAAACATTAACGACGTGTACGGGCATAACACTGCTTGCATAAACACAGTCCATTATTGGTTCAATCGTTTTAAATCTGGAAATTTTGAGTTGAAGAACGAGCCTCGCGGTCGGCCGGTAACTATTGTCGACAACGACGAATTGAAGGCAATAGTGGAAGCGGATCCATCTCAATCTACGGCTGAGCTTGCTGCGGGCCTTGGAGTTAGTGTCAAAACAACATTGAAGCACTTGCGTCAAATCAGAAAGATAAAAAAAGCTAGATAAGTGGGTGCCACACGAACTAAGCGACCGACAGCGAGATTTACCTGTCGAAGCATGCATAGCACTACTGAATCGGCATAGAAACGAGGGAATTCTTAATCGAATTGTTACCTGCGATGAAAAGTGGATCCTGTATGACAACCGTAAGCGTTCGTCTCAGTGGGTGGACGCGAATTGCAGTGGCCAATCTGGAAATCTCTTAACCAACTACGCACTCAGGTTGACCGCTGTAAAAATAATTTGGCCAAATGGGGCTTCCTCGACCCATCTCTAACACAGTGCCAGTGTGGAGCCGCTGCACAGGACATGCGTCATTTGCTATGCTGTCCATCCTGCACAACTACCTGCAGTTTTCAGGATCTATACGAGGCCAATAACAGAGCCGTAGAGGTTGCCAAATACTGGTCAGATAAAATTTAGTTAGAGTACATCGACACGAAAAGAAGAAGAAGTGGGTGGACCCGGGTACAGCACCTAATCAGTGCGCTAAAAAAAAGATTACTCATAGGAAGATGATGGTGACTGTCTGGTGGACCAGTGCCGGACTTGTACATCACAGCTTCTTACCGAATGGCACAACAGTGACGGCAAATGTCTATTGCCAAGAATTGCAAACAATGATGGAGAAGCTCGCAATTCAACAACCAAGACTAGTCAATCGCTCTTCCCCATTGCTTCTCCACGACAACGCGCGAGCTCACACTTCACGACAGAACATCGCAAAGCTACAAGAGTTACAGCTGGAAGCTCTCCGTCACCCACCTTACTCACCGGACCTTGCCCCAACAGATTTCTACTTTTTTCAAAATTTAGACAATTTTTTAAGTGGGAAAAAACTCAACACCCGTGATGCAGTACAAAACGCTTTCGCTGACTTCATCGCCTCCCGTCCGGCAGACTTCTACAGTAAAGGGATAAACAAACTGCCATCAAAATGGCAAAATTGTATTGATCATTTGGGCCAGTACTTTGATTAGCTGAAATAAAAAAATTACCCAAATTTTTATATTTTAAAATTATCATACAAATCTCCAATTTCATAGGTAAAGACCTAATATAAAAAAGAAGTAGGATTATAGTATTAGCAAAGGTTAGTATCTCATGATTCATAACTTTAGGATCTTTGTGAACCTTTACAGAGCTGGACCTGATCCCAGGCGTGGGCACGTTCGTACTGTGCCTAACACTGCCCATCGAGCTCGGCATCCTCACCGGCGTCATCGTCAACATCATCTTCATCCTGTACCACGCTGCGCGCCCCAAGCTCTCTGTGGAAATGCTCAAGGTGAGGCGTCCTGTCATCAAGACTGTGGTGCGTAGACATGTGTGTGTGTGATGGTGTACTGACTGGTGTACGTATGAATTGCAGACGGAGCACGGCGTCGAGTACCTGATGATCACGCCGGACCGTTGTCTCATGTTCCCGTCCGTGGATTACGTGCGCCGCCTCGTCACTAAGCACGCAGCCTCTAACTCCGTGCCTGTAGTCATCGAGTGCACGCACATCTACAGCGCCGACTACACGGCTGCCAAGAGTATCGAGCAGCTCACAGCCGACTTCCACGCCACGCGCCAGCCGCTGTACTTCTATAACGTCAAGCCGTCTGTGTGCTCTATCTTCGAAGCCGTGGCCAAGCCCGAGCACTTCGTGGTGTTCTACGAGGACGACGAGCTGGACAGGCTGCTGGCCGCCGACGAGCGGCTCGAGCCCACCAAAGTGCCGCCGGCGCACGCCTAGACTGAACCCTCTGCTAGACTACTACCTAATGCGAAAAGATATTTTTTGAGATTGACTTGATGGAGTGTGATATTTAGATAAAACGAGACATTATTATTATACACGTAAGAATAGTAATTATATGTATATTGAAGTAGCGGACTGTAAATACGTTCCACTTCGCGCGAGCCGCTGAACCATCGACGCACGACTGCGTCGATGTAAAATTGTCTTGTTGTGTACATACATAGAGATACTTATATTTTGTAGACGATAGAATCTGAGAGCTTATGGCTGTGCGAGCTGTGATGGCCCCAGCCCGCGCCGCGCTGAGCCGCGCGCCTCTGGCAGGCGGGGGCGCGCCTGCGAGGGCGGGCTGCGGGGCACTTATATTTATGGGTGCGATGTGAGGTGTGTATGTGTCGCTCATGCTTTTCTCTCAAGAGTAAAGCAGACCTTCGACTATAATATCAAACTTACATTTTACTAGTAGGGACTAAAGAGTAACAAAACGTGATAGCTATGCATAGAAGTAAGCATCGATCTATTTATTTGTAGGAAATGAAGTACAAGTTAGGATACTATCATTACTTTATCGTTAAGGGTTTAAGAAGCAAGCTTTAACTGGCCTAGGGAGCAGGCGGCGCACAGCGTGTGACGCCCGGTCCGTAGCTCGACTACCGAATAGCGCAGCGCTGCGTAGCGGCCGCACAGCGGTGCTCGAGTCCCGCCACACCGCGCTCGCCATCTTTGAGCTCGGCGTGTGACGCCCGGTCCGTAGCTCGGCTACCAGCGCTGCGCTGCGCAGCGGCCGCACAGCGGTGCTCAAGCCCCGCCACGCCGAGCTCTCCATCTATGAGCTCGGCGTGTGATGCTCGGTCCGTAGCTCGGCTACCAGTGCAGCGTTGCGTAGCTGCCGCACAGCGGTGCTCGAGTTCCGCCACCCCGCGCTCACCATCTATGAGCTCGGGCGGCGCGTGGCGCTCTGCTCCTAGGTTCGTGTAGGATTTATCCATTATTTTGTGATCCTCTATTAATACATTTAAGTAATAAATATATTTTGAAGATAATAAAATAAATTATAAATATTATGTCATTATAATATGAAAGTTTATCTAACGATTGTGATGTACTATGTATGAATGTGATGGTTGCTGTGCCGCGAAAGATTTCAAGAATTTATTCAGTCACCGTTCTAAGAACAAATTCAATAAACTCTTTGAGAGTAATATAAAATTGTAGTTTTATTTATGCCTAACGTCCCTCAAGCATAGGATTCACGAAACACTATTTCCAAACGACGAGCTGCTTGCACCAACATTTTTGCATAAGCCGACGTCTATTTTATTAGCCGACTTCAAAAAGGAGGAGGTTCTATGTTCGGCTGAATGTATTTTATTTATTTATTTATTAATACTTCATGCAACACAATGGTACAAAGGCGGACTTAATGCCTTAGGTAGGCATTCTCTACCAGTCACCAGTCACTTTAAGTAGAGCAGAGGAGGTACTATGGCCTGGCCATATTACTTCCTACTATGGCCAGGCCTGAATCCAGATTGAAATGAGTTAACAAGGTTGTTACGGTAAACAAATCCTGAAAACTACTTTGGAAAGGAAAGGAAGAATAGAAATTGGGCGAAAATGGTTAGGTAGGGAGGGATTAGAGATTTTAGGAAGTGGGGGCACGTAAGCCATACGCCACAGGGATGGGAATTGACCTGAATCTAGGGAAAATGAATTATGTGGGTAATCGGAGGAAGAAGAAAGTCGAGGATTAATATAACGACCAATGTCGTCACAGCCTTGGACTTTATGGATAGGATAATCTTTTTGATTCCGTCCAAGGCGGCCGTGGAAAAATGGAACGGTTCAATGATAGGACCTGGTAGGCTAGTAATGAAATCAACCGTCTGAGACAGCATTTGCGAATCCAAATGACAGGTGATAGTGAAGTGACGGTTGATATCATCCAGGGCGATTGTCTAAGGAAAATCCACATGATGTGTCTGCCGATACCGAGAGTTCCGAGGAATTATTATTATTTATGTATGTTCACCGATTTCTCGGTCATTTGTGGACCGATTTTAAATCATTATTTTTTTTATTGAAAGGTTATGCTTTCGAACTGGTCCCATAGAAATATTGTTATGATCTGATCATGAAATTCGAAGATATGGAACAGAACTCCTCATAGGATCACAGCAGAGCCGTCGTAACAAGTGAAATTGCTTTATTTAAACGTGTAGTCGATGACTGACTGAAAGAAGAGGGGGAATATATTGAACTGATCTGATAAATGATAAATGATATTTATTCTGCAAATAGGTTTATAAAACACTTTTACATGTCAATTTTTTTTTGTCGTTTTAAACTAGATGAGGCCGGTGTTTCCTAGCTGACTACCCTGAGAAGAAACACCGAAACAAACCAAGGGTTCAAAGTCTTTTTAAAGTCCATACAGTAAATATGTAATGGTCAAATCACATGAGAACCATGCAGATTTGTCTGATATGGTCTTTTGAAGAAAGAACCATACAGATTTGAGTGGACCTGTCCAGTCAGTGCAAGCATTTGTCAGTATTTGCAAAGCTCAACTCAGGACTACTAAGGAGCTCAACGACTTGACGAACAATACCAAAGAAAGGACATTTGGGTAGGCCGCAGAAAATACTGAAATTGCAAGACATACATTAAAAATTACTGAAAAGGAAAAAAAAAAGCAATCAACATAGTCCTCACGTTCACAATAATAAAAGGAAATATATAGTTTACAAAATGTAATACTTAGTAAAGTAAATATTTACTTATGTCAAAATTTAATAGAAAAAAATAAATTAAAATAATGTCAAATTGCAAAATAAAGATAATCTACAATGTCAGATGCAAAGAAAAAATAATTGAAAATAAAACAAAAGAGAAGAAAAAAAATAAGACAACAGTTGTAGTACGTACTGTAGCAGATCAATCCCAAGCCTTTTCTTCGTCAACATAGTCCTTTATAGTGTAAAAAGCCTTTTGGCAAATTTTACGCTTTAGAAATTATTTGAATTTATTAAGGCTTAGTTGTTGAATATGACTAGGGAGTTTATTATAGAAGTGTATACATTGGCATCTAAATGAGCCCCCTATTTTTTTGAGCCTAGTTGCACGAACCACAAATTTGTGTTTGTTCCTAGTATTAAAATGATGAACATCACTATTTTTTAAACATGTTTATATTTTTATGTGCATACAAAATATTCTCGTAAATATACTGTGAAGGTACAGTCATTACATTGATATCTTTAAATTAATCTCTGAGAGAGTATCTGGGACTCAATTTGTAAATCGAACGAATAGCACTTTTCTGTAAAACGAAAATTGTCTGGATATCGGCGGCATTTCCCCACAGTAGAATACCGTACGACATGACACTATGGAAATATTTAAAGTAAACTAAACGGACAGTCTCTACATCAGTTAAATTTCGAATTCGTCTAACAGCGTATGCTGCAGAGCTAAGTTTTTCGATATTTTGTTTATATGTGGGCCCCACTGAAGCTTAGCATCTAGAGTTATGCCCAAGAACACTGTAGTATATCCAGGACTCTACTCTTTACCTTTTATTACTACACTAGTTTCTACTTGCCTAACATGAGGCATGGTAAACTTAATACATTTATTTTTATTTTTCATTAAGAAGTATGTTATTTACATCAAACCAGTGTACTATTTTTGAAAGTGCTATATTTATATCGTCGTCACCGGCTGCTGACGTTTAAGTTTGAACAAAAGTGAAGTGTCGTCTGTAAACAATACTATATGAGGTTATCCTTTATAAGGTAAGGTAAGTCGTTTATGTATATAAGAAACAAAAATGGGCCAAGAATTGAGCCCTGGGGGACACCCATTTTTAATAAAGATCTGACTGATGAGGAAGCCTGAAGTTAGGTACCGGAACGATTATTACAATTGTCATGAGACGCACTCTGGCTATTAGTTATTAAGTATGGCTGATAGAAATTTTTTAGTGGTGGTACCATAACTAAAAAGGGTTAAATAAAAAACTTAAAAAAAATTACAACCGACTTCAATGTATAAAAAACACTGAAAAGTGCAAAATGACTTAATTTTCGGAAGTCGTTTTTGTTAACGAACAGACAAAACTATTATAGAAACACCGACTTCCGAAACTAAACTAAAGTTATTTTGCACTTTTTAGTGTTTTTTTACATTGAAGTCGGTTGTATTTTTTTTTGTAAAAAGTTTTTATGTTAAACCTTATTTATAACCGACTTCGAAAAAAAGGAGGACGTTAACAATTCGTTTGTATGTTACCTCAGAACTCCGTCGTTTATGGACCGATTTGCAAAATTTTTGGCCCCATTTAAAAAAAATCCAGTTCTAATGATGGATTCCATGAGGAATTGAGGAAACTTCTAAAATATTTTAGGCAACCATATAGTGATTTTGGTATTTTCATCGAGAATTAAGCATTTACAGTCTCGCTTCGGCAAACATGCTCGTGGCCATGTTTGCCAGTGGCGACCACACGCTCGCCGCATACAAGATGATGGGCTCCACTGCAGCCGTATAGATGAAGCGGATAACCTCTGGATGGAGACCCCAACTGACCCTAGCGTATATCCCACATGCCTTCCCTATCTTGCTTTTTGCAGAACCCCTTCCACGACGAATTTTGAGGTGGGTCATAGATAGCTTACTTGTCCAAGAGGGTGGTGAAGGTCAGGTACGCGGGAGTGGAGTACGAATCCAGGACCGAGAAAGGATGCGTCCAAGGGTCGATCGGTGGTCCCATTTTTTGGAACCTTGTGCTAGATCCTTCTTTCTTTTCTTATAAAGGCTCTAGAGGCAATGGAGTGTATTGCCAGGCGTTTGCTGACGATAATGTCCTTATATTCGATGGGGAGACAGCACTTGAAGCCCAGAGGGACGCCAATCTCGTCCTCCAATGCGAAGTACGCTGCACTCAATTGTAGTTACCTCAAAGGACGACACAGAAACAGGGGATGAGGTTCTGGATAAAATACGAAAGGCGGTGGATGCAAAGGAGGGATGGGTCAAAGTTGAAAAAGTAAGAAAGGCAAAAGACAGAAAAATTATAATGGGTTTTCAGACTAGGGAAGAAAGGAGCAAAATTAAAAATAAATTGGAAGGAGAAAGACAGGACCTCAATGTCGAGGAAATGAGAAACAAGGACCCGCTACTGATCCTCAAGAGCGTTCTCTCTGTTAATTCAGATGAGGACGTTCTCAAAGCAGTGAGGAATCAGAACAGGGATGTATTTCGTGACCTCGACAAAGAGGAGGACAGGTTGGAAGTTAGGTTTAGGAGAAGAACTAGAAATCCGCATACTAATCACATTGTGGTCAGCGCCTCACCGACCATCTGGAGAAGGGCCACAGCAGTCGGATGCTTGCACGTGGACCTTCAGCGCGTTAAGGTAGAAGACCAAACCCCATTGATCCAGTGCACGCGCTGTTTGGGCTACGGGCACGGCAAACGGTTCTGTAAGGAACCAGCCGACTTGTGTAGTCATTGTGGTGGCCCACATTTGAAGTCTGAATGTGCTGACTGGCTTGCGGGTGTTCCACCCAAATGCCAGAACTGCACAAGGGCTAAGATTGATGACGCTGACCACAATGCCTTTAATACCAATTGCCCAACACGCCGTAAGTGGGAAGAAATCGCCAGGTCAACGGTAGCGTACTGCTAAGGGCACCCAGGGCAACCCAAACCTCTACAAGATCATACAGGCCAACCTCCAGAGGAAAAAGTTAGCAACAAACGAGCTCCTCTTGGAAGCCGTTAAGCGTGGAGTTGCTGTCGCTCTCCTCCAGGAACCATACGTGGGAGGAGCTAAGGTCATGAGGAACCACAGAGGAGTTCGGATCTTCCAGAGCACTGACACAGGAAGTGGGACTGTTAAGGCCGCAATAGCGGTCTTCGATCAAGATCTTACAGTCGTACAGTACCCCAAACTCACCACGAACAACATCACCGTGGTGGGAATCCAGACCAGTGTCTGGAAGATCACGCTGGTATCCTTTTATTTCGAGCCAGACCGGCCAGTAGGGCCATATCTCGAGCACCTCAAACGAGTCGAGGAAGAAGTTGGTTCCAGAATGTGGGTTGCTGGAGGAGATGCGAACGCAAAAAGTACCTGGTGGGGAAGCCTGTTAATTGATGGCAGGGGCGAGGAAGTGTCCGGAGTTCTCGATGAGCTGGGTTTAAACATATTCAACAGAGGGGAAATTCCGACCTTCGATACGGTCAAAGGGGGAAAACGATACTGCAGCCACGTTGATATTACAGCCTGCTCGACGGACATCCTGGACCTGGTGGATGACTGGAGGGTAGATGAAGGCCTTACAGGCTCGGATCACAACAGCATTGTATTTAATATTAAACTTCGAAGGTCGAAAGGCATTAAAATTAATAGAACCACGAGAATTTTTAATACTAAAAAAGCAAATTGGCCTGAGTTTCGTGTGAAACTCAGACAATTAATGCTAGACAACAAAATTAACCACACAGAAATAGAAAAATTAGAAACAGTTGACCAAATTAACATAACTATTAACAAATACACAGAAATAATAAGAGAAGCATGTACCTCATCAATGCCTATTAGAAAGAACAAAGAAGTACTTACATTGCCGTGGTGGTCCGAGAAACTCGAGGGGATGAAGCGGGAAGTCGCCACCAGGAAACGCAGGATCAGATGTGCTGGACCAACCCGAAGATCGAAGGTCGTCGAAGAGTACCTGAAAAAGAAAGTTGAGTATGAAACAGAAGCAAATAAGGACATAATCGAGAGTTGGAAGAACTTCTGTGCCAAACAGGACAGAGAAGGGGTTTGGGAAGGGATATACCGCGTGATAGGAAGGACTTAGGCAAGGACAGAGGATCAACCTTTGGTGAAGGACCCCGTAGTGTTGGATGCGAAACGTTCAGTCGAGCTATTGGCCAACACATTTTACCCTGAAGACCACAAGGACAGTGACAGCGCATACCATCGCCTTATTAGGGAAAGGGCCGACACTGTGAATGCTGGATAACACGATGACTCGTGCGATCCACCATTCACGATGACTGAACTGACGGCGGCGTGCAGGTCTTTTAACGCCAAAAAAGCCCCTGGAGCAGATGGGTTCACCGCTGATATTTGCTGTCAGGCCATCGGAGTTGCCCCCGACGTAGCCCTTGCCCTCCTCAACAGCTGCTTAAAATGCCACCACTTCCCTGACACTTGGAAAGAGGCGATTGTGATCGTGTTAAGGAAACCAGGGAAAGAAGATTATGGCAACCCCAAGTCGTACAGACCAATTGGCCTTTTGCCAATACTAGGCAAAATATACGAGAAGATGTTAGTGGCCCGCCTCAAGTTCTACTTGATTCCGAGGATGAGTACTCGCCAGTACGGATTTATGCCCCAGAGGAGCACGGAGGACTCCCTATATGCACTAGTGCAGCACATACGCAGCAAACTCGAGCTGAAGAAAATAACAGTATTAGTATCACTGGACATAGAGGGAGCCTTCGATAGCGCTTGGTGGCCAGTCATAAGAGTCCGTCTGGCTGAGGAAAAGTGTCCAGTCAACTTGAGGAGGGTCATCGACAGCTATCTCAAAAATAGAAGGGTCAGGGTCAGGTACGCGGGTGAGGAGTTTAGCAAGGCCACAAACAAGGGTTGCCTTCAGGGTTCCATAGGGGGACCAGCATTCTGGAACCTCATACTGGACCCGCTTATAAAGAGCCTGGAAACTAGGGGTGACTATTGCCAAGCCTTTGCAGACGATGTTGTGCTGATCTTCGATGGTGACAGTTCCCTGGAGATCCAGGGACGTGTCAATGCCGCTCTTGAACACGTTCGGGCGTGGGGGGTTCAAAACAAGCTTAAATTTGCACCGCAGAAAACCAATGCAATGGTCGTTACACGCAAACTAAAATACATTGCCATGTCCAAAGAGATCAAGATCCTGGGCGTCACCATCGATGAGAAGCTTACATTTAATACACATGTCGCAAATGTGTACAGGAAGGCAATAGGAATTTACAAACAACTAGCCAAGGCGGCCAAGACCAGCTGGGGACTTCAACCTGAAGTCTTAAGAACAATATATGTGGCTACCGTAGAGCCGGTTGTTCTGTACGCTGCTGGCGTATGGGCCCCGGCTGCTGGGAAGATAGGCGTCGCAAAGCAGTTGGGAGCAGTACAACGCGGAATTGCTCAGAAGCTGTGTAAGGCGTACCGAACGGTCTCGTTAAATTCTGCGCTAGTGCTGGCTGGGATACTGCCTCTCGACCTCCGTGTTCGCGAGGCGGCTTCGCTATACGAGGCCAAGAGAGGGGTACCCCCAGGTTAGGTTAGGTTAGGTTAGGTTAGGTTAGGTTTTTTTTTTTTTCTATATGCACCCGTCATCACAGGGTGTTGCGTGATTCCTCTGACATGTTGGGATCAGAGTCTTTTATTTTCATGTTTTTATTATTTTACCCAATTAAAGTTTTAGATACTATTTTACTAATAATCCTTACACACCACCGTAGAACACAAATTTTCACAATGGGCTTGGAAATAACACTAATACAATTATTCTTATTTTAAGTTTTTGCTGTTCTTACACTAATTGCTTATGATTACTTATCATTATATAACTATTATACATGTAAGTACATCTTTTATTCCTTTTGATGACTCTAACAGCTATTTCCTTACAGTAATTCAAAAACCTATTTCTAATTTTTTTATTTGCTATTATTATTGGTAAGTGTTCTAAGCAAATTATTGTGTCCATTTCAGCTTCTAAATCGTACCTTTCCTTTTCAAAAGTCGGGCAATCTATAATAAGATACAGAACATTTTCCCTACTTTCAGGATCACAGACACACGCCGACAAGGGGAGCCCCCTTGCATTTAAACCGATTCAAATACTCGGAGAACCCGCCATGGCCCGTTAGCACTTGCACTAGAAGGGGGTCAGGGTCAAGTTTCCGGACTATGCTGTAGGCAGTTCGGGCATCAGGAAAAAAGGCCTTTGTCGTAGATGCGGTTTCCCCTGACCGGTATCTCGTGTTCCATTCGTCAAGCGAGTCCATTCGGATCTCTCTCTTGACGAAGGAAATCGGGCACAGATCATAATCTGGTCCTGTCTTTTTGCCTACCGCCGCCTCTTTAGCCAGTTTGTCAGCCCTTTCGTTGCCGTCTAGCCCCACGTGCGCCTTTATCCAGTACAATTTAACATTTTTATCTCGCTTATTTTGCGTTTGGATGTTTTTCTGGATTTTGACTACAAGGGGGTGAAGAGAAACACCTCGGGTCACAGATTCCAGGGCTGATCTGGAGTCGCTATAGATTTCTACAACCTGAGCCGGATGCCTCAAGGCCAATTCGGTAGCTTTATACAGGGCCAATAGTTCAGCTTGATATACCGTGCAGAACTTTTCCAGTTTAAATTTTTGGGCTTTAGTTTCATGGCCGTTTTCCCACATAGACAATGCCGCACCGACTTTACCCTCTATTTTACTCCCATCGGTGTAGATCTTCGGGTTTTCGAGCCCTTGCTGGTTAAGTTGTGCACCGTCTGCCACACATTCAAAACTAATCCCAATTTGGTCTGCAGGATGTGGTATCTGTATGTAGGGCACAGATGTTTCAATGTCTCGGTCTCCTGTAACTCTCCGGGAGAAGCCTTTCTTTATCTCAAAAAGATAGGCTGCTTCCTGGATCCTTAGGTCCAGTGGAAGCAACCCGGAGAGTATCAGGGCCGAGTTCAAAGAAGTTGTTCTGTAGGCCTTAATAATTTTTTGCACAAAACCACGTTGAACTGCATCTAGATGCTTCCTGATTCCAAGTTTACACGCTGCAGGTGCCCAGGCACTTGCCGCGTACATAATTACTGGCTCCACTACAGCGATGTATATGGTCCTGACTATCTCAGGTCCCAGGCCCCAGCTGACCTTTGCGGCTCTTGATAGCTGTTTGTATAGATTGAGCGCCTTTCTGCATACGTTTGATGCATGAGAGTTGAACGTCAGCTTGTTGTCAATTGTAAGCCCAAGTATTTTAATCTCCTGAGACAGAGCAATGTCCTCCCCGCCCATATGCAGAAGTGGTGAGTCGTACTTTAGTTTGTTAGTGATAAGCATAGCCTTGGTTTTATGTGGAGCAAATTTCAATTTATTCCTGACTCCCCACCTCTGCACCTGCGCGAGAGTTTTATTTGCTCGCCTCTGGACTTCAAGCGCTGTATCACCTGAGATAATCAGGACCATATCATCCGCGAACGCCTGACAGTGCTCACCCAGTTCTTCCAGTTCCTTAAGCAGGGAATCGAGGATCATATTCCAGAAAATGGGCCCCCCTATAGAGCCTTGCACGCAGCCTTTTGTTGTTTCCAGCTGGTGTTCCGCTCCTGCGTACCTAACACGCACTCTCCTATCACATAAATAGCTATCCACTAGTCGTCTCAAGTTCACCGGGCATCCAGTTTCCGCCAGTCGACATCTCATGGCTGGCCACCATGCGCTGTCGAAGGCTCCCTCTATGTCCAATGATATAACAACTGTGAGCTTCTTGTGCTTGAGTTTGTCTCTGATGTGTTTTATCATGTCATAGAGGGAGTCCTCGGTGCCACGCTGCGGCGTGAACCCATACTGGCTCGTACTTGCTCCCGGTGAAATATGCCACCTAATGCGTTTTATAAGCAATTTCTCTAGGATTTTCCCAAGCACAGGCAGTAGCCTAATTGGCCTGTACGATTTGGGATGCGTGTAATCTTCTTTTTCCTGCTTCCTAAGTACCACCACGACTGCTTCCTTCCAGGTGGTCGGAAAGTGGGACAGAATGAGACATCTATTTAAAAGCGCTAAAAATAGCGGTGGGTTATGGGCAATAGCCACTCTGCAAATATCTGCGGTAAGTCCGTCGATTCCAGGTGCTTTCTTCGGATTAAAACTAGATGCAGCCCGCTTTAGTTCTTCCGTCGTGAACAGAGGGTCGAATGCCTCATCATCCGTCTTTTTATTAGCTCTGTTCGCCAACTCTCGTACCTCCATGTGACTCGCATCGTCATCCAGCGTTTTATCCTCAGGATAAAATGTTTCCACCAGCAGCCTGGCCGATTCATCGCCACTGAGTACTTGTCCTCTTTGGACCAAAGGAACATCCTCTTGTCTAGTGGTTGTGCGGCCTATAACCCTATAGATGCTATCCCACATCGTTTCACGGTCTTGCTTTCCACAAAACTCCTTCCAGCTTGTTGTCTGTGCATTCTTAACAGCCCTCCTATATTCCTCCTTTGCTGCAAGGTACAGCTCAACAACCCATGCTCGACGTTCAGGTGCAGCGCAGGAGATTCTTCTTTTCTTCCTTTTCAGGTCCACTTTCATTTGCGTTAATTCCTCAGTCCACCAGGGCAACCCCGTTCTTTTTCTGTTTTTTACTCTTGGTATAGTTCCTTCACATGACTCTTTTATTGATTCTGTGTATTTTTTTATCGTATTATCCAAATCTTCTATTGACTCTATCTTATCTATTTCTGTTTTGTTAATGTTTTTATTTTCGCAGGCCTGACTTAATCTTTTACAAAACTCTGTCCAGTCTGCTTTTTTTGTGTTGTATTTCCTAGTAGTCCTTTCTATATCTATTCCTATTGATTTCTCTAATTGTACCTCAAACAGGATTGCCTTGTGGTCCGATGTGGTCATGTCTCTCACTAGTCTCCAATTTTTTACCCTGCCAAGCATGTTCTCTGTGCATGTAGTTATGTCTACACAGCTGCTGTACCTCCTACCTCCCCTGATGACATCGAAGGTAGGATCTGTTCCGAGGTTCAGCATTTGAAGTTCCAGCTCGTCGAGCATGCCCGCCAAAGCTTCTCCTCTCTGGTCAACCTCCCAACTCCCCCACCAAGTGTTCCATGCGTTGACATCTCCCCCCAGTATTACGTCTCGTACTCCAATCCCCTCCATAATTACCCTAATTTGGTCCAAGTCTGGCTCAATAGGCTGTCCACCATCAAAGTACACTGACACAACTTCTATTTCCCAAGCTCCAGTCCTCAATTTTGCAACCGCAAAGTTTTCAGTTGTCAGTGTTGGACACTGTGTCAGGTTTACAGTGTCATCAAAGACTACAATGGCTGCCTTATTCACCTTTTCGGTTTTCCTGGCACATTGTACGACTCGTGTACCCTGATAGTTCTTCATTATTCCGACAGCACCTATATATGGCTCCTGGATCATAGCAAACGCCAATTTCCTTTTGCCCGCTTCTATGATAAATTCGGCTGTGGCTAGCTCGCACTTCTGGAGGTTTGCTTGGGCCACGCAATACTGGTGTGGTCTACCTTCGCTTGTACTGCTTATCCTATTTTTGACCGGTACCACCTTAGCAATAAGCTACAGTGGACCTCGCCAGAGACTCCTATCTCTTCCGGA
The DNA here is from genome assembly GCA_961205895.1 of Mythimna pallens. NCBI lineage: Eukaryota > Metazoa > Arthropoda > Insecta > Lepidoptera > Noctuidae > Mythimna > Mythimna pallens. The sequence goes on from OY540831.1 coordinate 26,302,932, forward strand.
CCGGGCACTCTGCACTAAAAGCATTATGATCCACATGGTCTAACTTAGCTCTCACACAATTGCGGCATTTTGGGGCCTCCCCGGCAAGCCAGTCCGGACATTCTGTTTTAAGGTGTGGGCCACCGCAGTGGCTGCACAAGTCAACAGGGTTATCGCGACATACCCGCTTCCCATGTCCAAAGCCCAAGCAGCGTGAACACTGTATCAATGGGGACTGGTCTGCTACCTTAAGCCGCTGAATGTCGATATGGACGGTACCAGTCTCTGTTAGCCTGCTCCAGATAATTGGTGACACACTTACTACAATGTGGCATGTGTGTGGGTTTCTAGCCTTTTTTCTGTATTTTATGGTCACTCGATCGTTCTCATCACTCACATCTTTGAAAAGATGTGTATTTTGCGTATGAAAAACCTTAAGGACGTCTTCATCCGTGTTGTATTTGAGGACTCCCCAGATGATGACCAGTGGGTCTTTGTTTCTCACTTGTTCTACATTGAGTTCCGTTCCCGCTTTCTTTATTCTATCTTTGGCTCTATCTATCTCCATTTGCGTTTGGCACCCCACGACCACCTTTTTATCTCTTCCTTTTCTTATCTTGTCTATTTTAACTCCTTCCTCTTTGGCGTTTACTGCTTTCCGTATCTTCTCGAGCACTTGTTCTCCTGTATCATTCTCGTTGTTAGAGGTTATCACCACTGAGTGTATAGCCATGGTCTCTGGTTGCTTCCTCCCAAAAGGACCAGCCGCCACACTAGCGTATGTCACTCTTTTTTCTCTTATCTCTTGCTCTTTCTCCATTACTTCTCTTAATTTCACAATTTCTTTAAAGTTTTCTTCGAGTTGCCTTCCATGTTCTTCAATTTTCTCTAGCAGTTTGCCATTTTCCTTTTCTTTTCCAGTCTTCTTACTTGTATTTTGATCGTTCTCTCCCTCGCTGTTAGTTTCTTGGACTTGTTCTTTATTTGTTATACTTATCTTGCCAGAGTTTCTTTCTGCTTCCCCTTCTTTCACCAATTGAAAAAGTCGTTCTATTGCCAGGGTAACCTCAGTTTTGATGTCGGTTTTTAAATTTCTTGAGTTACCAAGGTGCAGCTTCGCTTTGGTAATGCATGCTTTGGCTTCGGCCACTCTATTTGCGAACCTAGGTCTTTCCGCTTTCGGTGATGAACTCTGGGTTTCAACTGAGCGTCTGCGCATTGCCACTTCTTTCTTCTCCTGTGGTGGTAATACTTTCTGTTTTACCCTCATAGTATCCAAAAGACTGGTCTTTGGTGATTTTTTCGGTGATGTAATCTTTTCCTCTGTTCTTGCGGCTTCCCATTCTCCTATACTCTTCCTTACGTTAAAGGTCTGCGTCAGGTCAATATTTTGTGTAGAAGGGCCTGCCTTCTCCGTCTCATTGAATGGGCTAATTGAGCCCTCGTCTTTACCAGTTTTCATGTCTCGTTTTGCAGGGGTACGATATCCGAACATGATGTCAGAGGAACACGTCAATTGCGTCACTAATTATGCTATTGCAGATAATTTGTAAAAGGTTTGTAAAAGTTATAGATTTATTCAGTCTCTGCAAAGATATTATTTATATATATTATAATAAAAAATAAAAATTAATGAAAAGAAAAAGTACCATACAAAAGTTATAGAGACACAGACTCTATCCGTTATTATGCCTATTATAGCTTATATTTAATAGGCCTCAATCTAGTCACTTAATGTAAAACTTAGTATATTATGATATCGTCACGTCTATATCTAGACGTTCCAGACCTAAGTCTAGCGTCAGAAGGCTTCCAGGAACCAAGTTCTTGAAAAAGAAAAGAAAATTTTAAAAGAAAATTTTTAAGACTCTACGTAGTCTTAAAAACTGTCCAGCCGTAAAGAGGGATCTCTTTACGGCTGGACAGGTCTCCCCGAGGCCTTTCCAACGAACCCAAACACGGCCGTTCCAGCCCAGACGGCTCCCGAGGAAACCCGGTCAGAAACTTTGGTTGCCAGAGCAAGATTGCACCCAAGATCCGGTTGTCAGTGGTTTCCTCCGGAACCTCTCGCCCAAATAACACCGTGCTTGGGCTCCCCTGGACGAGCTCGTCAAGACCTATCAAGCAAATTGGTTTTCAGGCCTGAAAATTTCTGGGTCCTGAAAGTTTCTGAAAAGTAGCTCGTCGGGTAGGGAGGAGCCAGCCGATGCCCTAAACGAAAACCCGAACTTTCCACGACTCCGGGTTCGAAAGCTACCCGAGTTCAAAAACTAGTTTGACAGGTCGCTAACTGTCAAAGTCAACCTTCAGAACGGTGCAGCTTGCCCTCTACTAGTCGGAGGATAGTCGAGTTTGGGCTCGTTTGGCTCGACTCGTCCTGCTCCGACGCGCAAATTGGTTTTCAGGCGCCTGAAAACTCTCAGCTCCAAAGCGCTCGTCACAAAGTGGATCGAGTAGAGTTTGTCTCCCCAAACACCACTGTGAAATCGGCAACTCCCTGCGACGACCAGCTCCAGAGCTATAGTGGGTCAAACTTTTTCAAGATGGCCGCCCAGCTGTCAAATGCCCACTTATATTGACTATATCTCCACAACCAATCGCAACACAGAGTCACGGTTTCCAATGCGATGCTTGGCTCAACTTCCCTTATTCGCCCAATACGGTTTCAGGCCTGAAAGTTTTCAGGTCCTGAAAGCGCCTGAAAACATAAAAACAGTGTTCCCCAAAGTACCTCGGTGTCCACTGTGGAAATCCGGTACTTCTATGATGTTTGGTTTAAGAGCTACGGAACTCTAAAGTCCTCAACCTAGAAACCAAGATGGCCGAAATTGGACTTTTTTCGCGCAACTTCGACCCTGGTCGACCTAGAATCGCGAAATTTCGGACAAATGGGCTGTCTATGACTAGTTGGTAACTTATATGGTGGAATAAATATTAAAATTTTGTTATTTCCCAATAAACTGGAGAAAAATATTCAAAATTCCACAGCTCTGGAACCTTTTCACATAAAATTCTGCTAAAATATGTTAAAAATATGTCAATTTAGTGTCTTTGCGAACATAAAAAAGAAATTTTGAGGGGTTTTTTATATAAAAAACCTGTTTTTAAAGTTAAATTGGAATATCTTGGGAACTCAATATAATAAAAAAATTATTTAAACCGAAAATAACTAAGAATTCTAGCGCGCAGCCGAATATATTTTTAAAATTTCATGTACTCGATATGGTTTCCGAGATATTCCGGGTCAAAGTTGAAATTTTATAATTATTATTACTTAAAAATTATTGGACTTAAAATTATTTTAACAGTACCAGAAGTCTTCTCTGCTTGCAGGGTAGGCACCTGTGAAGAAACGGAGTTTCTGCGACGGCTCCTTCCACTACCTCGTGCACATGTGCTTTGAGGTTTTTCGCAATTTTCTCACGAATTTTCAACAGCAAAATTCCAGACGAAGTCTCGGCCTGTAGGTCTCCTCAGTCCGCATGTGGTGGTAAATAACAATTGGGGGGTCACCGCTTTTGATTTCGCAGTAAAAGCTTTTTTTCAATTTAGCACTTGGGAAACTATAACCTATAACTGATTTTTCCTTTTTCCCGCTTTATCACTGCAATCCAGGTGTAACACTCTCACTATATCGCGTGACCCGACTTATTCTGCATTGATCAACACTTGATTCACTGAAATCGGTCAACTTTTTATCATTTTTTTGGAATGTAAAGTGCGGAGCGACTTGGAAAACGATCCAACCGCCACGAGGGTTGAGGGGGAACGGTGGGTTAGGTTAGGTTTTTTTTTTTTTTTTTTTTTTCTCTCTACCTCTGACTTTTACAGAGTCTATGTCTAACTAATTCTCTTTCAATCCAGTTCTCACTATCTTTCCTCTCGCACTTTTATTCCGCATACTTTGTCTTTCTTTCATTCATCGTCTTTCAGTCTCTTATGGGTGGGGCTCCCATTTATTTTGCTAATCTTATCTATCTTCATATATTTAATCTTTATTTATCTATTTCTGTTCTTTGTAATTTCTTTAGGGAAAATGATACACTAGGTCTTTTATTTAATCTATACAGTCGTTCTTACTGACTAAATACTATTACAGCTTATTTATCTTATATTTATTCTAAAAGTATACATCAATTATTTTATTTACAACAGTAAATTTTTGTTTCTTTTTTTATTACAGTGGGGTGGGGATTGTTTATTCCAATGCTTTTACAATTCTTATATACTAACTACTTGCTATGACTTATACATTATACCTATTTCTAACTATTTCATATGCACGACTCATATATCATTAAATATATAGCAGTTACATATTTTATTGATCTCTTTTATTTCTTCTGATTGCTTTTTCCGCTAATTGTATGCAGAAGTTTAAAAATTTTGTCCTACTTTTTCCCGACATTATTTCACTTATACTTTGTATAGTCAAACCCACCTCTAATTCAGCCTGTATATCGTTTCTCTCACGTACGTATGCAGGGCAGCAAAGCAGTATATGTGGAACCGACTCCTCCATGTTTGGGTCACAGATGCACGAGGGACTCTCCTTGCACTTGAACCGATTCAAGTATTCAGAGAATCCCCCGTGCCCCGTCATGATCTGAGTCAGAATTCCATTAATATTCAGCTTTCTGACAATCCTGTACGCCGCTATCGCATCCGGGAAGAATATTTTCGTCACAGATGCAGTGGTTCCGGTCCTGTATCTTTTGTTCCATTCCCCGAGCGTCAACATACGAATTTGACGCTTGACAAACGAAACAGGACACAGATCATAATCTGGTTTCTTTTTGCTCGTTATGGCAGCCTCTTTTGCGAGCTGATCCACTCTTTCGTTACCTTCAAACCCTGCGTGAGCTTTGATCCAGAACAAGTTTACTATCTTGTTCTGGAGAGAAACATCTGTTAGATTTTCTCGTGCTTCTACAGCCAGGGGATGAAGGCAACTGTGGTTTATCACTGTCATGAGGGCTGCCATTGAGTCACTGTAGATGCCAAAAGTAGATGCCGTGCTTTTCCGAATTTCTCCGGTTGCCCTACATATCGCCAAAAGTTCCGCCTGGTACACCGTGCAGTAACTTGGTAACGCCAGTTTGAGGGCACGTGTTTCAGCCTCGCTGTTCCACATGGACAGCGCAGCACCAACACGACCCCCAATCTTGCTCCCGTCGGTGAAGATCCTCACCTCCGGTTTGGCGCTAGCGTCAGCCTGCTCCCGGTCCACCAGGCTTCCGAACTTCAGGTCGATACGCGTGGCGGGGTGCGGAGATTTAAGTGCAGATACTGCTCGCTCCATATCCCTGCCCCCCAATATTGGCAGCGACACCCCTCGCTTGGCCTCATACAATGAGGCCACCTCATGAATTCGGAGGTCTAGAGGAAGTATCCCTGCCAACAGGAGCACCGAGTTGAGGGAGACTGTTCTATAGGCTTTGCACATCTTTTGAGCAATACCGCGTTGCACGATACCTAACTGCTTAATGACTCCCATTTTGTTTGCCGCTGGGGCCCACACGCTAGCGGCGTACAAGATGATCGGCTCTATAGTTGCTGTATATATTATTTTTACCACTTCAGGGTTAAGACCCCAACTGATCTTCGCAGCCCTGCAGAGTTGCTTGTGAATGCCTATTGCCCTCTTGCAGACATTCTTAACGTGAGAATTGAAGGTTAGCTTGTCATCGATGGTGACACCCAGGATCTTTACTTCTTTCGTCATGGCTACCCTGACGCCACCCATGCTCAGTCGTGGGGTGTCGTATTTCAATTTTCGGGTTATGGTCATCGCGTTTGTTTTCTGTGGCGCGAATTTTAATTTATTATCGACACCCCACGCCCGAACATACTCGAGGGCAGCGTTTGCAGCCAGCTCTATTTCCATAGTTGTGTCACCATCGAAGACAAGAACCACGTCGTCTGCGAACGCCTGCACGTAGACATTTTTCTGCATCAGGGAATTAAGGAGGGGATCCACGAGCAGGTTCCACAAGTTGGGGCCCCCAATAGAGCCCTGTACACAGCCTTTGCTAGTACCTTTGGTGTATTCTTCACCCGCGTACCTCACCCTGACCCCTCTGTCCCTCAGATAACTATCGATGACCCTCCTCAAGTAATAATAATAATAATAATAATAATAATAAATTTATTTCAAAAAAGCTTAGTACTAGGATGACAGGTACAGTTAAGCAAGATCATTGTAAGGTATTGGATGTAGCTTCTGTAACCGAGCTAGGCAATGCCTGTATTATGGTTATCAGTGCCATTTCCCTTAATGTTATACAATAATATGTGCCAACAGATTGAATTTCAAGCTTTGCCAACAAATAAATTATTACATTATTTTCTGACAATTATTTACTAAGGAATTGAGTAATGTCCTCTTTTTTGTGTTTAGCGAAATGTGCGTGTGTGATGCATAGGAGGGTGTGTTGATTGTTATGTAATTTATGTGAAGATTGTGTGGTGTGTGTGTTTGAGTGTGATTGGATGTATGCGTGAATCAAACTAAAAACACACTCACTCAGAATGTGTTTTTAGTTTAATCCGTTTCAGCAAATATTTTAACTCCATCTTTAATTAACTACTGCACAACAACCATTAATTGTTCCGTGTCTTCATAACTAAGTTGCTGCAGATATTCGATTACTTTTTGTTTGCATTTTAATTTTGAGAGATGGTAGATGTTCAATTTTTTATTTATTATATCATAAAGAAATGGGCCGAGAAATTCCACAAATCGACAACTAAATTTAGTTTTGAACGTGGTTCTTTCTAGATAAATTCTGTTATTTCGACGCTTCTGTGCAAGGGGATCGTAGGTTAGTTTCGAATGGTGATTAAGAATTATATTTAGGATGAAAAGTTGAGCGGACATCTTTCCTCTGCCAGTCGGACTCTTATAGCTGGCCACCAAGCGCTGTCGAAGGCTCCCTCTATGTCCAGAGATATCAAGACAACAATTTTCTTTAAATTAAGCTTATCTCTTATATGTTTCATAAAGTCATAGAGGGAGTCCTCGGTGCTCCTTTGGGGCATGAACCCGTACTGGCGAGTACTAATCCTTGGCATAATATGGTACTTGAGGCGGGCCATCACCATCTTTTCGAAAAATTTTCCCAACACCGGTAAAAGGCCAATTGGCCTATAAGACTTTGGGGTTGTATAATCGGTTTTACCCGGTTTCCTTAGTGCTACCACTACGGCCTCCTTCCAGGACTCGGGGAAATAACTTAATTTCAGGCATTGGCTTAGAAGGGCCAGGAAGGCTTCAGGTGCACATCCAATGGCTTGACTGCATACATCGGCTGTGAGGCCATCCAACCCCGGTGCCCTTTTTGGGTTAAAAGACTCGCATGCTGTTCTCAGCTCTACTAGAGTGAAAGGCGGATCTTGCAGTTCGTCTCCATCTTTTTTATTTATTATCTCAGCTTTGGCTCTGATCTGGCTGTGGTAAATAGTGTCGGTTTCAGTCAGATCTTCCGGGTAAAACGTTTCAGCGATTAGTTTTACTGACTCTTTCGGGTCGAGCACTTTTCCATCCTTAATCATCTGCAGATCAACCTCTCTCAGCGTAGTTCTCCCAATGACTCTGTAAATTCCCTCCCATACCCCTTCCCTGTCCTGCTTACAGCAAAACTCTTTCCAGCTACTGGTCTGGGCTCGAGCCGCCTCAACCTCATACTCCTCTTTCTGTTTCAGGTACTCTTGCACGACTTTCGACCTTCGAATTGGAGCAGCGCATCGTATCCTTCTCTTTTTGGTAGCTACTTTCTTTTTCAGTTCATCTAGTTTCTGCGACCACCATGGCAGGCTGAGTTTTTCTTTTGCTTTTTTAATTGGCATTGCTGAATTGCATGCTTCTTTTATTATTGTTGTGTAGTTGATTACCACTCCATCTAATTGTTTTATGTTGTCAATTTTTTCTATTTCTTTTTTGTTTATTTTGGATTCTATCATTAATTGGTTGAGTTTACTATGAAACTTTGGCCAATTTGCTTTTTTTGTATTATAAATTCTTGTGGTCCTTTCAACTTGAATCCCTTTTGATCTTTTCAGTCTAATATCAAATATTATGCCATTGTGGTCGGAGCTTGTGAATCCTTCGTCTACCTTCCAATTTTCTACTAGATCTACGATGTGATCGGAGCAGGCCGTTACATCAACGTAACTGCTGTAGCGCTGTCCTCCTCTAATCGTGTCGAAAGTCGGAATTTCCCCTGTGTTGAGAATGTTCAGCCCGAGCTCGCCAAGAGTTCCACACACGTCTTCGCCCCTACGGTCAACCACCGAGCTCCCCCACCAAGTGCTCTTCGCGTTAGCGTCCCCTCCAACGATAATCGGTTTTGAGCCGTTTGCGGATCCGATTTCCTTCATTTGTTGTAGATAGGACTCAATAGGTTTGTCCGGCTCAAAATAGAAAGAGACAAGTGTGATCTCCCAGGCACTGGTCTGGATTCCCACCACAGCTATGTTTTTTGTGGTGAGTTTCGGGTACTGTATCACCTTGAGGTTTTTGTTAAGGACGACTATTGCAGCTTTTACAGTCCCGTCTCCCGTTCCAGTGTCCTGGAACACCCGCACTCCCCTCTGACTCTTCATAGTGTTTGAGCTGCCAACATAAGGTTCTTGCAGGAGAATCACCGTGATTCCCCGCTTTTCTGCCTCTATCAACAGTTCGTGTGTTGCCAGTCGTTTTCGTTGGAGGTTGGCCTGTGCGAATTTGTACGAAGTTGTTTCCACTTGTGAGCCCTTAGCAATACGCGGTGGTTGACCGCGCTAAAGCATCCCATTTGCGTCGTACATGGCATTCGAGACTGAAAGCATTATGCTCTACGTCTGGCATATTTGCCCTCTTGCAATTTCTGCAGGCGGCCATTCCTCCCGCGATCCAGTCCGAACACTCGGTTTTTAGGTGCGGTCCACCGCAATGACTGCATACATCCACCGACTCTGAGCAGTATTTTCGTCCATGCCCGTAGCCTAGGCAGCGAGTACATTGTATCAGTGGGGTTTGATCTTCTGCCCTCACTCGCTAAAGGTCTATATGGACATGTCCTCTTTTTGTTATTCTCTGCCAGATAATGGGAGACACGCTTAACACGACATGCCCAGAGTGTGGATTTCTTGCCTTTCGTCTATATTTAATTGCAAGCCTATCTTCCCCATCGCAGATGCCATGAAAAACGTCCCGGTTCTGATTTTTAAGAGCCTTAAGGATGTCTTCGTCCGTATTGACTGCTAGGACATCCCTAAGTATAAGCATTGGGTCTCGGTTCTTCACGGCCTCCACGGTAAGGTCAGTTCCTTTTTTCTCTAACCTAGCCTTTACCTTATCCCTATCCTCCTCCGTCTCGAAGCCTATGACAACTTTCCTGTTCTTTGCCTTTCTGACTCTTTCTACTTTGATCCAGCCTTCTTTTGCATCAACCGCCTTCCTCACCTTATCCAGCACCTCTTCCCCGGTTTCAGTCTCATCCTTTGAGGTAACCACGACCGAGTGCAGTGTGTTGCGCTTTTGTTGCATTCCATCACTGTTCCAGGCCTGGGTCATCTCCGCCTGTGGGGGTGTCTCTTTGTTTACTGCCTTCTGCTCCTTCAATGCTGATTTGAGCTCTTTAATTTGTCTGTTGCTCTCTTGCAGCAGTTTGGAGTGCTCCTCGATCATTTTTGTTAGGCGGTCTGCGTCTTCTCTTATTTCATTTCCTACTTCTTGCTCTTCCCTCTCTTTTATCTGGGTTCTTTTGTCTCCTTTTTCTGAAGGGCAAGTGTTACGTCTTTTGGCTGAATCCAAAGCCTCTGCGGCACCGTCCTTAATCAGTCGATACATGGACTCCACCGCTTGAGTTATGCCCGCCTTTAGGTCTGCCCTCAGGTTGCGCGAGTCGTTCAAATGGGCCTTCGCCCTAAGGAGCAAGACCCGGCCCTCATGTACTCGGTCAACGGAGGCCAGCGGCCCCGGCGACCCTCCCGTAGCGCCCACAGAGCTTCGCTGTTTCGTGTCCTTGCCAGCGTGGGACACTGTGGCTTTCTGTGTGGGCCCCGGAGGAGCCGCCGAAGTTCGCGGCTGGTTTTTTGGTGACACCAGGTAAGTGACCGAGGCGACCGTTTTAGGGTCATTACTCCTGTTTCCTTCCCACTCACCGATGCTCTTTCGAACATTAGGAGCGGTCGTTGGTTTTTGTGGTGAAGGTCCTGCCTTCTCCTTGTCGACCGGAGAGTTGGCCTCTGGGGCAGCCTTCTTGCGGGGCGTGTGTGCGAGAATCATTGTAATTATGTTAGTCGGTAGATCGTCGATGTGATAAAATTCGTCCTAATTACACTTAATTTTACTTTAGTAACCCTGTAAAAGGGGGATAGTGCGATGGCCAATAAAATAAAACACCAAAGCAGAGGTTAAATAAGTTACTATTCCTGTATAGGGGGATAGTAAATGGTCCGGGTTATTGAACTAATGCTTTTGCCCTAAGGTTAGGGATGCTGTCCACAGTCAAGGAATGCAAAGCAAACAATAAAATATGTAACGCTCTATAATAAACTGTACACTTAGGGTCCCCAATTGTCAATTTTAGCCGAAAAATCGGTTGAGAGCCAGATTTCGGAAGCCCAATGTGCCCAAAAACGAGCCCTGTCAATTTACAAGAAAAATTTATTGGAAAAAAAAAAAAAAAAAAAAAAAAAAAAAAAAAAAAAAAAAAAAAAAAAAAATTGTAATTTTTTGAAAAATTTCTTGGTTCCAATACGCCCAACCGATAGCTCCTCCCAAGTCCTCCCAAATAAGCCCAAACACCACGGCTCTACTCCAAAGGATCACGGAGAAAAAGCGGTTTGAAATTCTGGTTGCTGGTTCAAAATGGCGACCAGAATCCGGTTAATTACGGTTTTCTCCAAGACCGTCCAACCGAATACCGCCGTGTCTGGGCTCTCCGGATCGGGCTCGACGAGCTCCACCTCCTGGGATAAGTTTCAGGAAGAAATACTCTCCAGCGCTGGACTCCCGAAATTCTACCTCAGGCAGATAGAGCAGAGCCGGCCAACGTCCCGAGAAAAAAATCTGAGCCCACTACGACCCCCGGTTCAGGAGCTATCCGAGTTTGAAATTTCGTTTGACAGTTTATAAACTGTCAAAGTCAACATTCAAACCGGTATAACTCCCACCCCCGTTGCCACAGAATACTCGAGCCTGGGCTCGTCCGGTCCGGCTCGACCCTCTCCGTTGCGCTATAAGGCTTTCAGGATCCTGAAAACCTTGAGCCCCAAAACTCCTGAAACCTGATTAGTAGGGTAGATATGATCACCCAAAATACCACTCCGAAAACGGCAACTCTGTACGACCTCCGAGTCCGGAGCTAGCTTGCTACAAAGTTTCCCAAAATGGCCGCCCAGCTGTCAAACGCCAACTTTAAATGGCTGTAGCCCCGCGACCGTTTGTCGGAGAAACCTGCGGTTTTGGATGTAATAGTTGCCCTGACCCCCCGCATCTACCTAGATAGGTTTCAGCACAAAAAATTTCAGGCCTGAAAATTGCCTGAAAATACACAAAAAATATCCGCATTCATATCCCGCTGACAGTTGTGAAGATTCGCGGTTTCTAAGTCCAATAGCTTCGAAGATATTGGAAGTTTCGTGTGACAACCTTCTAAAACCAAAATGGCTGAAAAGTCTATGTCCGTCAAAATCGAAGCTATTGGGCGCGTCTTTGGACTTAATCTACGCCAAATGTATGTTCTAGACACAGTTCTATGTGTAAAATTAATTTATTTCTATTATCTATTAAGTTATTTACAAAAAAGGGTAAAAATTTAATATCTTAATAACAGAGATACATAAAAATTTGGAAAAAACTGCTTAATTAGTACAAAATGCTAAGCTACAAGAAATAATTTTAAAATTCTTAAATTAATGAAACTAATAAAGAAAAAATTTTGAAAAACTGAAAAATCTGTAAAATTTAAGTTTCTTCCAGAAATAAAGGCGTAAAAAATCTTAACTTTACTTTGGTGTCTTCATCTATTGAGCGCGCAGCAAGATCCGCAGGAAAAAGATGGGGTCCTGCCTGAAGAATTTTCAGTACGGAGACTCAAAGTTCAGAGATTCAAAACCAAATGTCTTCAATTCCAGGTAAGGTAAAATTTTTCTTCAAACGCTGTTGATCTCCTCTCTATATTCTTCTTTAATTGCCAAAAAACCAGTATCCTCTGACGTCAGAATCGATAACCTCGTGGTCAAAATTGGAGGTTATTTTTTCACTATTTCGTCATTTTCTAAGCAGTGCGTTGGTAGAAAGCCACCCAAGTGGTGTCAAAAGATGCGTCCAGGTGTCCTCCAAGATTTGAGGCCAGAAAACCAGTGGCCATTCGATGTAGTTAAGGAGCCATACAGCTTAGAAGTGTCTCAAAGTCACAATTTTAATAGTTTTCATCTAATAATTTTCCGCTTCGAGTTTTCCGAAACAAAACTTTATCACTCACGTATGCACTGCACTAACCCGCAAATTTTGGTGTATCACACGAGACCGTAGCGCGAAAAAATTCCAGTAAAATGATTTTTTAAAGGAAGAGCTCTGCAAAAACGTGGTGTTCTCGGGCACGGTTGGTTTTTTTTTTTTTTTTTTTTTTTTTTTTTTTTTTTTTTTTTTATTGCTTCTACCTCCGACATGTATCGGAGTCTATGCTTGCCACTATAGTTCTCATTCATTCTAGTTCCCGCTTCTATGCCTCTCGTACTTTCATTCTTCATACTGTATCTTTCTAGCAATCATCCTCTCTTTTCCTTTTGTGGGTGGGATTCCCAACTACTGCTATTTCCTCTATTCTGTTCAATTCTTTATAATCTTTCTTTATTTACATATATTTATTTTTGTTGGGTATAAGGGTTTGATTAAAGAAGCGGGAGACTGTTTTTTATTCTTTTTTTTTTTTTTTTTTTTTACATTTTACACTTTCTCTTTCTCTACATTCAATAGTTTCTTATTACAATTTCAATTCTATTGTTTACATATTTCAAATTATTATTTTCTTTTTGTTGGTTGTTACCTGGCTGTAGGCTTTCGATTTTAGTTATTGTATTTGTTGTTAATTATATTTACATTGTAAAATAAGGATAATAAATAATTCTTAAATAGTAGTTAAAATTCCAATTATAATATTAAGTCATTATTAAATTGTCATAAATTCATATAAAATCAATAAATAATAGTAATATACAATAACAAAATTTACTCATAATTATATCATGTCAATTATTTGTTCCGTCCATTGACAGATTGTACAATTTTTATTATGTATTTCACAAAATATTTTCTTATCTTTCGGTCGCTTATTAAAAGACTTAGATTGTTTCGGTTCACTGGCATATCGACTCTCATCTCAAAGTTGTGTCTGTGGGAGGAATACACAGGGCACTCCGTCAGGAGATGGAGGACTGTCTCCTGCTTGTCAGGATCGCAAGCGCACGCTGGGTTCTCTTTGCATTTGAAACGAGTCAGGTATTCGGAGAACCCACCGTGCCCCGTTAGGGCCTGGGTCAGCTCCTGGGTCATCTCTATCTTCCGCACCGTCCTGTACGCACCGACCGCGCACGGGAAGAATAATTTCGTTGTGGCCGCCGTTTCTCCAGCACAATACCTCCGGTTCCATTTGCTCAGCGTATCCATTCGGATCATACGCTTAACGAATGAAACCGGGCATTTATCGTAGTGGGGTTGCCGCTTACACCTTAGAGCAGCCTCCTTTGCGAGTGAGTCGGCTCTCTCATTACCCTCCAGCCCCACATGAGCTTTGATCCAGAACAAGGAGACACTCTTGTTCTGGATACTGCTGCGGTGGATGGCGTCCCTCGTTTCCACTGCAAGGGCGTGGAGGGCTTCGGGGTTCACGACGGTTTGGAGAGCTGCCATGGAGTCACTGTAGATAGCGAACGCCGTCTCTGTCCTTCGGAGGACTTCCTTCATTGCTTCACAGAGGGCGAGGAGCTCAGCCTGATAGACGGTACTATAAGACGGCAAAGCAAGCTTGAGGGCCTTGACCTCAGCCTGGTCGGTCCACACGGACAGTGCTGCACCGACCTTGCCCTCAATCTTGCTGCCGTCTGTAAAGATCCTCACCGCGTAGTCACGGTGGATATTGTATTGCTCCTCGTCTACCAGGCAACGCAGTTCAATGGTCCTCTGGTCGGCCGGATGTGGCATCTGTAGTGCCGATGCCACTCGCTCAATCTCCCTGTCTCCCAGTGCCGGATGGGGTAACCCCCTCTTGGCCTCATAGAGTGAAGCTGCCTCACGAATTCGGAGGTCGAGAGGGAGTATTCCAGCCAGCACCAGTGCCGAGTGTAAGGAGACCGTGCGATAGGCTCGGCACAGCTTCTGCGCGAAGCTCCTCTGGACGGCGTTCAATTTCTTCTGGACTCCAATTTTTGTTACGGCCGGCGACCATGCACTCGCCGCGTACAGGACGATGGGTTCCACTGCAGCTGTGTAAATACAGCGGATGACCTCAGGATGCAGACCCCAACTGGCCTTGCGGCCCTCGATAGCTGCTTATAAATACCGATGGCTCGGGAGCATACGTTCGCGACGTGGGTGTTAAAAGTCAACTTGTGGTCGATGGTGAGACCCAGCAGTTTGATTTCCTCAGACATGCCAATGTCCACCCCGCCCATTCTGAGACATGGGGTGTCATGCTTCAATTTGCGCGTTATCAGCATGACTGGGTTAGGTTAGGTTAGGTTAGGTTAGGTTAGGTTAGGTTAGGTTAGGTTAGGTTAGGTTAGGTTAGGTTAGGTTTTTTTTTTTTTTTTTTTTTTTTTTTTTTTTTTTTTTTTTTTTTTTTTTTTTTTTTTTTTTTTTTTAATACTCTCTACCTCTGACATTATCAGAGTCTATGCGAGAACTACTTCTCTTTCATACCAGTTCTCGCTAGCTTGCCTCTCGCACTTTTATTCTTCATACTGTGTCTTTCTATCATCCTTCCTCAGTCAGTCTTTTAATGGGTGGGGCTCCCAATTTTCTTACTACTCTATTATGATCTGACTATTCTATTCCCATACATTTTGTGTTCCTTTTATCGGCGTTCCTATTATTGGCGAACAAGGGTAAATAACACTCTATTGGGGTTATTATTTCTAGTAATTTACAGGACTTATGTTTTAATTTACATTTTTGTTACTTATATTTAATTTACGTTCTACCTTACATATTAATGATTTTATATAAATTTACTACTTACTTATATTCTAATATTTATTATTTAAGGGGTGATTTACGTACATTCATTGTTTCGGGGTTTTGCATACACAATACATCTTTACAATTTAGTTTACTATACTTTATTTTTAAGTATTTTCCAATTTACATTTCTATTTTGTTCTACTGGCAATATACATTTTTGTTTACTTATCTATCTATTCATATGCATAACTAATATATCATACAATATAGTGGTTGCATACTTTATTGATCCGTTTTATTTCTTTTTATAACCCTTTTCACGATTTGTACACAGTAGTCTAAAAATTTCTGTCTGCTTTTACTTGCTATTATTACTCCTATGTTTGCTTCATTTACTTCTGTGTCTAATTCTATTTCGATTTGATTTCTTTCGTAGGCGTACGCAGGACAGCGAATCAGCAGATGTGGTACGGACTCCTCAACATTTGGGTCGCAAATACACGATGGATTCTCCTTACACTTGAAACGATAGAGATATTCAGAGAATCCACCGTGCCCCGTCATGACCTGAGTCAAGTTCCCATCGATTTGTAGCTTCCTGATGATCCTGTACGCCGCCACCGCATCCGGGAAAAACATTTTGGTAACAGATGCCGTTGTTCCGGTTCTGTATCTGCTGTTCCACTCGTCAAGCGTTGCCGAACGAATACAGCGCTTGACGAATGAAACAGGACAAAGATCGTACTCCGGCCTCTTCTTACTCAAGATGGCAGCCTCTTTTGCCAGCTGATCCACTCTTTCGTTGCCCTCAATTCCTGCGTGAGCCTTTATCCAGAACAAGTCAACTACCTTGTTCTGGAGAGAAAGAGCAGTTAAGTTTTCTCTTGCTTCCACTGCCAGGGGATGAAGGCAACTGTGGTTTTTCACTGTCATGAGAGCTGCCATTGAGTCGCTATAAATACCAAAGCTGGACGCCGCACTCTTCCGGATTTCCCGAGTTGCCCTGCATATCGCCAGGAGCTCCGCCTGGTAGACCGTGCAGTAGTCTGGTAACGCCAACTTGAGGGTACGTATTTCGGCCTCGCTGTTCCACAGGGACAACGCAGCACCGACACGCCCCCCAATCTTGCTCCCGTCGGTGAAAATTCTCACCTCCGGTTTGGCGCTGGCGTCAACCTGCTCCCGATCCACCAGACTTTTGAACTCCAGGTCGATACGCCTGGCGGGATGCGGGGATTCCAACGCGGACACTGGCCTCTCCATCTCCCTGTCTCCCAATATTTGAAGTGACACTCCCCTCTTGGCCTCATAAAGTGAGGCCATCTCACGAACTCGGAGATCCAGGGGGAGTATCCCCGCCAACAGGAGTACTGAGTGGAGGGAGACGGTACGATATGCCTTACACATTTTTTGTGCTATTCCGCGTTGCACGACGCCCAGCTGTTTTTTGATTCCCAGTTTTCCTGCCTCTGAGGCCCATACGCTGGCAGCGTACAGGATAATTGGCTCTATTGTAGCAACATATATAATTTTGATTACTTCGGGGTTTAGTCCCCAGCTGATCCTTGCTGCCCTGCACAGCTGTTTATATACCCCAATTGCTTTTTTGCAGACGTTCCTGACGTGCGTGTTAAACGTCAACTTGTCGTCGACGGTGACACCCAAGATCTTGACTTCTTTAGACATAGCTACCTCGACCCCGCCCATGCTCAGTCGTGGGGTGTCGTACTTCAGTTTTCTTGTAATAGTCATCGCATTTGTTTTTTGCGGCGCAAACTTTAACTTGTTGTCGACACCCCACGCCTGGACATGTTCTAGGGCGGCGTTTGCTTTTTGTTCTATTTGTAAAGCTGTGTCACCGTCGAAGACAAGGACCACGTCGTCCGCAAACGCCTGCACGTATACACCTTGTCCTATCAACATTTTTAGGAGGGGATCCAGCAGCAAGTTCCAGAAGTTTGGGCCTCCAATAGAGCCTTGTACGCAGCCTTTGCTCGTGCCTTTGGAGAATTCTTCACCCGCATACCTGACCCTGACCCTCCTGTCCTTTAGGTAGCTGTCGATGACCCTCCTCAGGTTCAGCGGACACTTTTCCTCTGCCAGCCGGACCCTTATTGCTGGCCACCAGGCGCTACCGAAGGCTCCCTCTATGTCTAAAGATATAAGCACCACTATCTTTTTCAATTTAAGTTTTTCTTTTATGTGCTTTACAAGATCATAGAGGGAGTCTTCAGTGCTCCTTTGAGGCATGAATCCGTACTGGCGAGTACTCATCCTGGGTAAAATGTAGAACCTGAGGCGAGCCATCAACATCTTTTCAAATACCTTGCCTAGAACCGGTAAGAGGCCTATGGGCCTATATGATTTTGGGGTGGTGTAGTCTCTTTTCCCATGTTTCTTTAGCACCACCACCGTGGCCTCCTTCCAGGTTTTCGGAAAATATCCAAATCTCAGGCATTGGTTCAGTAGAGCCAGGAAGGCAACGGGTTCCCCTCCAATGGCTTGGCTGCATATATCGGCTGTGAGGCCGTCCACTCCCGGCGCCTTTTTGGGATTGAATGATTCGCAAGCAGTTCTCAATTCATTCAGCGTAAAGGGTGGATCGTTAGAGTCTACTTCCTCATCTTCATTGACCTTTTCGGCTTTTTGTCTTATACTGCCATGATAGGTGTTGTCAGTACTTGTGAGGTCATCCGGATAAAAAGTCTCCGCTATCAATTTAACGGAAGTTTCTGCATCAAGCACCTTTCCGTTTTCCATCATAGGCTCATCCACCCCTCTTTGCGCTGTTCTCCCAATTACCCTGTAAATCCCCTCCCAAACCCCCTCTCTGTCCTGTTTATTACAGAACTCCTTCCAGCTCTCGGTTTGGGCTCGAGCTGCCTCCACCTCATATTCCCCTTTCTTTCTTAGGTACTCTTCGACAACCCTCGGTCTCCGGACTGGAGCAGCGCATCGCACCCTCCTTTTGCTAGTAGCGACGCTCTTTTTCATCGCCTCGAGTTTCTCCGACCACCATGGCATAGTTAGTTTTTCTTTGGATTTTTTGATGGGCATTGCAGCGCGGCATGCTTCCTGTATAATTTTTGTATAATTATTTGTGGTTATGTCTAAAGATTCTGTATTATTAATTTGGTCTATTGCAGTTTTGTGGAAGTTGTTTTCTGTTCTTAATTGAGTGAATTTCTCATGAAATTTAGCCCAATTGGCTTTTTTAGTATTGAACATGCGCGTAGTTCTTTGAATTTGTATCCCATTTGCTCTCTTTAATCGGACGTCAAAGAGTATGCCATTGTGGTCGGAGCTCGTGAGACCCTCGTCGACTTTCCAGTGCTCTACCAGCTCCAGGATGTCGTCGGAGCATGCGGTCAAATCAACATAACTGCTGATGCGCTGGCCTCCCCTAATGGTGTCGAAGGTCGGAATTTCTCCTGTGTTAAGGATATTCAGCCCGAGCCCCCCGAGAGTCGCACACATTTCCTCACCCCTGCGGTCAACCACCATGCTCCCCCACCAGGTGCT
Organism: Mythimna pallens; assembly: GCA_961205895.1. Lineage (NCBI taxonomy): Eukaryota > Metazoa > Arthropoda > Insecta > Lepidoptera > Noctuidae > Mythimna > Mythimna pallens. Next base: position 26,321,602 of record OY540831.1, read on the forward strand.
CTTCGCATTGGCGTCCCCTCCAACGAGAAATGGTTTTGAGCCGATGGTAATACTTACTTGTCTGAGGTGGTTTAAGTAAGATTCCATTGGCTTATCCGGCTCAAAATAAAAGGAGGCGAGTGCGATTTCCCAAGCACCAGTTCGGATTCCCACCACGACTATATTCTCCGTGGTGAGTTTCGGGTACTGTCTCACTTTGATGTTTTGGTCGAAGACGGCAATTGCCGCCTTGACAGTCCCGTTTCCAACACCAGTGTCTTGGAAGATCCGCACTCCCCTCTGGCTCCTCATATCTCTTGAGCTGCCGACGTATGGCTCTTGCAAGAGTGCTACAGTAATACCTCGTTTCTCTGCCTCCAACAGCAGCTCGTTTGTTGCCAGTTTTTTCCGTTGGAGGTTGGCCTGTGCGAATTTAAAGGCGATTTTTTCCCCTGGTGCACCCTTAGCAATATGCAGTGGTTGACCGCGCTATTGCGTCCCATTTACGGCGGACGGGGCATTCGGAACTGAAAGCATTATGTTCTTTGCTTAGTATGTTCGCTCTCTCGCAGTTCCTACACACTGCCGTGCCCCCCGCCATCCAGTCTGGGCATTCGGTCTTCAGGTGAGGACCACCACAGTGACTGCACAAGTCCGCCTTTTCCGGACAATACCTTCGCCCGTGCCCATAGGCCAGGCAGCGAGTGCATTGCATGAGAGGGGTCTGGTCTTCGGCCCGAACTCTCTGCAAGTCCACATGGACGTATCCCCTTTTTGTTATTCGCTGCCATAGCTCAGGGGACGTGCTGACCACTATCTGTACGGAATGCGGGTTCCTTGTTTTTCTCCTATACCTAATTTCTATTCTATCGTCCCCATCACGGAGGCCGTGAAAAACGTCCCGATTCTGATTCCTCAGGGCTTTCTGAACATCGTCGTCTGTGTTCACTGCTAAGACGTCTCTGAGTATCAGCATCGGGTCCTTGTTTTTCACAGCCTCCACGGTGAGGTTGGTGCTATTTCTTTCTAGTCTTTCTTTCACCTTGTCCCTCTCACCTTCCGTCTCGAACCCCATGACTACCTTTCTGTTCTTTGCCTTTCTCACCCTTTCAACCTTTATCCATCCTTCCTTTGCTTCCACCGCCTTCCTCACCCTTTCCAAAACTTCCTCCCCAGTCTCTGTTTCGTCCTTCGAGGTGACCACCACCGAGTGCAGCGTGTTACATTTTTCTAACGCCCCACCCGCAACCCAGGCTGAGGCCACCTTCGCGTACGAGGGTGTGTCAGTGTGCAACTTCTGCTCCTCCAGTGCTGTTTTCAGTTCCTCCATGCGCTTACTGTTTTGTTCCAGCAACTTGGAGTGCATCTCGATTTTATTTATAAGGAGTATTGTATCTTCTGACTTATTTTTTTCAGTTGCTTCTCCTTTGTCTACACTCTGTGTCAACTGTTCTCCCACTTCTGGGTGGCAGGGTTTTTTTTTTAGTGCATCAATCTCAACTGCAGCGTCTTTAATAAGTTTGTACATTGAATCGACTGCCAGAGTGATACCTGCCTTTATTTCTGACTTCAGGTTCCGCGATTCTCCCAGTTGGGTTTTCGCCCTCTGAAGCCAAGTGCGACCTTCAGTCACTCTGTCAGTCAATGCAATTGTCTTTTGCGACGCACCTGCGTCTTCCACTGCACTTCGCCGCTTTGTCTCCTTCGCAACTTGAGGTAGCGTAGCCTTTAGCGCTACCCTTGGAAGGGTTGACGGGATCTGCGCTAGCTTTTTTGGCGATACAGTGAAAGTGGCAGATGCCGCTGCCCTTGGGTCCCTAGCTTTGCTGTTTTCCCACTCCCCAATGCTCTTGCGAACACTTGGGGTGGGTGTCGTCTTAGGAGATGGTCCTGCCTTCTCTTTTTCAGCTGGGGAGTTAGTCTCTGGGGGTGTTTGCTTACGAGGTGTATGTGTGAGTGTCATGATGTCTTGTCACGAGGTAGATTGTCCTCTATTAAAACTATAAATATCCTATTTTCTGGGCTTGCTTTCCTTATCCCTGTATACGGGGGATTGTAAAAGTCAAACTAGAGGTATAGGCACAAAAAATAAAATGCCGCACTATCCCTGTAAAAGGAGGAAAGTGAGTAGTCACAACTGCAATTACTATCCCTGTACAAGGGGGATATCGTTTGGTGTACTAAAGAGACGCGATCAATAAAGTATGCCCCCCTATTTCACAAATTACACAGTCAAAACTGAGGCACAGGCTTAAAACTAATTTATATATGAGTCCCTCTTTACTGGAGACTTGAGTTGGGTTTCACGTGTGTCACGGGCTGTTTTTAAGTCAATGACAAAAAGTGCAAAAGGGAAAGAAAAATTTTGGCTCTATGTAGAGCAGAACTCTACCCCTACAAAGAGAGGCCCCCTCAAGCCCCTCCGAATGAACCCAAACACGGCAACTCTACTTCAAAGGGTTCCGGAGATATGGCACTCCAAAATTTGGGTTAGCAATCCAAGATGGCGACCGAAACTGGGTTAAGTGCAGTTTTCTCCGGGACCGTTCGACCAAATTCCGCCGTTCTTGGGCTCCCCAGACTGGGCTCGACGAGATCTATCCCCGGGAGCAGGTTTCAGGCTGAAAAAAATTTTTCTCAGGGATTTCAGTAAAACCACATGAGACCGACAGAGTAAGTCCCGCCAATGTCTCCTAAGAAAAAACGGATCTTCTACGACCCCCAGGTCGGAAGCTATCCGAGTCTGAAATTTCGTTTGACAATTCAAGAACTGTCAAAGTCAACTCTCGGCCCGGTATAACTCCCCCTCCAGTGGTCGCAGACTATCCGTGTTTGGGCTTGTCTGGCTTGGCTCGACTCACCCGGGCGCGCGAAGTGACTTTCAGGACTCTGAAAATTCTCAGCGCCAAAAAGCCTGAAAACCAGCTGATTGGGTAGAGGGTGACTCCCCAGGTCCCTTCTCGCAAACCGCAACCCTCCACGACCACCGGGACCGGAGCTATGTCCAGTCAAATCTTTTAAAGATGGCCGCCCAGCTGTCAAATGCCAACTTCGTGTGGCTATTACTCCGCAACCGTTTGTCGGAGAGAGATGCGGTTTCGACTCCTGTCCTTCCCCTTACCCCGACCAACCTCCAAAAGCTGTTTCAGGGCTGAAAAATTTCAGGCCACCAAAACGCCTGAAAGCCCAAAAATAATATTCTACAAGATATCCCAACGACAACCGTGAAAACCCGGAGCTTTTATCTTAATCGGTCCAGAAGTTATGGAGTTCCAAAGCAGTTAACCCAAAAACTAAAATGGCCGAAATTTGACTTTTTTCGCGCTGCTTGGCCTGTTTTAGCCCCAGGAGACCGAGATTTTGGTTATATAAGACGTTCTGTACTAGTAGAACCCGACTGTGATGACAAAATTGTTAAAAAGTTTATATTTCCTAATAAATGAACAAAAAAATCTCTAAAATTCCATAACTCCAGAACGAAAAATTTTAAAAAATTCAAAAAATATACATAAAATACAGCAACTTAGTCTCTACACGTACAGAAAATAAAATTACAAAAAACATAAAAAAAATAGCTGTTTTTGATATAAAAACCGGTTTTTTCAGTTTAATTGAAATATCTCGGGAACCAACTATGAAAAAAATTATCTATAAAAGGATTTAAGCTAGGGACTCAAGCGCGCAACAGATTCTAATCAAAAATATGTATCTTTTCACTGTGGTTTCCGAGATATTTAATGTCCAAAATGAGTTTTTCTAATATAAATAACTCTAAAACTATCTTACATAAAATTATTCTGAGAGTGCAGGGGGTCCTCTCTGCTGGTGAAGTAGGGAGCCGCGAAGAAACGGCGTCCCTGCAACAGCTCCTTCTGCGACCTCGTGCACACGTGGTTTTTGTATTTTCCTTGTTATCTCTCGAATTTTCTTCTGGAAAATTCCAGAAAAATCTTGAACCGTAGATCCTTCCAACCCGCATAAGATGGTGAAATAAAAGTGGGGGGTCACCGCTTTCGTTTCCTTGTCGTAGGCCTTTTTGTGTTTCGACACTTAGGATATTATAACCTACTTATGGTTTTTCCTTTTTCTTCGATTTCCACTGTAATCCAATGGCGTCACTTTCACTTTGTGGCATGCGCCAACTCTTTACGCGTCGATTAACACTTAATTGATGAAAATCAGACAAGTTTTGACCACTTTTCTTAATTTTTTAGTGCGGAGCGACTTTAAAAACGATCCGACCGCCACGAGGGTTGGGGGGATACTGGGTTAGGTTAGGTTAGGTTAGGGTAGGTTAGGTTAGGTTCGGGTGTGGACCTGACGTGTTACGCAGACGACACGCTGGTCACGGCCCGGGGGAGCTCGTACAGGGAGGCAGCGTTGCTGGCGACGGCAGCGGTTTCACGGGTGGTGAGCCGCATACGGCGCCTGGGCCTGGAGGTGGCTCTCAACAAGTCGGAGGCTATGGCCTTTCATGGCCCCCGACGGGCGCCGCCGCCGGGATCACACATCGTGGTCGGGGGGGTCCAAATTGCTGTCGAGTCTACCATGAAGTACCTAGGATTGGTGCTCGACAGCCGGTGGGACTTTGGCCCTCACTTTCGGCGGCTGACGCCCAAGTTGATGGGCGCAGCAGGCGCGCTCGCAACGCTGCTTCCCAATCTAGGGGGCCCGAGCACTGCCTGTAGGCGGCTGTACTTGGGGATCGTGCGATCCATGGCCCTGTATGGGGCCCCGGTATGGGCTTCTGACCTGACGGCCGGCAGCATCGCAATCCTGCGAAGACCGCAGAGGGCGATGGCCGTCAGGGCTATCAGGGGGTATCGTACGATCTCCTACGAGGCGGGTTGTGCACTGGCCGGATCTCCGCCCTGGGAACTGCAGGCGAGAGTCCTCGCCTCACTGTACCGGTGGCGCGAGGAGATGAGGACGCGGGGTGTTGAACCGATGCAGCGCGAGATCGAGCTGCGTCGGTCTCAGCTCCAAGAGGTCATGGTGGCGGAATGGCGGGACAAGCTTCTGCGCCCTACCGCCGGCTTCGCCACCGTTGATGCGATCCGACCAGTGCTCGACGAATGGCTCGGGAGGAAGCACGGCTCCCTGTCATTTAGGGCGACGCAGGTGCTCTCGGGGCATGGCTGCTTCGGGAAGTACTTGTGTCGCATAAAAAGGGAGCCGGACGCTCGGTGCCATCACTGCACCGACTGTCGCGAGGACACGGCGCAACACACACTGGCAGAGTGTGCTGCATGGGAGGAGCAGCGCCGTGTCCTTGTATCTGAAGTGGGCCCCGACCTGTCGCTGCCGGCCGTCGTTCGTTCGATGGTCGGGGGCGTCGAGTCGTGGGATGCGGTGATCTCCTTCTGTGAAGCCGTAATTTCGCAGAAGGAGGCTGCGGAGAGGGAGAGGGAGGCCGTAGCCACTCTTCCGTGCCGCAGCAGGCGAACCGGGCGTCGGCGGAGGGCAGACAACGCCCTCTTCCAGCCCCCATAAAGAGGTCCGGAGGGACGGTGGACTCGGGGTCGTCCGCCTTCCCCCATCCAGCAAGACCCAAGGCGGCGGCGCGTAGTGTTCCACGCGCGCCCCTATTGGACGTCGCGGGGGGAGGACACCTCACACTCCCCGCGGGCTTGAGGTGGCCCGCGTAGGCGGGCCGGCACTAGCCGGGGATCATGGATGGCGCATCAGCTCCCACAATCCCCGGTCCAAGTGTGGGAGGGAACACCGAGGTGGTTTTTAGTCAGTAAGAGTCTGACAGACCCCTTCGTCTGCCCCAGGCGAAGGACATCCATGAGGATTTTCCACCCCGGCAACAAAAAAAAAAAAAAAAAAAAGGTTAGGTTAGGTTAGGTTAGGGTAGGTTAGGTTAGGTTAGGTTAGGTTAGGTTAGGTTAGGTTAGGTTAGGTTAGGTTAGGTTAGGTTAGGTTAGGTTAGGTTAGGTTAGGTTAGGTTAGGTTTTTTTTTTTTTTTTTTTTTTTTTTTTTTTTTTTTTTTTTTTTTTTTTTTTGTTAGAGCAGGGTGGAAAATCCTCATGGACGCCGCGACTGTCCCACTAGTAGGACAGTCGCGGCAGTGCCGGACTCTTACCGGCTAAAAACCACTCCTGCTCGTTCTGTATGACCACTGGCATGGGGAGACCAGTGCCTATGCTCTATCTCATTTATTTATTTATTTAGTAATACAGATTATTGAAGGGCCCTGTCCTTAAACTATCTCTACACTACTTTTTATCTTTTCTTTCTTCAATGTGTTTGTGCTTTATTAGAGAGACCAGTGCTTATGTTCTATGTTATTTAAAATTATTGCTTAACTATCTCTACATACTATGTATCTTACATTACTAAAAGTTATATGTGTGCTTTATGTATATACACAAAATTCGTGCGTGGTTTTGCTTAGTGCCTACTGCAATTTTTTTTTTTTTTTTTTTTTTTTTTTTTTTTTTTTTTTTTTTTTTTTTTTTTTTTCCACTTACAGATTTGGTTAACTATATTATATATTACATTATATAATTTGTTACACCTATATGTGCTACGTTTTATTTCGTGCAATGACTTTTTTGGCAATTTCTTCGCAAAACTCTATAAAATCACCTCTTAGATCTTTGCTAGCTATAATTTCTGCTAAGTTTTCCTTTTTCAGGTTTTTATTTATCTTCATTTCCAGGTTAAGCCTTTGATTTGCGTAAATTGGGCACTCTACTAACAAATGCTCTACAGTTTCGTCTTTGCCTGTGTCACAGGGGCACGCCGGACTCTCCTTGCGCTTGAACCTATTCAAGTACTCAGAGAATCCACCGTGCCCCGTTAACACTTGTACCAGTAGCGGATTAAGCGGCAACTTATTAATTAATCTATAAGCCTTTAAGGCATCGGGAAAGAACATTTTTGTTGTTGATGCGGTGGTTCCTGTCGTGTACCTGAGCTGCCATTCATCCAGCGTGTCTTCACGAATCTGTCGCTTGATGAAGGATACCGGGCACCTATCATAATCCGGTTTGGTCTTCAATCCAACAGCTGCCTCTTTCGCCAATTTGTCAGCTCTTTCATTTCCCTCCAGCCCCACATGTGCCTTAATCCAAAATAATCTAATTATTTTGTCCTGTTCTGATATTTTTAGGATATTTTGCCTTATTGCAAATACCAGGGGATGGAGGGAAACACCGCGTGTTACCGCCTCAAGAGCCGACCTAGAGTCACTATATACATTGAAGCTTCCACCGGATCTTCCCATAACCATTTCGGTAGCCTTCACCAGCGCCAGTAGCTCCGCTTGGTAAACGGTGCAGAATTGTTCCAGCTTGAGCTTTTTGTTTTTAATTTCTGCGGCACCATCCCATAAGGATATTGCCGCACCAACTTTACCGTTGATTTTGCTACCGTCTGTATAAATTTTTAGGTTAGCTTCCTCTTGCTGAGCCAACTCTACATCGTCCACCACCAATTTAAATTCAATAGCCTTATGGGCAGCTGGATGTGGTGTGTGTGTGTAAGGTATTGGTTTTTCTACCCTCCTATCGCCAACTATTCTCAGGGAGTGTCCTTTCTTTATTTCATAAAGCAAGGCTGCTTCTCTGATCCTAAGATCCAGTGGAAGTATCCCCGAGAGTAGTAATGCCGCATTTAGTGAGGTCGTCCTATACGACTTGATCATTTTTTGTACAAACCCGCGTTGAACTTCATTTAAGTGTTTCCTCGTCCCTATTTTCTCCGCCGCTGGGGCCCAGGCACTTGCTGCATACATTATTATAGGCTCTACCACTGCCACGTATATTGTTCTGATTATCCCCGGCGAGATCCCCCACTCTACCTTGGCCGCCTTCGCCAGCTGCTTGTAAACGTTTATTGCCTTACGGCAAACGTTTGCCACGTGTGTGTTAAACGTCAGCTTGTTATCTATGGTCAGTCCAAGTATTTTTATTTCCTTTGACATAACCAAGTCAACCCCCCCCATGCTCAAGAGTGGTGTGTCGTGCTTAAGCCTGTTTGTAATAACCATTGCCTTTGTTTTCTGAGGCGCGAATTTAAGCTTATTCACTTCACCCCACTCCTGGACACGGCGAAGGGCCGCATTAGCCTGTCTCTGGACCTCAAGTGCAGTCTCGCCGGAGAAAACCAACACAACGTCATCAGCAAACGCTTGGCAGTAATCACCTCTCCCTTCCAAGTCCTTAAGGAGCGGGTCCAGTACTATGTTCCAAAATGTGGGTCCTCCGATGGATCCCTGGACACACCCTTTAGTGGTCGTTTTCAAAAATTCTGCTCCTGCATACCTAACCCGGACTTTTCGATTCGACAGGTAACTGTCCAAAACTCTACGGATATTTTTGGGGCACTTGGTTTCTGCTAGTCTGCATCTTATGGCAGGCCACCAAGCGCTATCGAAGGCTCCCTCTATGTCCAGCGATACTATGACTATTATCTTACGCTCTTTGAGTTTTGTTCGGATATGTTTCAGCAGGTCATAGAGGGAGTCCTCGGTGCTGCGCTGTGGCGTGAAGCCATACTGCCTAGCGCTCATATGCTCAACAGTATGCCACCTGACTCGCCGTATCAACATCTTCTCCCAAATCTTTCCTAACACCGGCAGCAGCCCAATAGGCCGGTAAGATTTGGGTTTGGTGTAATCATCTTTCCCGGGTTTCCGCAGGACCACTACCACTGCTTCTTTCCATGCCGCGGGAAAGAGTGAAAGACTAAGGCACCCGTTAAGCAGCGCCAAGAACAGGTCTGGGTCCCAGCTGATGGCCGCTTTGCAGATGTCCGCCGTAAGCCCGTCTAGTCCTGGTGCCTTCTTGGGGTTGAAACTATCTGTAGCCCACTTGAGTTCTTCCATAGTGAATGGGGGATCAGATGACTCACCTTCTTCAGCCTCATTCACTTTCTCTGCTCTTTCCCTCATCTGTTTATGGGCCACACTGTCCGCCCGAGCCTCATCCTCGGGATAGAAGGTCTCTGACAGAGCCCTGGCTGACTCTTCGCCTTCCAGGACTCTGCCATTGTAGACAAGGGGGATGTCTTCCTGCCTGGTCGATGTGCGTCCTATCACCCTATATATCCCGTCCCACATACTTTCCCTATCTTGTTTGCCACAGAACTCTTTCCAGCCAGTTGTTTTGGTTTTTTCCGCAAGTTGCAGGTACTCCACCTTCACCTGAAGATATGCTTGTACGACTATGTCTCTACGAATAGGGGCAGCATTTTCAATACGTCTTTTCAGTGTTTTGAGCTCTTTCTTCTTTTTTGTCAGTTCTTCTGTCCACCAAGGCAATATTTTTCTCTGTTTGTGTTTAGTTTTTGGAATATGTTGTTCGCATGCTTCTTCTATAGTTTTAGTGTATTCTACTATTTTACATTCTAGTTCTTCTGCTGTCTCTATTTTTGCTATTTCTTCTAAATTTAGTTTACTCCTTTGCCAGGTTTGTGTTATGTATTTTCTAAATTCTGACCAGTTTGCCTTTCTCGTGTTATACTTCCTGGTGGTTCTTCTTATGTCTACTCCTTTAGATCTTTCCAAGTTGACCTCGAACAGAATTGCTCTGTGATCCGACACTGTTAAGTTACCGTCTAGCCTCCAGTTTGCAATTTTCCCAAGCATATCTTCTGTACATACCGTAATATCCACGCAGCTTGTGTATCTTCTGCCTCCTCTTTGGTAGTCGTAAGTGGGCTGGGATCCCCGGTTTAGGATGTGAAGTCCCAATTCGTCCAATGCTCCTGCCAACTCCTCCCCTCTCCTATTTGTTTCCCTACTCCCCCACCATATGTTCCAGGCGTTCACATCCCCACCCAGTATCGTGCGCTTATTTCCGGCCTCCCGCATCGTTTTTTGGATATTTGCTATATCCAGCTCTATTTGTCCGTCCCCCTCCGAGTATATCGAGGCAACAATAATTTCCCAGGCCTCAGTTCTCAATCTCGCCACTGTGATGTTTTCTGTTGTCAACATCGGGCACTGGGTTATGTCGATGCTGTCGTCGAATACTGCAATAGCGGACTTGATGGTTTTGTCCGTATTCCCTTCACATTGCAGTATCCGAGCGCTTTGGTAGGACTTCATTTTCCTGCTGGCCCCAGTATATGGTTCCTGCAACAATGCAAACGCAACTCTCCTCTTCACCGCTTCCATCATCAACTCGTCTGTTGCATGTTTGCACCTCTGCAGGTTGGCCTGTATTGCGCGATACTGGTATCCTTCTGGTTCTGTTGCTGTGCTGTTATCATTGTTGCCCGTTTCAACTTCAGCAATAGGCCACAGTGGACCTTGCTAGGGTTTCCCACTTTCTTCGGACAGGGCAATCAGGGCTGAAGGCGTTATGCTCTAAATGGTCCATTTTGGCTTTCTGGCAGTTTCTACATGTTGGTGCGTCCGCTGCCAGGTAATCAGCACATTCTGTTCGCAGGTGCGGGCCTCCGCAGTGGGCACATCTGTCCTCCTCTTCATTGCATGTTTTCTTGCTGTGTCCATAACCTAGACATCGTGAGCATTGGACCAGCGGCGACTGATCCTCTGCCTTCAACCTCTGTATGTCGATATGGACACAAGTTGCCGTTGTCAGAAGGTTCCAGACTTGCGGGGACACGCTAAGCACCACGTGATGTTGATGTGGATTCCGTGCCTTCTTTTTGTACCTAACTGCCGCTCTGTAATCTTCCTCTTTCACACTTTTCAACAAGTTTTTATTTTGAGTACGGAGCGCCGTTAAAATGTCATCTTCGGTGTTGTATTTGTTGACATTCTTAATAATAATTAGAGGGTCTTTATTTTTTATCTCCTCTACTCTAAGATTCACTCCATCTCTACAAATCTTGTTTTTAACTCGGTCTACTTCGGTCTTCGTCCTGCACCCGAGGATTATTTTTTGATCTCTTGCCTTACGTATTTTATCAATTTGGAAGCCCTCATCCTTGGCGTTCACTGCTTTCCTAATCTTTTCCATGACTTGGTCCCCTGTCTCAGTTTTATCGGCAGATGTGATTACTACCGAGTGCACAGCCGCATGCTCCGGAAGTAGCCTCCTTGTGGGTCCGGCTGCTACACTTGCGTAGGTCACTTGTGCCTCTGTTTCTGTATGTTTCCTTTCCATTACTTCTCTCAGACGTTCCATTTCTATCCTGTTCTCCTCCATCTGTTTGCTGTGGTCTGTTATTTTATCAATAAGTTCTCTATTTAGCCTGGCCGTCTGTGTTTCTACTTCATCTTCTGTCTCCCTGCCACTCCGTAGCTCTCTTGACTTTTCACTTTTCTCAGATGTTTTTTCTAGCTCAGATTCTTTTACCAGTTGGTATAGTCTCTCCACTGCTTTAGAAATCTCATCTTTTATTTCTTTCTTAAGATTACGAGAACTTACCAACTGAATTTTGGCCTTTGTGAGGCAGGCTTTTGCCTCTGATGTTCTATTATGATAACGAATCGGTTGCGAATCAGCGGGTGAGATAGAACCTGTTCCTTGTGACAAGTTCTGCCAATTAGTCTTGGCATCTTGCGAGAGCGCCGCCTTTTGTTTGAGTTTGGGCGGGGAAGTTGTAGGGGGCTTCTTCGGAGGGGTTGGTGTTTTGAGAGACTGTGCTGCCTTAGGCCTGTCAGCCTCCCACTCCCCAATGCTCCGTCTCACTGATGGGCCCTCCTGTGCAATGTGTGACCTCCCGGTATCCTGACTCTCCTCCCCATCTTTTGTCTTTTTCACAACCGGTGTCGTGATACCGAACATTGTGAAAGCTATACAAAATCTCAAATAGCCTGGTCAAAAATGATTAATACTGGATCCCTGTAGAGGGGGGATCAGTCAACTGTATATATATATATGAAATGAGTAAGTAATCAATCGAAAAGAGATTTATTATCCGTTAAGTAATGCTTTTAAGGTACCACCCTAATTGTCAAAATAACTGAAGGTTACTATAAATGCTATTCGAATATTGAGAGCAATGTCAGTGAGTCCAATACGCGTGATAGCTGATTTATGCAGTCTTGTTTAAGTTCAGTTATTCTAAATAAGGTAATATTGTGCTTTTATAGAGTCTTGCTCTATCAATTGTCTTACAAAATAATTGTTTAAAATAAAAAAAATAAAAAAATATAATTTCAACTCTATGTAGAGTCAATCTCTATAAACCGAAAAATGGGTCTCCCCGAGCCCTTTCAGACGAACCCAAACACGGCAACCCGGGCCCTAATGGTTTCCGAGATACAGCAACTTGAAATTTAGGTCACCGGACAAGATGGCGCCCGAAAGTCGGTCACCTGCAATTTTCTCCGAGACCCTTAGTCCAAACACCACCGTGCCTGGGCTCCCCGGACTGGGCCCAGCTTTATCTATCGTCCTGTACAGTTTTCAGGCTGAAAATTTTCAGATCCCAGAAACTCCTGAAAGATGCTAACTAGGAGGTGAAGGTTAAGGCAAAGTCCCCAAAGAAAACCCGAACGTTCCACGACCCCCGGTTCAAGAGTTATCCGGGTTCAAAGTATCGTCTGACAGTTCGAGAACTGTCAAAGTCAGTCTTAAACCCAAGCTAACTTCCCTTCCAATGGCCGCAAAACGACCGTGTTTGGACTTATTTGCCTTGTCACCACCCCCTTCAGCGCGCCAAATGGCTTTCAGGGTCCCGAAAACATCCAGCACCAAAACACTGAAAATCACGTGAACAGGACGTATATTGTCTTCTAAATCACAACTGTCAAAACGGCAACTTTCTACGATCACCGAGTCCAGAGTTATATCGAGTATAAGTTTTTCAAGATGGCGGGCAAAATGGCGGCCGCTTGCATATATTTGGCCCTGGTTGACCGAAACTACTTGAGTTTGGGCTCTTTGGATTGGGCTTGAAGAGCCCAGTCCAAGTCTTGAAAATTCAACCCTAAAAAACTTACCCTCGATTTATTGCGATCAAAAAACCCCTTAATTTACACTAAATCTGTGCTTATATCAAAATGACAATCAAAATACCTATGAATATAACAAATTATGATAAATATAAGTAACAGCTATTTTTAAGGAGTGGTTGCGTAAATATATCACCCTTAGTTAATACCCCTGTGGTCAACCCTTAATTTTCAAAAAATTCTAACTCCAAAATTATGAATGATAAAAAGCTGAAATTTTGCAAAACGATACTATAAATAAAGGTCCTTAAATTGGCAAAATAAAAATAGGGGGTTATCGCGACTAATAATTAATTATGATTTTTTGAAAATTATAAAATTCTTTAAAATTTAATATCTACGCAACCACCTCACCTTTTTTGATTCTTGAAACGTCACAATGACGTGTGCGACGTCCCGCCTCGAAGCCACTCGATGATGTCCGCCGCACCCAACCAGAACTGGTTGCACGTGGCCACGAGGGATGAGGTTTTTCTTAATTTTTTCCGAGCGCGTGGCCCAGAAAAATCGAAAAGTAGGTACAACAGATGAGCGTCAATAAGACGCGTCGTTTGACGTCAAAAAATGATGGTGTCGCCGCTCTACTTTTCGCAGCGTTTCACTTTGAATGGTTAGGTTAGGTTAGGTTAGGTTAGGTTAGGTTAGGTTAGGTTAGGTTAGGTTAGGTTAGGTTAGGTTAGGTTAGGTTAGGTTAGGTTAGGTTAGGTTAGGTTAGGTTAGGTTAGGTTAGGTTAGGTTAGGTTAGGTTAGGTTAGGTTAGGTTTTTTTTTTTTTTTTTTTTTTTTTTTTTTTTTTTTTTTTTTTTTTTTTTTTTTATTCTCTACCTCTGACATAATCAGAGCCTATTTCTACGCTTATTCTCTTACATACCAGTTCTCGCTTTCTTTCCTCTCGCACTTTTATCCCTCATACTGTTTCTTTCTATCATCCTTCCTCTATCAGTCATTCAATGGGTGGGACTCCCATTATGCTATCTATACTAATTGTCTTTGCTGACTATTTCTATGCCCAACATTTTGCTTTCTATATTTCTATCGAGGTTCAATCAAACTCTGATGGGTTTTTTATTTTCATAATGACAAGGATCTTATAGACTATGGTACATTTTATTTCTTATTCTATTTAAATTTCTATTTTACATATAACTTACTCTAACATTTATATTTCTTACTTTATTACTACTACGTACACTGTTTTAACAAGGGTAAATACCTCAAATGTTATTTGGATTCTAATTTTACAATTTTCTTACGTACTAGTACAGATTTATGTGGCTTATTTTACTTTTCTTTACTTCCCATTTTTAACATACTTCATTAGTTACTGTTTACAATACCTTATTATACTACCTATTTTTTCTATATGCATAACTTATATACTTATTATATAGTAGCTGCATACATTACCGATCACTTCTATTTCTTTTTATTACTCTTTTGGCAATTTTAATGCAGTAATCTAAGAATTGGGTCCTGTTTTTCCCTGATGTTATTACCCTTATGCTTTCTTCATTTAGATCCATATCTAGTTCCTGCTCTAATTCGTTCCTTTCACGAGCATATGCAGGGCAGCGAAACAGTATGTGTGGCACTGACTCTACTGAATCTGGGTCGCAGATGCACGATGGACTCTCCTTACACTTGAAGCGATGCAAGTATTCAGAGAATCCACCGTGCCCCGTCATGATCTGAGTCAAGATCCCTTCTATCCGTAGCTTCCTGACTATCCTATACGCCGCCACCGCATCCGGGAAAAACATCTTTGTGACAGAAGCCGTTGTACCGGCTCTGTATCTGTTATTCCACTCGTCAAGCGCTGCCGAACGAATGCAACGCTTGACGAATGAGACAGGACAAAGATCGTATTCCGGCTTCTTTTTGCTCAAGATGGCGGCCTCTTTTGCCAGCTGATCCACTCTCTCGTTACCCTCAATCCCTGCGTGAGCCTTTATCCAGAACAAGTCGACTACCTTGTTCTGGAGAGAAACAGCTGTTAAGTTCTCTCTCGCTTCCACTGCCAGGGGATGAAGGCAACTGTGGTTTTTCACTGTCAAGAGGGCCGCCATTGAGTCACTATAGATGCCGAAACTGGACGCCGCACTCCTCCGGATTTCCCCAGTTGCTTTGCATATCGCCAAGAGCTCCGCCTGATAGACCGTGCAGTAGCTTGGTAACGCCAGCTTGAGGGCACGTGTTTCAGCCTCGCTGTTCCACATGGACAACGCAGCGCCGACACGCCCCCCAATTTTGCTACCGTCGGTGAAAATCCTCACCTCCGGTTTGGCGCTGGCGTCAACTTGCTCCCGGTCTACCAGACTTTTGAACTCCAGGTCGATACGCTTGGCGGGGTGCGGGGACCTCAACGCGGGCACTGGCCGCTCCACCTCCCTGTCTCCCAGCATTGGCAGTGACACTCCCTTCTTGGCCTCGTAAAGTGAGGCCATCTCACGAGCCCGGAGATCCAGAGGAAGTATCCCCGCCAACAGAAGCACTGAGTTGAGGGAGACGGTGCGGTACGCCTTGCACATTTTTTGTGCTATCCCGCGCTGCACGACGCCCAGCTGCTTTTGAATTCCCAGCTTGCCCGCTGCTGGAGCCCATACGCTGGCGGCGTACAGGATAATCGGCTCTACTGTGGCTACGTAGATAATTTTTATTATCTCGGGGCTTAGTCCCCAGCTAATCTTTGCTGCCCTGCACAGCTGTTTGTGAACCCCGATCGCCTTTTGGCAGACGTTTCTGACGTGCGTGTTAAAGGTCAACTTGTCGTCGACGGTGACACCCAGGATCTTGATTTCTTTGGCCATAGGTACTACAACCCCGCCCATGCTCAAACGTGGGATGTCGTATTTTAGTTTTCGCGTGATTGTCATCGCGTTTGTTTTTTGCGGCGCGAATTTTAACTTGTTATCGACTCCCCACGTTCGAACATGTTCGAGGGCGACGTTTGCCTTACACTCTATTTCCATTGCTGTGTCACCGTCGAAGACAAGGACTACGTCGTCTGCGAACGCTTGCACGTGGACCTCTTTATCAGTCAGGCTTTTTAGGAGGGGATCCAACAGAAGGTTCCAGAAGTCCGGGCCTCCGATGGAGCCCTGTACGCAGCCTTTGTTCGTGCCTTTGGAGAATTCTTCGCCCGCATACCTAACCCTGACCCTTCTGTCCGTCAAGTAGCTATCGATGACCCTTCTCAAGTTTAGAGGACACTTTCCCTCAGCCAATCGGACTCTTATTGCTGGCCACCAGGCACTGTCGAAGGCTCCCTCTATGTCCAAGGATATTAGCACGACTGTTTTCTTGATATCAAGTTTACTCTTAATGTGCTTAATTAGGTCATAGAGGGAGTCCTCGGTGCTCCTCTGGGGCATGAATCCGTACTGGCGAGTACTCATCCTTGGTAAAATATAGAACTTGAGGCGAGCCATCAACATCTTCTCGTATATCTTGCCCAAGACCGGAAGGAGGCCTATGGGCCTATATGATTTTGGGGTGGTGTAGTCTCTTTTCCCAGGTTTCTTTAGCACCACCACCGTGGCCTCCTTCCAAGACTTCGGAAAATACCCGAGTTTTAGACATTGGTTCAGAAGCGCCAGGAAGGCATCGGGCTCCCCTCCAATGGCTTGGCTGCAAATATCGGCTGTGAGGCCATCTATTCCCGGGGCCTTCTTGGGATTGAAGGATTCACAGGCAAGACGCAACTCAGTCAGCGTAAAGGGTGGATGTTGCGAGTTTTCCTCCTCGTGCTCATTTACCCCTTTGGCTTTTGCCCTGATATTTGTGTGATAGGTGGTATCGGTGCACTCGAGGTCCGGTGGGTAAAAGGTTTCCGCGATTAGTTTCACGGAGCCCCTTGAGTCCAATACCTTACCGTCCTCCACCATGGGCACATCCACCCCTCTTTGCGTCGTCCTTCCAATAACTCTGTAGATCCCCTCCCATACACCTTCCCTGTCCTGCTTGGTGCAGAACTCTTTCCAACTCTCGGTCTGCGCTCGAGCTGCCTCTACCTCGTATTCCGTCTTTCGTTTTAGGTACTCCTCGACAACCATCGGTCTTCGGACTGGGGCAGCGCATCGTACTCTTCTTTTGCTGGTAGAGACTTTCCTCTTCATCTCAGCGAGTTTCTCCGACCACCATGGCATGGTAAGCTTATCTTTGACTTTTTTAATAGGCATTGCTTCACGACATGCTTCCTGTGTGATTTTTGTGAAGTTGTCGGTGGTAATATCTAGTAACTGTGTGCTATTAATTTGTTCTATTGCTGTTCTTGTAATTTTTAAGTCTATTTTCAATTGCGAAAATTTCGTATGAAATTTTTGCCAATTGGCTTTTTTGGTATTGAAGATGCGCGTGGTTCTTTCTACTTGCATTCCCTTCGCTCTCTCCAGCCTAAAGTCAAAGAGTATTCCATTGTGGTCGGAGCTCGTGAGGCCCTCGTCTACTCTCCAGTGTTCCACCAGTCCCAGAATATTGTCGGAACACGCGGTCAAGTCGACATAACTACTGATGCGCTGACCTCCCCTGATGGTGTCGAAGGTTGGAATTTGCCCTACATTGAGGATATTCAGCCCGAGCCCACCGAGAGTTCCACACACATCCTCTCCCCTGCGGTCAACCACCATGCCCCCCCACCAGGTGTTTTTCGCGTTGGCGTCCCCTCCAACTAGAAGCGGTTTAGAGCCGTTAGCCATCCCTATTTGCCTCAGTTGATCGAGGTAAGGCTCCACTGGCTTGTCCAGCTCGAAATAAAAAGAAACGAGTGTGATCCCCCAAGCACTGGTTTGAATTCCCACCACGGCAATATTTTCCGTGGTGAGTTCTGGGTATTGTATTACCTTGATGTTTTTGTCAAAGACTGCAATTGCAGCTTTGACAACCCCGTCCCCAGTACCAGTGTCTTGGTAGATCCGCACTCCTCTCTGGCTTCTCATATTTTTTGCGCTTCCGACATATGGCTCCTGTAAGAGCGCAACAGAAATTCTACGCTTCTCTGCTTCCAACAACAGCTCGTTGGTCGCTAGTTTTTTCCGTTGGAGGTTAGCCTGTGCGAATTTGAGGGCGATTTTTTCCCCTGGTGCGCCCTTAGCAATATGCGGTGGTTGACCGCGCTATTGCGTCCCATTTGCGGCGGACAGGGCAATCTGAGCTGAAGGCATTATGCTCTTTATTGAGCAGGTTTGCTCTGTCACAGTTCCTACATAGTGCCGTGCCCCCCGCCATCCAGTCTGGGCATTCCGTCTTCAAGTGAGGACCGCCGCAGTGGCTACACAAGTCCGCCTTCTCTGTACAATGCCTTCGCCCGTGCCCGTAAGCCAGGCAGCGAGTGCACTGCATGAGTGGGGTCTGGTCTTCGACCCGGACTTTCTGGAGGTCTACGTGGACGTATCCTCTTTTCGTCACTCGCTGCCATAGTTCGGGGGACGTGCTCAGCACAATATGTACAGAGTGCGGGTTTCTTGTTCTTCTTCTGTACCTTACTTCCATTCTATCTTCCCCATCGCGGAGGCCACGAAAAACATCCCGATTCTGATTCCTCAGGGCTTTTTTGACGTCTTCATCGGTGTTTACTGCCAAGACGTCTCTGAGTATCAGCATCGGGTCTTTGTTTTTCACAGCCTCCACAGTGAGGTTGATGCTGTCTCTCTCTAATCTCTCTTTCACCTTGTCTCTCTCACTTTCCGTCTCAAATCCCATAACTACCTTCCTATTTTTAGCCTTTCGCACCCTTTCAACCTTTACCCATCCATCCTTAGCCTCTACCGCTTTCCTCACCCTTTCCAGTACCTCCTCCCCAGTCTCTGCTTCATTTTTCGAGGTGACTACTACCGAGTGCAGCGTGTTCCGTTTTTCTGACGTCCCACTACTGCTCCAGGCTGCAGCCACCCTGGCATATGAGGGTATCTCGGTCTGTGACTTTTGGTCCTCTAGTGTTAGTTTGAGGTCCTCCATGCGCTTGCTGTTCTCCTCCAGCAGCTTAGAATGCGCCTCAATTTTATGTATCAGGAGAGCTGTATCTGCTGCCCTGTTTATGTCAATGGCGCCTCCTGCATCCTCACTCCGTGCATTAATACTGAGGGGGGATACAGGGTCCCTGACCTCCAGTTGGCCAGATTTTTGCTTGAGCGCTTCCATCTCCGCTGCTGCCTCTTTGATCAGCTTGTACATGGATTCGACCGCCAGAGTGATACCTACCTTTATCTCTGACTTCAGGTTGCGTGATTCCCCCAATTGAGTTTTCGCTCTCTGAAGCCAGGTCCGGCCCTCGGTCACTCTGTCGGCCGAAGCAATAGTCTTTTGCGACCCACCCATGGTCTCTGTGGAGCTACGCCTCTTTGGTTCTTTTGTGATTTGGGGCAGCGTGACCTTAAGCGCAGCTCTCGGAAGGGCCGCCGGGAGCTGCGCTTGCTTTTTGGGTGACTTTGTAAATGTGGTCGATGCTGCTGCCCTCGGATCCCTAACTTTACTATTTTCCCACTCCCCAATGCTCTTCCGAACACTTGGAGTGGGAGTCGTTTTGGGAGATGGTCCTGCCTTCTCCTTGTCGACTGGGGAGTTGGTCTCTGGTACCGCTTTCATGTGGGGAGAATGTGCAAGAGGCATGGTGTCTCGTCAAAAGGTAGATCGTCTATATGGTAAAATGTAAATGTCCTATTTTCTAAGTTTTACTGTCCCTGTATATGGGGGATAGTAAGAGTCCGCTATAGATACTGCGCTGTCCCGGTAAATGGGGAACAGCGAGTGGTCGATTATGATATTGCTATCCCTGTAAAAGGGGGATGCCGTCTGAAGTCAGTTGAGTGACCGTAATCGGTGTGTATGCAGCCCTAATTTATAAAAAGCACAGTCACAGCACTAAAATTACACTTAAAGCTAAGTAATACCAGTCTCCAATGCTGAGAACAAGAGTTTTACTAGTTTTCCCGCGTGTCACAGGCTGTCTCAAGTATATGAGTGTGAATTGAGTACAGAAATACTGAAGAAATTTTTCAACTCTATGTAGAGCCAAACTCTACCCTCAGAGAGAGAGCCCTCCCCGAGCCCCTCCGAATGACCCCAAACTCGGCGGGTCTACTGCAAAAGGTTCCGGAGATATGGCTGTTTGAAATTTTAGGTTAACTGCCCAAGATGGCTGCCGAAATTAGGTTAACAGCGTTTTCTCCGGAACCGTCCAACCGAATACCGCCGTTCTTGGGTTCCCCAGACTTGGCTCGACGAGTTCTATCCCCCGGAGTAGGTTTCAGGCTGAAAAATTTCTTCAGCTGGGATTTCAATAAAACCTCCCCAGTCAGCAAGGGCAGAGTCCGCCAGTGTTCTCCAAGAAAACCGGGATCCTCTACGACCCCCGGTTCGGGAGTTATCCGAGCCTGAAGTTTCGTTTGACAGTTCTAGAACTGTCAAAGTCCACTTTCGACCCGGTACAACTAACCTTCCGACGGCCACAGAGCACCCGTGCTTGGGCTTATCTGGCTTGGCTCAACGTGCCCTACCACGCAGGATGGTTTCCAGAATCCTGAAAATTTTCAGCGCCGAATCGCCTGAAAAAGTGCGAATCGTGTAGAGATCGACTCTCCGAGCCCAAATCCGCAAACCGCAACTCTCTACGACCACCAGGGCCGGAGCTGTGTGCAGTTAGAACTTAACAAGATGGCCGCCCAACTGTCAAATGCCAACTTTGTGTGGCTGTATCTCCGTGACCGTTTGCCGGAGAGAGATGCGGTTTTGATCTCCGTTGGTCCCCTGACCACGTCAAACCGGCTAGAGCAATTTCAGCGCTGAAAAACTTCAGGTCCTGAAAACGCCTGAAATCCTAAAAACCATCTATGATACAGAACCCTTGTGTCACCTGCGAAAATCCGGTGTTTCTGCGTTTCCTGGTTTAGGAGCTAAAGAGTTTCAAAGTTTTAGCCCTTAAGTCTAAAATGGCCGAAATTGAACTTTTTTCGCGTGGATTTGCGTCTATTTGTCCTGGGAACTCGAGATTTTTCCCAAAGGAGGTGTAAACATGAAGTTTAGCCCGTCTATGGTGTCAAATTTATTAAATGACATATATTTTTCCGTAAATTGAGCAAAATTCTTTAAAATTCTGTATCTCCCGAACCATAAGTCTTGAAATTCTAAAAAAATATGCATAATATAGCTAAATTAAGTCCTTCCAAGAATATAAAATAAAATTACTAAAAACCTTAAAATAAAAATGATTTTCAGAATAAAAACCGGTTTTTTCGATTAAATTAAAATATCTCGGTAACCGCCTGCGATAAAACTATAAATTTAAAAAATTCGGGTTAAGGACTCTAGCGCGCAGCTAGTTCCGATAAAAAAAGAATAGGTTAGCACTGTAGTTCCCGAGATATTTAAGGTCAGATTTTAAATTTTCTAATCTAGATTATTACAATACTACTTAACTTAAAAATTTTCTGAGGGCACTAGGGGTCTTCTCCGCTAACGGGGCACGAAGCTGCGAAAGAACGGCGTCTCTGCACTGCTCCTTCTGCTACCTCGTGCACACGTGGTTTTCGGTTTTTCCCGGTTTTCTCCCTGGTTTTCTTCCGGAAAATTCCAGAAAGATCTTGAATTGTAGGTCTGTTCCGTCCGCGTAAAATGGTAAAATAAAACTGGGGGGTCACCGCTTTAATTTTCGCAGCGTAAGCGTTTATGTGTATAAACACTTAGGGAAACATAACCTATTCACGGTTTTTCCCTTTTTTCCACTTTCCACTGCAATCCAATGGCACTTATTTCACTGAGAGGCGTGACCCAGCTCTATCCGCGTCGACTGACACTTGATTCACTGGAATCGGACAACTTTTGACCACTTTTTTCAATTTTTAAGTGCGGAGCGACTTTAAAAACGATCCGACCGCCACGAGGGTTGGGGGGATACTGGGTTAGGTTAGGTTAGGTTAGGTTAGGTTAGGTTAGGTTAGGTTAGGTTAGGTTAGGTTAGGTTAGGTTAGGTTAGGTTAGGTTAGGTTAGGTTAGGTTAGGTTAGGTTAGGTTAGGTTAGGTTAGGTTAGGTTAGGTTAGGTTAGGTTAGGTTAGGTTAGGTTAGGTTAGGTTAGGTTAGGTTAGGTTAGGTTAGGTTAGGTTAGGTTAGGTTAGGTTAGGTTAGGTTAGGTTAGGTTAGGTTAGGTTAGGTTAGGTTAGGTTAGGTTAGGTTAGGTTAGGTTAGGTTAGGTTAGGTTAGGTTAGGTTAGGTTAGGTTAGGTTAGGTTAGGTTAGGTTAGGTTAGGTTAGGTTAGGTTAGGTTAGGTTAGGTTAGGTTAGGTTAGGTTAGGTTAGGTTAGGTTAGGTTAGGTTAGGTTAGGTTAGGTTAGGTTAGGTTAGGTTAGGTTAGGTTAGGTTAGGTTAGGTTAGGTTAGGTTAGGTTAGGTTAGGTTAGGTTAGGTTAGGTTAGGTTAGGTTAGGTTAGGTTAGGTTAGGTTAGGTTAGGTTAGGTTAGGTTAGGTTAGGTTAGGTTAGGTTAGGTTAGGTTAGGTTAGGTTAGGTTAGGTTAGGTTAGGTTAGGTTAGGTTAGGTTAGGTTAGGTTAGGTTAGGTTAGGTTAGGTTAGGTTAGGTTAGGTTAGGTTAGGTTAGGTTAGGTTAGGTTAGGTTAGGTTAGGTTAGGTTAGGTTAGGTTAGGTTAGGTTAGGTTAGGTTAGGTTAGGTTAGGTTAGGTTAGGTTAGGTTAGGTTAGGTTAGGTTAGGTTAGGTTAGGTTAGGTTAGGTTAGGTTAGGTTAGGTTAGGTTAGGTTAGGTTAGGTTAGGTTAGGTTAGGTTAGGTTAGGTTAGGTTAGGTTAGGTTAGGTTAGGTTAGGTTAGGTTAGGTTAGGTTAGGTTAGGTTAGGTTAGGTTAGGTTAGGTTAGGTTAGGTTAGGTTAGGTTAGGTTAGGTTAGGTTAGGTTAGGTTAGGTTAGGTTAGGTTAGGTTAGGTTAGGTTAGGTTAGGTTAGGTTAGGTTAGGTTAGGTTAGGTTAGGTTAGGTTAGGTTAGGTTAGGTTAGGTTAGGTTAGGTTAGGTTAGGTTAGGTTAGGTTAGGTTAGGTTAGGTTAGGTTAGGTTAGGTTAGGTTAGGTTAGGTTAGGTTAGGTTAGGTTAGGTTAGGTTAGGTTAGGTTAGGTTAGGTTAGGTTAGGTTAGGTTAGGTTAGGTTAGGTTAGGTTAGGTTAGGTTAGGTTAGGTTAGGTTAGGTTAGGTTAGGTTAGGTTAGGTTAGGTTAGGTTAGGTTAGGTTAGGTTAGGTTAGGTTAGGTTAGGTTAGGTTAGGTTAGGTTAGGTTAGGTTAGGTTAGGTTAGGTTAGGTTAGGTTAGGTTAGGTTAGGTTAGGTTAGGTTAGGTTAGGTTAGGTTAGGTTAGGTTAGGTTAGGTTAGGTTAGGTTAGGTTAGGTTAGGTTAGGTTAGGTTAGGTTAGGTTAGGTTAGGTTAGGTTAGGTTAGGTTAGGTTAGGTTAGGTTAGGTTAGGTTAGGTTAGGTTAGGTTAGGTTAGGTTAGGTTAGGTTAGGTTAGGTTAGGTTAGGTTAGGTTAGGTTAGGTTAGGTTAGGTTAGGTTAGGTTAGGTTAGGTTAGGTTAGGTTAGGTTAGGTTAGGTTAGGTTAGGTTAGGTTAGGTTAGGTTAGGTTAGGTTAGGTTAGGTTAGGTTAGGTTAGGTTAGGTTAGGTTAGGTTAGGTTAGGTTAGGTTAGGTTAGGTTAGGTTAGGTTAGGTTAGGTTAGGTTAGGTTAGGTTAGGTTAGGTTAGGTTAGGTTAGGTTAGGTTAGGTTAGGTTAGGTTAGGTTAGGTTAGGTTAGGTTAGGTTAGGTTAGGTTAGGTTAGGTTAGGTTAGGTTAGGTTAGGTTAGGTTAGGTTAGGTTAGGTTAGGTTAGGTTAGGTTAGGTTAGGTTAGGTTAGGTTAGGTTAGGTTAGGTTAGGTTAGGTTAGGTTAGGTTAGGTTAGGTTAGGTTAGGTTAGGTTAGGTTAGGTTAGGTTAGGTTAGGTTAGGTTAGGTTAGGTTAGGTTAGGTTAGGTTAGGTTAGGTTAGGTTAGGTTAGGTTAGGTTAGGTTAGGTTAGGTTAGGTTAGGTTAGGTTAGGTTAGGTTAGGTTAGGTTAGGTTAGGTTAGGTTAGGTTAGGTTAGGTTAGGTTAGGTTAGGTTAGGTTAGGTTAGGTTAGGTTAGGTTAGGTTAGGTTAGGTTAGGTTAGGTTAGGTTAGGTTAGGTTAGGTTAGGTTAGGTTAGGTTAGGTTAGGTTAGGTTAGGTTAGGTTAGGTTAGGTTAGGTTAGGTTAGGTTAGGTTAGGTTAGGTTAGGTTAGGTTAGGTTAGGTTAGGTTAGGTTAGGTTAGGTTAGGTTAGGTTAGGTTAGGTTAGGTTAGGTTAGGTTAGGTTAGGTTAGGTTAGGTTAGGTTAGGTTAGGTTAGGTTAGGTTAGGTTAGGTTAGGTTAGGTTAGGTTAGGTTAGGTTAGGTTAGGTTAGGTTAGGTTAGGTTAGGTTAGGTTAGGTTAGGTTAGGTTAGGTTAGGTTAGGTTAGGTTAGGTTAGGTTAGGTTAGGTTAGGTTAGGTTAGGTTAGGTTAGGTTAGGTTAGGTTAGGTTAGGTTAGGTTAGGTTAGGTTAGGTTAGGTTAGGTTAGGTTAGGTTAGGTTAGGTTAGGTTAGGTTAGGTTAGGTTAGGTTAGGTTAGGTTAGGTTAGGTTAGGTTAGGTTAGGTTAGGTTAGGTTAGGTTAGGTTAGGTTAGGTTAGGTTAGGTTAGGTTAGGTTAGGTTAGGTTAGGTTAGGTTAGGTTAGGTTAGGTTAGGTTAGGTTAGGTTAGGTTAGGTTAGGTTAGGTTAGGTTAGGTTAGGTTAGGTTAGGTTAGGTTAGGTTAGGTTAGGTTAGGTTAGGTTAGGTTAGGTTAGGTTAGGTTAGGTTAGGTTAGGTTAGGTTAGGTTAGGTTAGGTTAGGTTAGGTTAGGTTAGGTTAGGTTAGGTTAGGTTAGGTTAGGTTAGGTTAGGTTAGGTTAGGTTAGGTTAGGTTAGGTTAGGTTAGGTTAGGTTAGGTTAGGTTAGGTTAGGTTAGGTTAGGTTAGGTTAGGTTAGGTTAGGTTAGGTTAGGTTAGGTTAGGTTAGGTTAGGTTAGGTTAGGTTAGGTTAGGTTAGGTTAGGTTAGGTTAGGTTAGGTTAGGTTAGGTTAGGTTAGGTTAGGTTAGGTTAGGTTAGGTTAGGTTAGGTTAGGTTAGGTTAGGTTAGGTTAGGTTAGGTTAGGTTAGGTTAGGTTAGGTTAGGTTAGGTTAGGTTAGGTTAGGTTAGGTTAGGTTAGGTTAGGTTAGGTTAGGTTAGGTTAGGTTAGGTTAGGTTAGGTTAGGTTAGGTTAGGTTAGGTTAGGTTAGGTTAGGTTAGGTTAGGTTAGGTTAGGTTAGGTTAGGTTAGGTTAGGTTAGGTTAGGTTAGGTTAGGTTAGGTTAGGTTAGGTTAGGTTAGGTTAGGTTAGGTTAGGTTAGGTTAGGTTAGGTTAGGTTAGGTTAGGTTAGGTTAGGTTAGGTTAGGTTAGGTTAGGTTAGGTTAGGTTAGGTTAGGTTAGGTTAGGTTAGGTTAGGTTAGGTTAGGTTAGGTTAGGTTAGGTTAGGTTAGGTTAGGTTAGGTTAGGTTAGGTTAGGTTAGGTTAGGTTAGGTTAGGTTAGGTTAGGTTAGGTTAGGTTAGGTTAGGTTAGGTTAGGTTAGGTTAGGTTAGGTTAGGTTAGGTTAGGTTAGGTTAGGTTAGGTTAGGTTAGGTTAGGTTAGGTTAGGTTAGGTTAGGTTAGGTTAGGTTAGGTTAGGTTAGGTTAGGTTAGGTTAGGTTAGGTTAGGTTAGGTTAGGTTAGGTTAGGTTAGGTTAGGTTAGGTTAGGTTAGGTTAGGTTAGGTTAGGTTAGGTTAGGTTAGGTTAGGTTAGGTTAGGTTAGGTTAGGTTAGGTTAGGTTAGGTTAGGTTAGGTTAGGTTAGGTTAGGTTAGGTTAGGTTAGGTTAGGTTAGGTTAGGTTAGGTTAGGTTAGGTTAGGTTAGGTTAGGTTAGGTTAGGTTAGGTTAGGTTAGGTTAGGTTAGGTTAGGTTAGGTTAGGTTAGGTTAGGTTAGGTTAGGTTAGGTTAGGTTAGGTTAGGTTAGGTTAGGTTAGGTTAGGTTAGGTTAGGTTAGGTTAGGTTAGGTTAGGTTAGGTTAGGTTAGGTTAGGTTAGGTTAGGTTAGGTTAGGTTAGGTTAGGTTAGGTTAGGTTAGGTTAGGTTAGGTTAGGTTAGGTTAGGTTAGGTTAGGTTAGGTTAGGTTAGGTTAGGTTAGGTTAGGTTAGGTTAGGTTAGGTTAGGTTAGGTTAGGTTAGGTTAGGTTAGGTTAGGTTAGGTTAGGTTAGGTTAGGTTAGGTTAGGTTAGGTTAGGTTAGGTTAGGTTAGGTTAGGTTAGGTTAGGTTAGGTTAGGTTAGGTTAGGTTAGGTTAGGTTAGGTTAGGTTAGGTTAGGTTAGGTTAGGTTAGGTTAGGTTAGGTTAGGTTAGGTTAGGTTAGGTTAGGTTAGGTTAGGTTAGGTTAGGTTAGGTTAGGTTAGGTTAGGTTAGGTTAGGTTAGGTTAGGTTAGGTTAGGTTAGGTTAGGTTAGGTTAGGTTAGGTTAGGTTAGGTTAGGTTAGGTTAGGTTAGGTTAGGTTAGGTTAGGTTAGGTTAGGTTAGGTTAGGTTAGGTTAGGTTAGGTTAGGTTAGGTTAGGTTAGGTTAGGTTAGGTTAGGTTAGGTTAGGTTAGGTTAGGTTAGGTTAGGTTAGGTTAGGTTAGGTTAGGTTAGGTTAGGTTAGGTTAGGTTAGGTTAGGTTAGGTTAGGTTAGGTTAGGTTAGGTTAGGTTAGGTTAGGTTAGGTTAGGTTAGGTTAGGTTAGGTTAGGTTAGGTTAGGTTAGGTTAGGTTAGGTTAGGTTAGGTTAGGTTAGGTTAGGTTAGGTTAGGTTAGGTTAGGTTAGGTTAGGTTAGGTTAGGTTAGGTTAGGTTAGGTTAGGTTAGGTTAGGTTAGGTTAGGTTAGGTTAGGTTAGGTTAGGTTAGGTTAGGTTAGGTTAGGTTAGGTTAGGTTAGGTTAGGTTAGGTTAGGTTAGGTTAGGTTAGGTTAGGTTAGGTTAGGTTAGGTTAGGTTAGGTTAGGTTAGGTTAGGTTAGGTTAGGTTAGGTTAGGTTAGGTTAGGTTAGGTTAGGTTAGGTTAGGTTAGGTTAGGTTAGGTTAGGTTAGGTTAGGTTAGGTTAGGTTAGGTTAGGTTAGGTTAGGTTAGGTTAGGTTAGGTTAGGTTAGGTTAGGTTAGGTTAGGTTAGGTTAGGTTAGGTTAGGTTAGGTTAGGTTAGGTTAGGTTAGGTTAGGTTAGGTTAGGTTAGGTTAGGTTAGGTTAGGTTAGGTTAGGTTAGGTTAGGTTAGGTTAGGTTAGGTTAGGTTAGGTTAGGTTAGGTTAGGTTAGGTTAGGTTAGGTTAGGTTAGGTTAGGTTAGGTTAGGTTAGGTTAGGTTAGGTTAGGTTAGGTTAGGTTAGGTTAGGTTAGGTTAGGTTAGGTTAGGTTAGGTTAGGTTAGGTTAGGTTAGGTTAGGTTAGGTTAGGTTAGGTTAGGTTAGGTTAGGTTAGGTTAGGTTAGGTTAGGTTAGGTTAGGTTAGGTTAGGTTAGGTTAGGTTAGGTTAGGTTAGGTTAGGTTAGGTTAGGTTAGGTTAGGTTAGGTTAGGTTAGGTTAGGTTAGGTTAGGTTAGGTTAGGTTAGGTTAGGTTAGGTTAGGTTAGGTTAGGTTAGGTTAGGTTAGGTTAGGTTAGGTTAGGTTAGGTTAGGTTAGGTTAGGTTAGGTTAGGTTAGGTTAGGTTAGGTTAGGTTAGGTTAGGTTAGGTTAGGTTAGGTTAGGTTAGGTTAGGTTAGGTTAGGTTAGGTTAGGTTAGGTTAGGTTAGGTTAGGTTAGGTTAGGTTAGGTTAGGTTAGGTTAGGTTAGGTTAGGTTAGGTTAGGTTAGGTTAGGTTAGGTTAGGTTAGGTTAGGTTAGGTTAGGTTAGGTTAGGTTAGGTTAGGTTAGGTTAGGTTAGGTTAGGTTAGGTTAGGTTAGGTTAGGTTAGGTTAGGTTAGGTTAGGTTAGGTTAGGTTAGGTTAGGTTAGGTTAGGTTAGGTTAGGTTAGGTTAGGTTAGGTTAGGTTAGGTTAGGTTAGGTTAGGTTAGGTTAGGTTAGGTTAGGTTAGGTTAGGTTAGGTTAGGTTAGGTTAGGTTAGGTTAGGTTAGGTTAGGTTAGGTTAGGTTAGGTTAGGTTAGGTTAGGTTAGGTTAGGTTAGGTTAGGTTAGGTTAGGTTAGGTTAGGTTAGGTTAGGTTAGGTTAGGTTAGGTTAGGTTAGGTTAGGTTAGGTTAGGTTAGGTTAGGTTAGGTTAGGTTAGGTTAGGTTAGGTTAGGTTAGGTTAGGTTAGGTTAGGTTAGGTTAGGTTAGGTTAGGTTAGGTTAGGTTAGGTTAGGTTAGGTTAGGTTAGGTTAGGTTAGGTTAGGTTAGGTTAGGTTAGGTTAGGTTAGGTTAGGTTAGGTTAGGTTAGGTTAGGTTAGGTTAGGTTAGGT